>CM069144.1:7335617-7935617 GCA_035221665.1 Okamejei kenojei
TTGACCCTTTCAATCATCGACCCGTTGATATAAACAGCACTGTGGGTCCCCAGTGGTGTCGTCGGCGAACTTGATGATGGAGTTCACACTGTGACTGGCTACACAGTCATGAGTATAGAGTGAGTACAGCAGGGGGCTGAGCGCGCAGCCTTGAGGTGCTCCCGTGCTGATTGTTATCGAGGCAGACACATTTCCACCAATACGAACGGACTGTGGTCTGTGAATGAGGAAGTCGAAGATCCAATTGCAGAGGGATGCACAGAGACCCAGTTCTGAGAGTTTGGTAACCAGCTTGGAGGGGATGATTGTGTTAAATGCCGAGCTGTAATCGATAAATAACAGCCTGACATATGACTTTTTGTTGTCCAAGTGGTCCAGAGCGGAGTGGAGGGCCAATGAGATCGCATCCACCGTTGATCTGTTGTGGCGGTAAGCGAACTACAGTGGGTCCAGGTTTTTGACGAGGTAGGAGTTGATTTGCGCCATGATCAACCTCGGAGCACTTCATCACCACAGGCGTTAGTGCCACAGGTCGATAGTCATTGAGGCACGTCACCTTACTCTTCTTGGGCGCTGGTATAATTGATGTCCTTTTAAAGCAGATGGGAACCTCAGACCTCAAAGTGAAAGGTTGAAAATGTCAGTTAAAAACTCCAGCCAGTTGGTCCGCACAGGTGTTTAGAACACGTCCGGGTATTCCATCTGGTCCAGGCGCTTTGAGCGTTCACCCCTCTGAAGGATTTCCTGACGCCGGCCTCTGTGACTGAGTGAAATACCATCACAGCGGATGGGGGCTCGGGAAGGCACATCAGTATTCTCCCTATCAAAGCGTGCATAAAACGCATTGAGCTCGTCAGGGGGTGATGTTTCGCCGACATTCGAGCTGCCTCCTGGTTTCGCCTTGTAGGAGGTGATTGCATTCAGGCCCCGCCTAAAATACTTGCATGTGCAATTCACCAGCTTACATAAACTGAAGAGCCAAATAAAGGAATCATTTATTTTAAAATGTCTTCTAAGAGCAATCCTGACTTTTATTGCACTGACCTTCAGTCTCCTTGATATCCAATACTTTTTTTATCTGCGAAAGAGGCATCAGCACAATGTGTTTGAGGGAGGCAGGAGGGCGTGTTTGTCCGTGAGGGCTCTTGAAGGAACTAATTACTTTATGGCGCTTTCTTGCTATCTGTAGAAAAAAAATGCCAGTATTGTGTCAAAAACGAGGGGAAAAAATTGTTGTTTGTGTAGAGTTGCATGGGTGAAAACCAAACAGACTGCAAATGAACCAAAACAAGGGATGTATGTGGCTGTAAGGCTGAATCTACTGCAATAATAGCTTTATTTTCCCTTTCCATACACAAAAACATCAAAGCTTGTTATGGTCTATTTCTGCCATTACGCTTCCACTCATTTCCTGAGTGGTTTAGCATTCCATCAAAAAGCTAGAAGTAAAACATTGCAATGTTATGAAAATAAAACGCTTCCAGCAATTTTCTGCTTTTATTTCTGAATCTCTAAATTGATTCCTGTAAATATGCAGCAAGTTTTCAGCTATGTATCCAGTTGTGTGAAATTGCTGGAACCTATTAAATCTGCCACAAACAATATTGCCAAATAATACCAAATAGTTAGTTGTTTAAGAACTGCAGATGCTGGTAAAATCCATGGTAGACACAAAATGTTGGAGTAACTCAGTGGGTGGGGCAGCATCTATGGAGAGAAGGAATTGACGACGTTTCGGGTAGAGACCCTTCTTCAGACTAACCAAATGGTTAGGTTTTATTCAATCCATTTTTAAATGTTGAATTTATTTTGCAACCCGTATATTTATTTTGCAAGTTAATCTTGTCAAACAACCATTAAACAGGTAGTCTACTTGCAACCATCAACTGATCTGTTTTATTTATCATCTTAAATGTGTTTTATTACCTCCAGGCAGTCATTAAATAGGAATAAAGTGACTTGTTCCCCTCGATCACATAACTCATCATCCAGAACAACTGTTTCCACTCGCTGGACAAGGTTGCGGTGAGAGGATAGTAAATTGGCCTACATAAAGGACAAGAGAATATTTAGTAGGGCAAACATGACTATTCTTCACAAATCATAATGAATCTTGAATTGGGCAGGTTCAAAGCAACAAATAATCATATCATTCTAGCACACGGAAAAATATTGGAAGGCAAACTTTACTTATAATGAATTAATACATCAAAAAGTTGTGTCTTTGAAGTGGCTGACAAAAATGAATGAAATTTGAGAATGGCACATTCCTAATCATTCCATTATCACTATTCATAGAACTTGTAGGCAGATCTATCCGTTTTGTTTTCCCCAATTTTTAAACTTTTATGGTTTGAACATATGCATTTGATGTACTGCAAGTTAGTCAAAAGTTAGAAGCCTCATTATGAAATTTCAAAAACTTCCAAAAGATTATAAATCAAGATACAGCCCCATTTATTCATACCAACATACTATGTACTTACGGGACAACCATCAACTTCATAGACAACATCGAATATTTGTCGTTGACCTTCAGTTTTTCTTTTATCTTCGTTGATATGCCTAAAAGGCAATGACAGTAATGCCTTATTCAGAAAGAAATAAAGCAATAATTTACAAATGGCCTACAATTATAGAACTAGTGTTAATATCTGTCCGTGGAAAAGTACCAATGAGAAAAACCAAGCATTATATGACACATAGATGTCCAAAGACAACCTGCTGTAGAAATTCAATGAGTCGTGCAGCATTTATAGAACAACCCAAAACATTGACAATTACTCCCCCATGCCTTCTCACAGATGCTGCTCAACCTGCTGAATTTGTATTTTTGCTCCAGATTCTAACATCTGCAGTCTCGTGTCTCCAAGATACATATAATACTGGAGAGATTTCAGCACAGGACATTAAACGTGTCATATCTCCACTGTTTCAAGTAGTGTGGTCTTAATTGTTTCAGGGATTGTTACTCAAATGTGCAAGCGATAGTAGAGATAAAATCAAGTTAGGAATTAAATTCATTCCCTGATTCAACCAGTTTATATCTCAAAATTATCAATTTTTAGGGCACCAAAAATGTGCTTTGTTTTGACAATGAAATAGAGGCAATCTCTGCATTAATTTCATTATAATTTAAAACATTTTCAAGTTTGTTGCTTTGCAGAGATGCATTTTTCACAGTAATAAGCAAAACTTTCGATGAATTTGAATGGCCATAATTCAAGGAGTGTAACGGTGGTTACTCTTGGTGTCCACCCTATTTTAGAGCAACCACCATTACACCACAATTAAGACCAAAGAACTTCCCAAGGAGATTAAAACATTTCTAGTTTGAAGAACTCAATAATGAAATTATGAGAAGAAAGTAACCTTAATATCAAGATTCTATAAAAAGCTGTTGCATGCCAAAACATTAACAGACGGTCTTATTCAGCTCCTATGTCTTATGGTCTTGCACTTTTGAATACTATAGAACTTAATTTATCCCAGGATCGAAAGGGAAATTGATCTGCCAACAGTCATAAAACACTAGTGTAAATGACCTCCTGACTCAGAACATGATTCAAATACATCTTTAATCAGCACTGAAACTTAACAGCATGAAGGATGATTAGTTGTCAGTACATCCTGGCTGCTCCAACTGTCCGTGCTGGGAAACAAGTGTTAGTATAAGTATTACAGTGGGGTGGAGTTAGAGATGCTGGCTTGTGTGTGATTGGTTAACGTGCAACATCAATCTACAACTAGATACATGAAATTAAAGTGACGAGTGGAAAGGATTTGGGATGTGCAAAGATTGAGGTGGTGGTGGGGGGGACAGGAAGTGGAGTCAGTCCACCCCATGGCAGAAGAGGGAGTAGTTGTACAGTTTGATAGCCACAGGGAAAAGGATCTCCTGTGGTGTCTGTACTGCATCTTGGTGGAAGCAATCTGTTGTTGAAGGTACTCCTCAGGTTGACCTGCATGTCATGGATGGGGTGAGCTGCATTGCCCAAGATGTTCCACAGTTTGAGGAGCATCCTCCCATCTAAGATCACCTCCCAAGAGTCCAATTCCGTCCCCAGGATGGAGCCAGCCTTCCTGATGAGCTTGATAATCCTGTTGGTGTCCGCCTTGCCGCCTCAGTACACATTGAAGAAGATGGCACTGGTAGAACATCTGCAGCATCTTACTGCAGACATTGAAGGACAAAAGGTACAGCCAGCTCTGTCCCATCTTGTACAGGGCCTCAGCGTTCCTGTCCAATAGTGTCCTACCAGCATAGTGTTATACAACACACTACGTGCATTCTCAAAATTGCAGTAAGTTTCAATGTTTTACCTCGCCCTCCACTATATTGGTTAAATCCACTAATTTCAAAGTGCAATATTGACTTGCGTTTACAACCTATACCAATGTCATTTAGAACATTATCCTTATGATCAAGCTCTATCTATATTTCAATGTTTGGATTGAAGTAAATCTATTAAGGGTTATTCAAAGAATGGAATTGCAGTGTCAATAGTACTTCAACAAAAGCAACCAGCTATTCATCTCACTGATAGTATTAACATGTCCTATGTACAAATTACCCAAGCATATTTCAAAGAGTAATTTATTTGACTGATTAAGGGTTTCTGATATTTCATGGATATAAAAATGCATTGCAAATACAACTTCACAGATCTTCTACTTGAATATCAATTTTCAGATATTATTTGCTTTGACGGTTTCATGCAAAAGCCTCATGACAAAGACTAGCAACTTTGCTATTTTCTGGTTTGATTCGGAGGGCAAGCACACAGCAGTGGTAAATGTGCACGTAAAAATAAAATGCGTATGCAAAGCAAATATATTTAACATGTATTTGGAATAAGCACAGGAAAGAAAAAAATGCCAAATCACTTGTTTAAGAATTGCAAAGTTACCCAACTAAGCAAACCTACACTGAAAACTGGGGAGACTTTCACACACAAGTTACCTATCCCACATAAAGTTCTCAAATCAAAAATAAAATCAGAACTTACGTCATGACTTCTTTGAGTATCTCAATGGCATTTTCCAAACTGACTTTGTCAGGATTGTCATTTGCAGTATGCTTCCAAAGATCTGAAGAGATAAACTTGAACTGAACAATATTGTAATGTACTGCTAAATTTGTCTCAAGATGATGTTGCCAAGTAATATTGTGCATCTCACAAAAGTGCATCTTTGGATTATATTTCGTAAAAGGCAAAATTACTTTTGACCTTCCACATTTGCTGCTGTACCCGTGTATTTATTTTCTGTTTCCCAAACCAGAACTTCAAGACCTTGCTGTATACGAACACTTACTCATTTCCAACCACTTAACAAAAAGGCATAACCATACAATGTTGCCATTATTCTCGATCTAATACATCATCCTTTCATTTCGCCCATCTAAAAACTCCCTGCAATTGTCATCTTTGCAAATAATTCAGCCAGTGTTGACCACCTTTCTAAAATTTGCTAAGAAAATAAAGAAATGCATATCAGATAATGAAGATCTTGCTTGAGTCAATCATACAAATACTTTCTTAAAGCCACAACTGACGTTAGTATGCACCCCTAAATATTTCACAAACAATTTCAAAGATTCACAGTACCATTTAGTAGCAAAACAACACTTGGCAACCTCTGCACAGGACGTATAAGCAGCTCTGCTAGGCTCTGGCGACCACATTCCGGTTTAGCTTGATTAATCTGACCAAAATAAATAGAATGAAATATTGTCAATATTTGTCAATAAATGTTATCATTAAATCAACAAAAATAACCAAAATTAACATGCAAGAAGCCTAAAAAAATCTCAAAAAAAAAATTCAAAAAGTGACACAGACCAGGTGCTCAGAGTACTTCCTCTCAGATGCGCTGCAAACTTGCCAAAAGTTATGTTAATATAGAGTTGGAGGGATTTGGTTTTGATCAGGACATGTTTCACCAGTAAAACAGAAATTTTTTTTTTTTTTCAGTTAACAGCATATTTGTCAGTTAACAGCACAGCAACGGTGCATGAAAGCAACCCTTCTTGCTGCTGTGAAGAATTTTACACCTATAAAGTCATGAAAGGCTGAACTTCTATTCAAGCTAATTTTTTTTCAAATAAAGCAGATTTGAAAAATTACTATTTTAAAACATTTATCAAATAAATTGAATTATAGAATAATATTCGAGTTCAAGACAGAAGATGAAATAGAATACATTTAAATGTTGTAATATTTCAGAGGAATGAATGTCCACAAAAGCACCAAAAGGGTCGTTAAGAGTGACTTAACAGATGGCATACTATTAACTGCTTTGTTATCCAAAAGTCTACAATGGATAGATTGTAATCATGTACAGGTGCTACTCAACTTACGATGGTGTTACGTTCCGATAAACCCCATTGTAAATCGAAAATATCGTACTTTTGAAAATGCATTTAATACACCTAACCTACCAAGCATTCTCTATCTTCTGATAAGGCTCGGGAATAGTGGGAGAAGGCACTGGGGCATACCGAGGTTTTCTGGTGCACGTCACATGGTCTGAAGCCCTCAGCCGGCTTCGAGTGCCGTTTGATTGCCTGTGATTTTAACTTCTGCTTGCTATTGACTTTGTTTTGTACTGCCGTGGGTTCTGGGCTGCTGTTGGTCTCAGGCTTCTTGACCTTCCTCTCCTGTTGAGCTGGGGCTTGGGCCACTCTGAGGTCCATCTCATGGGCAGGCACCAGCTGAGGTACTCTAGGTTACGCTCCGCTCTGCTCTTCGGTCTTCCTTGTCGTTTGCCTGCCCGGGCGGAAAGTTGTCGGATTTTGTTGCAGGGTCCTGCTGCTGGGATTTGCCGCTATCGTTTACCAGATCCACAGCGGCTTCCTTTAGCCATGCGTTTTGCAGAAAACACTCGCCTTTCAGGGACCCTGT
This sequence comes from Okamejei kenojei, assembly GCA_035221665.1. Taxonomy (NCBI): domain Eukaryota; kingdom Metazoa; phylum Chordata; class Chondrichthyes; order Rajiformes; family Rajidae; genus Okamejei; species Okamejei kenojei. The sequence continues at coordinate 7,342,523 of CM069144.1, forward strand.
AGTTCTTTCTATTTTCTTTTCCTTGACCGGCCAGATTTTCTGCAGCTCTTGAAGCCTGTTTTAGGATATCATACCGCAAATCGCTAGCCCGAGAAAAGATCAAAATTCAAAGTACGGTTTCTACTGAATGTGTATCGCTTTTGCACCATCGTAAAGTCGAAATATCGCAAGTCGAGGAGCATCTGTATTGTATTTCTGCACTGGTCAGCACGCAACAAAAGCTTTTCACTGTACCTCAGTACACATAACAATAAACTTAACTGAAGGAAGGATGTGTATATATAATATTGTTGTTAAGACAGTCAAATGCAAAAAATAGGTTCAGTGGATCTTTATTACCCTGTGTACCAAGGTAAACATTGTAAAATAGGGACTATTAAATGTTTAGCATTTTTGAAAAAAGACAAATAGCCAGGCCAGGATGAAATATATCCCAGGTGTTATGAGAAACAAGAAAAAATACAAAACTACAAGGTGTTATTAGAGGGGTTATTCGACTGCCCATCACTTGTAAAATTGTGGTTAAATAAGGGTGTTGTTAATTGAAATAATACGTGGCTGTGACATTGAGGGGGGAAATTCAGAAGTTTGGACAGTGGTAAATGCATTTGGAATGGAGCCTGAAGACAGAATATACCGCAAATTGCAGGACATCGAGTGGTACTGATTGATAAACAGAACCCTGTAGTATGTGTACATAAATGCAGATAGGAAGACAAGAGAATTATGTAGTTAAATAAGTCATGCCAAATGTAAAGTTAAAAAGTCATGCCAGTGATCAACAGCTCACGGTGGTAGAGGCAGAAACAGTCAGGATGTTTCTATACATGAACGTATACTTGAAGAGCTCTGAACTGCAGAATTGCAGAAACTGGCAGAATATATTATAACTTTCCTTTTGATTCTATGATATACCCCTTGCAAATAAAGTGAAATAGTATGCAACTGACTGAATCAGTTAATTGATTCCTGAAAAATACTGTACAAAGCTGCAAAAAAGTGGCACATGAAGTAAATGCAGGGAGTCACTCAATGCAACTCGGGGTTCCTTCTATTAACTGTACATGGAGTCCAGATATTGCTGCAAGGACATGTCCCCCCACACACACATGATCAGACGGCAAGGGTTTAACATAGCCTCAATAAAACCTACCTTCAAGAAAGCATGAAATCTTGGTTTTTGTTTTACACATTTCCCAATCGTGTCTTTGCTCATTTCAAAAAAGTTTACAAACGGTGGGTAGGTCTTCATTAAGTCCTTAGACTGAAAAAAAAAATCAGTTGCTTTACATTTAATTAATTCAATTCACTGACTCTTCAATGTTTCCTCAGATGGATGGTTGCTAAAGATCATTTGGAAATCTTGTAATCAACACTTCATACTTCCAAAGTGATTACATTCCCTGTAGATTTTCGGGACAATTGAAAAGTTTTTGGACCTCGAGAGTTAACATTATTTGTAAATGCAGATTGCATTACCACATCCCCAAGAGGAAATATTCGGGTCGCAAATGTAACGAAAAAATATCTAATTAAACAGTCAAGTGTGTTTTAAGAGACAAATCTAACAATTTTATATTATCCTATAATTTTTTGTAATCTATATCCCAGCCTAGTTTACAGGATCAGAAACCTTTTCAAAATTCCAGAAATTATCCTCTCCAGGTCAAATACATTGCCCTCTTAAAAATGAATTTGGTAGGAATGAAGGCAGCAACAAATAGCAACATTTATATTTTTAGTGAAATTAAATGGAAATCTATCCTATTCCAAAGTATGAATGTATACCAGAAATTCCTTCGATGGCAGAGGCAGAGAATGAAAGCAGCAAAACTAATGTTGATGGCCAAAACTTAAGTAAAACCATAACACCCCACTTTTCCCTCTCCGTAGCACCAAGTTCTAGGTGTTCACAGCTGTGCAGCAAGTATCCCACAAATCATTCTGCCATTCCCCACAATGGAAGGCTTGTTAGCTAACAACTCATTGGACTTTAAATGACACCTAGCCTGGTCCCATCCTAATTTGACATTTCAATTCCACTCTGAAGCAGCTCTACTCTTCTCTTCACTGGTCTAATGGGTCCCATCCACACCACCTCCCCCCATTGAGTGCAACAATTGTCACTAAATCTTTTCTGGTCAAGATGATCTGCACCCAGTGTACAAAGGTGGAAGGTAGTTGCTTTAAAAACATATTTCAATACTTACATAATTTTGGATTATGCCACCTATACTGTGGTTTTCTGACCAGTTCAGAATAATTTCTTCAAGGTCAGACTATGGGGGAAACAATAAGTGACCATAAGCAAAATATATTAAGCACCAACAGATGAACACAGATTGCACACAGATGAACAAAATACTGGATTTTGATTTAAATTTGTCTATAAATTCACTTCTGTACAACATATCAATTTTCTGTGAGAATGTTTCTTACATTAATTGGATTCCTCCTAATCATATATCAATAAATTCAAAATTAATAATTTTCACATTTGAACTCTATCATCTTGCTGTGCTATGAAATCAAAATACGATGAAGATATTTAAAAAAAGAGCCAATAATTTCAGTTCCATTACACATAAAAGTCTAATCAATTAAAGTAAGTTTAATGCATAGCTATTCATAACTGCCATCGTTATTCTAATGGAACAAGCTTACCTTAATTTTTGTATGCACATCCAAAATATCCGGAATACTGCCGAAAATAGTTTTTATTTCTTCTTGTGCAAGAATAGGCCCTCCTAGTTGACCCTCATTCTCCAATGGAACCTTAAATATCTGAAGATAGACACAAAAAGCTGGAGTAACTCAGCAGGACAGGCAGCATCTCTGGAGAGATGGAATGGGTGACGTTTTGGGTCGAGACCCTTCTTCATACGGAAAGCTTTTCAAAATGATTAACACCAAAAGCTGAAGTATACATTTACACATTCATCTTTGGAGATTTGGGAGGGGGGGGGGGGGGGGGGGGGAGAAAGCATCTCACAGAGTTGATACAATGCTGCATCCTCTATGCTAGGCACAATTAATTCAGATTACAAGATCTTTTTCTAGAATACCCATCACTAAATTCTGAGCACGTGGTGGTGTTTCATTTCAATTCCCCATGTCACTCCCTTTCTAATGTCTGTCCTACTCTGCCTCATAGTGATTCAATTAAGGCATCTTCCCACTGGATACATTTCTAGTCCTCAAGACGGAGTTCATTAATTTCAAATTTTTTAATTCAGATAACCAACAATTTTTGGTTTATATTTTATTTTGGAGTATATTGTATTTTGGAGAATATTTTGTAACTGCAGATGCTGGTTTAATACATAAAAAGATAGAAAGTGCTGGAGTAATTAAGCCGGTCAGGCCGCATTTTTTTGAAAACGTGAATGAATAAACAATAAACTCTTTTGACTTGAATAGGTGACCTTTCAAGTCGGGATCCTTCTGTGGTGCAGAAGAGAAAGGTGGGGGCAGGACAAAGCCTGGTGAGCGACAGATGGATACAGATGAAGGGGGTGTGTTAATAGATAGATCAGCAAAGGAAAAGGCAAACTATTTTTAAACCATGTTTCTTGTCCTTATACAACCAGTAAAGAACTCCCACACAATGCTAGGTTGCAAGGAAACTGATGGGAATTTGAACAAGATACAATAGCCCAACTGACTTTTAATGCTGCTAGCTGGAGAGTTGCCTTCTTTGTAAAGGGCCTGTCCCACTTTCTCGAGGTAATTCACAAATTCTCCCGAGTTCGCAGAATGTTCGTAACGAGTCCGTAGGAAGTCACAGGAGTCCGTAGATATATTGTAGCAGCTCGTTATGCTAGCCGTAGGTACTCGTGCCATTAGGTAAGTCGGGACGTTTTTTCCATCCCGTTAAAAAAATGTCCACGAGTAAAAAAATGGTTGGGATGAAATAATTAAGCCGTGAAAGTGGGACAGGACATCAAAAGCTCTAGTGCAGTTCTGCTATGGAGCCTTCTCTGCCAACATTGCTCCAGAAGCAGATCTCACAGGGCTCACTCAAATCCAGACTGAGGCACCAATCTAGAATACGTGCTTGGCTCCTGCACTAGAGACCCTCTAATTCATAGTAAGAGTGCTACCACTAACCAAAAATGACATGACAAATTATTTTTATCTATCAAGAAATTGTGTTGCTTCTTGTGTTTATCAAAATACATTGATGTGTAGATTCATTCAAGAAAAACCATCAAGTTCTGTGACTGACAATTCTGTTCAGATGAGGTATGCTGCCAAAATTCAATGTGGCTATTATTTATGCTTACTTAAAAATAAATCCCCGTTATTCATTGAGCCCACAATCTAATTTATTTACGTTGTATAATGTATGGTTCTATGGGCTAGTACTATTTATATTACCTGCAGCAAAACAAATTACAACTCCTCTTCCCCCCCTGAACATACAGCCCTCCGCTCACTCTGCAACAACCCCGACAGGGTGATCAAACCTGCCGACAAGGGAGGTGCTGTGGTAGTCTGTCTGGCGCGCTGACCTCTACCGGTCTGAGGCCAGGCGCTAACTCTCAGACACCTCCTCCTACTTATCCTTGGACCATGACCCCACAGCCGAGCACCAGGCCATTATCTCAAGCACCATCACTGGCTTAATTGCTTCCAGCTCCCTGCCCTCCCAAGCCTCCAACCTCATCGTTCCCCAGCCCCGCACGGTCCGATTTTATCTTCTCCCTAAAATCCATAAACCTGACTGTCCTGGCAGACCCATTCTTTCTGCCTATTCGTGCCCCACCAAACTTATTTCCACATACCTCGACTCCATCCTATCCCCCCGGTCAAATCCCTCCCCACACATCTCCAAGACACCTCACACGCTCTTCGTCTCCTTCATGACTTCCAGTCACTCTACACCATCCCCTATCAGGAGGGTCTTAAACCAGTTTCTTCCTCGACCGCAGAACCAACCAATCCCCGTCTACTAATACTCTCCTCCACCTAGCGCCTTACCCTCAACAACCTTTCCTGTGACTCGTCCAAATCCAAGGCGTAGCTATGGGTACGCACATGGGCCCCAGCCATGCCTGCCTCTTTGTAGAGTAATGTCGAACAATCCTTGTTCGAGGCGTACCATGGCCTAATCCCCGAACTCTACCTCCGCTACATTGATGACTGCATTGGTGCTACCTCCTGCACCCATGCAGAACTCACTAACTTCATCCATTTCACCACTAACTTCCATTCGGCACTCAAATTCACCTGGACCATTTCCGACATCTACCTACCGTTTCTAGACACCATCTCAGGAAACAGACTACTGACCAACATAGACAATAGGTGCAGGATTAGACCATTCAGCCCTTTGAGCCATTCAATGTGATCATGGCTGATCATCCCCAATCAGTACCCCGTTCCTGCCTTCTCTCCATATCCCCTGACTACGCTATCTTTAAGAGCCCTATCTAGCTCTCTCTTGAAAGCATCCAGAGAACCGGCCTCTACTGCAGAGAATTCCACAGACTGACAACTCTCTGTGGCCTCTGGTTCTGGACTCCCCCAACATCGGGAACATGTTTCCTGCCTCCAGCGTGTCCAAACACTTAATTATCTACTGGAGAGACAATTGACAGCACGGAAAGATAGCACCCGGGAAAGGCTGGGTTAGCACCCCAGTCTGTGTCTTTCATGAGAAAGACACCCAATAAAACTACAGAAAGGCCTAATGAACCACCATGGTCTAAAAATCCATCAGACGAGAATGAAATGCTTGGAGGAGAAAGAGGTGCAGCGCACAGGCCTTGAACCTGGTGAGACACAGGAGGAGCCTGTCCAGGACTCATCCCATAGAGCCCAGTCCCTCCACACACTAGTCTCCCAGCCCCTGCAGAGTAGTTATTAAGATGGCTGATCCGTGACCAGTTGCTGCTGGGACGCAAGTTGGCGCATGATCAACCCCAGCTGGGTCGCCTGGGCAAGGGTGTCTGATGTTGTGAGACCCGAAACACTCAATGGCCCCAGGTCACATCACTGAGAATGCATCCCAGCGCATCTAGAAGATGTATATTTTTCACACTCAAACTCCAGAGTATACAAGCCCAGCCGCTCCATTCGCTCGGCATACGAGTCTCGCAATCCCGTGAATTAACCTTGTAAACCTACTTTGCACTGTAGACATCTACTACAAACCCGTTGACTCCCATGGCTCTCTGGACTACATTTGTTCAAACCCTGCTTCCTGTGAAGACTCTATCCCCCTACTCCCAATTCCTCCGTCCATGCCCCATCTGTGCCCAGAATGAGGTGTTCCAGACCAGGGCATCGGAGATGTCCTCATTCTTTAGGGAACAGAGGTTGCCCTCTTCTATTATAGATGAGTCTCACCAGGGTCTCCTCTACATCCAGAGATGCCAACCCTAAATTTAGTTCACAGTAACATTCAACCCATTTGTCCGTAACAAATGGGGGTAAATGCATTTCTCTCAGTAACATACTACTCACTTGGGGTTGTTGCCGGCGGCTATGCGCCTGCGCACTGGTGCAGATCAGCGGGCTGCCAGCGGGCGGGTGCGGCACATGCGCACTTGGCAAGGTTGCCGGCGGGTCTGCGCCTGCGCACTGAGTGGGGGTGGGGGGGGGGGGGGGGGAGGCCCGGTGATGGGGCTGCCGCGAGCGGCCGGCTGGCGGCAAGAAACGTCGCCGTGTCGCTGATCGCGCGGGCCGGCGCCGCCCGGGCTCTGGGCCGGGCGTGGCTGCGAGCTGCCGGGCTGGCAAACCGGGGGCACATGGCGCCGGCGTTCACCACGGGAGGAACACCGGCGCGGCGGTGTTCCGTAACAACATGTTTGGCTGCCGGAACACCGTAATATGGTTATTTCGCCGGGACAAAATACGGCGAATCCGGGACACTTGGCACCTCTGTACATCCCGCAGCTCCGCTCTCACTCCCCACCCCCCCACTCGTAACAAGGGCAGAGTCCCCCTTGTTCTCACCTTCCACCTCTCCAGCCGTCGCATACAACATATAATCCTCTGACATTTTCGCCACCTCCAATGGGATCCCACCACTGGCCACATCTTCCCATCTCCTCCTCTTTCTGCTTTCCGCAGAGATCGTTCCCTCCGTAACTCCCTGGTCAATTTATTCCTTCCCACCCAAACAACCCACTCCTCGGGTACTTTCCCTTGCAACCGCAGGAAATGCTACACTTGTCGCTTTACCTCCCCCCTCGACTCCATCCAAGGGCCCAAGCAGTCTTTCCAGGTGAGGCAAAAGTTCACCTGCACCTCCTCCAACCATATCTACTGCATCCACAGTTCCAGGTGTCAACTTCTCTACAGTGAGACCAAGCGCAGGCTTGGTGATCGCTTCGCCCAACGCCTCCGCTCAGTTCGCAATAAACCAACCTGATCTCCCGGTGGCTCAGCACTTCAACTACCCCTCCCATTCCGAATCCAACCTTTCTGTCCTGGGCCTCCGCCATTGCCAGAGTGAAGCCCATCGCAAATTGGAGGAACAGCACCTCATATTTCACTTGGGTAGTTTACACCCCAGCGGTATGAACATTGATTTCTCCAATTTCAGGTAGTCCTGGTTTTCGCCCTCCTTCCCCTCCCCAGCTCTCCCACAAGCCTACTGTCCCCGCCTCCTCCTTTCTCCCACCCCCCACCTCCCCCATCAATCTGGTCTCGACCCGAAACGTCGCCTATTCCTTCTCTCAACTGATGCTGCCTCACCCACTGAGTTCCTCCAGCATTTTTGTCTACCTATAGCTGTTTCAAAGATCACTGCAAATCCAAACAAAAGGGAAGGAAACCTTTTTGTTTTGGGTCATATACAAAGCATTTTATTCATGTACTGTAAATTTACCTGAATTATTGTAGTTAAAATATCTACATAGTTGCTTTCCGTCTGGTACAACTCCATTGCAACCTGCCACCGAGCAGACGGCTTTGCAGGAACAGCTGCATAACGTTTTGATGCTTTTAGGCTGGACTTGGGAGTTTCTATAGAAATTGGAAAGAGGAATTTATATGTGCTTAACCTTAAATACCTATAAATTAATATCCAGGAAAAACTGAAATTTTGCATGACTAATTATGAAATTAAACTTAAAACCATTCTGCCCTGAGTTCAAAACAGAAATGGACAGAACTTTACAAATACAAATTATATAGCCAATTAAGTTGGAAAGGGTGCAGAGAAGCTTTACGAAGATGTGGCTGGGACTCGAGGAACTGAAACATAGGGAGAGGTTGAGGTGACTAGGACTTTATTCCTTGGAGCGCAGGAAGCAGAGAAGTGATCTTATAGCGTTGTATAAAATCATGAAGGAAATAGATGGAATGAATGCCGAGTCTTTTACCCAGAAGAGGAGAGTCAAGAAACAGAGAACAGTTTAATGTGTGATGGGAAAGATTCAACAGGAACCCGAGGGGTACTTTGTCCACACAGTGATGGGAACATGGAATGAGCTACCAGAGGGTGTTGAGGCAGGTACTATAACATTTAAAAGATATTTGGATGGGTACGTCGATATGAGAGATTTAGAGGGATATGCTCAAATTGTGGGCAGGTGGGTCTCGCTTAGATGGGGCATTTGGGCAGCCTGGACAAGTTAGGTGAACAGGCTGTTTCTGTACTGTTTTAACTCATGAGAGATCCCTACAAAAACACTATTTATTTGGTGACATTCCACATTGTAGAATATTTGTACCTTCAGTAAAAAGTGTACTGACATCCCAGAAAGTAAAGCTTTGAGTAAAAGCACATTCAGAGACCGAGGACATTTTTACATCCTCCACTGAAAACAAGGTTTCAGAGAAGGCGCTTTGTTGGAATTCATCACCGCTGCTTTTCTGGGGGTATTGCTGCAATTGTTCATCACGTAATGTCCTTGGTTCTTGATGTTCTGATTCAACCATATTGGAAAATCCACCATTATTGAGTTTCTGTAATGTGCCAAGATCTCCATCTTTATCTGGACTGTCACATATGGGAAGCCTCATGTCCTCGTCATAAACTCCAACATCCACATTGGCGGCAGAGCCACTCTGTTGAGCTTCTGTAAGTTTACTATCAACTACTTGCAATAAGCATATAGCTTTTCTAGCATTTGCTATAGCTTCATCTGCATTATTCGTCTGAGATAAAGCTTTATTAACATTTTCTGTAATGGAAAAGGAAGCATCTCCCTCAATAATTGCGCTGTGGCAAAAGACATTTGGTTCGGTTACTTCTGGGTATTCTCCAAAACACTGCTTTTGAGGAAAGGTTCCTCCTGCTCCTGTTTCATTTCTAATCTCAGATGCATCTTCAAACTCAAAAACTAATTTTACCTCTGGAGTGCTAATCGCTGAACCAACAGAATATCTTTCAGATCTTTCTTCCCTTTGCTGAAGAAATTCTAGACCTTTTGCATGCTGCTTTATTTCTGAGTTTCTATTACCAATAAGGTTGCCAGATTTTTTTCCACTTCTCTGCCGTCTCTGGGCTCTCCATTTTGGGATTGGCTTGCCAATTTGCATAAACGTGCCCTGCTGTCTATCATTTTTTCTATGCCTCTTTACTATCCTGTGCACTGAATATTCTGAAAGAAAAATAAGTAATTAACTGACAAATAATAGCACACATACTTTTAGTTTTAAATGTTATTAACAATTAGTTCTTTCAAGGTTTCATTCAATACATTTTGCTGCTTTCTCAATAGAATAATTAATGATAAATTAACAGAAAGTGGTGACAAGAACAAAATCTGGTGAAATTGGAAATCACATGGCAGACAAAATATAAAAAGTGTGGTGATACATTTACCAGCACATTTTTTTTTTGAAGCCAGGTGCAGAGGCTGATAATTGGAAGTGCAAATTAATTTTGTGAGGTGGCAGGATTAGATCATAATTTGGGATCATGCGTTTATAATTTACTTTTCTCTCTTTTATGAAAGCACAAATTATGTTCCATCTTTTGCATGCAAGTCCTCAGTTGAAACAATGCATTTGCTTCTTGGCACCAATTACAAACCCTTGGGGACAACTGCAGCAAATAATGCTGCTGCTCATAGCACCGGAAACCCAGGTTCAATCAAAACCTTTGAGCATTGCATTATTCCGGCAGACGCACGTGGATTTCCCCAATGCTCCAACAGTCTCATGCATTGCAAAGATTTGCTGGCTGGTAGTTCATTTGATTATTGCAAATTAAACCTATTGAGCATGGAAGCGGGGAAATGAGAATGATACGAGAACAGCACAGGTGATTTCCTTATGATATAGAAGAGATTTATTGGGATGGTACTGGAGATCAGAAAAACAGTTGCTAACCCTATAAACAGGGAGAGCAAGACTTGGGAGAAGGGTACAAGCTTTGAATAATAAAAAGTGAACCTATAGCAGGGAAAGAATTGTAGATGATGGAAGCAGACTTAATTGTGATTACCAAAATGAAATTATACCGAGAGGAGAAATCAGATTAAAGTTGTCCACATAGATTCTCTCCCAAAGTCAGCACTTGCAAAATAGTGCCAAAGACCTCCTTCTGAGCTGTATTAATGCATGATTTCTGAAGCACATCATTCGCTCCTGTAGATTATCTTCACAAGATAATCTGTCAACCTACCTCCACAGGAGTCTGGTGTATTAGATACGTCCAATAAAGATCCCAGTGAAACAGAAGTTTCTGCCGATGGCCTTTTGCATGGGGGAAAAGGCGAAAAGGTGTCGGTCTCTCTTGTAAACTGTGCAAGTGTATCCCGCAAGCGACGTCTCTTGCGTGTGCTATTTGGGGTGTTTAATGAAAGCATAGACACAGGTGTCTTCAACGTTGGGCTTCCTGACTGCAATCAGACAATAATACGTTTTTTCAGCGATTTATCTCCAGAAATAAACATGCATGAACATAGATTTAAAAATTGACATACCTCTTCATACAAGTACATGGACTCTCCAGCTCTGGCATCCATCTGTATGCTTCCCCAGAACCACTAAAAAGAAAATATCTATTAAATCAATTGGCTCTTGAAAATATTTCAGAATACGTTAACAGTTATCAATAGAACAAGGTCAATGAAAATTAACATCTCCAGAGAAACGTTTGTTTTGAAGACTAAATCACAAACCGTTGGATCATCGTTATTGGTTTGAACTCCTTTATTCTACGAGAGAAAGTACTTTAGCAAAGGTGAAAAAGCTAGCAGGGACCATTGATATGGTAAAAGGCCACTATAACCGTGTCAAAATATTTTCCCACAAATGTAGAATCAAGGAACACACTTCCAAGGTCAAAATTGGAAAGAGATTAAACAGACTCAAACAAGGAGAAAATGAAGGAAGAAGGTAGTAATTTTAGATTAAGGTATCAAATCCCTCAATGTTTAATATTAAATATCACCATTCAATTAACTGAAATTATGTCTAAAACAACATCACTCACCTCCTGTTTCACAACAAAGATTTTTTTTGATGGTTCAAACGGCAACTGTTTTATTGAATTCTCGATCACGAGATGTGTGCAAGTTTCATCAACGTCAGGCAAGTGCCTCCCACCTGCAATGGGGGATAAGTTGCAAAATCATGTATATATTAAATCTTCCATTGCATTGATCAATGCAACACAATTAATAATTTTCAATCTGCAACTTCACCGCGAGCTTGTAATTCAAACATTACCTTCCAATGTTCAATGGCTTTAAAAAAAAACTTCAACCAACATTCAAATTGTCGTACCAAACAGGTTTGCACTTAAAGTTCTAACAGTAAATATTATATCTGAAAACAACAACTAATTTATATTTATCCATTGTCTACAAACCTTGCATTTCTGTCATTTCTTCCATACTCCCGAGTTCTTCCTTTGAAAATCCCAGAAATGTTAGAACACAGTCTTGAAACGGAGGGACTTTAAATTCATTTCGAAAAGCTTCATCGGCAACATGGAAATCACTATGGGACAAAACTAATTGTTAATCCTGTACAATGATAGTTGAAAAAGCCAGTCCTGAATTTCAAGTGCTTTTCTGGTTGAACCCCGGACTTTAGTGAACTGGCAAGCTGGACCGGGCACCACTCCACGAAGCCGAGCTCGTGGACCAGACGAGGCCTACAGTGGTGAAGCAGCAGCGGAGGACAACACAGCTTCACTTGGCAAGGCTTCAGCGGGCCTTCATGGCCAGGCCAAGAGCACTGCAACAACTGAGACTTAAAAATGGTGCCTCCTCACACCGTCTCAGAGTACTATTGCTATACACTTGTACTGTATCCAAGATGCTTATCTAAGATTATATAAGTACTAATGTATGGTGATACTTGCACTGCACTGTATAGAAAAATGAATTTTACTGTACCTCAGTACATGTGATAAAGTATCATACCATTTCAAGCTGCTCTGAGTCACCAGAGAGCCTCTCCAGACCAACTACAAAATAGCGTGGCTACATAAGACTAGATCAGGATCGATCATCTGCAGCGAGCACCCAAATGCTCCTAAACCTTCCAATAATTTACAAGCTATGTCAGGAATGCAATGTGTATTCCACATGTTCAGGAAAATGCATTCAAAAATCAAATAAATGCTTGAGAACAAAACCTGCACATTCTCCACTACATCCTACCTGATTCTCACTTAGAAATAAATCTAAGTAATCTTTCTTCAATGGGACCAAATCCAGCAAGTACCATAGCGGAAGTAGCTGCACCAGAGCTGTAACTCTTCAACTGAGCTCATCTCATCCTCAAGAGCAATTAAAGATTTGTTTTGCCAGTAAAGGCGATAAATGAATGGCCTTCTCCAATCATCCATATGCTGCAAATAAAACTATCCTTTGCCCTTTCACATCTAATATTCACTGCCGAGGGTCCTTTGGAGCTGATGATGGCTCATTTTGACATGAACAAGTGCAAGTTTAGTACTCCTGCACACAGCTTACAGCCAAGTACTCTGATCTTAGTTGATCAGCGTATTCTTTTTTTTTTTTAAAACAACATTCATCCACTCACGATCTGAGATCAAGGTTCTGGAGGTAATCTAAACTCAGTAAAACGCAACAGACATTTTTTTAAAATGAGCATTGATTTCAATTTCTTCTGGAGTTTCTTCCAGATAACAATTTCAGCTGTATTGTACCTCTACTCCTGTTACAACCATCACTAATGCACTTGACAATGGCAACTACTGGAGTTTCAGATACTTTATATACTAGCCAGTTTCCCCATCTTTGCTTTGACAGGAATTAACTGTGTTTCTTATTCCACACTGTTATTTATATTTTCTATATACAAAGTACTGTATTGTAAAGTATTAATCAAAGTGAAATAAAATTTGCTTGAATGACAGTTACCCATTCACTGATTCATTCTAGGACTCGATCTACCATTGACAACATTGTTACTTACCCTACTGTATACAATTAAAAAAATATATATATCAGCATTGACTGCACCCTGCAATGCTGGATGCTGGAACAAGGCACAAAACCACCTTCACACTTCTGGGATGTTGGAGACAGGGAACCTGCCATGTATACATGCCCTCTGCTGGTCTGCTTGAGCAGTGAAAATCACCCAATGACTTGTTGCTGAGGGAGCTGTCTGTAGTTCTTGGTTTTGGGCAGGCAGGAGTTAGCGGTGCAGTCCCCCAGCGCTGGGTTGTGCGGCTCAGGTGTACAAGCTGACTGCAGGGCTAGTGCAAGCCATTATTGGGACTGGCTGTGATTGCTCTATATGTTGATAGACTGCCCAGATCCAGTGGTTTCTCAGATGGAAACTGCAATTTCCCCTTTTGTTTCATTGCACTTCTCTTTCAGAGTTCAGATTTCTCTACTGTTACGAGCTCAAAAGTAGTTACTGGCCATTCAATTTATTGTCACTCTGGAATCTCTGGCCCGAGGAGAGCTGCAAAACAAAGCAAGCAAAAGGGGGCAGCAGAAGTGGTATGAAGACCCAAAGATGCAGGCAGTCTATATGCACATGCACCAGGAACTGCCAGTCTCCACCAATGGCCTGCATTCACTATGCCAGCCACAATGCAGTTCAGACTCCATTCCTCAGCACTAAATAGTCGCTTCAACATCCTAACCCTCACAGGTAGCCTCTCTAGGTTGAGCTTAGTATATTGCTGGATTGGTGTCAGATTCCCAGTCAGTACCATGGTTTGCAAAGCTTAACGCCATGTTGACAGCACACTGTAGCCTCCATACTGCACCTCTCCACAAGCTATGCTTCTTTCAGCAATGATTTTATCAACAATCTCGTTTTGGGGAACACACCCATGTGCGATGAGAGGGTCTCCACTGTATGGAAAATAAAGTGTCAAAAAGCATATCACATTGTTCCAAATTTCAGAAAGTCCTCCAAGGGATTCTCCAGTGGACAGCTTATTTACCGTTTCTAATTCTTGCTTTTAATTACAAGAATTCAAAAGATCAGGATAAGAGAGAGAAAAAAAACTATATTTCTTTATACCAAGATAGAAACAATAGCTTATGACAACACATTTGAAAACTCACATTTCATTTCTCTTTTCCCAAGCCTTGAAAATCCATTCGGCTTTCATAATTGGTGTTCCCATGCTTACAGCAGCCTGTAATTAATATTAATTATTTTTTCATTTTTTGTTAATCTTTGCCACATCACTCTGTTGCTACAACAGCACAAATCCAAAGATATCAATTCGTCATGCCCATTGTATCAAAGTGATCCAACTCAACTCTACACTGCATGCAGTGTCATTGAGATGTAAAACTGCATAGACCAAGAGGTTCATTGCAATTTCAAATACCTTGCCTCTATCGATCACTTTTACTTGCACACCACACACAGGCTTAAAAGCAATCATAGGCTGGAATTTGAGCTAGTTTCTCTCTCCCAACCCAGAGAGCACGAGCAGGAGTGCAATGCCATAATGAAATCACATGCACTCAGATTCCATTTCCCAGTTTCAGCTAGGAGTCACACATCTAAAGCAAGGACATTAACTCATACATTTACTTCCTTTGACAACAGTATACCAGTTGTCTATTCTTGATTCACGTCAATGGATATTTAAGGTGGAGAATTGAGATTCATGGTTAATAAAGGTGTCAGGGGTTATGGGGTGAAGGTAGGAGAATGGACATGAGAGAGAAAGATAGATCATAAGGTCAACGTCAGCTGACCAATGGCTGGACAATCATTAGCTGAAAAACTACCTGAATGAGTTATACTGCAGGTTTGACAAGCAGAAACGTAACCCTGGTACCCCCTTCCCGAACAAACACAGCCAGACCCCAGTCTGCAAAGAATTGAGCATTCTGCACCCACTCCTCCCCATTCACCACTTCACACCTACTTAAAGCAAGACTCCAGTCTGAAAAGACTGGACCCTTTCCCACCCCAACCAACACTTCACACCAATTCACAGCCTGACCTCAGTCTGCAAAGATTGGGTCCTTCTACATCCACTCCTGAAAAGACTGGACCCTTTACCCCCCCCCCCTCCAATTACCCACACCCTCCATGCTGCACAACTTCACTTCTCCATCATCAACAATAAAAATAGAGGTGGAGAGGCTTTTCAGAAGAAAGAAAGCCGGAAATCTCCAGGACCGGACAATGTTTCCCTCTCCGCCCTCAAGCTCTGTGCCGAACAACTGGCACCGGTCTACACAGACATTTTCAACCAGTCCCTGCAAACCTGTACTGTCACTGCCTGCTTTAAAGTCTCCACTATTGTCCCTGTACTAAAAAAGGCAAGAATTACCAATCCTAATGATTACAGGCCTGTCGCACTGACCTCTGTAGTCATGAAGACCCTTGAAAGGCTTGTGCTGGCCAAGCTGAAAAATATCACGAACCCCCTGCAGTTTGCATATCGGGCCAATAGATCTGTGGATGACGCAATCAACCTGGGCCTGCACTTCATCCTCCAGCACCTAGACCGCCAGAGGGCCTATGCAAGGATTGTGTTTGTTGATTTTAGCTCTGCATTCAACACCATTGTGCCAGAGGTGCTACACTCCAAACATTCCGAGTTGAATGTGCCCAAACCCCTCCGTCAGTGGAACACCAGCTTCCAGACAGACAGGAAGCAGCATGTGAGGCTGGGAAAGCACATCTCGGACCCGAGCAAACCCTCAGCATAGGAGCACCGCAAGGCTGCATACTCTCCCCTCTCCTCACCAATGACTGCACCTCCACTGACTCCTGTCAAGCTTCTCAAGTTTGCAGACGACACAACCCTGATTGGACTGATCCAGGATGGCAAGGAATCTGCCTACAGACAGGAAGTGTCACAGCTGGCGTCCTGGTGCCTTCGCAACAACCTCGAGCTCAATGCTCTTAAGACAGAGGAATTGATTGTAGACATTAGGAGAGCTCCCCCTCCCCTCACCATCGACCACACATCTGTGGAGTCTTTTAAGTTCCTGGGAACCATCATCTCCAAGGACCTTAAGCTACCATCGACTCCAGTCAAAAAGGCACAACAGAGGATGTACTTCCTGCAGCAGCTGAGGAAGCACAATCTGCCACAGGTCCAATTCTATACGGCCATCATAGAGTCTGTCCTCGCCTTCTCCATCATGGTCTGGTTTGGCTCAGCCACCAAGCATGACACCCGGAGGCTGCAGCGAATCATCCGATCAGCTGAGAAGGTTATTGGCTGCAAACTTCGCTCCATTGACGACTGTGCACTGCAACGGCCAGGAAGCGAGCGGGTAAGATCATCTCTGACCCCTCTCAACCTGGCCACAAAATCTTTGAATCACTTCCCTCTGGAAGGACAACTCTGGACTGTCAAAGCTGCCACAGCCAGACATAAAAACTGCTTTTTTCCCCCCCAAGAGTAGTAGCTCTACTCAATAATCAAAAATCTGTAGCCTCCTTTTACTCTGTTATTTTATTTAATTCACATGTTTAATCAATAATGTTTTATCATTGGGGGTACACAAAACGCTGGAGAAACTCAGCGGGTGCAGCAGCATCTATGGAGCGAAGGAGATAGGCAACGTTTCGGGCCGAAACCCTTCTTCAGACATTCTTCAAACATTTTATTATTAATGTTTAATGTATCGTTCTTAACTGTCACTGTATGTCATGTTGTCACTTGCGGGCGGAGCACGAAGGCAAATTCTTTTAATGTGAATACTTGGCCAATAAACTTATTTAATAAGGAATAGGAGTAGAATTTAGCCATTCGGCCCATCAAGTCTACTCCACCATTCAACCGTGGCTGATCTATCTCTCCATCCTTACTACATTCTCCTGCCTTCTCCCAATAACCTGACACCCGTACTAATCAATAATCTATCTATCTCTGCCTTGAAAATATCTACTGACTTGGCCTCCACAGCCGTCTGTGGCAAAGAATTCCACAGATTCACCACCCTCTGACTAAATACATTTCTCATCTCCTTCCTAAAAGAACATCCTTAAATTCTGAGGCTATGACCTCTAGTCCTAGATTCTCCCACTAGTGGAATCATCCTCTTTACATCCACTCTATCCAAGCCATTCTGTATGTTTCAATGAGGCCCACCCTCATTCTTCTAAACCCCAGCAATTACAGGCCCAGTGCCGACAAACGCTCATCGTAGGTTAACCTACTCATTCCTGAGATAATTCTTGTAAACCTCCTCTGGACCCTCTCCAGCACATCCCTCCTCAGATATAGTGCCCAGAATTGCTCACAATATTCCAAATGCTGGCTTAGAGCCTCAACATGACATCCCTGTTTTTGTATATAAGCCCTATTGAAATAAATGCTAGCATTGAGTTTGCTTTCTTTACTACCGATTCAATTTGCAGATTAACTTTGTATCTCCCCATTTAGAAAATAGTCTAATAGATCAGCCATGATTGAATGGCACAGTAGATGATGGGCTAAATGGCCTAATTCTGCTCCTAGAACTTATGAACTTGATCTATTTGTGCGATCACAACCTGTCGCAAGGAGGTCCATTCAGCACATTCACTCCTCTTGCACCTTACATTTAAAAAAAATCCCGTCATTTTCTAATCCTGTATAGATTTTTAGTACAAGTTACATGCAGAGTTTATCCAAAGTAATAGCCTGTTGTTTCTAATTATCATTATAACTTGCAATATATTTCAATCCAAAAATATTCCATACCCTGAACTTGTCACTTTGGGTGGAATGTGCTACTAGATGTGTTATTTTGCCAGTATATTCTTTTCGAATGGTTGCGCCCATATGATGTGCCAGAGTAACAAGTGTAAGCTGCAATAAAAGGACAACAGTGAAGTACTTTACACATTATTCTTATGTATAATGAAAGCATGTGATTTTTATAAAGATACCAGACTAAGTAATTCGTCATCGGCTTCAATCCAGATCCTGGGTTTTTAAAAAAAATCAAAACTCGTCATCGGCTTCAAACCAGTGCCGGGGTGGGGGGGGGTTGGGCCTCGGGCGGGGCGGTTGGGACTGCAGGCCAGTCGACTATGAGCGAGAGGAGCCATTGTGACGTCATCCAGCTCGTTAGATTTTATAAGATTTCAGATTTGTGAAGAATTTCAAGATATAACTCGGGAAATAATGAATAAAATTTTCAGATATGAGGATTTTTGACTTCATGAGGTAAATCTCTACCGGAATATGTAAAAATTTCACCATTAGCGCATCGGGTTTTCGAGGAGATGTGAAACACAATCAAACACACATATACATACGGACAACATAAACATCCAAGATCAGAGATTTATAATAATATAGATTAACACACCTGTATCCTAAAAAATAAAAAGTGCTTATTTATATAAATCCATTCATATGCAAAAGTTTAAAAATTCTATATCCCCTATCACATTACATTTATTAATTTATATGGCTCACCTGAAATACTTATTTACTCTTTTTGTGGCATTGCGGTAGAGTTGCTGCCTTACAGCGTTTGATCCTGATTATGGGTGCTTTCTGTGTGGAGTTTGTACATTCTCCCTGTAACCACGTGGGTTTTCACTGGGTGATTAGTTTCTTCCCCCATTCCAAACAAAGTACAGGTTTATATGGTTTTCAACTTCAGGAAGTGATAAAAACTGTCCCTTGTGTGTAGGATAGTGTTAATGTATGGAGTGATAGCTGGTTGGAGCGGACTCTAAACAAAAATAGCCAAAGACTGCCACAATAAACTACATACTCTTGTCACAAAGTTTCCCTCAAAAATAATTGAAATTCAAGTTAACATTATTCAACATCACAAAATTCTTCTACACTGCAATAAATGCTTGGGACAAAGTCTTATTGCTGTAATATTCTTAAATGGAGTACAAATCAAAAGCACCAAATGCAAAATGAAAACAAAAAGTAATCAAATTTGCTGGTATCACTACCCTACCTTTACAGGAATTAACAGAGTCAGACAATTACAAATGCAAAACATATCGCCACCTGCTATTGACAGTTTTAAAGACCCAATAAAAACAGATCTAACCAAACTTCAAAACAATTGAGCTATAGTGACATTTCACATTTTGAGCAGACAATTCACACCAAAATCTTTTAAAACAGTTGATTTTACATTTTATGCCATCATTATAATCTATATAACAAAAGAGTGCCTTCTTACCAACTTATCTTTCTTGAATCCAGTGAAACACAAAACGAGATTCAACATACACATACAGTACAATGGCCGTAATGTGAAAGGCAGAGGCTTTAAAGGAACAAAAGATGAGAATGTCATTAAAATAATTTTTGAAATACTTTGGAACTGAAGTATTTATCAAATTAGAATCTCAAAAGATTAAATAAACATGCTTAACTTGCAACTTTGTGCAAAACAGGCAATTGCCTTAATGAGAATTTAATTTTACGGTAAAATTTCAAAACAGTTTCCTATGATTATGTAGCAGAATCAGAATTTTAATTACATACAATTATAGCCTTTATTAATATTGCATTTATATTCCAAGCATACATACAAAATAATAATGTATCAACATCAAAAGTTTCTGAAAATGTGTGCATGTCACATTTGAACAACTGACTCCATTTGAGACCCTTCATAAGGGCAAACATCCATTCAAGGGAATAAGCACGTCTCCATTATTCAAGATTCTCATGAATAAGTCAGATGCTCTTTATGGATACAAGTGAGAAAAATCTGATCCAAATCATTCTGTCCCTGAATTTTTTCCAGTATGTATTATCTTCTGTGCTGGAAAGATGCTGCAACTTTGGTACCAAAGGCATTTTGCGGAGTCAGAGTCATACAACATGGAAACAGGGCCTTAAGCACAACTCATAGTGCCAACCAAGATAGAAACATAGAAATTAGGTGCAGGAGCAGGCCATTCGGCCCTTCGAGCCTGCACCGCCATTCAATATGATCATGGCTGATCATCCAACTCAGTATCCTGTACCTGCCTTCTCTCCATACCCCCTGATCCCTTCAGCCACAAGGGCCACATCCAACTCCCTCTTAAATATGGCCAACGAACTGGCCTCAACTACCTTCTGCGGCAGAGAATTCCACAGATTCACCACTCTCTGTGTGAAAAACGATGTTCTCATCTCAGTCCTAAAAGACTTCCCCCTTATCCTTAAACTGTGACCCCTTGTCCTGGACTTCCCCAACATCGGGAACAATCTTCCTGCATCTAGCCTGTCCCACACCTTAAGAATTTTGTAATTTTGAAAGATGTTGCATCTAAGCTAGTCTATTTGCATTGGCATAAGTAGTGCTGTCTTGTAGTTGTATGCATCAAGTTTAGCACTTTCCAGTCCACACCATCTACAACACGTGACACTGCCTAGATGTTTAAGTTAACCAAGGGCTAACATCAAAGAAAAACAGCATTATAGATAACTACTTCAGTTAAAGACACAGCTCTGCTCTAATAACAAGCATCAAATTAGAAGCTTACAGACTTACACACAAGGCAAAATTAAGTCAACAATAATTTGGAATACAACTTTTTGAACATGTTCAAAAATCTCAGAAGCATATATTGTTTTCCTGAATATGGGCATTTTGTGCTCACCCCAATTGCCCTCTAGAGGGAATGATGGCATTTCATCAGAGCATTCTGCAACTTGGAAGAGAAAATGAAATTAGCAACACCACCTGCCCTTCTGGCCTCCACCTTTCAGAGTAGCAAAAGATTCAGGCTTGCAAAGTGGTGTGAATGTGGCCTGGGAGATAACATTTAATTTCATAAATGGTAAACACAAGTCAGGGATGGAGGGAATGAATATAGAGTGGTGGATAGGGTGGCAATTAAGAATGTTTTATCCTGGAAGGTTTTGTTGATGCTGCACATCCAGCTATGTGGAGAGAGATCCATCATTCGCCTGGATTTATTTTCTAAATGGGTGAAAGGCTTTGGGATGTCAGCAGGCAAATTATTTACTGCAGGGTAACCAGTCTTTCACTTGTTGTTGTGGCACCAATATTCCTGTGTTTAGCCCAATAGAGTTTCTGCACAATGGAGACCTCTGGATGTTGATGTCTTGGTGGTGGGAAGTTTCTTTCATGGTATTGCTCTTGAATGTCATGGGCTGGTACTAGCAGTCTCTATCTGGTTAAATATGTTAATTGTCTGGCACTTTTATGGCACCAACTTTATTTACCACCTATCAGTCTATGCCTGAATGTCAGCCAGACTTTCAGACCTCCCCCACTATAGACATGTCTAGTGCAGGTGATACACTCCTGACCGACATCCACTACAAACCAACTGACCCCCACAGCTACCTGGACTACTCTTCCTCCCACCCTGCATCCTGTAAGGACTCCATCCCCTATTCCCAATTCCTCCGTCTACGCCGCATCTGCTCCCAGCATGAGGTGTTCCACACCAGGTCATCACAAATGTCCTCATTCTTCAGAGAACGGGGATTCCCCTCCCCCACTATACAGTGGCTTGCAATAGTATTCATACCCCTTGAACTTTTCCACGTTTTGTCACGTTACAACCACAAACGTAAATGTATTTTATTGGGATTTTATGTGATAGACGAACACAAAGTGGTGCATAATTGTGAAGTGGAAGGAAAATTATACATGTATTCCAAATGTTATTACAAATAAAAAACTGAAAAGTGTGGCGTGCAAAAGTATTCAGCCCCCCTGAGTCAATACTTTGTAGCACCACCTTTCGCTGCAATTACAGCTGCAAGTCTTTTGGGGTATGTCTCTACCAGCTTTGAACATCTAGAGACTGAAATCTTTGCCCATTCTTCTTTGCAAAATAGCTCAAGCTCACTCAGATTGGATGGAGCGCGTCTGTGAACAGCAATTTTCAACTCTTGCCAGAGATTCTCAATTGGATTGAGGTCTGACACATGAATTTGCTTTGATCTAAACCATTGTAGCTCTGGCTGTATGTTTAGGGTTGTCGACCTGCTGGAAGGTAAACCTCTGCCCCAGTCTCAAGTCTTTTGCAGACTCTAACAGGTTTTCTTCCAAGTATTCTCTGTATTTGGCTCCATCCATCTTCCCATCAACTCTGACCAGCTTCACTGTCCCTGCTGAAGAAAAGCATCCCCACAGAATGATGCTGCCACCACCATGTTTCACAGCGGGGATGGTGCGTTCAGGGTGATGTGCAGTGTTAATTTTACGCCACACATAGTGTTCTGCATTTAGGCCAAAAACATCAATTTTGGTCTCATCAGACCAGAGCACCTTCCTCCACATGTTTGCTCTGTCCCCCACATGGCTTGTGGCAAACTGCAAACGGGACCTCTTATGGCTTTGTTTCAACAATGGCTTTCTTCTTGCCACTTCCATAAAGGACCGATTTGTGGAGTGCACGACAAATAGTTGTCCTGTGGACAGATTCTCCCACCTGAGCTGTGGATCTCTGCAGTTCCTCCAGAGTTACCATGGGCCTCTTGGCCGCTTTTCTGATCAATGCTCTCCTTGCCCGGCCTGTCAGTTTAGGTGGACGGCCATGTCTTGGTAGGTTTGCAGTTGTGCCATACTCTTTCTATTTTCGGATGATGGATTGAACAGTGCTCCATGATATGTTCAAAGCTTGGGATTTTTTTTATAACCTAACCCTGCTTTAAACTTCTCCACAACTTTATCCCTGACCTGTCTGGTGTGTTCCTCAGGCTTCATGATGCTGTTGTTCACTAATGTTCTCTAACAAACCTCTGAGGCCTTCACAGAACAGCTGTATTTAAACTGAGATTAGATTACACACAAGTGGACTTTATTTACTAATTAGGTGACTTCTGAAAGCAATTGGTTGCACTGGATTTTATTTAGGGGTATCAGAGTAAAGGGTGCTGAATACTTTTGCGCGCCACATTTCTCAGTTTTTTATTTGTAAAAAAATGTGAAAACCATGTATCATTTCCCTTCCACTTCACAATTATGTGCCACTTTGTGTTGGTCTATCACATAAAATTCCAATAAAATACATTTACGTTTGTGGTTGTAACGTGACAAAATGTGGATAAGTTCAAGGGGTATGAATACTTTTGCAAGCCACTGTAGATGAGGCCCGCACCGGGGTCTCCTCCATACCCCGCAACACTGCCCTCTCCCCCCATTCCCCCACTCGCAACAAGGGCAGAGTCCCCCTGGTCCTCACCTTTTACCCCACCAGCCGGCACATACAACACATAGTCCTCCGTCAGTTTTGCCACCTCCACTCGCCACATCTTCCCATCTTCCCCCCTTCCGCAAAGACCGCTCCCTCCGCAACTCCCTTGTCAATTCTTCCCTTCCCTCCCGCTCCACCACATCCCCGGACACTTTCCCTTGCAACCGCAAGATATACTACACTTGTCCCTTTACCCCCCCCCTCCACTCCTTTCAGGGACCCAAGCAGTCCTTCCAGGTCCAACAAAGGTTCACCTGCACCTCCTCCAACATCATCTACTGCATCCGCTGCTCCAGATGCCAGCTGATCTATATCGGTGAGACCAAGCAGAGGCTTGGCGATCGTTTCGCCGAACACCCCCGCTCGGTCCGCAATAACCAATCCGACCTCCCGGTGGCTCAGCACTTCAACTCCCCCTCCCATTCCGCACCCGACCTCTCTGTCTTGGGCCTCCTCCACGGCCAGAGTGAGCAACACCGCAAGTTGGAGGAACAGCACCTCATATTCCGCTTGGGGAGTCTGCATCCTCTGGGCTTGAACATTGAATTTTCTCAATTCTGTTAACCCTTGCTGTCTCCTCCCCTTCCCACCTCTCCCTCAGTCCACGGGCTCCTCCTCCTCCTTTTTCCTTTCTTCTGAGTTTCTCCAGCCTTTTGTGTACCCTCAGCCAGACTTTGCTGAGTTGTGAATGGAGACAAAATGGTAGATGGATATTGTTCAAAGGAAAGCAAGGAAATTAAATACCAAGAGAATAGGGTTAAAGAACTACCCTTAGAAGATGGGGTGCAGTCAATATGCAAAAAAGGATTTGAAGAGTTTGGTGAGGTACCACCGTTAAAGAATTTCACAAGTATAGTTTTAACGTTCAATTATTGGAAAATGGAAAACAAGTAACTAAAGTCCAGAGATAGGGAGAATGTCAAAATTCTAGTCAATGTAGCTCAAAATGGCTGTGGGTTTGCTTGACCCCTGTTGCAATCAAAGGCATACTGGTCAACAAGCACCTAATAGTTTCTAATCTTAATCAATATTAGAACTACCTTAGAGAATGAAGAGAATGAGTTGTACAAATGAAACACAAACAATTTAGATTTCCCAGATTAATATTAAATTGTACAAAAGATGATGGCTTCTTGCATTTTGTTAGCCACCAAAATTACTGAGGGTTCTCTTTTTAAATCATCATCTATCCCACCAAAAATATTGAGAACATTATTTATCTTACACACCTACGTTGATCCATACCTCTCCTTTCATTGCACAGCGAAGTATAACAGGTGGTCCCAAGATTCTGGTGCTTATCTTACGCAAGGTGTCATAAGGCTGGCTGTCAAATTCTCCCAATACAAAAACAGTGCCAAATTCGGAATTTTCATTTTCAAAATCTTCCACCGTTTCTGACTTAACGAAAGGCAGTTCAATTTCCTAAATTGAACATTTGAAAGTTTTAAAAAAAACAAAGAATGAAAAAGAAAAACGTATACTTTATATACAAATATAAAATATATTTTACAAATGCTTCTTGAACCTGCATGTTAACTTTCACTAATTCAGATACAGACACAAAGGCAAAATAAATGTTCTCCCAAGAACATGAATACTAACCAATTTTACTAAAGATCTTACAAACTGGTGTCCCAGCTTGCTATTTGGTGTGCTTTCATTTGCCTTCTTCAAAGGAACTTCCATTTCTTGAACGGCCTGTTAAATAATGAGAATTAGCAATGTAAAACATTTGATTTGGATGAGAGAGCATTATTATGTATTGCACTACACAATGCTGCTGACCCAAAAAGATTATCCCCTCACCTCTATGGTTACATAGCCCAATAATGCTCACAACCTAAATGTTTATTAGGCACTAAGTCATGACTCATTCAACCAACCTTAATGAAAGCTTTCTCCTTGAGAAGACATGGAACAGAGGCATAATTGAGATTATGGGGAGAGGGCGGAAATTTTGAACTTTTCTGACAGTCATTCCTTATACTCCAAAAATGGGGTTGCATTACTGTTACGTTTTGAAATGGCGTATTATAGAGCGCGTTAATATTTCTATGGATTTCACACAAAATTGCTATACACAGCTATTTTAGCAATGGCAATTTGGTTAATGGGGCAAACGAGAACAATCATGTTGAAATTACACACTTTAAGTTATTACCTCCAAAGCATTCAGAACCTCTTCACTCTCCTGAACCTTTCCTAATAGCACAACTTTTGTTCGAATCTGAGATACATCTATAAAACAGAAACAACATATCAATCGACCTAACATGGCATTGATAAATCAAGTGCTCAATTGACAAGAGGTACAGAGAATTGAACCAAGGTGAACAAAATTTTGCGTCAACTGAAATACATACACATTCTCCTGGGCTTGTACACTCTGGAGTTTAGAAGGATGAGAGGGCATCTCATTGCAACATATATGATTGTTAAGGGCTTGAACACACTAGAGGCAGGAAACATGTTCCCGATGTTGGGGGAGTCCAGAACCAGGGGCCACAGTGTAAGAATAAGGAGTAAGCCATTTAGAACAGAGACGAGGAAACTTTTTCTCGCAAAGAGTGGTGAGTCTGTGGAATTCTCTGCCTCAGAAGGCGGTGGAGGCAGGTTCTCTGGATGCTATCAAGAGAGAGCTAGATAGGGCTCTTAAAAAATGCTGAGTCAGGGGATATGGGGAGAAGGCAGGAATGGGGTACTGATTGGGGATGATCAGCCATGATCACATTGAATGGCTGGCTCGAAGGGCCAAATGGCCTACTCTTGCACCTATTGTCTATTAAATATTCTAGGCTTTATGATCTACAGAAATGACAATTTAAATTAGGGAAATATACTCAGTAAACAAATTATGAATATATAATTATGAATACTTGGTTAGGTGAGGAGAATTTGTGGATTACATGGGCAAGGAAAAGGACAGAAATGTTGCATGTTGAAAAAAAGTGGCCTGCATTTATAAATCTTTCAAAATATCTCAAGGTACTCTTCCATTAATTACTTTAGAATAGAATAGAATGCCTTTTTATTGTCACTATACACATGTACAATGAGGTTAAAAGCTGCCCCTGCTCAGTGTAAAAACAAAAGGGGGGGGGGGGGATTAAGAGGCACAGTTTCTGCGGCGCTATATACATATCTATAAAAGACAATGGATAAATAGAATTACAGTTACAGTACAAATTACAGTAGGTGGATAGATGAAGGTCCAGGGGTTAGGCTGTAAAGTCAGTGCATTTGTGAGTTCAGGGAGATAATGGATTTTGGAAAGAAACTGTTCTTGAGTCTATTTGCCCTTGTGCTGATACACCTATAGCGCCTCCCTGAGGGCTGCAGGTTGAACAAGCCAAATGCAGGATGGGAGCTGTCCTTAATAATGTTCTTCGCCCTGCTGAGGCAGCGGGAGGTGTAAATGTCCATCAGAGAGGGGAGAGGGCAGCCGATGATCTTCCGTGCTGCCCTAACTACCCTCTGAAGTCTCTCCCTGTCTGTCATGGTGCAGCTGCCGTACCATGCTGTAATGCAGTATGTCAACAGGCTCTCAATGGACGAGCGGTAGGTCAGCAGCAGGTTGGAGTCCAGGTTGTGCTTCCTGAGGACCGTCAGGAAGTGCAGCCGTTGCTGAGCCTTCTTGATGACCGCTGTGATGTTATCTGTCCAGGAGATGTCAGGGGAGATGAGGACGCCGAGAAACCGGAAGGTGTAGACCCTCTCCACACACTCGCCGTTGATGTATAAGGGAGCTAAGGTCGGTGCTGTGCCTCCTGAAGTCGACAATGAGCTCTTTGGATTTCTTGGTGTTCAGAACCAGGTTGTTTTCTGAGCACCAGGCAGTCAACCTCAGGACTTCCTCTCTGTAGGCTGCCTTTTCTCCCCTTGAGATGAGTCCGACTACTGTAGTGTTGTCAGCAAACTTGACGATTCGGTTGTTGTTGTGGACCAGACTACAGTCGTGGGTGTAGAGACAGTATAGGAGGGGGCTTAGCACACAGCCCTGTGGGGAGCCAGTACTCAACATGCGAGTGGAGGAGAAGGTGGGGGCCGAGTCTCACCGTCTGGGGCCGGCTGGTGAGGAAGTCCTTTATCCAGGCATATGTAAGTTATCTAAACATATTCATTTTTTTGGGATCTGTCTTCATTGGCATGGCCAGCATTTATTGTCCATCCCAAATTATGCTTGGTATGTTGGTGAACCACTACATTGAATTACTCCAATGAACAAATTATACGTTTTGCCATATTGGTTGCCATTTATTCAAGAGATCAGATTTTCAGACACTGGGGGAAATACACTTGAGAATCAGTCTGGAGTTCACTGTTCAAGCATCTGATGTACGGAGAATCTGCCAACTCAAAACCCAACACAAAAAAAAATCTCAAAATTGCAGATCCTGAAATTCTGAAAAAATGTGAAATGTTGAAAATACTCAACAGGTTAAGCAGCATCTACCCCACCTACTCAGTGGAAACTACAATATTTTAATAGAAAATCATAGTTGCTAAAACTTAAAACAGTGCCTGGAGACATTGCTTATATCCACAATGCTGCCTTCAGACTATTTAGTTACATACTTCTGTACTTTCATCCATTTACTTTGGATTCATAGCATTCTTGATTTTTTTTTTTTAAATTTTGTTTTATTATCACCTCCAACAAACCAAAATCATTTTTGGTGAGTCTCACCATGATGTTGATAAGCTATAAATTCAATCATTTGCTAATGACTAATGCTAAAGGGCTGAATGGCCTACTCCTGATTTCTACTATGTTTCATCATGTCTTAACAGTTTGAGAGACAGTCAACCCCATGACAAGTGAACCTTACCGAAAGGAATCGCCCACACGCAATTTATCAGTACAAAATAAACAGTACCTTGTACTGAGAATGAGCACTTAGTTGGAGAACCCTGGAACATAGCCAACTGTCCTAACATTACACATTCCTTAGTCCTTGGTTGTGGACTGCCTCCACAACCAAGCCTCACAGTGAGAAGCACTAAATTTGAAACACTACATAATTATCAAGACAGTTATTCCTAACTAAATCCATATTTCACAACACTTATGCTGTATTTCTTTAGGGAATATACTTGAAATTGTAAAACCAGTATCAACATTGGCATCAGTCCAATTCTGGAGGTGCTGGCTCGAAGGGCTGCACCTATTTTCTTTGTCTGACGATGGGTCCCGACCAGAAATGTTGTTTGTCCATTTTCTTCCACAGATGCTACCTGACTCACTGAGTTGCTTCAGCATGTAATTATTTAGTTATCACCAACACAGCTTAATTTCACATTGGTTGCTGTGGTCAAATTAATTAGAGTACACCAATTATACAAAATACATAAAATGTTGGAGGCATTAAACAAGTCTCCATCATCTAGTAACTGGGATATACAAATTAAATTTACAGCAAAATTAACATGCTTTCATTTCTGTAATGTTACACAAAACGCTGGAAAAACTCGGCGGGTGAGGCAGCATCTGTGGAGGGTAGAAGATAGACAATATTGTGGCTGAGATCCTTCTTCAGACTGATGGAATAGAGGAGAAAGCCTTTTTTTCCCAGTTTTCTCCTTCCTGCTCCCTCCCATCAATCTGAAGAATTGTCCAGAGCTAAAATGATACTTGCTCATTCCCTCCATAGATGCTGCATGATCCAGCGTTTGCTGGCAACCCTGGAACAGAACCAACTGTGCCCTAGCAAAAGCATTCAAGGTATTTCTACAGGTGATTACCTCCAGAACTGAGATTCTCAGTGAGAAATACAATGATATAAAAAACACAATTCGTTATTAAGGCAGCCTATCCTTACTATGATCAGGCTTTCTCCTCTCTACTCCAAAGGAATCCAAATCATCATCTGTCTATTTCCCTCCGCAGGTGCTCGAACGCTTTGTATTTTGTGTAACATCACAGAAGAGAAAACTCTTTCCTTTGTTGTAGAATCGAGATCTGCTCAACGCCTCTAGCATTTGATAGTTACACTAATTGATGGGATCACAACAAATCAATGCAAAAAGTAGAAAGAGAGAACTGTAGATACTGATTTACAAAAAAGACAAATTGCATTCTCCTGTGCATCCTCCCAACAAGTGCATTGATGCTACCTGACCCGCTGAGTTGTTCCAGCACTTTGTGTGTGTTTTTTTTTGTAAGCAATGTGAAATTGAGCTGTGTTGATGCGGAGCAAAACACAAATTGCTGAAGGAAATCAGCAGGTCACCATCATCACTTTATGTTTTATTCCAACATCTGCAGTTACTCTGCCCCCAGGGTGAAATCCCATATTACATTGTGGATACACACAGAACGCTAGAGTAACTCAGGAGAGAAAGTGTGGGTGAGGTGTCGGGTCGGGACCCTTCTCCAGACTCTACACGGTGAGGCGAGGTGCGGGCCGGTGCCGAGACTAGGCTGCTGTTGTTGCAGCCGCTCGCTTCTCCGGTACCTCCCGGTGCCGGAGATGGCCGGCGGCAGAGCTCCTGTTACCTTCAGCGGCCTCGGCGAACAGGCACTCTCTGGAAACGTCGTCGAGGCGCGAATCGCCGGCGGACGAGTCGCCTAGCAGACTCCTGGCGCCGGCCGCCGCCGCCGCCCGCTCCGCCATGGTCAGCGGGGCCGAGCTCCGGACCCGTGGATAACAACGCCGCTCGCCGTCTAATGTGCACCGAGTGCCGGCTGGTCACCGCTACCAATTGCCCGCCGGTGCCGATTGTCCGCCGCCGTCAGCAATACTCCAGCCCGCCTGTTCCCCGCCTCAGGCCGCTCCTCGAGCCGCGCCGCTCCCGCGCTGTCGTCAACGGAAGAAAATTCAAATTCCCTACCAACTCCAGAACGGCCCCTATCATTGGTCCGCGCTCACGCCCTGTCGCCTCTCCCGATTGGTCACAGCTGTTTCCGCCTACCTCCGTATGCGATTGGGCGCTGACTCTGATTGACCGGCCGGGCGACCAATCGGCCTCCTCCTCATCTCAGGAGCCGCAGGTGCTGGGATCTGGAGCAAAACACCAAGTGCTGGAGGAACTCAGCCCCAAATAAGGATCCTGACCACCTGGCCCAGAACGTCACCTATCCCTGTTCTCCAGGGATTCTGCCTGGCCCGCTGAGTTGTTCCAATACTTTTTTTTTTGGGAGGGGGGGAAGCCAAGATCTGCAATTCCTTTTTTTCTACAGTGCTAGAGAAACTCACAGCTATGGAAAGGAGATGGTTGCCCAAATCTTCAAGGAGTGTGGATTTGCAAAATGGGTTTGCAGAAAGATGTAAAAGTCCTTTGCACAGTTCATCCCAAGCATCTTGGAAACAGATGACTCTCTGAATTACAGGCTGTTGCAATGAATATAAGTTTAATGAATAAAGATTATTTTGGGAATAAAATACATTGTTTATTCTCTTACACATTCTTAGGTGAGGGTTTGCCCGTTGGCCTCCCAGCACAGTGGGATATTGGTCAGGGAATGTTAACAACTGGTCTCTCTGATTGCAGGAGTAGGTGCTGAGAGATGCATTGAAGCTTGGCTCCGTGTGGGAGGACCACAGTCAAGGGTCCTTCTACTGTTGGATATTGAAGGATTTAGACTGAAGAAGGGGTGGAAGATTGCAACCTTCACGTGGTCCGCCCGGTTTCGACTAATGCAATCAGACGTGCACAAACGGAAAATCAAATAGAACAAGTTGTCCAACAACTTTAGGCTGTGCACGCCACACAAAAGAAGAGGCCGAAGAAGGTTCCAAACTCGAAATGCCGTCCGTCCATCCACACCCCGTTTTATTTTAAACTCCCGTTAAACAAGGAAATGGATATCACATGAATGGCAAGGGGGTTTATTTAAAGATAGATGCAAAGACTACCGAGTAAAACACTGGAAATGCATGACAAGCTTGTGCATGGTTTTTGTTTTATATATTTAAAAATTCCAAATAAGGTTTATTTTTGAAATAAAAATGAAGGTACATCACAGTGAAAAACATTATGTATGTAAAGGAAGTCTCCGAATATTTATTTTTTGATCATATGTTTAATGAATTTAGATGATTTTGGAAATTAATAGAATATATTAATAGAATATAGACCTCCATTACATCGACAACTGCTTTGGTGTCACCTCCTGCACCCACACACAACTGACTGACTTCATCCATTTCACCACCAACTTCCATCCGGCACTCAAATACACTTGGACCATTTCCGACATTTCCCTACCATTCCTTGACCTCACCATCTCTATTGCAGGTGATACACTCCTGACCGACATCCACTACAAACCCAATGACTCCCACAGCTACCTGGACTACTCTTCCTCCCACCCTGCTTCCTGTAAGGACTCCATCCCCTATTCCCAATTCCTCCGTCTACGCCGCATCTGCTCCCAGGATGAGGTGTTCCACACCAGGTCATCACAAATGTCCTCATTCTTCAGAGAACGGGGATTCCCCTCCCCCACTATACAGTGGCTTGCAACAGTATTCATACCCCTTGAACTTTTCCACGTTTTGTCACGTTACAACCACAAACGTAAATGTATTTTATTGGGATTTTATGTGATAGACGAACACAAAGTGGTGCATAATTGTGAAGTGGAAGGAAAATTATACATGTATTCCAAATGTTATTACAAATAAAAAACTGAAAAGTGTGGCGTGCAAAAGTATTCAGCCCCCCTGAGTCAATACTTTGTAGCACCACCTTTCGCTGCAATTACAGCTGCAAGTCTTTTGGGGTATGTCTCTACCAGCTTTGAACATCTAGAGACTGAAATCTTTGCCCATTCTTCTTTGCAAAATAGCTCAAGCTCACTCAGATTGGATGGAGCGCGTCTGTGAACAGCAATTTTCAAGTCTTGCCAGAGATTCTCAATTGGATTGCACAATGGAGACCTCTGGATGTTGATGTCTTGGTGGTAGGAAGTTTCTTTCATGGTATTGCTCCTGAATGTCATGGGCTGGTACTAGCAGTCTCCATCTGGTTAAATATGTTAATTGTCTGGCACTTTTATGGCACCAACTTTATTTACCACCTATCAGTCTATGCCTGAATGTCAGCCAGACTTTCAGACCTCCCCCACTATAGACATGTCTATTGCAGGTGATACACTCCTGACCGACATCCACTACAAACCAACTGACCCCCACAGCTACCTGGACTACTCTTCCTCCCACCCTGCATCCTGTAAGGGCTCCATCCCCTATTCCCAATTCCTCCGTCTACGCCGCATCTGCTCCCAGGATGAGGTGTTCCACACCAGGTCATCACAAATGTCCTCATTCTTCAGAGAACGGGGATTCCCCTCCCCCACTATAGATGAGGCTCAAAATACCCCAGCAAAATACCAGGGTCGCACCAGGGTCTCCTCCATACCCCGCAACACTGCCCTCTTCCCATTCCCCCACTCGCAACAAGGGCAGAGTCCCCCAGGTCCTCACCTTTCACCCCACCAGCCAGCAAATACAACACATAGCCCTCCACCAGTTTCGCCACCTCCAACGTGACCCCTCCACTCGCCACATCTTCCCATCTCCCCTCGTCTGCCTTCCGCAAAGACCGCTCCCTCCGCAACTCCCTTGTCAATTCTTCCCTTCCCTCCCGCTGTACCCCTTCCCCGGGCACTTTCCCTTGCAACCGCAAGAAATGCTACACTTGTCCCTTCACCTCCCCCCTCCTTTCAGGGACCCAAGCAGTCCTTCCAGGTCCGACAGAGGTTCACCTGTACCTCCTCCAACTTCATCTACTGCATCCGCTGCTCCAGATGCCAGATGATCTAAAGGAAAAATAGATTATGAAAGGAAACTGGCAGGGAACATAAAAACTGACTGCAAAAGTTTTTATAGATATGTGAAGAGAAAGAGGTTAGTTAAAACAAATGTAGGTCCCTTGCAGTCAGAAACAGGCGAGTTGATCATGGGGAACAAGGATATGGCGGACCAATTGAATAACTACTTTGGTTCCGTCTTCACTAAGGAAGACATAAATAATCTGCCTGAAATAGCAGGGGACTGTGGGTCAAAGGAGGAATTGAGTGAAATCCAGGTCAGTCGGGAAGTGGTGTTGGGTAAATTGAATAGATTAAAGGCCGATAAATCCCCAGGGCCAGATAGGCTGCATCCCAGAGTACTTAAGGAAGTAGCTCAGGAAATAGTGGATGCATTAGTGATAATCTTTCAAAACTCTTTAGATTCTGGAGTAGTTCCTGAGGATTGGCGGGTAGCAAATGTAACCCCTCTTTTTAAGAAGGGAGGGAGAGAGAAAACGGGGAATTACAGACCAGTTAGTCTAACATCGGTAGTGGGGAAACTGCTAGAGTCAGTTATTAAAGATGGGATAGCAACACATTTGGAAAGTGGTGAAATCATTGGACAAAGTCAGCATGGATTTACGAAAGGTAAATCATGTCTGACGAATCTTGTGGAATTTTTCGAGGATGTAACTAGTAGCGTGGATAAGGGAGAACCAGTGGATGTGGTATATCTGGACTTCCAGAAGGCTTTCGACAAGGTCCCACATAAGAGATTAGTATACAAACTTAAAGCATACGGTATTAGGGGTTCAGTATTGATGTGGATAGAGAACTGGCTGGCAAACAGGAAGCAAAGAGTAGGAGTAAACGGGTCCTTTTCACAATGGCAGGCAGTAACTAGTGGGGTACCGCAGGGCTCAGTGCTGGGACCCAGCTATTTACAATATATATTAATGATCTGGATGAGGGAATTGAAGGCAATATCTCCAAGTTTGTGGATGACACTAAGCTGGGGGGCAGTGTTCGCTGTGAGGAGGATGCTAGGAGACTGCAAGGTGACTTGGATAGGCTGGGTGAGTGGGCAAATGTTTGGCAGATGCAGTATAATGTGGATAAATGTGAGGTTATCCACTTTGGTGGCAAAAACAGGAAAGCAGACTATTATTTAAATGGTGGCCGATTAGGAAAAGGGGAGATGCAGCGAGACCTGGGTGTCATGGTACACCAGTCATTGAAAGTAGGCATGCAGGTGCAGCAGGCAGTGAAAAAGCAAATGGTATGTTAGCTTTCATAGCAAAAGGATTTGAGTACAGGAGCAGGGAGGTTCTACTTCAGTTGTACAGGGTCTTGGTGAGACCACACCTGGAGTATTGCGTACAGTTTTGGTCTCCAAATCTGAGGAAGGACATTATTGCCATAGAGGGAGTGCAGAGAAGGTTCACCAGACTGATTCCTGGGATGTCAGGACTGTCTTATGAAGAAAGACTGGATAGACTCGGTTTATACTCTCTGGAATTTAGGAGATTGAGAGGGGATCTTACAGACACTTACAAAATTCTTAAGGGGTTGGACAGGCTAGATGCAGGAAGATTGTTCCCGATGTTGGGGAAGTCCAGGACAAGGGGTCACAGCTTAAGGATAAGGGGGAAATCCTTTAAGACCGAGATGAGAAAGACTTTTTTCACACAGAGAGTGGTGAGTCTCTGGAACTCTCTGCCACAGAGGGTAGTTGAGGCCAGTTCATTGGCTATATTTAAGAGTGAGTTGGATGTGGCCCTTGTGGCTAAGGGGATCAGAGGGTATGGAGAGAAGGCAGGTACGGGATACTGAGTTGGATGATCAGCCATGATCATATTGAATGGCGGTGCAGGCTCGAAGGGCTGAATGGCCTACTCCTGCACCTAATTTCTATGTTTCTATGTTTCTATCTATATCGGTGAGACCAAGCAGAGGGTTGGCGATTGTTTCGCCGAACACCTCCGCCTTGTCCGCATTAACCAACCCGACCTCCCGGTGGCTCAGCACTTCAACTCCCCCGTATCCGACCTCTCGGTCCTGGGCCTCCTCCACAGCCACAGTGAGCAACACCGCAAGTTGGAGGAACAGCACCTCATATTCCGCTTGGGGAGTCTGCATCCTCTGGGCTTGAACATTGAATTTTCTCAATTCTGTTAACCCTTGTTGTCTCCTCCCCTTCCCACCTCTCCCTTAGTCCTCGGGCCCTGGCATTCCCTCTCTCTCTCTCTCTCTCTATATCTCTCTCCCCCACCCTAGTCGCACTAGCATCTCATTTTCACACTACAAACAGCTTACAATGGCTTGTTCCCATTATCATCAATACTTTTTTGCATATCTTTCATTCACTGTTCTTTATCTCTCGTTTCCCTGATCCCTGACCAGTCTGAAGAAGGGTCTCGACCCGAAACGTCGCCCATCTCCTTCGCTCCTTAGATGCTGCTGCACCCGCTGAGTTTCTCCAGCCTTTTGTGTACCCTCAATAGAATATATTATTTGTGTATTATCTTACACAATTTTAGGTGAGGGTGGTTCATATCTGAAATGAGAG
Organism: Okamejei kenojei; assembly: GCA_035221665.1. NCBI lineage: Eukaryota > Metazoa > Chordata > Chondrichthyes > Rajiformes > Rajidae > Okamejei > Okamejei kenojei. The sequence goes on from CM069144.1 coordinate 7,378,351, forward strand.
GCTGATTCAATTACAGTTTTCAAAAGACATTTGTACAGATGTGGATAGGAATGGTTTAGATGGATATGGACCAAATGGATTTACAAATATGCCCAGTATGCCAATTTGGTTAACATGGACAAGATGGCCAGTGGGTTATGTTTCCATGCAGTATTACTCTGTTACTCACATTCAACTCGGATCCCCCCAGCGTCAGGAACAATTTACAATGATAATAAACTAATTCACACATTCTTGGAACGTGGGCGGAAATCAGAACACCTGGAGGCAACCTTGTGATCACTGGAAAAACATGCCATCTCTGCACAGATAGATAGCACCTGAAGGATTGAACCTGGGCCACTGGAACAGAAAGGCAGCACTTCAAATAGCTGTACCACTCAGTGCTCTTTTTAAAATTTTTGCTAGTGTACCATTGTAACTCAGATATGTACCTTTGAGAGTCAACATATTTTTTGCTACAATTAATAGTATGTCACATCTACAGGGAGAGGAATACATTGTGTCAAAATCCCCCATAATATATTTCAACCAACCTTTACAACGTACAAAATTTCCTCCAATAATGCTTTTTCAGGATGTATCCCTTTTGTTGAACCAGTAGTAGCTGGAATTGTAACATGTCAGCGTGTACAACAGCTGGGGGATTGTCAAGAACCTTTCAGCTGCTTTGGCGACACAAAAAAACTGCATATACTGGAATATTGAGCAAAAAAAACAGTGCTAGAGGAGGTCAGGCAGCATATCACCCTCCCTCACCTGCGTCCACCTATCAGTTGCAAGGCATGGAAACAAAAAACTGCATAGGCTGGTTAATACACAAAAGGACGCAAAGTGTTAGTTGCTCAACAGGTCAGAAAGCATCTCTGGAAAACATGGATATGTGACATTTCAGGTTGATACCCTTCTTCAGTGTGAAGGGCCTCAACCTGATACGCCAACTATCAATGTTTTCCAGAGATGCTGCCTGACTTGTTGAGTTACTCCAGCACTTTGTGCCCTTTTATAATTTGCCAGGCTTTGCCCCACCCTCACCTCCTTTCCAGCTTTCTCCCCCTCCCCTACCACAATCAGTCTGAAGTAGAGTCTCATCCCAAAACATCATCTGTCCATTCTCCCCACAGATGCTGGCTGACCCACTGAGTTATGCAAACATTTTTTTTTTAAATCAGCTGTTTTTCTGACCTGCACTGGTTAGTACTGACAAATTCTAGTAGTATGCATCATCAAAAGTAGTGCAAGAAACCTGACCTTGTATAAGTTTCTCATTTTTTGTAGGAAAAAGTAGGAACTTTTTGTAGCACCATTCATAACAATGGTTTTAGACATCACATATCTGATGTCATACATAAAATATTTCAAAAACCAACACCCATGTTTGTGTTGCTAAGCTGCGTGTTACATTCATCATTCTCCACATACTGAAAGAATGTTAAGTTCCTATAACAGGAGGCAGCTACATTTCACATTCTTTAAATCATTTTGCACAAACTAAATTGAAGTACAATAAATGTACAAAAAAGACGCATAAAAAAGTAAATGAGTTATGATTATTTAATTAGTTTTCCTCAATCAAATATACCATTATATTAGTGATACTCTTCTTGAAACAGGATGCTGGGCAAGCAAGTGTTGCAAAGGCTTTCATAATTCATAAATACTGAATGTCACTGTGTAGACAAGGCATCTGATAATTTGTGAAGACTTTGCTATTCTTTATCATAAGAATAGAATTAGGCCATTCGGCTCATCTTCTCTGCCATTCAATCATGGCTGATCTATCACTCCCTCCAAACCCCATCCTCCTGCCTTCTCCCCATAACCTCTGACACCCATACTAATCAAGAATCTATCTCTGCCTTAAATATATCCACTGACTTTGCCTCCACAGACTTCTGTGGTAAAGAATTCCACAGATTCGCCACTCTGACTAAAGAAATTCCTCTTCATCTCCTTCCTAAAAGAACATCCTTTAATTCTGGGGCCATGACTTCTAGTCCTAGACTCTCCCTCCCACTAGTGGAAACATCCTCTCCACATCCACTCCATTCAAGCCTTTCACTATTCAGTACATTTCAATGAGGTCCCCCCTTTCTTCTAAACTCCAGGGAGTACAGGACCAGTGCCATTTAACGCAATTTTATATTAGTTCGTTGAATAAAATGAATCAAATGAGTGTGATCATTAAATGTGAACAGCGTGAACCTTACCTGTGAAATAAATGCAAAAAACATGTAAAAGATAAACATTCAGTTCAGTGGGCAGAGCACAATGTAAATCAACTCCCATCAGTCTGAAGAAGAGTCTCGACCCAAAACGTCACCCTTTCCTTCTCTCCAAAGATGCTGCCTGAATTTTCATGCACATCATGCATTTATGGGAGGTACTCCAGTATTTTGTGTCAACCTCCCATAAATGCATGATGTGCAAATAACTTCACAATAGAGACTGCAGCTATTAAATCTTTTTAAAAAAAGCCAACAAAAATCTTAACAAGAGTGCAACATTTTCTGTTTAAAACTAGAGTATCTGATTTCATAAAATCAGCTTTGAGTTAAACGTATTAACTTTAATTTTGTTCTCCTCAAGTTATTGTGCATTTGCAAAGTTGTGCTTGAAAACATTAAATACAAATTATATTGTCAGACTTGAAATGGTTCAGAAAAGATTTACGAGGATGTTGCCAGGACTGGAGGGTGTGAGCTATCGGTTGAGGTTGCGTAGGCTGGGTCTCTATTCCATGGAGCGCAGGAGGATGATGGGGAATCTTATAGACGTGTACAAAATCATGAGAGGAGTAGATCGGGTAGATGCACAGTCTCTTGCCCAGAGTAGGGGAATCAAGGACCAGAGGACAGGCTCAAGGATATGGGGAAAAGATTTAATAGGAATCCGAGGGGTAACTTTTTCACACAAAGGGTGGTGGGTGAATGGAACAAGCTGCCTGAGGAGGTAGTTGAGGCTGGGGCTATCCTGTCATTTAAGAAACAGTTAGACAGGTACATGGATAGGACAGGTTTGGAGGGATATGGACCAAGTGCAAGCAGGTGGGACATGTTGACTCGGGTGGGCAAGTTGTGCCAAATGACCTGTTTGCACACTCTATCACTCTCTACGACTATGACATATTAGCACAGTTGGCAAATCAACTCAATCGGGAACAAGAACAATAAACAAAATGCTGTTCATTAAAAATCCAGCTAGAATTTTCAGATATAACTGCAATCCAGCATCAATCCAATGTTCATGTGAAACAGTTTGTGTTCACTAACTTGTTCTGCTCACAGTCGAGAGATTTGGTTTATATTTATGAATCAAGATAAAAAGTAATGACGACGTACAGCTCTTCCATTTCAACTAGTGATAAAGTGATGACTCTGTGTCACTGTGCCTTAGTTGGATCGTAGGGGGCACCATCGAGTATGGCTGCCCTACCAGCAGCTGTTAGTCTTTTCACTCTTTTTTTTATTTTTAGTTAGTTAAAAGTGTTTGTTTTTGGAGCTCTTTTAGTCTTTTTATGTGGGGGGGGGGGGGAGGAGAAAGGGGGAAACTATTTTTCTCAGTACCTACCTGGTCGGAGATGCAGCTTTTCTCCGGGACGTATCTTCACCCCTTCCTCGTGGCCTATCGGCAGTCTGGAGTGGCATTTCCTGCCGGGACCAGCCAGGACTTCAGCGGCGGCACAGCGCTGGGGCACCATCATGGAACAGGCGATGCCTTGCCCGGGTCGCTCCAGAGGGCTGGAGCATCGCGGAGCTGCGGTCTGCGGAGCTTCCAGCCGCGTGCGGCGCTGAGCTTTAAACACCGCGGAGCTTGGGATCTCACGACGAGGCCGCCAGAGTCAGAGCTCCGACCGGCGCGGCCCGTGGACTTCGGGAGCTGCGACACTCCGGGTCGCTGAGAGTGTTCATCCAACACCGGAACTCCATCATCGGGCGAGAGGGCCTGAAGCATCGGGCTACCGGAGCGGCGACTGCAGAGACCTCAATAGGCCCGACTAGGGGTGAACTGGGGATGGGACTGGACTTTGCTGCCTTCCCCCACAGTGGGAACCATTGTGGAGGGATGTTTGTATGTTTACTGTTAAATTCTTTGATGTTGTGTTTAATCTTTATTTGTGTGCTGCAATGGCAAGTCAAATTTCACTACACCAATAAATGTCCTTTGTCCTTTGACTCTTTTGGCAACTTATTTGAATTATCTCCATACGGAAACAAATAATGAATGAAACTCCAGAAGTGAAGAAGTAACACAACTTGAAAGACCATTACCATCCAGGTTTGCTTACCCCAACTCCAGACTCAGATCTCTTCTTAAAAAAAAAAGATAATTATTTCATTTGGAAAATTGCTTTTTGTGCTGAGTAACAGTCCCTTTACCATAGTTTCTTAAGCCTCCAGTTGAGGTATTGCCAGTCTTTGGTCCAAAAGACTGGTGCCAGCTGTCATTAGTACTGTTTTTGACCAGTTAGCCAGATAGATGAGATAGCCTGAGCAACATACTATTCAATGGAAAGTCAAACTGGAGTGATAAATCTGGATAGCCTAATGGTTCAGATAATGGACAATGGGCTCCAATTCTGAATATTCCAGTGATTTAAAACCTTTAAAGGCGCTGGTCAGGCCATATTTTGAGTATTGTGAACGATTTTGGGCACCATATCCGAGGAAGGATGTGCTGGCCCTGGAGAGGGTCCAGAGGAGGTTTACGAGAATGATCTCAGGAATTAGTGGGTTAGCATATGATGAGTGTTTGACGGCACTGGGCCTGTAATTGCTGGAGTTCAGAAGAATGAGGGGGGACCTCATTGAAACATACCAAATAGTGAAAGGCTTGGATAGAGTAGATGTGGAGAGGATGCTTCCACCAGTGGGAGAGTCTAGGATTAGAGGTCATAGTTTCAGAATTAAAGGACATTCCTTTAGGAAGCAGATGAGGAGGAATTTATTTAGTCAGAGGGTGGCGAATCTGTGGAAATATTTGCCACAGAAGGCTGTGGAGTCCAAGTCAATTGTCTATTGTCAATGGATATCTTTAAGGCAGAGATAGATTCTTGATTAGTGCAGGTGTCGGGGGTTATGGGGCGAAGGCAGGAGAATGGGGTTGGGAGGGAGAGATAGATCAGCCATGATTGAATGGAGTAGATTTGATGGGCCGAATGGCCTAATTCTGCTCCTATCACTTATGACCTTTACAGATAGCATGCAAGAATGTGAAACAAATATCATGTTTCCAATTCTATGTGGAAACAACATTGATATATTTTTGGAATTCCATCACTACCACTGAAAATTCCTTACCAGGCAATGACAGTTAAACCCACAGCATGACATTCTGGATTTAAAGGAAGCAAACTATTGGCTGTACTTCACCCTATAGTAGAAGGTAACATACATTTTACATATTGCACTGAGATATCTTTTCAAGATTGATGTCCAGATTGAATCCAACTACACCTTTCCCTTGTAGTAGCAGGAAAGGTTTTATTACTCTTGAAGAAGTACAGGTCTGGGAAGTAAAGACAATCGTAAGATTTTTTTTAAGTGACTCTTTTCTTTGAAAAAGTGATTGAAGTTCAAGATTGTTAAGGGGACTGACATAGATGGACCAAAACAAATTAAATATTTTGGCAAAAAATCCTGGAACTCAAAATTAAAAATTAAGTAGGGCATACTGTAAGGAGTTAGCAAAGAAGACTACCGATATAAAAATTGGAACATTTTGAATTGACCTACGGAGAAAAGGCAGTCTCGGGAGGCTTTTTAAACAAATGTTTAACTTGTTACTTTCCTCCTTAAATTGAAGAACTATCGTAAGCCCAATGAGAACATCAACAGTGATATGCTGGTATCTTATTTATGATTTACTGAAGGTTAAGAGTATGTTTTGCTGGTGCTGTTATTATTGGTATTGGTTTAATATTGTCACGTGTACCGAGATACAGTGAAAAGGTTTGTTTGCTTGCAGTTCAGTCTAATTATATTTCACAATTACAATCAAGCCAGTAACAAAGTAAAACAGGAATTGAATTGAATTTATTTATTTGGTAGCGCTAAGAGAAAGTATGAGAGTGCATGATAAAGTGTTACACCGTTACACTTAGTGCAAAAGTGCAGATTAAACAAAAAAAAGGCTATTTTGGTACTAGGGTTGAAACACTAATAATATTTTTTAATGAAATAAATGAGATACAATCTGAGACCAGTTGCCTCAGAACAGTTCTGGCCAAACTATTCCTTTCTCATAACCAGTGGAGTTATGACAATGTGTAATCCATTATAATTTAGACATTTTCAACTCACTAATTTGAATGACTACACTCTTAATATACAAATACACTCAATGCAAGTTTGAAAAGTGCCCTATAGATCCAATCCTTTCCAAAATGAAGTAGACATTGCGACTCTTACCCCCTCAGCTACCCAGCCAGTTGAGAAGCATTTCTGAAAACCAGGTTGTACAATTCATTGAATTAGTATTTTATGAAGCGTTTTAAGACACTATTTGTCAGTGGACAATCCAGCCTTGGCGCAGCAGAATTACACTGCGGCTTCCATTTTATTTCAAAACAACCTGCTGAAACATAAATGCACTAACCCCAACTTCGGAATCTATTTTGATTTAACCTTACTGAAATACATCAAATGCACTCATTAAAGAAATTAAGCTAGAAAAGTTCACTAATTTGTCCTCCATTAAAAACATACATTTTTCTGCAACTAGTCAGCAGATTCACAAAGCTTTTCCTCATTTATTACAATATATTACTGTTCCACAGATCACCAGACTTATTTTCCCTCAGCTCGTTGATAATTTTGGTAAGGCTGTCAATTTTCTGCTCTTTTCTCTTCAGTTTTTGTTGAAGTACTCTGAACCTTTGCCGCTGTTCTTCGTTCTTCTTCCTTTCCCAAGCAAGCTTCTTTTCTAAAGTTCTCCTGATGATATCTGGACAAGGACTCATGAAATAACTGTGATCCTGAGGAAACGTCATTCCCGTCAAATCTTGATTATACCGAGAAGAAAACACAGTCTCAGAGGGACACTGCAATTCTTCTGATGGCTGAACAGAGGTGGGCAGATGAGTCTGTGTTTCAGGGACAAGTACTTCTGTAGATATCCAAGTTGTTCCCTCTGATATTGTTGATCTGTCAGATACTGGATCTGCAGATGATGTAAATAAACATGGCAAAACATCCGCAGATACATCCATCGAACCCACAGGTGCGGTACATGTATCCGATTGTACATCCGGCCTTGATAATACATTGGCTGTCCAATGGAGGGTATCCGAACACAGAACTGCAGCTGAATCTTGAGATTCTTCCTCTAACCGACCTATGATTAATCCATCTGGAACAGATTCCATCTTGTCCTCTGTTGCAGGTGTTTCAGTTTGCACTCTGCAGTTAAAGACAGCGAGAACCTCTGAAGACTCTGCGTCAGGTTTTAAGGGCACTTCTAATACTTGAGTGAATTCTGCCAAATTCAAGACAGCTGCTGCAGCCAGTTGAGCTAATCGCCCCGAGTTTAGAGTGTCAGTGGTTAATGCAGACTGTTCATCTATTACTTTAGTTGGCTCGCCTGGTGGACGTAATGTTTCATGAGCTTCCAAGACTGGCATCTCCACCTCTGAAGATTCCTTGTGGTGTCCAACATAAACCTTCGCTTTATTGAACTTTCTGGAGCCTGTAGACTGCAAATTAGTGAAAATGTTTGAATTGTCAATTCGAAAATAAAAATTCAATCGTTCCAGCTTTGAGACAAAGTAAACTCTCCAAATGTACCTAGCGTGCAAAATTTCAAGAGCATTCAGAATTATTTCTTGTGAAAGTATTAACAAACCCGACCTTCACTGCATCTTCACTTCACTTCATCTTTAAATTCAAACCTCAGGATCATTTAAAAGAGCCAACTCTCTTTTTCACATTTTTTGCTTTTACAGCAAATTAGATATTAGCAATTCAGCATTCCCATGAAATATATCATCTGAATTGTTTTTTTGGTACACCAGTAGTTAATGACAATGCAATTAAGGGCAACTTTTTGATGCAAGAGTTTGTTACTTACATCAATTCTATCATAAATAACTTTTTAAAATTACATTTTGATTTTAATGCAAGAATAGTGCGAGGGGCAGAATTTAGAGGAGATGAGCAGGATACGTTTTTTTTACAGAAAGAGCAGTGGACGATTGGAACATGCTGCCAGGGGTGGTGGTGGAGTCAGATATGATAGTGGCATTTAAGATGCTTTTAGATAGGCATGTGGATATGCAGCGAATGGAGTGATAAAGATCACGTGCAGGCAGAGGAGATTAGTTTAACCTGGGAATATATTTGGTCCGAACGTTGTGGGCTAAAGTGCCTGTTTCTGGGTTGTTTTGTTCTATATATGTTCAGCCAGCCAACAAATTACATACTTTCAATTGAATTACATTGAAAATTTAAACTTAATCAACATTACCAAAAATCATATATCAAATGAAGAACAGACACAATACCTTATTTTTAGGTGGTAGAAATATGGTTGGTACAGAGGAAAACTTTAAATGCCTTCTATCATTCCGTTCTTCAAAGCATTCTTTAATGAAGTGATCACTGCAGAGTGTTGCTCTCGGTGATGGCACCCAGTTTTCTCGTGCTATGGCTTTTAACCATTTTGCCATGAGGTCAGGTCTTGAAATAGGAAATCTACGTCAAGACAACCATTGGAAAATGAGATGAATATGCCTTACTGAAACTGAATGCTCAGGTTTGTGTGGATCCAAGTTGTTACGTCTATCTGCTCTGCAATTCTCTGTACAGCAGTTTGCCAGCAATTTCCTTACACTGCCCAGATGTCACTTAGTTACGAGTGATCTCGTTGATGGTCGGCATGGACTCAGTGGGCTAAAGGGCCCGTTTCCACGCTGTATCTTTCAAACAATCAATCACGGCAGTCCAAGGATGTCATTAGCACAGTGAAATGCAAATCACAAAACACTTATTATCAATTATTACACATCTGTGGGTCTTCAAATATGAATGTAAACATTGAAAACCATAAATGAGCAGCCCTTTAGATAGGCCGTCTCCAATTTAATTTTATTGTATTTAGCTTTAAAATCGTAACACATGCCAAGACAATGCAATGTTTTTTGTCAGTTGCAATTAGAATCAGAATTCCCTCAGAGAGTTCTCCTGCATGCTTGCAATAATTTGTTGGAAGAATAATTTTGGTTTGAACTTTACCACTGCAATAATGAATAGAATGAAGAAAACAGTTCCCTCCATATCTTCTCAAAATAGAATTTGTCTTCATGGAAATTCACATATCAAAACCCTTCCATAAGAGTATTCTACATTTCAGAAACATTACATTTTTAGCAGGACAAGGATCCACAAGCCCATCTTCATTAACATTTCGGTGGTGGAGAGTGTCAACAACTTACCAAAGTGCCACTATTCCCAGGGTGCATATCTCTGAAGATCTGTCCTGGACCCAGCACATTTATGCAATCATAAAGAAAGCCCATCAATCCCTCTACGTCCTTAGAAGATTGAGGACATTCAGTATTTAACAATTACTCTCTTGAACTTCTTACAGGTGTACAGTAAAGAGCATATTGACTAGTTGCATCATGGCCTGGTTCAGCAAATCAAATGCCCAGGAACGAAGGAGATTACAAAAGGTAGTAAACAATGCCCGGTTCATCACAGGTACCGACCTCCCACCATCGAAGAGATCTATGAGGCGCTGTCTAAAAAAGGCAGCACCACCTTTATTACATTAATTATTGAGTATTGTGCTTATGAACCTCTTATGCTGCTATGCTTAAGATTTTCATTGTTCCCTTTCGAGATGACAATAAAAGACTTGACTCCCACGCGTCGTCCACCCGATTACGGTGAGATAGTGGAAAGGGAAATAAGAGGGATGTTCAAACTATGAGCTTTTGGATAATAAAGTATCTGCGTTTGTCTAAACTAAAGAGGTACGATTAATTAGAATCCCAACCCGTCAATTAAAAAATAAATACAAAATATCCAACGCAATGCGTGAAACTATATAGCAACACCATGTGATTACAGAGGTCACTTTGGAGAGTTCTTGGACCTTGCTTTTCTTTGAGATGTACGATTACAATCGCAGCCTCGACTTCCCCAACCACACTATATCGGGTCACGGACAAGGGCATTAAGCAGGGGGGCAAGGAACTGCAAATGCTAGTTTACAAAATAAACACACACACAAAGTGCAGAAGTAATTCAATGGGTCGTGCAGCATCTCTGGAGAACATGGAGAAGGATCCCGACTCGAAACATCACTTCTACATGTTCTCCAGGGATGCTGCTTATCCCGTTGAGTTACTCCCGCACTTTGTGTCTTCATTTCTAAACCAGCGTCTACAGTTCCCCGTTTCGACATCTCTGGGAGACATGGATGGGTTCCATCAGAGCAATGTTAAAGGGGCCTCGGCGTGAATCGACACCCCGACGAACAGCATTCGAGCTCTCTCGCCGCGTACCTGTGGAAAGTTATGCCACTTCCTTTCTTGAAGCGGTTCTTGCAATCAAGCGCGCTGCATGAGACTGGCATCTTGCAGGTGAAGCCAAAGGCAACCCCGGGCACTCACTCAGCGCCCAATCTGCCTGCAATAAAGATGGCGGGCTGATGGGCGCTGACGTCATTTGGAACGCGGGCCCGGGATTGGAACCCTGCGGAAAGGATACATAATGTTGCATTATTCCCAGCCGCTGCCAAACCATCAGCTGAACGCCTCACCGCCAATGTCAACAAATTATCCTTTCGGGAGGAATTATAACCGACCTTTGTTTTCCCCCGCCCAAGATAATTCTTAATACGTCCACTGTGATATTTTACAAATCTGCAATTACAAAAGCCTCCAAAAATCGCATAAATTAAAAAATAAATTTGAATATGTTTTCGTGATCCAGATTTTATTTTTGCGTTCTGTATTCCTTGCGTGGCTATTCCCTTCCGGAATCATCCGCCGTTCATTGTTATAATAAAAACTACAACTCCGTTTCCACCCGCTTCGCCTGATAGGCCGACGAGCAAACCCACATCGATCTGATTGGCGACTGTCCTCCCGGTGGTAAGTAATAGAAACGAAGGAAATGAGTGACTGTGCCGAGCCGAGTATAATGCATTTTCGCCCGGATTCTGCAACAATGCGAACAACAGTGGCTGCGATCGTGATCTTTACTGCTTTGACAGCTTACTATGTATACATCCCACTTCCGAACACGGTCTCCGAACCCTGGAAACTGATGCTGCTGGATGCAACGTTCAGAGGAGTACAGGATATGGTATAGTTTCCTTTCAATTCCGTACTAGATTTACAACAAGTTACAGAGAATGTCAAATTAAAGGTTAGAAACACAATTTTCAGTACTGAAGGGAATTACGTTATTTACATTTACTGTTTGCATTTTCATGTTTTCAAAAGTCAGGTGCTCATTTATATTGATTACCATTTGCATTTCTCTACGATTTCATTGAAAACTGTAGCTACATGCGTCATTTTACTTTCACTCTTTGAGAATAATTTATTGAGAATCGTATCATTTTCTCGAAAATAAATTCACGTCGGGGCACGATCATGATGAACAAACTAGGAATGCAGGCGGTGATTTCCAAACAGCTGTGACATTTGTCAGTGCGAGAATTAGCATAGTTCATTGGAAAAGGGCCAATTACAATTCTCGCCTGTTCGTGATCTTTGTTTTCCTGCCTTAACATTAAAAAAAGTTATATAAGAATTTGCACAAATGGATGCCCGAATTTCACCTGCAAGATGGGCCAAATCACCTGACGGATTATTTTGAGGTCTCGCATTCTGACCGTCCAAGTTTCATGTGATACTGGGCGAGGTTTAAACAGTGGGCGAATCCATTTCTTTGAATAGGCCCAGGGGATCTTTAATGTCAAGAGAAGATGGTTACGGAGAATGGGGGCTGAGAGGGAAATACAGATCACCCATGATCGAATGGTGGAGTAGACTCGATGGGCGGAATGGCCTAATTCTGCTCCAAAGCCTTATGATTCTATTTGATATTTCACATGACATGCTTGTACAATGAGATTTAGGTATGACAGAGCTTTAGGTACCCGTCATTTGCACACAATTCTGATGTGCATTTGAGGCCTGTAACAGGTCTTCAACAAAGTGTTGATCATCATCATTGAAAACATTAGCGATGGAGTGGTGTTGGTTTCCGACGGGCACAGTGACGGACGCACCACACATCTCTGTCCTCCATGCAGCTGGCATGTTCCTCTTTTGTCTCTATACATGTGTCTTCCATCAATGTCCTCAGCATCGTCTTGATTGGCCGTCTCGGGTCACATCTTCCATGGGTGTCTTCCCACAGCACAACCTTGTTTGCTTGCATTTCTGGGTGGCGGTGGCAGTGACTAGCGAGCCTTGTGGAGACTTGTTTTAAAATTAATTAATAAGCTGTATCCTACCTAAAGAATCAGAGGCCAGTATGTGTTTTCTTTAACATTGTTGATATTTACTCTTAATTTTACTCCAACCGCCTCGCTGTCACAGATGCGGCCGCTCCCTCAGTCCTGAAAACTACTTGTTTAATCTTTAGTGCTCTTGTGAACTCCATTTCTAAGTAGCTCTCCCCCCACTCTATCCCACCCTAATTTCTGCTCTCTGCAGAAGAGTTTTTCATCTCTTGCAATATTATATATCACAGGTAGACACAAAATGCTGGAGTAACTCAGCAGGACAGGCTGAATCTGAAGAAGGGTCTCGACCCAAAATTTCAGATTCAGTATGAAGAAGGGTCGCGACCCAAAATGTCACCCATTCCTTCTCTCCGGAGATGCTGCCTGTCCCGCTGAGTTACTCCAGCATTTTGTGTCTACCTTTGATTTAAACCAGCATCTGCAGTTCTTTTCTACACATATTATAATCACCCAAGGTTTACCTGTGGGAGCCTTCTTCTTCAGTAGGGGAGGCAGGTATTGCTGCCAGAAGCAGTTTAGGTGTCCCTGATTTATCTTAACCTAACCAGTGGAGCTTTGTGCCCTACAGATTGGCAGGAGCCACCAGGGGTTTAGTTTAGTTTATTATTGGCACATCAAGTTAGAGAGAGTGTTTATTATCGCAAGTCCCAAAACGGAACAATGACATTCCTACTTGCAGCAGCACAACAGGTAATATAAAGTTAGTACTCAGTAGATACCATAATAAACAACAAGTTCAAGAAATTTAAAAAGGCTATTAGGTGTAAAAACAAAAACAAAGCCCGAAGTCCCTAGTGTAATCAAGGCAGTTTGTAGTTCAGGGTTTAGTTGGAGTTCATAGTTTTCAATAGCCTGATGATAGACACAAAAAGCTGGAGTAACTCAGCAGGACAGGCAGCATCTATGAAGAAAAGGAATAAATGACGTTTTGGGTCGAGACCCTTTTTCAGACTCTGACAATAATCTGATGGTCATGTTGGGGTTGTACTGAGATATAGTGACAAGCTTTGTTCTTTGTACTATCCAGTCAAATCATACTATACACGAGTACAATCTCACGTAAGTAAAAGAGTGGAGAGATGAAAGTGGATAATAGTAGATTCTCTTCTGGGACAATCTGCAAAGAATAGCCACGTTCCAGTGCCAACTTGCATCAGTCAAGTCTATGCGTTTCTTAAGGGCCGGTGTCCTGGTGGCACTGGGCGAGTGTGGAAATGTCAATGATATAGGGATTAGCCAGACTCTTCCACCACTGCTCCATGCAGCAGCTGCAGGCTGCCCTCGATCTACCCACTCACCTGGCTGCTGAAGGGCCTCCCACAGCCGCTTCTCTACCCATTTCAACACCATAACCCACTTTCTGGTATGTCACTGTTTGGCTTGGTTAACTGGGCTGCAGATAAACAGAACTGCACAGACTTGGAAGCATTTTTAGTCTGTATTCAGCCTTTGCTCAGTTAAGGCGCTGCTTCTTTTAAACAGAATTATTATTGGGTTGAAAAAAAATCAATTCATAGGGAAGCCTAGTGAACAAATGGTGGAAAATCGCAGTGATGGTCTTTGATACTGGTTTTCCAGGAGATCCAAAGTGGCATGTACTTATGTAAACATAGAATTGGAAAACTTTTGATAAATTGCTGTGTAAAGAAGTTGCTCCAGAGGAAATCATAACAAATTAAACCGGCACATGATGTCTTGCATCATGTCTTGCTATGGAATTGTCTTGGTTTGCACATTTTTCAGTTAGGGATGGATCATAAATGAGGAAATTTAAGAAGAAGGAAATAGAAAGTAGGCAGCACAATAGCACAGCTGGTACAGCTACTGCCTCACAGTGCCAGAGACCCAATCCGATCCTGATCTTGGGTGCTGTCTGTGAGGATTTGTAGGTTCTCCCTGTGACCTCGAGGTTTCCACCCACATCCCAAAGACGTGCGGGACTGTAGGTTAATTGGCCTCTGTAAATTGCCTCTAGTTTGTAGGGAGTTGATGACAAAGTAGATAACATGGAACTGGTTTGAATGGGTGAATGATGATTGGCATGGACTTAGTTCAGTTCAGTTTAGTATAATGACACATGTACCGAGGTACAGTGAAAAGCTTTTGTTGCGTGCTAAACAGTCAGCAGTAAGACAATACATTCTTACAATCGAGCCATTTACAGTGTATAGATACATGCTCACATAGGTGAGCCAAAGGGCCTGTTTCCTTGCTATATCTCTAAACCTGCAACGGGAAGAGTATATAGAAACATAGAAACATAGAAATTAGGTGCAGGAGTAGGCCATTCAGCCCTTCGAGCCTGCACCGCCATTCAATATGATCATGGCTGATCATCCAACTCAGTATCCCGTACCTGCCTTCTCTCCATACCCTCTGATCCCCTTAGCCACAAGGGCCACATCCAACTCACTCTTAAATATAGCCAATGAACTGGCCTCAACTACCCTCTGTGGCAGAGAGTTCCAGAGACTCACCACTCTCTGTGTGAAAAAAGTCTTTCTCATCTCGGTCTTAAAGGATTTCCCCCTTATCCTTAAGCTGTGACCCCTTGTCCTGGACTTCCCCAACATCGGGAACAATCTTCCTGCATCTAGCCTGTCCAACCCCTTAAGAATTTTGTAAGTGTCTATAAGATCCCCTCTTAATCTCCTAAATTCCAGAGAGTATAAACCGAGTCTATCCAGTCTTTCTTCATAAGACAGTCCTGACATCCCAGGAATCAGTCTGGTGAACCTTCTCTGCACTCCCTCTATGGCAATAATGTCTTTCCTCAGATTTGGAGACCAAAACTGCACGCAATACTCCAGGTGTGGTCTCACCAAGACCCTGTACAACTGAAGTAGAACCTCCCTGCTCCTGTACTCAAATCCTTTTGCTATGAAAGCTAACATACCATTCGCTTTTTTCACTGCCTGCTGCACCTGCATGCCTACTTTCAATGACTGGTGTACCATGACACCCAGAATCGAGAAATGTAGCTTTAAGAAATGCATATAACCTACTTTCTCATGATAATGTTGTAAATGAACATGACGTATGCTTTCAGCCCTTGGCTTGCTTTTTAAACTCCTTTCTATATTTAAATCCATTTTCCTCTCCATTGCTTTCTGGGGAAGGCTAATGAGCTGGTACCTGTGGAAAAAAAAGGGCTTCCAGGTGCACCTAATGAAGCCTGAAACATTTATGTAGGCCATTTCCATTACAAATGCAGCAGAACAGGTACATAAAGTTGAGTAGGCAAATAGGATACTTTCTTTTATTGCCAAGATGGGAATGTACAAAGAAATAAGTTATGTTCGAGTTCTATATAATACCAACCGGGCTACAGTTAGAATACAACATGCAGTAGCATTACCAGATGATTGTGAAAGCAGAAAAGGTTTACAAGGACGTTGCCAGAGATGGATCGTTTTAATGAGGAGAGGGCCTGTTTCAATGCTATATCTCCAAACTAGCCTAAAGGTTGGTTATCGGGAGAGCTTTTATTTGGAACAGCGAAGCAGAAAAGATTGGTGAGCAGAGGAGTCAATTGTCAGGGGAGATCTACAGTATATTGTGGGAGGAGTAAACAAAAAAATATTCAATTGACCAAAAACAATAATTGTCCAATTACAATAATGTTCTATTTAGCCAAAAGTGTCAGTATTCCAAACACATGTAAATTATTTCCAATATTGTATAATAATTTATTACAGAACTGATATTATGGAGGTGTATAAATCAGGAGGGGAATAGATATGTTGAATGCACAGGGTTTTGTACCCAGAGTAGAAGAATCAAGAACCAAAGGACATGCGTTTAAGATGAGAGGGGAAAGATTTAATAGGAACCCGAGGGGCAACTTTTTCACATAGAGGGTTTAGTTTAGTTGACCAGTTCTTTCCTTGTTTTCAAGAATTAGAATTATGTCTTCCACAAAGCCTATTGATCTTGTTTTTGAATGTAGCATACTATTTTTTAAACTTTGAAGGCACGTGATAGTTCAGTAAAAATAAATGTTTACTTATTTATGTGATTTACTTCAAGATTAAGTTAGTGATGCTACTTAGATATGGTTTTTGCCACTAGCCTTGCAGAACTCTTACTTGAAGAGGAAATATCAAGAGGAACCTACAAATGAAGAGGAACCAGACGTCAACACAAGTAACATTGTTACTTAGAAGTGTGCAGTTAATTTTTGATTTCTAAAGCCTCTCTCTTTGGAACTTCAGGAAAAATCCTTTATGACCCACTAAGTATAAATCATCGCTGTTACGTCTTGGAACAGATTGCTGATAGCAACTGATTTTAACAAAAGGGAACGAAGATATTACACAGATCAGCAGGTCTTTAGGGAGGACATTCTTCAACTCAAAAGTAATATTTTTAACTCTAAGCATGTAATCTAGGCCACAGGTCTATTAATTGCAGACTATGGGGAACTTGATGACTTACTGGTTTGATTAGGATGTCATCCTAGCAGTACAATTTGTCGCAAAAAACAAAGTGTTGGAGGATCTCAGTGGGTCAGGCAGCACACAGTGCATTCAGAAAGTATTCAGACCCCTTCACTTTTTCCACATTTTGTTACGTTACAGCATTATTCAAAAATTGATTAATTTTTTTTTTTAAATCATCAATCTACACACAATACCTCATAATATAAAAGCAAAAACAGATGTTTAGAAATTTTTGCAAAGTAATTAAAAAGAAAAAACTAAAATATCATATTTACGTAAGTATTCAGACTCTCAACATTGAGCTTTGGTGCATCCTGTTTCCATTGATTATCCTTGAGATGTTTCTACTACTTGATTGGAGTCCACAAGTGGTAAATTAAATTGATTGTATATGATTTGGAAAGGCACACACCAGTCTATATAAGCTCCGGCAGTTGACAGTGCATGTCAGAGCAAAAATGTCCGTAGACCTCCGAGACAGGATTGTGCCACTCGATCCCTTTCTGTCCTCTTACCTTTTACCTGTGGCGTGACCAACTCACTGTACGTGCTATCCATGACTTTCTCCGCATCGTGGATGCTCCAGGATGAATCCAGCCACAGTTCCAATCGTTCAATGCGGTCTGCCAAAGGAAAAATAGATTATGAAAGAAAACTGGCAGGGAACATAAAAACTGACTGCAAAAGTTTTTATAGCTATGTGAAGAGAAAGAGATTAGTTAAAACAAATGTAGGTTCCTTGCAGTCAGAAACAGGTGTGTTGATCATGGGGAACAAGGATATGGCGGACCAATTGAATAACTACTTTGGTTCCGTCTTCACTAAGGAAGACAAATAATCTGCCGGAAATAGCAGGGGACCGCGGGTCAAAGGAGGAATTGCGTGAAATCCAGGTTAGTCAGGAAGTGGTGTTGGGTAAATTGAATGGATTAAAGGCCGATAAATCTCCAGGGCCAGATAGGCTGCATCCCAGAGTACTTAAGGAAGTAGCTCCGGAAATAGTGGATGCATTAGTGATAATCTTTCAAAACTCTTTAGATTCTGGAGTAGTTCCTGTGGATTGGCAGGTAGCAAACGTAACCCCTCTTTTTAAGAAGGGAGGGAGAGAGAAAACGGGAAATTACAGGCCAGTTAGTCTAACATTGGTAGTGGGGAAACTGCTAGAGTCAGTTATTAAAGATGGGATAGCAGCACATTTGGAAAGTGGTGAAATCATTGGACAAAGTCAGCATCGATTTACGAAAGGTAAATCATGTCTGACGAATCTTGTGGAATTTTTTGAGGATGTATCTAGTAGCGTGGATGGGGAGAACCAGTGGATGTGGTGTATCTGGATTTCCAGAAGGCTTTCGACAAGGTCCCACATAAGTGATTAGTATACAAACTTAAAGCATACGGCATTGGGGGTTCAGTATTGATGTGGATAGAGAACTGGCTGGCAAACAGGAAGCAAAGAGTAGGAGTAAACGGGTCCTTTTTCACAATGGCAGGCAGTGACTAGTGGGGTACCGCAAGGCTCAGTGCTGGGACCCCAGCTATTTACAATATATATTAATGATCTGGATGAGGGAATTGAAGGCAATATCTCCAAGTTTGCGAATGATACTAAGCTGGGGGGCAGTGTTAGCTGTGAGGAGGATGCTAGGAGACTGCAAGGTGACTTGGATAGGCTGGGTGAGTGGGCAAATGTTTGGCAGATGCAGTATAATGTGGATAAATGTGAGGTTATCCACTGGTGGCAAAAACAGGAAAGCAGACTATTATCTAAATGGTGGCCGATTAGGAAAAGGGGAGATGCAGCGAGACCTGGGTGTCGTGGTACACCAGTCATTGAAAGTAGGCATGCAGGTGCAGCAGGCAGTGAAGAAAGCGAATGGTATGCTAGCTTTCATAGCAAAAGGATTTGAGTGTAGGAGCAGGGAGGTTCTACTTCAGTTGTATAGGGTCTTGGTGAGACCACACCTGGAGTATTGCGTACAGTTCTGGTCTCAAAATCTGAGGAAGGACATTATTGCCATAGAGGGAGTGCAAAGAAGGTTCACCAGACTGATTCCTGGGATGTCAGGACTGTCTTATGAAGAAAGACTGGATAGACTCGGTTTATACTCTCTAGAATATAGGAGATTGAGAGGGGATCTTATAGAAACTTACAAAATTCTTAAGGGGTTGGACAGGCTAGATGCGGGAAGACTGTTCCCGATGTTGGGGAAGTCCAGGACAAGGGGTCACAGCTTAAGGATAAGGGGGAAATCCTTTAAGACTGAGATGAGAAAGATTTTTTTCACACAGAGAGTGGTGAGTCTCTGGAACTCTCTGCCACAGAGGGTAGTTGAGGCCAGTTCATTGGCTATATTTAAGAGGGAGTTAGATGTGGCCCTTGTGGCTAAGGGGATGAGGGGGTATGGAGAGAAGGCAGGTACGGGATACTGAGTTGGATGATCAGCCATGATCATATTGAATGGCGGTGCAGGGTCGAAGGGCCGAATGGCCTACTCCTGCACCTAATTTCTATGTTTCTAATAGGCTGATGGCTGTGGGGAAGTAGCTATTCCTGAACTGGATCGTTGCAGTCCTCGGGCTCCTGTACCTTCTACCCAAAGGTAGCAGGGAGATGAGTGTGTGGCCAGGGTGGTGTGGGTCCTTGATGATGCAGCCAGCCTTTTTGAGGCAGCGACTGTGGTAGATCCCCTCGATGGAAGGAAGGTCAGAAGGTAATTACTTTGCAAAAATTTCTAAACACCTGTTTTTGCTTTTTTATTATGGGGTATTGTGTATAGATTGATGATAAAAAAATAATTTAATCCATTTTAGAATAAGGCTGTAACATAACAAAATGTGGAAAAAGTGAAGGGGTCTGAATACTTTCTGAATGCACTGTATGTGGAGGTAAATGGACAGAATACATTTTGGTTTGGGACCCTTCTTCAGACTCAATTTTCCTCTTCCTTTGTGAACTATTGCAGTAGAAATCTTGACAATAGTCCACATGAGTGAAAATTAACTAGGATTTGGTTGAACAACCCGTAATGTTTTCCCATGCAATAGAATATTATTTTAACCCTTATAACCATCCAAATGGATTACCAAGATATGTATTTTAATTAAATGTTCCATATGTAAAATGTAATTCGAAATCTGTTTCACAGTCTATTAAACCAGTAAGAACATGGATTTAATGGAGAACCTCAGCTTAAATCCAAATATGACTGAAAGCATGACGTCGTTAGATGCAGGCGAGGTGCCAGAGGACTGGAGGGTGGCTCATGTTGTACCTCTATTTAAGAAGGGTTACAAAAACAACTGGGATCCATAGATCAGTAAGCCTAACATCTGTGGTAGGAAATTTACCGGAGAGGATTCGGAGATATAATATACATGCTTTTGGAAGGTCAGGGGTTGATTTGGAGTAGTCTGTATGGTTTTGTGGTGTGCGAGATCCTGTCTCACAAATTTGATTGAGTATTCTCAAGAGGTAACCAAGGAGGTTGATGAGGGCTAGATCACATGTGTTGTCCGCATGGATTTTAGTAAGGAGTTTAATAAGGTTCCTCATGGTAGGCTGTTCTGGAAGAATAGATCGCAAGATATCCAGGAAGGGCTAGCTAACAGGATAGAGATTTGGCTTCATGGAAGGATGGAGAGAGTGATGGTGGACTGGACAGGCAGCCTGTGACATGTGGTGCTGGGGCCCTTGCTGTTTGTCATCAACATAATGATTTGGATGTGAATGTACAAGGCATGATTAGTGAGTTTGCTGAGGACACTAAAATAGCTGGTAACGTAGACAGTTGTGAGGAATGATAAATGCAATTTAATTCAGATAAGTGTGAAGCGTTAGATTTTGGGAAGCTGAAGCAGGGCATTCGCAGTGAATGGCAGGGCCCTGAGGAGTATTGTAGAACAGAGGGATGCAGGAGTACATGTACATAGTTTCATGAAAGTGTTGTCACAGGTAGATAGGATGGTGAGGAAAGCTTTTGGCACATTGGCCTTCACCATTCAGGGAAATTAGTATATAATTTGGGGTGTTATGTTACAATTGTACTTGACGTTGGTGAGACCCCATTCAGAGTATCATGTTCAGCGTTGGTCACCCTGCTATAGGATGGATGTTGTTAAGTCACAAAGAGTGCAGAGAGGATTCATGAGGATGTTGCCAGAACCTGAGTGCCTGGGTTACATGGAGAGGAAGGGAAGGCTAGGAATGTATTTGTTGGAGTACAGGAAGTTGAGAAGTGGTCTCCTTGAGGTATATCAAATTATGAGGGAAATAGATAGGGTAAATGAAGAGTCTTTATTCCAAGGTAGGGGAATGGAGTATCAGATGACGTAGATTTAAAGTGAGATATATATTTAATAGGAACCTGAGGGGCAAGTTCTTCACTCAGGACCCTGTATGTAAATATAGTTGTGGTAGGTACAGAACAACATTTAAACAACACTTGGACAGGTACATGGATAGCAACATGGGATTAGAGGGATTATGGGCTAAACATAGTAAATGGGATGAGTTCAGATGGGGTATCCTGGTCGGCATGGATGTGTTGGGCCGAAGGGCCTGATTCTGGTCTTCATGACCCAGTGAGAAGAGATACCTGATTTTTTTTTTTTTTATTTTTTTTTAATGGAATTAGTAATTTACTGAACATTAGATGCAAACAAGTAGGGAACATGTATTTATATTGGAATTATGACTCAGAATTCTGAGAATCATAAAATGCTAAAATTATGAAGGTTGGCCATTCAGCTCTTGGAGACCATGGTAGTTCTCATTGCCTGTTTCCCCACTGCCCTGCATTTCTTTTCTTTCAAGTGTTTGACTTTAATCCCATTTATTTTTGAAACCACCCTGCCAGGCAATGCAGTCCACATATTAAGCTTGCACCATATTTATTAAGGCAGGTTTATTCTCAAATCACCTTTTGGTTCGATTGCTAGTCATCCAAACTCCAACTCCTTACCCATTCCTGCTCTCTATCTAATCTGCCCTGACCCTTTTACATAACACAGTTCAGTCACATTTTCTCTTGATCTTATCCACTTTAAAGAGAATAGTTACAGTTTTCACAGCCTTTCTCCGCAAGATAAATCTCTCAATTTGTGACTATGCTGGTAAATCTTTGATGCACTTTCTCCAAGGTCTTTATTTTCTCTTGCCTCTGCACTTTTAGAACTATTTGTTTACATTTACTCTTGTATTTACAATTTTTCACTTTTTACCGGTTTTATTTTGTTATGTAAAGGCCAGTTGACTGACCTTTTGCCCAAATCCTTATGCAATCTCACTGCTTTAACTTGGCACAACATGTCAGTGAACTTTCTTCCACATTCAGCAATGATCAGCTGACTTCCGTACTTTGTAGAAGTACTTTCTGTGGCAGCTGAATTTCATAATTTCAACACAATAAGCCCAACCAAACTCATCTCCAAAATTCTGGATCTAGTACTGCATGTCTGCCAACAGATCCTCAATTTCATGATGTATAGACCACAATCAATGAGGATAGGCAACAAAATATCCTCCACAATAACTCAACACCAGTGCCTTGCAAGAATGCATTCTCAGCCCAATCCTACACTCCGTATACACTCACGACTGTGTAGCCAAATTCTGTTCAAACTCCATTTACAAGTTTGTCTTGACCCATTCCTTCACTCCAGGGATGTTGCCTGTCCCGCTGAGTTACTCCAGCATTTTGTGTCTATCTTCGGTTTAAACCAGCATCTGCAGTTCCTTCCTACACATTTGCAGATGACACTGTTGTGGTGGGCCAGATCCCGATGACTAGACTGAGTACAGGAAGGAGATAAGAGCTTAGTATAATTTTATGATGACAACATCTGCTCTCTCAATGTCAAGAAGACGAAGTAGCTAATTATTGACTGTAGGAAAGGAATTAGTGTACATGCCACAGTCTGCATCAATGGTGCCGAAGTGAGATGGACAAGTCCTTCAAGTTCCTAGGTAAATATCACCCATAATTTGTCCTGGACTGAGCACATTAAAGCTAAGGCCAATAAGGTTCACCAACATCTCTACTTCCTCAGAAGACAAAGGGAGTTCAGCATATCTCTCACAACTCTTACCAACTTCTGCAAGTGTACAATAGGAAATTATAACTTGATTTGGCAACAGCTCTGCTTAAAACCGCAAGAAATTACAGAGAGTTGTGGATATCATCCAGTCCATAACACAAACAGGTTTTCCCCTCCATTGATTTTATCTTCACTTCACATTGCCTCGGGAAAGAAGCCAATATCATGAAGGACCACTTACACCCCACTCATCCCATTTTCTTCCCTCCCCTATCGGGCAGAAATACAATTGCTTGAAAGCACAGACTAGCTGATTCAGGAACAGCTTCTTCCCTATTTTATCAGACAACTGAACGGTCTTTCCATCAGCTAGGGTACTGTCTAATTCACCTCTACCCTATTAAAGACATTGGACATTTTTTCTTTTATGTTACTTCTGTTTTTCTGAAATCTGAAACAAATGAACTAAAGTTGTTTGGTCTGTTTAAACGCTTTTACCTTTTGTCTAAGCCACACACTGTGGAATGTTGTGAAAATTATAAAAATAGATATCTGAAAAATAGGACACTTGCTGCCAACCCCCCCCCCCCTCCCTCCCAAAAAGTGCAATATATTGAGCTATAAAGGCAGTGCTTAGGTTAGTGTAGGGCAGTGCACCTTCAAACCATAAGGGTCAGGACCCTTCTGAAAATCTGAAACATCATATGTCCATTCTTCCATAGATGCTGTCTGAGTTCCTCCAGCACTTTGTTTTTATGTGCAATAAATTATATATCTTGTTTTCGCGAAGTTTGACCATGAAAATATAGATTCAATTAATACCACTTTTATCTCTCAGTGTCATCTCGTGCAGCAGCTTGGCCTTGGCCACCACCTGAAGGTGCTGAATTTTGTCATTACTGCATTTGATATGCTTGCCCCGCAATCAAGTGAAATTGTGAAGGTGACGGACACGACATTCGACGGAGTACAAGTGAGAGTGTTTGAACCCAAGAGGAAGCCGAGTCGTGAATTAAGACGAAGCATTATTTACATACACGGTGGAGGCTGGGCTTTGGGAAGTGCAAGTAAGTGAACAGGGAGCAGCAAGTCATTTAATTTTCCTTGAAGTATTCATTTTGTATGTTCTTCATCCAGAGAGGCAATCCAACAGGAGTAAACCATTTTAACCTTGAACATGATCTGCTATGCAATAAGACCATGGAGGACCTGTATCCTGGTTACATGTCTGTGTTTGCCCAGCATACTCTAATATATATATATAACAGCAATTTCCAATTTAATATTAACAAACAACTATCAGCAATTGACTTATGCAGAACAGTTACAAAATTTAGTTGTATGTATTTAACATGTCTGACCTTTAGTTCTGCATTTTAGGAGAATTAACTAAAAGGTGCAGTGGAGATGGGTGCATATGCATGTTTAATTAATTTAAACAACTTCTGGAGGTTAAATTTTTAAAAAAGATTCAGTGTTCTTTAGTTTTAACTTTTTTGTTTCAAACTAAATGTAAAGAAAAAAGCACATTTTTAGACTTACTAGCTCTTACAATCAAAAAAATTGATTGAATTATTCGTGTCATGAATTATTTAATGCAGGTCTGCACCTCGTTATGTACTACATTTTTAGGTGGAGCAGGTATACAGATTTTGCTGAAGTACATTGTAGAATTGACTACTAATCCACTGCTTGTTCCAGCTGGTCTTCAGTAGTATATGCTTCTCATGTAAATAGGTAGAGGCATTTAATTAGCCTGGCTTGCTCTTGGTCTGAAACTCTTCATCTCCTTCCTAACACAACATTAAATGGGAAATATAGTTTGTGGCCAGTCAAAGAGTTGGCATGCAAAGAACTCCAATTATAGTATCTCAACAGCACATTTAACAAACAGTGCCTTCTTCTGGTATAGGCGGGTACTGTAGCAACATTTAAAATACGTTTTTAACAGGTGCATGGATAGGAAAGGTTTATAAGGAAGGTGAGACTAGTGTAGATGGGGCATCTTGGTTTGCATGGGCAAGTTGGGCTGAAGGGGTTGTTTCCATGCTCTGTCTCCTAACCTCCCTGGTACTTAAGATAGACACAAAATGCTGGAATAACTCAGCAGGTCAGGCAGCATCTCTGGAGAAAAAGAATAGGTGACGTTTCGGGTCGGTACCCTTCTGGTGGTACTTAATCTGTGCTTCTTGGAGGTGAGATATGGAACCTATATTGGACTAGTGGATAGTTGTTGCTGTTGACACCTAGGGGGATAAACTCTCTAGAAAGTCTCTCTGTTTTTAAAAAAACCTCAATATTTTAACATCACTGAGAGACCTTGTGGCTCTTGGAAGAAGATGGAGCTTCTTTGGTGTCGTCTGGAAGAAAACATCTTGGAATTTACAAAAAACTAAAACGGGCAGTTCAGTGGTTTTCTTCTGCTATGAACAATTCCTTAACTACTATCTGAGTCTAGGACATGTAGCTGCCCCTGGGACATATGTCCAGGAAAGATACTGTACAAAGGGAGTGGAAATCCAAGGCCACAATGACTTGTTTTATTGACTAAAATAATCAGTTGTAGAATTTGTCTTCTAACTAATAGTTCTACATTTTGCCTCCTCCCTCCTTTTATATTTCTGTGTTGATGTAGGAATGCGAGCCTATGACCACCTTTGTCGGAAGATGGCAAATGTAATGAATGCTGTTCTTGTCTCTATTGAGTAAGTATTTGCAAAGTAACAGGATAATTTCCTGGATGACGCACTTTGAGTTTTTTGGTCAAAACGATAGCTGGATATATTCAATTGTTGTTCAAAATCCAAAATTAAATTTATATATTGAGGTTTAGGTTTAGTTTAGTTTATTGTCACGTGTACCGAGATACAGTGAACAGCTTTTGTTGCACGCTAACTAGACGTCGGAAAGACAACACATGATTACAATTGCAAACTGCAGATGCTGCAATCTTAAGCCTAATTGCCTGTAGTTGGAGGAACTCAATGGACCAGGCAGCATCTGTGGAGCAAAACCTGCCTTCAGTGCACAATATCTGACCGTGTTTCTGAAATAGGCATCAAACCTTTGTGTATAAACGGATCCAGACCCATTGGAGGTCCATAATTTGGTCTTTTTGGGGGAGATTTGGACCCATACCACACCTGTTAAGAAAAATACAATGAGGTCTTCCATAACAACGAGGATGAAAAAGCTAACAGTGCATAAAGAAGAAAATGGAATGTATTATTTGACTGCCGAATGTTCACTATGGTCACAAACATTTTCACACACAGTTCTTCTTACCTGATGAAAGACCATGCATGGATCTGCATGCTCACAGCTTTCTCCCCGAGCTCCATCTTGAAATTATTTTATCAAATATATCCGTATACATTGAGGATCCAATCATTGCCTGTATACAAAAAAAAATCATGACAAGTTTCCAGACCACTTGTATGAAGTTACTTGCCGTTATGAACCGTTCTGATAGGACATAGAACAGTACAGTAAGAATAGGCCCTTCGGCCCACGATGTCTGTGCTGAACATCAGTTCAGTTCAGTTTATTGTCACGTGTACTGAAGTACAGTGAAAATCTTTATGTTACGTGCTATTAAGTCAGCAGAAAGACAATACATGATTACATTTGTGCCATTTACAGAGTAGATACATGATAAGGGAATAACATTTAGTACAAAGTAAAGCCAGCAAAGTCCGCTCAAAGATAGTCTGAGGGTCACCAGAGGTAGATAGTATTTCAAGACTGCTCTCTGTGGTAGGATGATTCATTTGCCTGACGGGAGTTAGGGAATGGCCGGGGTGCAACTTGTCCTTGCCGAGGCAGCGTGAGATATAAATGGAGTGAATAGAAGAGAGGTTGGTTTGTGTGATGGTCTGGGCTGGGAACATGATGCCAATGACCAACTCTTATCTGCCTGCACTTTAAACCATATCCCTCCATTCCCTGCATATCTAATGGAGAATATCAATGCACAGATATACCTTGTGATTTCAAAACTGATCACTTGGTTTCAATACTTCCTTAGCCCATATAATTTCCTTGTACCTATTTAAATGTTTTAACATGTAATTAAAGCTTGATAATTATTTTAGAACATTATAGAGCACATTAATGTATATAGTAAATCTTGAGCTACTATTACTAACCATGATATCTCCTACTGTAATATTTTTACATTTAAAGTTAGAAAATGTTGACACTTGACAGGAGGGGGGCTTAGCTGTATCCATGTTCTTAGTTACGTGTGATAAGTAATTGGAATACTTGAATTGTAGAGAGTGGAACTTCCTTTACCAGTTCTATTGAATCATACTATTGTCAAAACTTTATAAATTGAGGCTCACTGAAATTTGCATTATCCATTCTTAAATTTAGATACCGCCTTGTCCCAGAGGCTCATTTTCCTGAGCAGATTAATGATGTTTACAGTGCTACAAGATATTTTCTGCAGCCTGAGATCTTGTCACAGTATTCAGTGGATCCAAGTCGAATTGCAGTTTCCGGAGACAGTGCTGGAGGAAACCTGGCAGCTGCCGTATGCCAGCAGGTAAATTACATATTACGCAAACCACACAGTTCCCATAATATATAGGCTGATGTCCTACTATTAATTACCACAATACCTCCTATTGTAATGTTTTAATATATAGAACAAGTTAGAATATTTTAGGGGGATTATTACAGATGGTTGAGATATCCCTGGCGGCTGACAGCTCAGGAGGATGTTGGCAGAGATGAGGAGCAATAGAAAACTCCACTGGATGGGATGAGGATGGGAGTAAAGAAGGGTATGGGCAAAGTTTGCACCGTCTCTGCCTTCATTGCCTCCTGAGCCCCACCAGGTGATGCTTAACATCTGACCACAATGTCAGAAAGCATCATCCGAAGGAATGGAAAGCCCCCAGACATATTCTCCAAATCATTTATGAAAATCTATTATCAAAGATGTGAATTATTGGTGATTTCTATGTGAAGGATTGTTTAAAATCATCAAAAAATTTAGGAAAATTGCTTCAATTTTTTTTAGCATTTCACTTCAATCAGAATTGACCTAATATTTTTGTATTACGGATTTTTCTTGACACATTGAAAATATATTTATGTCATGACCTGAAATGCTATTCCTCTTTACAAAAGCTACCTGTCTGCCCTGTTGTGCATTGGCAACATTTCACTTTTATTTTCCCTGTGTTTGTAGCTTGTCCTGGACAGGACTATCACTACCCGACTCAAGCTTCAAGCTCTTATATATCCAGTACTTCAGGCTTTTGACTTCAATACTCCTTCATATCAACAAAACATGGCTACACCCATCTTGTACAAAGAAGTCATGGCCCGATTTTGGTTGGAGTATCTAAATGGTGATCCAAGGTTTGTCCAAGCAATGTTAGTCAACAATCATACAGCTTCAGACCAAAGTCAACTGACCTCCATTCGAGATCGATTAAATTGGACAACACTTTTACCACAGTCATTCAGAAAGAACTTCAAACCTGTTGTTCAGATGATGGGAAGTCCACAAGTGATCAAGGAATTGCCAGCTTTGCTAGACTCAAGAGCAGCTCCACTAATTGCAGATAAAAAGATTCTGCAGTTGTTACCAAGGGCTTACATCCTGACCTGTGAGCTTGATATTCTAAGAGATGATGGAATAATGTATGCCAAGCGGTTAGAGGATGCTGGAATAGAAGTGACTTTAGATCACTATGAAGATGGATTTCATGGTGCCATGATATTTGCACTGTCCCCTACCAATTTTGCTGTGGGAAACAAGATCATGAATAACTATATAAACTGGCTGGACAAAAATTTGTGAATATTTGGTCAGAATTTGTGAAATTGCAGTAGAAAGTATTACTGCAAATTATTTTCAAAATGACCTTATCTGTGCAATGCAACTATCCAATGCAAAGTTTTGTCAAAAGAAGTTGAGACTGCCTTGTTAGGCTTGATCTGTGTGTAAGGTGTATTCTTTATAATGAAGCAAATCGATATCAGGAATATGCATAATTTGGGAAGAAGTGGCTTTGATAACCTTCGGCAAGGTTTTGATCCGGGCTGAAAAAGTGGTCCTGTTTGGCATCTTATTACTATTACTCCAAACGTGTTTGTTTGGAAATTATTATTAGGTCAACAATATTGTGTGATAATTGCATCAGTGACAGGAATTGCCTTTCGGTAAACCTAATTGAGGGTTAATTAAATGCATATTGATCACTGTTATCCTAAGGGATGGAAGGCCCACAGACATATTCTCCAAATCATTTATGAAAAACTATTATCAAAGATGTGAATTATTGGTAGTTTTGAAGGAAATGTGTGTTTAATATAATCAGAAACTTAGGAACATTGCTTCAATTTTTCTTAACATTTCTCTTCAATCAGAATTGACCTAATACTTTTGTATTACGGATTTTTCTTGACAAATATGAAAATATATTTATGTCAATGACCTGACATGTTCTGGCTAGTGATGTGCTCCAAATTAATCTTGCGTGGGCCTGACTGAATAGAAAACACAACCAAATGTGGTTTGCATATGCTTCAGACTGTAGTACAACTCCCACAAGAACAGTTTGAATGGAATTAAAGAACTATTAAGTTCCAAATTGAAAAATAAAGCATTGTTCCAATTTCTACTAACTAGAGACCTACAGGAAATTTAAAAAAAATCTTCCATAAGGGCATAGGCAATAAGAACAGGAGTTATCCACTGACTAATATAATGCCTCAGATTCATGTTCCATTATTATTCTAACCCATAGATCCCTGCCTATTTACATTTTCAACATATTTTTTTTTAAATCCTAATCCTAAATAACCAGACTGTTACTTCTAGATAGGGCAAACTCCCTATCCCATTCAGAAATCTAAATGTTCATTAGGATTACACTTGTTCCTTTACATAAAGGGAATATAGACCTAATCTACTCAGTACCCTCCACCTGGAAATCAATCTGGTGAACTTTCATAGCACATCCACTAAGGTAACACTGTGACTCTTTCATTAGAAACCCAAAATAATATTCTATAATTGTCTTCTAACCCAAACCTAAATGCTGACAACACTTAGCAACTGTGGGAAGAGAAACCAAATTAATGCCTTGTGTCCTAGACTTGTTTGATCTCAGCCAGGCTGTAGGTAAAACTGCCTCATTGCCTCAGTGTGTTACTCACTCCTTAAGTGATACAAAACTAGACTTCAGTCCACATTACACCAATATGCCTTCAGTTTCTCACATTTGTAGGACATGCACATGGGACTGGAGAGGAGCTGGAGAATTTAAAGATTTTTTTTATGATTCAAAAACTAATTGCACAATTTTTTTTAAGATTCAAAAACTAATCGCACAATTCACAAAATTAATTTGGTGCACAAAGGCACTCAACTTGATCGTGGACTAATTATAAACTGAAATTAAGTTGTGAAATACCTATGGTACATTTTGTAAATTGAAACGATACCCAACTCAATTGTTTTCTTCCATTTCCATTTGTGTAATTCCGCAAAACAAATTTATATTTAACTTAACCAGAAAACGAATCAATTATTCCTTCATATTACCCAGTTTGTAGATTACACCTTAGAACTCATTTTAGACTATTAATTTGCAAATTGTATCTGGAATAATCATAACCATTGTTGCAATTATTTTTATTGAACAGGTCTAATGTGATTGCTGATTGAAGATTAGCAATGTAACCTACCGCTTAAAGATGCCTGTGATTAACTTGTTTTAGGTTAACACTCTGTTTAAAAATAGCGTGAACATTTAAACATTACCCAATCAATACGATCTCTCATCTCCTGAAGTGATCGCTCAGTATCAGGTAGGGTTTCTAAAGCTCTCCTGATAACGTAAAAGTTGTTTTTCATGTGATCCCAGACTCTGGCTATTCTGGAATTGCCAAACTTAATCTTCTCCTCACCGGTTGCCTGAATGGATTCAGGAATTTTTTTGACATGATCAGGAGTGAAAATTCTAAATCCTATTTTTGATAGAGATTCTGGTGTGCAATCCTGAACTGAGTACCTCACTGGGCAAATAGTGGCTGTTAAAAAAAGAGAATTATCTTAAAAACTAAATTGAAAATACAAATGGAAACAAACAGATAATATTGCTTTAATATTTAGGCTTCCTGCAAAATGGCTATTGCTGTAGTTATGCACTGAAGTCCGCTAACTTCATGGATAGGCACAACAAGCAGGAGTAACTCAGCAGGACAGGCAGCATCTCTGGAGAGAAGGAATGGGTGACGTTTCGGGTGGAGACCCTTCTTCAGACCGTTCGTTCTCTCCAGAGATGCTGCCTGTCCCACTGAGTTACTCCAGCTTTTTGTGTCTATCTTCAGTTTAAACCAGCATCTACAGTTCCTTCTAACACTTATTCCTTACTTTTTATACTTCCTTTTTAAAGTGCATTTAGCTTTAGTTTAGATTTGGAGAACATAGCGTTGTTAACATTAGTAATCATTAATTGACCAGTCAAGTAAGTGGCAATAATTTCAAAATTTATGATCAAAAATAAAGTCAGATTGATGTAGAGGATCAAAAATGTTAGCCTGAACAATTTCTATTTAAAATTATTTTTCAACAGTATTCATTCCTCTCTATATGTACTAATTTATTGTCAACTTGGATGTATTGTTTACGTGTAACCAGTGCCTCTGATGATAATACTCAGAATCATGGAGCTTGCATGGAGCAATGAAATTCAATATATTATTGTAATGACCAAAAAATCTATAATTGTTTGATATGTACATAGGAAGTTGATGGGGTGGGGAAGAAGGGAATCACTATCAATTCTTCGATAGAAAGTAATATCAATGAAAAATAAAAGTATAATTGTAATTTGCCAGAACTGTGTGAAAATAACAAGATCAAAATTTGGCACATCACTAACTTTTTTAATCAACTGGAACCTGACGTGCTACAGAAATGGCAGTATAATTTTGTAATGACATTTGCAGTTTATTTAAGAGCTGATGTTAACGTCAGGTGAATGTTTTTCCTTTACCTGAGAAATCGAGTCCAAATGGTGGATATTCATCGAAAGTAAAAATGAACATTCAATTTATAAGTTTCTTGTGGGGGGGAAAAGCGATTAAATAATTAATGCTGTATTGACTTGATAATAGTGAGACAGCTCCGTCATTCAAAATAAATGGATCAGATAAATCAGCAAATCCACCATTCAAGTTTTTTAGACTGTGCATGGAAATGATTGTTTAAGAAAAGGGCATTCATAATGTTTTAATTTATAAAATCAATGGCAGAAGTCAACTTATTGAACGTTAGGGGGAATATGGCTAGATAATAGATAAAATGCAATGCACTCTTCCCCCCTCCATGATTAAAAGCTTTTCCATTTGACTTTAGACATAACCTCTGTGTTATTGTATTACAATCTAAACATTTCATTTTTGTTCCACTGCAATATGGATATATACAATGTGAGTGCACTTTAAAGTATGCTAGGGAAATAAAAAATAATCTTGATGGAAAAAAAAGTGAAGACCAGTTATTTAAGAATCTTGTTTCATATTATTGGTTTCTTATGTAGTAATCCAAAATATTTGCTTTCTCAACATCATGTCTATTATCCAGATTCACGATGGATAAGATGGGTCAAATCTGAGCAGCAACTCAAAGATAATGGACATCCTGATGTATATTTATCGCATGCCCATTGCTTTTGAACCCTAGTGTAGATCAACCATCTAGAGTTCCATGTACAGCTATTGCAATATGCAGCAGGCACTAACCAGTATAAAGTTGCAGAATCTTTAAAGACACATCAAATATGTCCACAGAGGGCTTTGGCAAGCAGGGTTAGTTTGATTCTATACTTGATTCTGATGATATACTTGGTGTGAGAAACTACAGTAAGCTACATTTTAGCAAGGTTCAGGGTCTTCTAAAGTCGAGTAATTTTAAATATATATAGATTCTACCAAGTTTCAAAAGTTGTTCCTTTCTGGCTATCGAAGATCATAGTCGTACAGCATGGAAACAGGCCATCAGACACCAAAACCACATCAACCATCAAGCTGCCATTTACATTCATCTAGACAGAGGCACAAGAGACTGCACATGCTAGAATGTTGAGGTTTTCTTGAAAACGACCCTGAAGGAGCAGAGTAGTTCACTCAATTAATAATTGAAAAATATATTATTCACTTGTGCCTATTTATTGAAGTTTTTTCACATTAATCATTTCACATCTATATTGTAAAGATGCTTAAATATAAATTTAATTCAATAAATTATAGCCAAGAATTGTTTCACTACAAGTTAACTCAATAATTCACAGAAATGTTAGTCATCAAATTAAGACAATGACATTTTAAAGAATCCAGTGTTTTTATAAAATGTATATAAAAATCATGATTTACTCTACATTGAATTTACATTAAAAAAATATTTATCATTTATGCTTTAACAAACAAAATGAGATATGACATATGGACTGGAACAACATGACAATTTACTAGATTGATGCAGCACTGGTACAACATTACACATGTGTATAACTGTCAGAAATTCAAATACTTCAGCTAAATTGGAAGAAAATACTATGATTTCATCAAACTGAAAGGGGATCTGATCTGTAAATAGATTGTGAATATTTGATATTTTACACTATTTAAAATAATGACTTTCAAATAAATTAATTTGTAATATATTCTCACTGACAAATGTAATATTATTATATATAATTTTAAAAATTCAATGCACAATTTTGATTGAAATTGCCTGTTCTGTGAACACACTACACTCACAACAGTTCTTCGAAAATTTGCTGATGACATACAGCAACAATCAAAAGCTACATTCTCCGTTTTTCATTTTATTACTACCTGAATAGTAACTTACATTTTTACACCACCTGAAATGAAAGTTTGCAACTTATACCCAATTGTTTTCTTGGTTTTTGAGTTGGTACAACTTCATCCGTGAGTTGGGACTTGGCTAAATAGTAGACCACTAATCGGTGAAAAGACTGCATTAAGCAACATTTGAAGTAACAATAAAAGGCAAAGTGGCTGCGTAAAAACTAATATGCTCTGTAGTAAACGTTTAGAAGGCATCTTAACCCATGAACAGCTTTTCAAAATCAATGGGACAATACATTAAAATGAAGGGAAAGATAAATTTAAGTGCTGGCATAAATCTGAAGAGATACAGCACTATAAATTGATGGATAACTTTTTGTTGTGGCTGCTGAAGTTAAGTTTTTTGACTCTTGTGAGAAGAGAACCATTCTATAAAGTCAGCTATGCTACATGCTTGCAGAGGTGCAGTCGGTTTGTGACGATGGCTCACTGTTATCACCCGATGTGCCATGTTTATACTGCATGGTCATAGAAAAGGATACAATGACACTATCTGGCTGTCGCAGGCTATTAATATCAGGCTTAACAATAATAATAACATTGTAGTCCATTTAAGTAATCAGTTGTTGTTGATTATCCTGGTATGCATTGTTTTATGGGGTGCTGCTAAAAATACGACCAACTGAAATGTTATCCAGCGTTATTGGCAATCTGTACTTGTATGCTAATTTTGAAGAGCTCTGGTGCACCTCCTTGCAGGAAGAGGTTGAAATTCCGCACATAGTATTTCGTAAAGTCAGGTCAAATCGTCTCGTTCTGGAGGGGTGGAGGATTTCCTGTGCCGCGTGACCTGCCTGGCATCTGCTGGACAAGCGGTAGCCTTTTTAAAATAAGCAGAAACATATTTTAAGTGTATAAGATTACTTCAAGACATTCCTGATGTACCTTTGAGTTTTAATATTGTTGCTGGAATGGAGAGGTTGTAAAAGTTGTTATAGTCTGTACTAAAAAGGTGTCAGTCACAAAGCAAACACGACAGCTTTGGGGCATAAGAGAATGAAACACTGTTGCCTCTTGAACAGTTGTCTGGTTCCTTCTACACTGCCTGACCGTTAAGTATTTCTGGCATTTTTGTCTGCAGTTTTCTGCATTTTGAAATAAATCATGCAATATGCTAATCAATCATGATGCTATGTTAGAGTCAAGGAAAATAGACTTCTGACAATATATAAATAGATTCTAAATCTTTTTTTCACTGCTGCTTCAAGCTGTTCTTCATCCAATTCACTGTCAAAATAAAGGCAGGCGTTATGACATCTTCGCGGTTATATGTTCATGAAGATGGAAACGGCTCAGACAGCTTTGGCTTCTTTCATCAGTTTGATCATCTTAGCAAATCAGATTGATATTTTTCTGGAGACATATTTGGATTCCTGTTTAGTTTTCCAAAGATTGACATGGGATTGACTTGGAAACTGTTGAAATCTCTCTGCCCTTTAGAAAATGTAGCCTTTTCATCCTTTTGAAGTGCAGTGTTAAACTTTGCCCAAAGGATGACACAGAATCAATTAATCACGATAGCTTTATCATGCCATTCCTTATTCAAGAAGTTAAGCGTTGTTGAAGAAAATAAAGTGAACTGAAGTATACATCTTGTGTAATGTTTCGAATGATGGAAATTTAAATATGAGAAAACATTTCTTCTGGTTGAATGCACAGTTCAAGTATTAATTCGATCCAATTTCTACAAACAGTTCATATGCATCTTGGCTTTCTAATGCCAAGAGTTGTGTAACTTCTGAAGGGGGATTGCTTCCAGTATCCTGGATAATACTGGATATCGCAACTGAAATGACCCCCCAAAAAAAATTAACTGGTAACATTCTACACATTGTTATTTGTAGAACATTACTCTATGTAAATTGGCTTTCATATTTAAAATAGTGATTATTTTTCAAAAGTACTTGGAAAAGTGTTTTGACATAACATGAAGGTAGATAAAAATGCTGGAGAAACTCAGTGGGTGAGACAGCATCTATGGAGCAAAGGAATAGGTGACGTTTCGGGTCGAGACCCTTCTTGAATCTGAAGAAGGGAGTTCGACCCAAAACATCATCTTTTCCTCCGCTCATAGAAACTGCCTCATCCGCTGAGTTTCTCCAACATTTTTATCTTCCTTCGATTTTTCCAGCTTCTGCAGTTCCTTCTTAAAGATTTGACATATCATGAGACAGTTTATGAATGCAAATGTTTATTTTGAAAGCAGCAGGAATAATTGGGATGTTTATTAAAAATGCTTGTGAGATTCATGATGGCAAAGGTATACCATGACACTCTGGAAAATGTAGACCATTTTCTATATCTCAAGAGCCGTTTCAAGGCAAATGTTGACATTAATGACAAAATTTGCCAACACTTTCCGTGCAACAACACATCCTTAGGTCAGTTTCGGCAATGTCCTGTTATCCTCACCATTGACTTTCTAATAACACTCAGTCATCTCCTTTGGACAGTCGAGAACAGACTATTTTAAGCCCTTGCCATAGGCAAAGTCTCTCAGAGGGGGCAAAGGAAAAGATTCAAGGATGTTCTTAGCAAACGAACTTTGGTTCTCAGAGCCACCTTTAAAAAATACAATATCCTCACCAACTCTTGGGAGTCCTTGACCTGTGACTGCTCAAAGTGGAAAAGCATTCAGGATGGTAAGGAGAAACTCAAGAAAAATATGTTGTAACACAATGAGAGAGTGTTTCATTAAAGGGTTGTTCAAACTGCTGGAGAGGCAACAGCAATGATAAGGAACACCTTCATCGAAAAAAAAGAAACAGGCTCTATATTACTTGAGAATCTGTTATTGAAATGCAAAGAGGCGGGATAGCACAGGAGACCTTTCATTACCATATAAGATCAGAAGCAAACTGAATAAAACAATGAAGTTGGAGTGAGAGACATCAACGCAGCCAGAAGGAAGAGAATCTGCACTCAACAGAACACAGTGACAGAAGCTGTCACCCTCTGCAGAACAGGCTATCACGGATTTATCCTTTCTACTAGACGTAGTATGTTAATAAACCTAATGTGCTCATCACCTATATATCTCTACACATAGTGGGTTGTTAGTTTAGAGTTACAGCTTGGGAACAGGCCATAATTATTGATAAATAATTTTGAGGCAAACATTGTACTTATTGCGGGTACACAAAAGGCTGGAGAAACTCAGCGGGTGCAGCAGCATCTAAGCATTGTACTTATTGCGTTGGAATTCCATTTTCTGTCATTTTGAAGTGTAATTGATATTCATCCACAAATTATAATTGTTTCTCTCATCTCTAAAGTTTAATTCAAAACTTATAGAAAAACTTATAAAGGTGAGACTAACCTTTGACTTTTGTCTTGAGCTTAAACACAGTTCCCTGCTCGTCTTCTTGAAATTTTCACCATTGCACGATTGTTCTTTTGATGTATCTATTCCACGTGTTTTTATCAGTTCTGTTTGGAGTCTGTCAAACTTGCACTTGAACCATTTATGTGCTTCCTCCAAGTTAGTACTGATCTGAAAATATCACAACACTGTGTCAAATATCACTACACAATAAGGACATAGCTTAATGCAGGTGCACATCTAAAGGATCATGGCATGCCCAACAGTGTACCATGGTTGTTTTGTACCATTGTGCACTCTAGCTACTCATATGAGCTTATCCAAGCACCTCCAAAGGCCATGACCATTAGATAATGAAAGGGAATATCATTAAGTCATGTATCATTAACTTGGAAGTAAATTGACATTTCTTCAAGGTTGCTGGATCTAAATCCTGGAAATTTATAATTGAATAATGGGGGGGGGGGGGGGGCATCAGAAGGATTTCAATGGTTTGTGAAAGCAACTCACTACACTTTCCCAATGACAATTAGAGATGATCAAGATATGCTAGGCTAACTAGTGTTGTCCATGTCCCATAAATGAATATAAAAACATTTGGTAAAATAGAAAATGTCAGAAATTAATGTAATTAAAGCTTGATTTAAGAGATTAATTTAGTACAGCAGTCTATAATCAATGTTACTCAGCAATATAAATGGTTAAGCAATTTACATTTATATGTTTAATATTTGGAAAAAATATTTTTTTTGAGCCAAAAGAGCTACTGAAAAATAGGAAAGCTAAATATAAAAATAATCTTTGATAGAGTCATGTAAATAAGGCCTTCAATGTGTTGGGAATGTTTTAGTGTTTGTAAATACATATTCTATTTTACTGTCTCCAATTGTTAAGGCTTCCACTCACACTCAAAATCGAATCTCCTTAGTTCCAGGATTTATTGATTAAGCTATCACTTAAAGAGAATTCCAATTTGAGCAATATAAAATGTTTTTACATATTAAATATTGGTTAAAAGACAAAGTTTAAGTAAATCAGTAATATCACTCAGAAAACTTATTGCAACACCGAACATACAGGGTTAAACATTCTGATTTTGAATGCAACTTGATAAAAGCGATAAACCATGGCCAAAATGTTACAGTGGTGATAATTGTGAAACCATTAACATTCACCAGGATCTCATGTATTTGATCCCTGAAATGAACTATTAAATCTGTAAAACTCCAGACCATGGCCTTGGGATTTCCATACACCCAAAAAATGATCATATAATAAAATCCTTTAGCACAAAGATTGGCAGGGATGGATCAGCTAAGACTCCCCTGCGGATAGATCAGATCCATATGCTGATTCCAAGGCCTTAGGTTCTTTTATTTGCAAAACTATAAAACAATAAGTTAATTAGATATGTTATTGACAAGTGGTTGAATTGTAAAAGAACACAATAAGGATACAATAACAAAACTATGTCACTGAAAGTCCAATCTTCCACTAACTTTATCTGATTTAAGTAGAATTCCTAAAAAAACTTGCTTCCTTTGTGCTTAGTGCTGGAAACTTACCGCTGCCAACAATTTTGCGATGGATAAGGCTTTTTACAATGGAAAAATAAAGGAATGATCTTTATAAGGAAAATTTTTCATTTCATTTCTTCCTCAAGATATTTACCAGAAACTATATCTCTGCAAAAACAAATACACAAAAAAATAAATATTTTTTACAGAAATGTTCTTATAATTGTCCATAATTTGTAAAATAATTTAGCAAAAGCATGCAAAATTATCGCCAATGCAATTCATTCTGGAACAAATCGAAAAATCGGATTATTGTAGAAACAAAGACTGGGCAAATGCTGTTTACAAAAAGGACATATAAGATTGTATTTGAAGTAACTTGTATCTCAGCTACATTCTATCTCATCTTTCTATCTTTAAGTAGGGAAAAAAAGTATAGAAACATATTATATTTATATTAGTATGAATATACATATTATTAGTTGTATGAAAATATTATAGATGTCATTGTGCATCAACTATATAATAATTTTGAAATATAAAGTTATGAAAATATCAGAATATCATTTGGTAATTAGAAGAAAATGGTGGTATAGAAGTAGAGTATATTGCTTATTTTAGGAATATACTACATACACTCCCAATCATACAAAATAAATAACCAGGAAATGTATAATGGATAACATTACAAATAACACAAACAGTATCAATTGATAATCAATATTATATAATTTTGTATATTATATAATTTTTAATGCCGCATAAGAGTGTACTCTGTATATATTGTTTCTATAATAAAAAAATAAAAAAAAAATAAAAAAAAAAGAATCTTAACCAAACAGTTTTCAGCTTTAATACTCCTTAGATTACTAGCTCAATTAATGTCAACTGAATATCTCACTGAACCTGTTAACGAAGAAACTGCAGATGCTGGAGAATCGAGGGTTACACAAAATGCTGGAGAAACTCAGCGGGTGCAGCAGCATCTAAGGAGCGAAGGAGATAGGCGACGTTTCGGGTCGAGACCCTTCTTCAGACGAAGGGTCTCGACCCGAAACGTCGCCTATCTCCTTCGCTCCTTAGATGCTGCTGCACCCGCTGAGTTTCTCCAGCATTTTGTGTAACCCCCATCTCACTGAACCTGGTAGTTCACAAATAGCTCGACTGAAAGTGCAACACTAATAGGAAGGTAGGGCAAATCCAGTCACCGACGGCGAGTGATAGTGATTTTTGTGGGGCCAGAAAGATATTATTTCTAGCCTCATGATAGTTTCTCACAAAAATATACAAGATAATGTTGGTAAATCGTTTCTGCAAGCAGTCTCTAGCAAGGCAATTCTCCATTTGGGACAGATTGATGTATTATTTTGCATTATTGCTCCAAGATCTCCAGTTTGCACTAGCTTTGCCTTGGCTTCATGAAAGTGTTGAGTCATCAATCCAGAGGCCTGCATCAATCCAGAGGCCTGCATGGAAATTATGTCACCAAGAAGTGGCCACTCCTTTTCACCAAATTTGCAAATAGTGTACAAATGAGACTGGGGACTGCTGAATTTTGCTCTGAATGATACTCAACTGAATCTTTCCAAACTCATCCTACCCAATTTACTTTCATCTTCAAGTTGCTCATTGTAGAAATGTAGTAATATATCAGTCCAAATACTGAATTTGACCAAACTATTTCATGCTGCAAGAGTATTTTTAAAATAAAAAATTGGAAAAAGGAGACACCCACCTGACATTTATTCCTCAGCTCTAAACTGAGCTTGCGTTCTTTCTTTAGCTGAATTTCTTGTTGTCTGTAGAGCGATGATGCTTCATTTTGACTTTTTGCCACATTCTGAAGTTCCTCTTGTAATATCTGCATCTCTTTCCTAAACGTTAGAATCATTTGAGACTGCAGGAGAAAAATACCCATAGTAAAACAGAATGTAAAAGACGGACAGAATTGTAAAAATATTCAGTCAGGAAAACTGAAAAAATGTGAAGAAATTACTATCATATACAAGGCTGAAATGGAGAGTTGTGGTGGAACAATCAACACTTTCCTGCTTGTGAGCAACTCCAAAAGAACCCAAGCAGCTGATAATATCTAGGACAGAGCGTACATATGAACAA
Organism: Okamejei kenojei; assembly: GCA_035221665.1. Classification (NCBI taxonomy): domain Eukaryota; kingdom Metazoa; phylum Chordata; class Chondrichthyes; order Rajiformes; family Rajidae; genus Okamejei; species Okamejei kenojei. The sequence goes on from CM069144.1 coordinate 7,419,174, forward strand.
TATCTTTGCCTTTGAATCCAATGTCCACATCACAAATCTATTAAAGACATCTATTACAAACCCACTGACTCCCATGGCTATCTAGCTTCTTCCCACCCTGCTTCCTGTAAAGACTCTATCTTCCACTTCCAATTCCTCCGCCGCATCTGTGCCCAGGATGAGGTGTTCCATACCAGTCATCGGAGATGTTCTCATTCTTGAGGGAACGGGGGTTCGCCTCTTCCATTATAGATGAGGCTCTCACTTGGGTTTCTTCGATATCTCGCAGCTCTGCTCTTGCTCCTCCTCCCTCCATTCCTAACAAAGACAGAGTCCCCCATGTCCTCACCTTCCACCCCATCAGCCATTGCATACGGCACATAATCCTCTGACATTTTCGCCACCTCCAACAGGATCCCACTACTAACCACATCTTCCCATCTCCACCCCTTTCAGCTTTCACAGAGACCGTTCCCTCCACATCTCCCTGGTTAACTCGTCCCTTCCCTCCTAAACCACCCACTCCCCAGGTACTTTCCCCTGCAACCGCAGGAGATTCAAGATTCAAAAGACATTTATGGTCACATGCACCAATTGGTACAGTGAAATTTGGGGTCACCATACACCATACGAATAAAAAAAAAGAACACAGAACACAATAGTCTTTAACATAAACATCCCCACACAGCGGGATCAAATTTTCCCACTGTGAGGGAAGGCACCAATGTTCAGTCATCCTCCTCTTTGATGTTCACCCGTGGTCGGGGCCTCCCGAGCCCCCCCGCAGTCACCGCAACGGTGGCCCGATGTTCAGGCCCTCTCGCCGGGATGATGGAACTTTGACATCGAACGGAAGAACACCCTTAGCGGCTTGGACTTCTTACCGGAGACCGCGGCTCCTGAAGTCCACAAGCCAAGCTGGACGGAGATTCACGTTGGCGGCCTTCGGCAAAGGGATCCCAGGACTCCGTGATGTTGAAGTCAGCGCCGCCCATGGCTGGGAGCTCCGCAAACCACAGCTCCACGATGTTGAAGCAGCAGGCCCAACACTCCGGAGCTTCAAACGGCGATCCAGGTAAGGCATCGCCCGCTCCGCAGTGAATCTAGTGCTGTGCCGCCGCTGAAGCTCTGGTCCGGTCTCCGACAGGAAAGGCCGCGCCAATCCAGCTGGTAGGCCACGGGGGGGGGGGGGGGGGGGGGGGGGGGGCGAGGACGCAAACCGGAGAATATTCGCATCCTCGCCAGGAAGTGATTGGGAAACGGTTTCCCCCATACCCTACCCACCTCCCCCACATAAAAATACTAAAAAAATCCTCCAAAACATACTTTTAAAAAGGCTAAAAATTAAAAAAAGATGGAAAAACAGGCAGACTGTAGGCAGAGGCTGCCATAATGCAACACCTATCCCTATACCTCTCCTCGACTCCATCCAAGGACCCCAACAGTCATCTACAGTATCCGCTGTTCCAGGTGTGGATTCCTGTATATCGGCGAGGCCAAGCGCAGGCTTGGCGATCGTTTCACTGAACACCTCCACTCGGTCTACCTAAACCTACCTGATCTTCCAGTTGCTAAACACTTTAACTCCCCCTCCCATTCCCACACTGACCTTTCTGTCCTGAGCCTCCTCCATTGTCAGAGTGAGGCCCAGCTTAAATTGGAGGAACAGCACCTCAAATTTCGTTTGGGTAGCTTGCACCCCAGCAGTATGAACATTGACTTCGCTAACTTCAATTAGCCCTTGCTTTCCCCCTCTCTCCATCCACTCCCTCTTCCCAGTTTTCCTGCCAGTCTCCGACTATATTTTATCTCTGTGCCGCCCAATCCCCTGACATCAGTCTGAGAAGGGTCTCAACCCAAAACATCACCGATTCCTTCTCTCCAGAGATGCTGCCTGTCCCGCTGAGTTACTCCAGCATTTTGTGTCTATTAACATCATAAATATTTGCTCTCTGACCTGTTGAATGTTCCTACAATTATTGTCAGGTTAATAATGCATGTTATCTTTAATAAATCCTTGCTGGGTTCCTCTAATCAATCACTCATGTCCAAGAGATTTGATAATTCTATTCATGATTGTTGTATTAAGAACTTTGCCAGCCAGTGAGGTCATTCTAGGATGGTACATTGCCTTCCTGGTACAAAAGGTTCAGATATCACAGTGTGAGTGCAGAAAATTCTGGAGGAGGAAAATAAACAGTTAGCAGTCACGGTCCATCTGCTGATATACCAGAGATACCAGTAGAAAAATAGATGAGCTCTTGCAGTCATACGTAAAGGGGTTCTGAAAAAGGTTAAGTAGCTGGATCTTTAAAGCATTTCTTGATTCTTTGTTTATACCCACACAGACAGGAGAAATAGTTATTCTAAACAGTTTAGTAAATGATAAGACATTGACGATAACTTAATGCAGATAAATAATGCTCCTAATATTTAAGTACCTGCTCATTGTTCTTTTTCTGATACTGGTCTTTTATTATCTCCATCTGCTTCAAGTCAGCTTCAAACTCCTGAGCAAAAAATACAGCTTGTTAGAACAGGCAACTGACAATCAGTCTTTTTTCTTTTGGGGGATCATTGTTGAATAATAGTATATAATAAAATGATATAATAAAATAATTATAAAATGAAGCAATCAGTTCAGGTTAACCTTTCAATCAAATCTGAACATTGGGCACTCCAGTTTGATTGTATCTTATAATCATTAAGAAAAACAGTACCTTATTTACTCAAACAAAATACATAATCGATAGAGCAACTAATTGGAAATGTGTGACAATATGGCACATTAATAAATACACTTTACTTACCTCAGGATTCAGGATGTAATATGACATCCACAGTAAAAATAAACCCAGTAAATTGGCAAAGACTGACAGTATTTTTAGGAAACACTAGACCAAGGGGGACCCGTTGGGTCCCGTCCCCTCAACGAGCGGTTGCGGGGGGTGCGGCTTTCGGCGTCATAAACACACACTAACCCCCACCCCCCTGATATTATATTATTATTATTCATTCGCTACTTTTACTCCATCCCCCACCCTGTCCACACGCATAACCCCCAACTGCGCAGGCACAGCTGGGGGGGGGGGAGGGTGGAGAGGGAGGGGGAGGGGGGGTGACGTCACAGGGTTCCCGAACACAATACTCCACCACTCACCCATGTCCCAATATTCACCACTCCCTAGAGAGGGAGGAGGGGGCAGGGGGGGGGGGGGGGGGGCAGAGAGGAAGGGGGGGCAGAGGGGGGGGGGGGGCAGAGGGGGGGGGGCAGAGAGGAGGGGGCAGAGAGGGAGGGCCCCCTTCCCCCCCTCTCATCCCCCCTCTCCTCCTCCCTCTCTCCTCCCTCCTCCCCCCTCTCCTCCCCCCCTCCATCCACACCCCCTCTCTCTCTCTTTCTCAGCCCCAGGGAGGGGGTAGAGAGGGAGAGGGAGGGGGTAGAGGCAGCACCTACCCAGGTAGTAGAGCAGGCCTCTCCACCAGGCGCCGGGCCTGAGCTGGGCTGCGGCCAGCGTGGTCCAGAGCAAGGCCTGGAGCGATCTGAGGACAGTGAAAAGCAACGGAGGGCCGGCCGATCGTGGCTTACGTGGGGGTAAGGCCACTCACCAGCGTGACAGACGATCAGGCGGGGGAGACGGAGAGGAGGTCGTCCCCTATGACGGGCGCCACGGCCATTTTTCCACTGCGCTTCCCCGCGGCGATAATGACCGCCGCTGCCATGTTGTTGAACTTGAAGGAGTCTAGCGGAGCACACAGCATGACTTGATCTCATGTTCAACGGCTTAAATCCAGAGCGGGGGGGGGTGGGGGGAAGGCGGGTGGACCACGTAACTCATGGAAAACCGTGCCCTTGCACGTTGAAAATTCTGCGCAGCTTGCCGCGAGGAGCAAAGGCATTGTGACGTCATCCAGCTCGCTTTAGCGCGTTAGATTTTAAAAAGATGTCAGATTGGTGATCAATTTTAGTAAAAAACTGGGGAAATAATTAATTAAATTTACAGATGAGGGTATTTTTGAAATCATGAGGTAAATCTCTACTGGAATATGTAAAGATTTCACCGTTACCGCTTCGGGTTTTCGAGGAGATGTGAATAAAAGAAAAAGTTCAAGTAAACAAGCAAACATCCCCACAAGTAAACATCCAAGATCAGAGTTTTGCATTATATATGATTATCCATTATAATCAGTTCTGCATTTATCAAACAAACTGTCAGCCAATTAAGTCTAATGGCAGAGTTGGATCCGGTGTAGATCCTCCATTTTATATTGGAGAAGCTTCCCACAGATCCTGTGTCAGATTGCTTTTGGTGGTCTTTGTGGTAATATAAAAATAAAGTGGCTAGCAGCCTCAAATCTAATATGATAGCATAAGATTTAGATGTATATGGGCCAAATGCGGGCAAATGGGAACGTATTAGATGGAGCATCTTGGTCGCATGGGCAAATTAGGCCTAAGGGCGGTGAGTGGGCAAATGTTTGGCAGATGCAGTATAATGTGGATAAATGTGAGGTTATCCACTTTGGTGGCAAAAACAGGAAAGCAGACTATTATTTAAATGGTGGCCGATTAGGAAAAGGGGAGATGCAGCGAGACCTGGGTGTCATGGTACACCAGTCATTGAAAGTAGGCATGCAGGTGCAGCAGGCAGTGAAAAAAGCGAATGGTATGTTAGCTTTCATAGCAAAAGGATTTGAGTACAGGAGCAGGGAGGTACTTCAGTTGTACAGGGTCTTGGTGAGACCACACCTGGAGTATTGCGTACAGTTTTGGTCTCCAAATCTGAGGAAGGACATTATTGCCATAGAGGGAGTGCAGAGAAGGTTCACCAGACTGATTCCTGGGATGTCAGGACTGTCTTATGAAGAAAGACTGGATAGACTCGGTTTATACTCTCTGGAATTTAGGAGATTGAGAGGGGATCTTATAGAAACTTACAAAATTCTTAAGGGGTTGGACAGGCTAGATGCAGGAAGATTGTTCCCGATGTTGGGGAAGTCCAGGACAAGGGGTCACAGCTTAAGGATAAGGGGGAAATCCTTTAAGACCGAGATGAGAAAGACTTTTTTCACACAGAGAGTGTGAGTCTCTGGAACTCTCTGCCACAGAGGGTAGTTGAGGCCAGTTCATTGGCTATATTTAAGAGTGAGTTGGATGTGGCCCTTGTGGCTAAGGGGATCAGAGGGTATGGAGAGAAGGCAGGTACGGGATACTGAGTTGGATGATCAGCCATGATCATATTGAATGGCGGTGCAGGCTCGAAGGGCTGAATGGCCTACTCCTGCACCTAATTTCTATGTTTCTATGTTTCTGTGCTGTATGTGACTCTAATACTTTGTTGAATGGGGACAGTAATCATTGCTTGGTGAAGCAGCAAGATGGAAATTCTACGATAAGCAATGGATGTTGTGGTGTGTGTGGCAGAGAGAGCAACGGATGAGAAACAAGATGTTTGGAGTTTACCAACACTGTTTTGACACAGATGCTGTTTTTCAGAGAAGGCATCAAACTAAAGTAATGCCTGGCTCCTCAGGACTATAATAACCATTGAGCAAAAGACCCACCTTCGATCACACTACAACTGATCCTTTCCTTGCCCGCTGTTTTAGGTCAAAGGCAAATGTCCCATAGGAATTTAAAATTACCAGTCTACTAATCACTCCAGAAAGACTATTTCCACCTCTGCAATATCACCCACATTCACCCTTGCCTGAGCCCATTTCTAGCCATGATCCTCTCCTTGTCTCTTTAGAATTGTTTATTCCAAAGTTCTACTGGCCACAATGCCAACATTTGACATCTGCACTAAAGTCTGCTTCAACTGAAAAGAGTACTTTTGTCCCTGGACAATGAGAAAGGGTAATAGGGCAAGTGCTGCATTTCCTGTGGTTGTGTGGGAAGGTGCTATGAGATGGGGAGATTGAGGTTTCAATAGCACTGTGAGAGCATCTTCACAAGAAGCCTGCAGTGGTTCAAGATAGATCACCACCACCACATATCAGGGCAATGAGGGAAGGGCAATACAGGCCAGCCCTGCCAGCAATTGCAAATTTAAAAAAATGAATACGTTGAAAAGTATTATAGGTTTCTGACCATAGAATAGTGCCTTTGTTTACTAAACTGACGTCCTATTTGAAATTAGAATATTTTTGAGAGACCCCAAAAGAATATTTTTGAGAGGCCCCAAAATGCAAGTTTTTAAAAATGTTCACACATAATAACAAATATCATGAAACATACCTTGATTCTTTCTGTATTTTGAGCAGCAGTTTTTTTGGTCTCCAGATAGTGTTTCAGCTGTGTTTTCTGATCTTTGATCTTTGCCTTCAAACACATTATGCTCTTCTCAAATTCAGTAACTTTCAGTCGCAATTCTCTATTAGCCCGTGAAAGATCTGCAGATTTGGATGTGGTCTCATCCAGAGCTTTTCTAAGCTGAAGTTAGAAAATACTTGGAAGTAAATGTGAATGATAGATTTTGCAGTAACATTAATTCAATATGTTCATATTTTAATTGTGTCTAAGGAAGTGTTACACCCAAATTAATTTTTCGCTCAATGTGAATAAAATCACATGAGCTTCAAATTCTAAAGGGTGTCGTTGCTTTTGAGATCAAACATGGCATTTGATATTCTGATAAAGGTAAATGTATTACAGAATTACATGCAGCCAGTAGGTCTTAATCTCAATCAAGCTTTTCTGAGGATCTTGAGGTATGCTAATTCATCTGTTTATTCAGTATATTTATAAATGACTTAAATACGGTTATAGAAAGCCACCTGCACTTCATCAAATTTAGTGTACTGCATTCAATTATCACTATGTAAGTAGTTTCTTCACCATGAGAGATACTAATTACAGGCTGTTAGTTTAGGGTTATTATTGTCACATGTACCGAGGTACAGTGAAAAGCTCCAGAGATGCTGCCTGACCTGATGAGTTACTCCAGCAAATTGTGTCCTTATTAACAAGCAACAAGCAACAGCATAAGGGGTTGGACAGGCTAGATGCAGGAAGATTGTTCCCGATGTTGGGGAAGTCCAGGACAAGGGGTCACAGTTTAAGGATAAGGGGGAAATCTTTTAGGAGCCGAGATGAGGAAAACATTTTTCACACAGAGAGTGGTGAATCTCTGGAATTCTCTGCCACAGAAGGTAGTTGAGGCCAGTTAGTTGGCTATATTTAAGAGGGAGTTAAATGTGGTCCTTGTGGCTAAAGGGATCAGGGGGTATGGAGAGAAGGCAGGTACAGGATACTGAGTTGGATGATCAGCCATGATCATATTGAATAGTGGTGCAGGCTCGAAGGGCCGAATGGCCTACTCCTGCACCTATTTTCTATGTTCTATGTTTCTATGTTTCATCTGCAGTTCTTTGTTCCAATATTATGACCAAAAACAAAGAGTAGGAATTAACGGGTCCCCTTCAGAATGACATGAAGTGACCGGTGGGGTGCCGTAAGGCTCGGTGCTGGGACTGCAGCTATTTACAATATATATTAATGATTTAGATGAAGGAATTAAAAGTGACGTTAGTAAATTTGCACCCGACACAAAGCTGGGTGGCAGTGTGAACTGTGAAGAGGATAGGTTGGGTGAGTGGGCAGATGCATGGCAGATGCAGCATAATGTGGATAAATGTGAGGTTATCCACTTTGGTGGCTAGAATAAGAAGGCTATAGGAGCAAAAAGGTCCATCTGCAGCTGTACAGGGCCCTGGTGAGACCACACCTGGAGTATTGTGTGCAGTTTTGATCTCCTAATTTGAGGAAGGACAATCTTGCTATTGAGGGAATGCAGCGTAGGTTCACGAGGTTGATTCCCGGGATTGTGGGACTGTCATATGATGAAAGAATGGAACGACTGGGCTTGTATTCACTGGAATTTAAAAGGATGAGCGGGGATCTTATAGAAACATATAAAGTTATTAAGGGATTGGAAACGCAAGATGCAGGAAACTATTTCCCGATGTTGGGGGATTCCAGAACCAGGGGCCACAGTTTAAGAATAAGGGGTAGGCTATTTAGAACTGAGATGAGGAAAAACCTTTTCACCCAGATAGTTGTGAATGTGTGGAATTCTCTGCCTCAGAATGCAGTGGAGGCCGATTCACTGGATGCATTCAAAAGAGAGTTAGAGCTCTTAGGGCTAGCGGAATCAAGGGATATGGGGAGAAGGCAGGAACGGGGTACTGATTGTGGATGGTCAGCCATTATCATCGAAGGGCTGAATGGCCTACTCCTGCACCTATTTTCTATGTATCTATGTATTCAAAACATTCTCCATTTCCCTCCGCAGATGCTGCTTGACCCACAAAGTTCCTCCAGCTGTTTACTTTTTGTTGAAACCCAATGCAATCTCTAAGAATGGAATCCCATTGCTGTAGCCCTCAGGGCTCAACATCATTGTTGCAGCATTGTTTTGTTATCAACTGCTCCCATTCATCTGTCTCTATTTAACTGCAGAGAGGGTAGGTGGGCCAATGAAGAGTGAGGGAGAGGGGAAGGAGAACGTAGGGTGCAATTCATGCACATGGATCATTGAAGTGTTATGGATAGTATAGAAAATAATTATAAAGGCGATTATGAAAACTGCTTTTATATTGTGGGGAATGGGTCACAAGCAGATAGAAACGTTTATGAAGTTATACTAAACTTTTGTTAGGCCACAGCTGGATTGCTATGAGCAATTCTGGGCACTATGATTGAGGAAGAATACATTGGATTCATGTATGTTAACAAGTTTGATACCCCGGATTCCAAATTGTGACGTTAAATACTTTCCATTTGAGTAAGATTAGTATGCCTTTCTAATCTAAAATAGCCTATTAAATTGCATTTATTTTGGCTGGTGAGGGTGTGCAATATTGCTGGACTTGAAAGATATCCAGTAGTGCAGGGTCCCAACCACAACACACATATTACTTGGTAAAGCTGGATGTCAAATCAGCTATTTAATGCATATAGAAGAGATTTCACTCCCTCAGTAACTTACTGGAAAAAAGGTGAAAACTAAAATGGCCTCTTGTTCTTCCGCTAAAAATGGAAGCTGTGACCAGTAATCAAGCATTACATCATGCTGCGTACAAACGTGTGCAAAAGGAATTAGCAACAGATTTATACTGATTAAAATATTCCCCAAGTTCTGAGTAAAGTTGGTTCCAGATTTCTCCACGCTCCGTTGGGGAATGAAGGCTTTCTAGCACATTTCACATAGGATTAGGCATTTCAATGTGCATATCCATCACCCGTTTTCCAACTTGGTCTCAGGTGCTTAAGAACTCTGCAGCAACAGACCTTCAGTCTGAAGAAGGGTCTCGACCCGAAACGTCACCCATTCCTTCTTTCCGTAGGTGCTGCCTCACCCTCTGTTACTCCAGCATGTTGTGACTACCTTTGACAAAACATTTGTTGTCATGCACCTTTCTAAGCAGTTAAGATGTTTTATGCCTTTGTAAGCTGAAATTAAGTGGACATTTAACCAGGTTTTGTCCCAGATTCTAATGATTTTCACCCTTACTGAAACATTCACAGAATCTTGAGATACAAGAAACTGCAGAAGCTGGAAGCTAGAAGCTAGAATCTTCTGAAGGCTACTGGAGGAACTGAGTGGGCCATACAGCACCTGTGACGAGAAATAGGCAATGTTTTGGGTTGGGACCCTTCTTTAGATTCACAGCATCTTTCCTCCAAAAAACTTTTCAAAGATCAATTTTCAATAGTTGCCACAGTTTGTAAAATATTCTCTCAGTTAAACAATATACGATTTGTATACTTTTGAATTTTCTTTCCCTGAAAGTCCAGCTCATGGTGTAATTCTAATAGTCGCCTTGAACATGTCTTACCCACAGCTGTGCAATTTGAAGGTTACTTGAACAAGGTCGCTATTTTCCACCCAAAATCTTGGACGTTTGAATTCATCAAACAAATATAAATCTAATAAAATGTTAAATCTATTAGCAGTTAATTTGTTTTTGAAGATTTTATTCACTTTCACAAATGACCCACTTCCTGTATCTTTAGGTGTATTTTTTGGGGGAAAGATAGAATGGTAATTAGTCTTACTTCAATTATTTCTTTTTGACTGGCTTTCCTCACTATCTCTCGCTCATTTTGGAATTGTTTTTTCAAACTTTCAATTTGTTCATTGAACATTTTGGATTCCATTTTTGCATTCTCAGTTTCTTGTTCTCTGCAAAATGTTTATAGTAGGAAGGAAGAGAAAAAAAAAGATTAGATTGCATTTAGGTGTATAGTTATCATTCACCGTATACTGTACATTGTAGCAGCTGTAAACAACATTTGCCTGTCGCGGCTCGGATAGCTGAATAGTGTAGGTGATGTGAAACGACTGCTCCTACCAAGCCTATCTTTAATGCTGTTTGCTTGCATGAAAATGGTCTAGCAAAACCAAGGTCACATAAGCTTAAGGTGGAATGTCCCTCTAATGGCTGGATTCATAACTTGTTGGAGTGACTGCCTATTAACATCACAACATTACTGCAGGTGTTTTTCAGGACAATATTATCATGTAAAATACCTTTAGCTTTTTTATCCATGTCCTGCTGTCTGGTAAAGTGAGATGTTAGGTTGTTCTCTGATGATCCCATTCACAGCCAACAACACTGCAGGGATAGGATGACTGCCAGACTTCAGTTGAAGAATGGGATATAGATAATGCGCTACATAAATTACAATAGACAATAGACGCAGGAGTAGGCCATTCGGCTCTTTAAGCCAGCACTGCCATTCAATGGGATCATGGCTGCTCATCACAATCAGTACCCCGTTCCTGCCTTCTCCCCATATCCCTTCACTCCGCTTTCTTTAAGAGCTCTATCTAACTCTTTCTTGAAAGCATCCAGAGGACCCCAGATCCCGTTGTATTTCCCCTTTTCCCAACTTGACGCCATTTAGATAGTAATCTGCCTTCCTGTTTTTGCCAAAGTGCATAACGTCACATTTATCCGCATTAAACTTCATCTGCCATGCATCTGCCCACTCCCCAACCTGTCCAAGTCACCCTACATCCTCATAGCATCCTCCTCACAGTTCACACTGCCACCCAGCTTTGTGTCATCTGCAAATTTGCTAATGTTACTTTTAATCCCTTCATCTAAAGCATTAATATATATTGTTAATATATATCCCAGCACCGAGCCTTGCGGTATCCCACTAGTCACTGCCTGCCATTCTGAAAGGGACCCGTTAATCCCTACTCTTTGTTTCCTGTCTGCCAACCAATTTTCTATCCATGTCAGAACCCTACCCCCAATACCATGTGCTCTAATTTTGCCCACTCATCTCCTATGTGGACCTTATCAAATGCTTTCTGAAAGTTCAGGTACACTACATCCACTACGTGCAATGAACACTTCCAGCGGTACCAGAGAATCAATCAATTATTCTAGTTTCATTAGTGATTCCTATCTTCCTCTGTGCAAGACAAAGTTTACAAACATTTAGTTTTAAATTATACCATAAACTGGACTTACTGATACATGAAAGTGAAGGTAAGATTTCCACTTCAGAATGAGAAAGGAAATATACAGTAAGGGGAGAACCATTGCATCAAATCTCCACTTCAAGGATACTTTACGCTTCCAAGCAGAGTAAATATGTCAATGAAAATTTAATTCCTGCCTCCCGTCTCTCGCACATAATTTCCTTTATCTGTCTGTCTAATGACAGGGGACCTTATAGAAACATATAAAATTCTTAAGGGATTCGACAGACTTGGATGCAGGAGAAACGTTCCCCGTGTTGGGGAAGTCCAGATCCAGGGGGGTCATAGTTTAAGAATAAGGGGTAGGCCATTTAGGATTGAGATGAGGAAAAACCTTTTCACCCAGAAAGTTGTGAATCTGTGGAATTCTATGCCACAGAAGGCAATGGGTGCCAATTCACTGGATGTTTTCAAGAGAGAGTTAGATTTAGCTCTTAGGTCTAATGGAATCAAGGCATATGGCGAAAAAGCAGGAACGGGGTACTGATTTTAGATGATCAGCCATGATCATATTGAATGGCGGTGCTTGCTTGAAGGGCCGAAATGGCCTACTCCTGCAACTATTTTCTATGTTTCTATGAACACCTTGACGTCAAATGCTTGAAAAAGATTTATGGGTTCCTCTTTGTACGTTACAAATATTCTTTTCAATTGATGTATAATATTTGTAATATTATAAATTTGTGCTCTGATAATCCCGCATGCTAGAGACACTAGTGCCAATTTATGATATGATGAGCATATGATGACTGTTTGACAGCACTGGGCATCCACTTGCTGGAGTTTAGATGGTTAAGGGGGGGCCTCATTGAAACTTACAGAATAATGAAAGGCATAGATACAGTGGATGTGGAAAGGATGTTTCCCCTGGTGGGAGAGTCTAGGACCACAGGTCATAGCCTCTGAATTAAAGGCCCCTCTTTTAGAAAGAAGGGTGGAAGAACTTCTTTAATCAGAGGGTGGCTAATCATTTGCCACAGAGGGCTGTGGAGGCCATCAGTGGATATTTTTAAGGCAGAGAAAGACAAATTCTTGATTAGAATGGTTGTCAAGGGTTATGGGGAGAAGGCAGGAAAATGGGATTAGGAAGCAGTGATCAGCCATGATTGAATGGCGGAGTAAACCCGATGGGCCGAATGGCCTAATTCTACTCCTATAAGTTGTGAACGGGAATTAACAGATTTTCTGGACTAGTGGGTGTCGCTTCCATTAATACCTCAACACTCATTTGATTCAATTTTTTTTAATGCACACAATATGATAATAAATTATTTGGTGAACCAGGTAAACTGAAAGAGAGCATGGGAACCAGGTCCGTGATAAATTAAAAGAGAGCAAGAGAATTGGGCTGCAACAAATTGAAAAATAGCATGGGAACTGGGGTCCCAAGAAGTGGAAAGAGAGAGGGGTCTTTAGGCCCCAGATGAATGGAAAGGGCACATGCAAACCAGGGGCAGTGAATTATCAGAATTTTACTGTAATTATCTACTCATAACCATGTTATCCTGACCTGTTGTGGAGAAGTTGCTGCTGCTGATTTTCTTTATTATCCAATTCATCTTGTAGTCGATTTAATTTAATTTGCAAATTATTGCTTGCGTGCAAAGTCTGTTCCAAGCTGTGTGCTAGTTTCTTATTATCTTGTCGAGCAATCTCTAGTCCTTTATGGAAAGGCATCCCCTAAATCAACAATAAGGAATCACTTTGAAATTATTTTAACAATTAAGTTATTTACTTAACAGCTACTGTATGTTGCATGCTACTGAAACATGTCTGTGTTTAATTCCAGTGCATAGTCATTCCACGGGGTGTAAATGTTTTAATAGGATAGATTACCTGATGGATCATATTGTAAAGCATGATAGAACCAAAAGTTTGACAAAATACACTGGGACAAATAATGAAATGAAACAGAAAATGTTGGCAACACTCAGCACGTGAGACAGCATCTGTCAAAAGTGAAACAGGATGAATGTTTCAGTTTGAAGACCTTCATCAGAACACATTGCAAACAAACAATGCACTTGTTCGTTTTTATGACCTTGCTGAACTTGCCTAATCGTTCAACTAAGCAGGTAAATACATCTGAAACATCACCGATCCAGAAATCTGCCTGACCCGCTGAGTTACTACTTGTAGTAACTCTGTGTTTTCTTTTGTACGCCAGCATCTGCAGTTCCTTGTTTTTAAATACATCTCCAAGTAGTAAATAAAGATCGCACTCATTGACCAGAAGAAGGCTCACCTTGAGACTATTTGGAGTGGGAGAACATTTTCTGGAGCAAACATTTCAGAGGGTCATTGGTGTACTGATGGTTTGGAACAAATAAATTGGTGAAACAAATGACCATGAGTATACGGGATGTAAGCCATAGTTAATTTGGTGGTTATGCATGGAATTATTTTCTGTAATTGGTATCCCGATAGTATCCTTAATACTTCTTCTTCTTGCGTATGGTGTGCACAGCCTAAAGTTGTAGGACAACTTGTTCTATTTGATCTTATTTGATTGTGCACCTTCTGTTGTCCTACAACTTTAGGCTGTGCACGCCATACGCAAGAAGAAGACATTCAATTCCATTGGAAGATTGCAACCTTCACGTGGTCCGCCCTGTTTCGACGAATACAATCAATATTTGAAGGTTGCAATCTTCCACCCCCACCTTGTTAGGATTGAAGTGAACAAATGGATACAATGGAAAGTAACCAAGCAGTTTCAGAAACATAGTATAGTTAATTCAACATTTGATGTGTAGCTTGACGCCGTATGGAGAAGGTTCATTTAAGTTATCTGCCAAATAGACTGAACATATCGAAAACCATCAGCCAGATGTGGTTTAGGATATGAAATTAGTTGTTACACAGAATATCATCTAGCATTTACCAGCCTCTTGATAACAGATCTATCTCCCTACCAGGAGAATGGAGTACATCTGTTATCCAGTTTTTGAAATATATATGGTTCAATTAGTTTTTTATTAAATTATAATGCAGACCTGAATACTGTGTTGTGCTTCCATGTTAGCCAATTTACCCTGTAGATCTTCCAGCTCAACCTGCAGTGTCTGTAGAATTATTTGGGCATGAGACCTGGGCAACAATTGAAAATTTAACATATTCAGTAAAGTGTCATTATTCGGTATGCATCGAAAGTTAACAAGCTCTATCATGGTTCGCTGAAGTCTTGAATTACCAAAGTGAAGTGTAACTGAAAGTTCTTTGAACAGATTATAGTTTATCATATCTCCATATATAACTATAATGATAGTTTATCATGAATGTTACAGTAGTGTTAAGTCTGCATTACTTCATAACTATGTCCATAACATTTAATAATGATTTTTAAGATATTTACTCCAAAATAAGTACCAGCATGTATCAGGAATAACATGAGGAACTTTGTTCAGCACATAAATTTAGGGAATTACTTCACTGTAGTCTCAGAAAAAGCACAAAGTACTGGAGTAACTCAGTGGGCCAGGCAGCATCTCTGGAAAACATAGATAAGTGACATTCCTGACCCAAAACTGACAAGTTAATAATCTACACACGAATTGTGATCCCAAATATATAGCAAAACCAGCACGAGGAGAAATCAAACCAACAACATGCAATGTACCTATGGAAGGCACTTCCATAACATTCATTGACATGTGCAGGTTTACACCATCCATCGTCTACTTGTGCAAAAATAGATTTTCCAGGACTTGCAGAAACAGCTTCAGAATACCTATTATTCTGAATAGCTAAACAGCTTCAGTTTACATGAGACAACTAGATCTAAGAACCTTTTCAGACTTCAAGTTGGTTATATGGTTATATGGTTATAAGCTGGTGTTTAAAGACCTCCTAATTTCTATACACAGTGAAGATAGACACAAAAAGCTGGAGTAACATAGCGGGACTGAAGAAGGGTCTCAACCCAAAACGTCACCCATTCCTTCTCTCCAGAGATGCTGCCTGTCCCGCTGAGTAACTCCAACTTTTTGTGTCTATCTTCGATTTAAACCAGCATCTGCAGTTCCTTCTTACACACTCTGTACTTGGTGAGCTCTCCTCAGAATTCTTGACGATTGAAAATACCCATGTCCCACTTAGGAAACCTGCACGGAAACCTCTGGTGACCTTGCCCGCGACCCAAGGTTTCCATGAGTCACCAGAGGTTTTGGTCACTCACCTGGAAAGCCTCGAGCTGGATCAACCAAAGCGTGAGCTGCATCTACCGACCAAAGATCCAATAGGATCTTTGCTACCGACCGCACACACATCACAAAGGTGGGGCCAGGGAGAGCGGAGGAGCGCTGTCTGCGTGATGAAGAGGAAGGTAAACGGCTGCCACAGAGGACGGTAAGTCCTTTAGAGAGCGTAGGGGGGGGTGGGGAGAAGGGGGGAGAAGGGGGAGAGAAGGGGGGAAGAAGGAGGGAAGAAGGGGAGGAGAAGGGGAGAGAAGGGGGGGGAGAAGGAGTGGAGACAGTTTTAAAAGTTTAATAAAGTTTTGCGGGCATTTTACCTAATGGGTCTTCTAGGTCAGGGTCTTCTAGGTCGTGAAACTCCAATGAGCCAATCAAAATGGCCGGTCAGCGAAGGAGATCGCCTTTGACTGCCTGTAAGTAAATAGCAACCCCACTTCACTAGCTTCGATGATCAAAACCGGCCTATTTTAAGTCGAGGCCGGTTTTGATCATCTTGAAACAATCGAAGCAACCTAGAAGAAGCCTCGACCATGCGGAAACCACCTTCGACCATTAGGGAGAGTGAGCAAAACCTCCGGCAACCTCATGGAAACCTTGGGTCACGGGCAAGGTCACCAGAGGTTTCCGTTCAGGTTTCCTAAGTGGGACTGGGGCAAAAATCTTCTCCTGCATAGCATACTTCAGTCTTGGTGACAGCGATACAGAGTGGCAAAGTGATGTATTTGAAGCTTTAGTGGGATTGGTGTAGTTTTCACTTAAAATAAATAATCGATACAAGATACTGCTGCATCTGCTACCCAGCAGCAGAGATGGGCACAGAACGGCAAGATTGGACATCAGTTTTTTATGGTTTTTTGGTTGTAGCATAACTTGGAGTCATGATTGGTTGAGCAGTCAGGAAAGGAAGATGAATTCTTTGTCATGAACCAATCCTTCACTATATTGGAGACAGAATAAGCTCCAGGTGTTGGAAGCTTAAGCAAAACAAAAGTTATGGAGAAACTCAGTGGTTCTGAAGAAGGGTCCAGACCTTAAACATCATCTATCCACTCTCCTCACAGATGCTACCTCACCCGCTGAGTTCCTCCACCATTTTTGTGTTTTGTTCCTTTGTCAAACTGAATTGAAATATGGTGGGCATCACATATTGCCTGAGGGTGAAAGATTTATATCTGTGAATTCACTGTGAGGAATTTCTGCTCAGAGAACAGCTGCAGATTCAGAACGCATTAGACTTTCAAAATTCATTAAGGAAGTGTGATTCACGCGAAGAGACCAGACTGCCACTTTGTGCAGTCTATCACTCCATGAAACTCCAGGAAGCCCACAATCTTAGTAAACTATATGCATGCAATTCCAGCTGGTTTACCTGCTGGTCCCATGTCAACAATTAAGTGATAATTAATGTGTTAATTTGTGCAGTTATTTTGCTGCATAACCTGTAAAAATTATGTTTTCTGAAAATACATAAAATATATTAGCTTTGTACTAAAAAAAAGGATCTTACTTGTCCTCTTGCAAGCTATGTATCTCCATGATTCTTTGTCCAAGTTCCATTTGTAGTTTATCCATTGTCTGCTGGAGTTGTCTGTGTGATGATAACACATTCTCCACAGTTGCTGCCATTTGACTATTATCTTGCTTAGAGTCTGTTAAATGTCGTTGAAGATTTGTAATCTGAAAATGAATGGAATTATCCATGTCCAAGCATGAAGCTATGAATTACTCCAACCTATTGAACCAAACAGATCTCAATGGGGCAGGATTAGACAGTTACCGCAGATAATTCCTGGTTTAACTGACTATCTTAAACTAATCCCAAATTTACGTTGACAATATTATTTCTCAATCACAAGCCAAAGAGAAAGGAAGTAGATAAAATGTCATTGTCAATTTCCTACAGTTAATTTATCTTATTGACCATGCATATTTCTTCTGAAGCAGACTTAAAGTACATAAGTGTGAAAAGCGGTCTTTTTTTTGTATATCCTTACATTTTACGTAATTTCTTCAGTAATATCAGAAGTAGGTTTCATAAATCATGGAAAATTTATACGGAATGACAATATGCAGCTACAATACTGAACGGATTCTGGTGATATGACTGAGAATCATTTGAAACATCACACTAATCACTTGGGGTTTGATTGATACCCATTTTCTCTTTGCATATCAAAAGAAAGCAAGTGCTGTACCCTACACTGGTTTTGAGATCTATGGCACACTTTGGTTCACAAAATGGCCCGTGGTTCCATCTTGTCGAATAAAAAACCTTTTTATAAACTACAAAAATTCTGGGTATACTATAAAAAAATCCAGAAAGTGTTATTCTGATGGCTCTGGAACTTTTCATGAACAATTATTTAATAGGTAACATTTAAAGGGCTCACAAAGGCATTAATTTTTTTTTTTTACATTTTACTGTTGTTTTTACCTTCTGTCTTTCTTTATCTTCCATCATCTCTATATGTTCTTTAAGCTTTTGTGTTTCAGAAAGTGCTTGATCATGTGAAATTACGGTCAAGGCCAAGTCTTTTATCTTTTGTTCTAGTACTAACTGGATCTAACAATAAGAACATTCAAAATGCAAGCATGGCAATAATAGCAAGTTCATTTGTAGTTTTCTAAATCTGTGATATGTGACTATATCTCAATTCAAATAATTCAATGTAATACAAAGAGGTAAATGCCTCACATAATATTCATACTTTAAGAAAGAATTTATGAAATCAGCAAAGTTTTTGATAACATTGGATAATCTTTGTTTAAAGCTGCATAAACAAATAAAGTAAAATAACAATTTATTTGAGAATTGATTCTTATAGCATAAGATGGAATATGTTTATATTCTGCTGAACTTCTCAAAGAACATTATGAAGAAATTTGAAACGGAAGCAGGAAATGACAGAAAATGAATAATCGATATCCCCTAATATTGAATACTTAATTCCAAATAAACTAGAAGCTTTTGTCATGTTTCCAGACTAATCAATAGTCACTGCAATAGGAACTAGTATCATGCATGAAGTTAGCACATTTTTGAAACCTATTAGATCCCGAGCAGAGAGGAAAAGACAATTTCCCTTGTGGAAGAATCTGGAACACCAAGTCATTGTTTAAAAATAAGGGATTGCCTATTTGCTGCAAGGATACAACAGAGAAAATGTTAACTCTGCATGTGCTGGTAGGTTTTGGGGCTAGGCAAAGGTGAACAGATAGAAGTGATGGAGTGGTAGAGCCAAAGTCACTTGTCAAGCACAGATTTCTAAATGGTCAGAACTACAAACTCATCACCTCCGGCAAATATCTATACATCTACTCCCACCTCACCTCTTGCAAAGGCGCTATTCCCAACTCTCATATCTCCGTCACCATCGCCTTCTGCTCCCAAGATGAGACTTTCCATTCCAGAACATCTGAGATTACCTCTTTCCTTTGTAAACATGGTTCCCCCCTCGCTATCTTAGATGGATCCTTTACCCACATCTCCACTGTGTCCCGTGGATCTGCTCTCGCTCCCCCTCCCCCTAGACAGAACAAGAATAGCATTCCGCTGGTCCTCACTTTTCATCACACTAGCCTCTGCATCCAATACATCATACTTCAACATTTCCATCATCTCCAATGCGACCCCACCATCAGTTACATCTTCCCATCCCCGGTCCATTCCACCTTCTGCAAATACCGTTCCCTCCGTAACCCAGATGTAACACCTATCCATATACCTCCCCCCTCACCTCCATCCAGGGACCCCAACAGTCCTTCCAGATGAAACAGAGGTTCACATGCGCATTCCTTGACCTCAAGTACCGCATCCGGTGTTCCTGATGTGGCTTCCTGTACATCTATGAGACCAAGCGTGGATTCGGCAACTGTTTCACCGAACACTTGCACTTAGTCTGCCAAGGCTTACTGGATCTCCTGGTTGCTAACCATTTTAATTTTTTTTCCCATTTTCATACTGACCTTTTTGCCATGGCCCTCCTCCATTGCCAGATCGGGGCCACACACAAAGTAGACGAATGGCACCTCATATTTCACTTGAATAGCTTACAACCAAATGGTGTGAACATTGAATTCTCCAATTTTAAATAACAACCAATATCCTCCCCTTCCCTCCCCCCACCCGCTTCTTTCCCCCCTCTCTCCCACGGCCTCACCTTGACTCGCATTTACATCTCCCCTTCCCCCCCCCCCACGTACATTCCTTCCTCTAGCTGCACAATTTATAACTCTTTAATCCTATAATAAATAAGAAGAGTTTGAGCAGAAAAGGGAAGAACTTTGCACAAAGTGAGAAGAAAAAACTGCTCAGATGTAAGGAGCTTGGCGGTCTAGTTATTAAAGAAAGAATAATTCATGATCACGGACCTTCTGCCTCAGGGCAATAGAAATAATGTGTATATATAAATAAATGAAACACCAGAGAAGTGAGAGACACTCATGAACCAGTTGCACTCTTACGTTTGTGCTCTGGGTTAGCTAACACAGTGTGATGAACATGTTGTAACAGAACAAATGTGCCTGGTCAGACCTGTTTTCTGTAATTGTGCGATCAGGCTTGGTGAACAAATAAGAATAGACGGAGATATACAAAAGATAATTAGTTGGCCTGCTGGTTCCAAATGGGCACGCTATGGGACACCTACAGTGTATCAGGGCATAATAGGGCCACATAATGGTTCCTGAAGTAATTCATCTCTGAGGAACTAAAGGAAGATGTGACAGCTTTGGGAATATAAATAGTCTGCAGAGGAAATGTAGTTACTTATAACAAGTTGGTTGAGTAAAAATAACCTTCAAAGGGATTTGACACGGATTGATTAGTTGAATTAAAGGAGTGTTCCGTTTTGTAAACTAATCAGAGGTCTCATCTCCAGATGGTCAAAAGGTAATCGTTATATGTTCATAGGTTGGTCAGGTAAATGGTGATTTGTGTTCTGTAATCTTACAACTGGATGAAACATCTTATTAAACAAGGAACTGCAGAAGGAATCTGAAGAAGGGTCTTGACCTGAAACGTCACCCATTCCTTCTCTCCAGAGATGCTGCTTCTCCCGCTGAGTTCCTCCAGCATTTAGTGTCTACCACGGAACTACAGATGCTAGTTCCAGCAGTTTATGGGTAGCAGATGCAGCATTTAGATGCAGTTTCTACCAAGGAACTGCAGATGTTAGTGCTGGAGACACAAAGAGACACAAAACAGACACAAAGTGCTGGAGTAACTTAGTGGGTCATGCAGCATCTCTGGAGAATAATGGATAATTGACCTTTCGATCTGAAGAAGTATCCTGACCCAAAACGTCACCTATTCATGTTCTTCGGAGAACAATGAGTTCTGCCTGACATTAAGTTACTCCAGCATTTTGTGTCTTACTTAATTATGCTTAGAATATAATAACACTGCATGAATTTAAATCACTGTGTGATTTTAAAATCATTCTGAAACTCTGTTTCTGGATAGCTTCCTTGCATATGCTCAACTAAACTGGTAAATCAAAAATGTGAATTTTGACTAATTACTTCAGGGGTGAAGTTTGAACTCCCAATGAAAAGGGGCAAACCTTGAAATTTGCACTTATTATGGCTTGTATTATTGAAAATAAATCACAGGTAACTAACAAAAAGGCCACAATGCAGTCTTTGAAAAATTACATTTAAAATAAATACATTACAAAAATAATAATTGTTTAACTTTCTCTTTTGTACTTGCTTCACAACTGTTCTGAGATGCCTCACCTGAGAATATTTAGTCTCAAGCAGTGTGTTAACTTTCCGTAACTGATCATTTTCAAAGCCGGCATCAAATCTGCACTGTAATTCTTCCTGTAATTTCTGCACTCTAGACTATAAACAGCAAAAAAGAATTAAATGGTCTCTTCCCATAAAAGTAAAACATCATTTGCAAAATTATTACATGAAAACATTTGAGGAAATCAATTAAAGTATTACAGGACGATGAATTTGAATGGCTTTTAGGACGTTCAGTCCCTTAGTATAAAAATATATTTAAATATATTGATCCATTTATGATAAGTGAAAGACAAAACTTTACATTGAGATCTACTTCTGCCATTAATATAATTTCATTATTTTATTAGATATTCCGTTAGATTTCTTTGAGACTAAATATAATTTATCAATTCACATACAATGTCAATAATCTGGATATTCTGCTTATTTTAACAATTAAAATTGCTAAGAGAGTTAATAGAAAACTGCAGTCTCACATAACTTTCACTTTGTGACTATGTACTGGATCATTGCATCCTCCTTTGTGTGCTACACAAATATAATCTTATTGCTGCAAATCAACTTGCACTCTAGCAAAATATCTGTTATATCCTGTTAAAGGATGGAGCCCCGTTAGACTCTGATTTTTCTCTTTGAGACTTTGCCTTATGCTGCAATGGCCTCAGCACGCACCAATTTCTTGGCCAGCGTATTTTAAGAAGTACAAAATTGATACTAAGTAATCTATTAATACTCTACCTGATTCTCAGTCACATTTTTCCCAAGTATGTTCTTCTCCTTTGTAATATTATCAATTATGTTTTTTGCCTGCCAGAGAACCAAACAAAGGTTAATTTTATTTTTAAAGGTTAAATTAAATTTTGGCGAACAACAACAGATATGCTGTCAATATGTGAATTTTCCATGAAGCAATAGTAGCACTAACAGGTTATATATAAGGTACATGGAACAAACCAATGCTTAGTAGCTGAAACCAGGATCCCTTGGAGTGGATCACCTGTGCTGCCATTTTGCATCTTGATCCTCATGACCATTTGATCAGTCATAGAAACATAGAAAATAGGTGCAGGAGGAGGCCATTCGGACCAACACCGCCATTCATTGTGATCATGGCTGATCGGCCCCAATCAATAACCCGTGCCTGCCTTCTCCCCATATCCCTTGATTCAACTAGACCCTAGAGCTCTATCTAACTCTCTCTTAAATCCATCCAGTGATTTGGCCTCCACTGCCCTCTGCGGCAGGGAATTCCACAAATTCACCACTCTCTGGGTGAAAACGTTTTTTCTCACCTCAGTCTTAAATGGCCTCCCCTTTATTCTAAGATTGTGACCCCTGGTTCTGGACTCGCCCAACATTTGGAACATTTTTCCTGCATCTAGCTTGTCCAGTCATAGAAACATAGAAATTAGGTGCAGGAGCAGGCCATTCGGCCCTTCGAGCCTGCGCCGCCATTCAATATGATCATGGCTAATCATCCAACTCAGTATCCTGTACCTGCCTTCTCTCCATACCCCCTGATCCCTTCAGCCACAAGGGACACATCCAACTCCCTCTTAAATATGGCCAACGAACTGGCCTCAACTACCTTCTGTGGCAGAGAATTCCACAGATTCACCACTCTCTGTGTGAAAAACGACTTTCTCATCTCGGTCCTAAAAGACTTCCCCCTTATCCTTAAACTGTGACCTCTTGTCCTGCACTTCCCCAACATCGGGAACAATCTTCCTGCATCTAGCCTGTCCAACCCCTTAAGAATTTTGTAAGTCTCTATGAGATCACCCCTCAATCTTCTAAATTCCAGCGAGTACAAGCCAAGTCTATCCAGTCTTTCTTCATATGGAAGTCGTGCCATCCCAGGAATCAGTCTGGTGAACCTTCTCTGTACTCCCTCTATGGCAAGAATGTCTTTCCTCAGATTAGGAGACCAAAACTGTACGCAATACTCCAGGTGTGGCCTCACCAAGACCCTGTACAACTGCAGTAGTACCTCCCTCCTCTTGTACTCAAATCCTTTTGCTATGAATGCCAGCATACCATTCGCTTTCTTCACAGCCCGCTGCACCTGCATGCCCACCTTCAATGACTGGTGTACCATGACACCCAGGTCTCACTGCATCTCCCCTTTTCCTAATCGGTCACCATTCAAATAATAGTCTACCTTCCTGTTTTTGCCACCAAATTGGATAACCTCACATTTATCCACATTATACTGCATCTGCCATGCATTTGCCCACTCACCCAGTCTATCCAAGTTATCCTGCAGCCTCCTAGCATCCTCTTCACAGCTAACACTGCCCCCCAGCTTCATGTCATCCGCAAACTTCGAGATGTTGCATTTAATTCCCTCGTCCAAATCATTAATGTATATTGTAAATAGCTGGGGTCCCAGCACTGAGCCTTGCGCCACCCCACTAGTCACTGTATGCCATCCTGAAAAGGACCCGTTCACTCCTACTCTTTGGTTCCTGTCTGCCAGCCAGTTCGCTATCCACATCAATACTGAACCACCAATACCGTGTGCTTTAAGTTTATATACCAATCTCTTGTGTGGGACCTTGTTGAAAGCCTTCTGAAAGTCCTTTTATAATTTTATATGTTTCTATTAGATTCCCCCTCATCCTTCTAAACTCCAGTGAATACAAGTCTAGTCTTTTCAATCTTTCCTCATATGACAGTCCTGCCATCCCAGGGATCAATCTCGTGAACCTAATCTGCACTGCCTCAATTACAAGGATATCCTTCCTCAAATTAGGAGACCAAAATTGTACGCAACAGTCCAGATGTGGTCTTACCAGAGTCCTATACAACTGCAGAAGAAGCTTTCTGCTCCTATACTGAAATCCTCTTGTTATGAAGGCCAACATTCCATTAGCTTTCTTCACTGCCTGCTGTAACTGCACGCCAACTTTCAGTGACCGTTGTACAAGGACACCCAGGTCTCGCTGCACCTACCCGTTACCTAACCTAACCCCATTGAGATAATAATCTGCCCCCTTGTTTTTGCCTCTTCTTTTCCTTTTCTTGACTCCTCTCTCCATTTCAGGAATTAGATTATCAACCAGCATTTAATATGAGCCCATATTTTCCACATCTATTTTAACTACACTTTGTCCCATCACCAAATACACATTCCCTCCCCTTCCCTTATGAAGGACCTGCTCACTCCACAACAGAGACAGGATGAGAGGGGAACTCATTGAAACATATAAGATTGTTAAGGGCTTGGACACGCTAGAGGCAGGAAGCATGTTCCCAATGTTGGGGGAGTCCAGAACCAGGGGCCAGAGTTTAAGAATAAGGAGTAAGCCATTTAGAACGGAGACGAGGAAACACTTTTTCTCACAGAGAGTGGTGAGTCTGTAGAATTCTCTTCCTCAGAGGGCGGTGGTGCAGGTTCCATGGATGCTTTCAAGAGAGAGCTAGAAAGGGCTCTTAAAAATAGCAGTCAGGGGATATGGGGAGAAGGCAGGAACGGGGTACTGATTGGGGATGATCAGCCATGATCACATTGAATGGCGGTGCTGGCTCGAAGGGCCGAATGGTCTACTCCTGCACCTATTGTCTATAATACTCTAGCCCACTTTTCCATCACCAAAACTCTCTTCTCATGGGAGATGTTTTACCTTTAATTTAGTTTATTGTCACGTGTACTGAGGTACAGTGAAAAGCTTTGATTGAGTGCTATCTACTCCTTTTTCTCTATCCCGAGTCCCAAGCGCTCCTTCCAAGTAAAGCAGTGATTTACATCTACCACTTCTGATTAAGTGAATTCAATGCTCCCTATATGTTCTTCTCTACATTGCAAAAACCAAGCAGAGATTGGGTGACTGCTTTGCAGAACGTTTCACAAAGTTCAATTTCAACCTGTCTCTTTAATTCTCCATTTGATCTTTATCTTTGGTCTCCAACGCTGTTCCAACAAAGCTTCTCATACTTTCATCTTCTCCAAATTACAGCTTCCCTTTACATATTTTTTGAAATTCTTTATCCTTTTCTACAACACAAGTTGTATTATTCAATCTCTCCTGGTCTCCACTTTCTGCTTCTACAGACTCTCGCCAACTTTTCTATCTAGCTTTTCCCAGATTTGGTGGTAGGCCATTGACCGAAAATGTCAACTCTGTTTCTCTCTCCACAGATGCTAGCTGACCAACTAAGTATTTTCACCACTTTTTTAGAATACCAGTGATCGGAATACTTTGCTTTTACGATGGATTGTAAATCTCCACATCAAAATTATGAATGTAGTCAAGGTTGATATTGATATCCTTGGAGTATTCAAACGGTGATGGAGTTTGATCATACTGAAGAAAAGAGTGGGCTCAAGATGCC
The DNA here is from genome assembly GCA_035221665.1 of Okamejei kenojei. NCBI lineage: Eukaryota > Metazoa > Chordata > Chondrichthyes > Rajiformes > Rajidae > Okamejei > Okamejei kenojei. Next base: position 7,444,936 of record CM069144.1, read on the forward strand.
ACTTGGCAGGCTCCTGATTCTATCCCATATGTTCTCATAATTTTGAATGGAGAAATCTGATCTATCTGGAACTCAAAAACCTGAATACAATAGACAATAGGTGCAGGAGTAGGCCATTCGGTCCTTCGAGGCAGCACTGCCATTCAATGTGATCATGGCTGATCATCCACAATCAGTACCCCGTTCCTGCCTTCTCCCCATATCCCCTGACTCCGCTATCTTTAAGAGCCCTATCAAGCTCTCTCTTGAAAGTATCCAGAAAACCGGCCTCCACCGCCCTCTGAGGCAGAGAATTCCACAGACTCACAACTCTCTGTGTGAAAAAGTGTTTCCTTATCTCCATTCTAAATCGCTTACCCGTTATTCTTAAACAGTGGCCCCTGGTTCTGGACTCCCCTAACATCGGGAACATGTTTCCTGCCTCTAGCGTGTCCAAAACCTTAATAATCTTATATGTTTCAATAAGATCCCCTCTCATCCTAAACTCCAGAGTATACAAGCCCAGCCGCTCCATTCTCTCAGCATATGACCATCCCGCCATCCCGGGAATTAACCTTGTAAACCTATGCTGCACTCCCTCAATAGCAATAATGTCCTTCCTCAAATTAGGGGGGCAAAACTGCACACAATACTCCAGGTATGGTCTCACTAGGGTCTTATACAACTGCAGAAGGACCTCTTTGCTCCTATACTCAACTCCACTTGTTTTGAAGGCCAATTCGCTTTCTTCACTGATTGTTGTACCTGCATGCTTACTTTAATTGACTGATGAACAAGGATCCCCAGATCCCGTTGTACTTCCCCTTTTCCCAACTTGACACCATTTAGATAATAATCTGCCTTCCTGTTTTTGCTACCAAAGTGGATAACCTCACATTTATCACATTAAACTGCATCTGTCCACTCACCCAACCTGTCCAAGTCACCGTGCATTCTCATAGCATCCTCCTCACAGTTCACTGCCACCCAGCTTTGTGTCATCTGCAAATTTGCTAATGTTACTTTGAATCCCTTCATCTAAATCATTGATGTATATTGTAAATAGCTGCGGTCCCAGCACCGAGCCTTACGGTACCCCACTAGTCACTAATACCTTTTCAATTAGTTAACTTCCATGGGAATAATTTAAATGTGCCTGTGCTGCTTTTACAATTAAAATTAGTCTTGGCAAATTGTAACATTATTATTAATAACAACAGCAACCATAAGTAGCTGTTTCCTTCGCTCTGTTATTGACTCCAGATTTATAGCACACCTGGTCCATTTGGGTTTCCTTTTCCTTTTTAATGTGTTCACATTCATTTACAGATGTCTTCAAGTTTTCTTTTAGGTGGGTAATTTCAGACTCAAGAAGCATCTGTTGTGTTATTGCCCTTTTCTGCATTGTTTCAAATTTCTGCTGCGTCTCCATGTACTCTACTCTTAGAGCTTCTCTAAATTACAATTAAAAAGAAAAGCAAAAGACATCTTATAATACATAGGTAAATAACAAAACAGTGTTCTTTCAAATTGCACCATTGGATCTATTGTAATATGCTTACAGATAAAATAAAAAATATTCCTTACATTCAGACACTGGAACAAAGAAGCACGTGTTTCTTGGCTCTACTCACAAAATATCATATCTCAGTAACTATTGTAGCCACATTGCTTTTCTCAATGTTCCAACATCCCCAGAATCTGTTAGATTCAGTCGAATATTGCTGCCCCAACCGACAACACCTGTTAGTCAGATGGCAGTGATTTCTGAATGCTCCAAAATACATGGACAGTATACCCAATATATCCAATGTTAATGTTTCTACAACCACTCCAATACTTCTGAGATCAATCTTCCAACACAATGACTGCACGAGTATTCCTGGAACCTCAGTGTTAGGGATTGTTAGACATGGGACATCCATCAAAAATGATCTGGAGAACATCCATTAATATAAATGAGATCCAGTCTTCAAAAAACAACCTGTTCACAATGTAACATACATTGATAGTTTTTCATCGAAACCAGTATGGAGCATGAGACATTTTGGTTTTTCACAACTCAGGGTAAAACAATAAATAGGTGAATGTAGATGATAATCGGCTCACATTGTAACTTCACTCGTGCGATTAGGGATGGGATTACATGGTCGTAGCATCTCAACGTATATTCCTGCCACTTAATACATGATTAAAAACATATTTATTCTGTCAATCAATATTTGGAACGTTTGTATTTCTTGAGAGCGTCCTTCAAAATTGTGATAAAAGAAAGATTTTTGAGTGTCCGGGATCTTGTCCTCAAAACCCTTCCAATCATCCACATATGACTGAATATTCATGGTGTGTGGCCAGTGGATAAAAAGTGTTTCATGTAATTCTTCCTTATAATCTAATTCTTGGGAGCTCGGAAATATTATTGAGAATTTTTGATTCACTCCTTTCAAGGTTTTTTATATCCTTTCACAGATGTTGTTCAGAACTATGTCTAACACTTTGAATGTGATTTGAATTTTTTTACCATTTAAGTTAGACATATCTGCCCACAATAATGTCCAAAATGGTTGATTAAACTGCATTGAAATCCTTCTGTTACAATTTTGTCCATATACGTAATCTATATATGCACTTTTGGTACATTAATTATTCAATTACAATCTATATTACCTTCATACCACCAATTATTAGCTGAAATCTGGATGCATATTATTACCCAAATTATTAGTATACAAAATAAATAGTCAAGGCCACTGTACAAGGCCAAAAGACATTATAGGTTACCACAAACAACTTCCTTCTCGTTCCAGCCCATTTGTTTGCTTTAACAGCCAGCTAATATATTCCTAGGTATTAAATGCTTCTATTATAAAAAATCTCTCTTTTGTTTTTCAAATATCCTCATGGCCACCACCTACCCACTCACCCAACCTGTCAAGAAATGTTGTTTGATAATCATCCAGTCTAGTGTTAAAAAGCATATGCAATGCAAAACTATTTATTTTCTTCTGAATAACTGCAAAAACATTTTGTATTAAATAATATCACTTGTAAGTTTACTTTCATATCTCTTTGATATTTGTTTGCTGTTTTGTATCATTTCTAAGTACCCGTACCTGGATTTTCAATTTTTGGCAGGCTTAAATGTTTTTCCTTCAATTTTCATGTTTCACCATTTTTGACTGAGAAAGTTTGTACGTAAAGCTTTGTTAGCCTTTGGGATATGGTGATTTAGACTGCGTCTCAAAATCATGACTGGATAGATCAAGGACTAATCTACTTACAACTCCTTTTTAAACTGATGCTTTTCATTCACTGCACACTGGAGATCTGCTGAAATATTTGCTCGAGCTGCATCCAGTAAAAGTTCCTGTTCATGCAATTTTTCTTTCATTTTTTCCTGTTCACCCTTTTATTAGAAGGAACAAGATATCAATTTAAATTTATTGAATTATATTAAACATTAATTATATCTTTAAAGACCGGAATTCATACAGTAGAGGAAAGAACAAAAAAAAACACATTTTTGGTGACTTTATAACATCTTCTTGCATAGTAATCGAGTTTTTGTTTTACAAATAATTTACAGGAGTATAATCAAATCTAGTAATATAAAAAAGCTTATCGTAAGTTTCAACACAGATCAAACTGAAAGTAGCTTAGTCCTTTTTAGCCCTCTGCGGCTTACTCATGATATGTGTCTTGTTCTCCAGGTTCAATCAAAAAGTGTTATCCATATTCTATCTCATAATGTCCTATTTTGCCACCACTCCATCTTATTGTTTAAAGCGTTCCCTGGCCATAAATCTCCTTAGTTTTGGAACTGTTGCATACAGAACTTTCCCTCTACAGGTCACTCTTTCAAATTTGGCCTCTTGACAAAACTTTCAGCACTATGCAGTACATTTGGACCATCCTCCTGCAAAATGTATTAAGACACTTTGCTGACTTAAATGTGCAAGTTGCCACATTATTATATACTCCCTTAAATCTCTCTACTTTTTCCCTTTCCTAAAATCTCAGAAAAGAACACAAGAACGTAAAAAATCTAAATAATATTCATTAAACCCAACCCATTTTGTATATATTTCCTTTAAATGTTATCCTTTATACCTGAATTGTTGTAAAAACTTTGCGCAAGGTGCCTTATCAAACACCTTATGAAAGCTTGTGTGAACTATATTTATCAAAAATAGCTTTATCTACACATCTCTTCAAGAAGTTCTGTTCTATTATATTTTGCACATTTCTGATTAAAATATTTATTGTAATGTATGAACTTAAATTTATAATAAAAAGTAACATCAAATTGCAATTAACCCACAGTAAGCTTAGAGTTCAATAAACCTCTGAATATCTAACCTTTAAAGACATTTCATGCTCTATTATAAGCTTAGCATTCTCCACAGATAAAGAACGCAGTGTGTCACTCATTTCTGTACACTGTGCATCTAGCTGGTCATTCAAAGCCTGCAATAATAAACATACGGTTTTATTGCAGATAAACCCATGTTGCTTGTACTTAATGAAAGTTGAAAACAATAACACTGATACATTTAAATAATCCAAGTAAAAATTACACAGAAATGTGGAAAAATATTTTTCTCCCCATTATAAAAAACATCCTAACCTGCAACTTTTCCACTATATTCCTCAGTGATGCAATCTCATTTTGAAGGTTGGCATTTTCTTCCTGTTGGTTCTTTAGCATCAGTTGTGTTTTCTGAAGAGATACATGCAAATCAGAATAGCTTTGACGGAGACAAAATCAGGGAAACAATACATATAATGTTTTAAAAAAACTTACCTTGCCTTCATCTGCCAGCAAGGAAATAATGGACTTCTTAGCTTCTAGAAAGTTGTCAGAGAAAGACTATTAAATGGATCCAGACCATACTAATACAAAATTGACATTTTGACGAAACATTTTAAGTGTCACACCATGGTGTCTTTTACAAAAAAATCATACACAGTTTGAAATTGCAGCAGCTTTTGAAATAAAATCTAGGGAGTTTTACACCAGATTGTTGACAATATTCACAGTGATGCTATCTTTTTTAAACAAAAGGATATTTAATCAAAGCCATTCTGATAGCTCAGTCTTACGATGGGTAAAATGCCCAAAGCTCATCTCTTGATTGCTATTTAAACTTTGACTGGCAACAGATAAGAACTGGATCATTAACTACGATGGTGCCATATGCTTATTATCATTCATAAAATTCACGGTACACATAAATGGAATTTAAATGCAGTACATATATATTTCAGAAGGTGTTTGATAAGGTATCTCATGATGACTTTAAAAAATATATCTAAGTATATGAAATACAATTTGACTGCAAAGATAACATTATTTGGTGAAGAAGCAATGGGATAGGTTTAATAGAACATAAGTAATCTAAAAGGAATCTGAGGGATAGGATATGTATGCATTTGGACAGACATGGGTTGATTAGGGATATTTACCTTGCCTTTGTGTATGCGATATCATGCCTCATAAATTAATTGAGTGTTTTGTAACCAAGAAAATCAATGAGGTGGTAGAGATAGACTATATGGCCCTCAGCTAGGCCTTCAATAAGGTTGTGGATGCTAGGTTACTCTGGGAGGTTAGATTGCATAGGATCCAGGGAGAGCTAGCTAATTGGATATGTAAATTGCTTGACAGCAGGAATCAGAGGATGATGCTGAAGGTTGTCTTTTGGACTGCAGCCTTGTGAACCAATGGTGTGCCTCAGGGGTCGGTGTTGGGCTCGGTGTTGTTTGTCATCTGTACTAACTATTTAGATTTGAATTTAATCTCGAAATCGTAACTTTCTCATAGGTGGCATTGAGCCGAGGCAAATTTCTTCATGGTACTTCAAAGAAACAAAACACCTTTTCACATCTTCAGGGCTTTCTAAAATATGCAGTAACCAATGGAGAACATTTTTACATTCCAGTTACTGTTATATAGTCTGGCATGGCAGTCAAGTTATGTAACACACAATATCATAAACTATGACTGCGAAAGTATAACATTACTTCTCAATACCTGTTTCTATTTTTAGCTGCTTTTGAATTTTCTCAAAATCACTTGCTTTTTGCAGCTCTTGTTGCAATCTCTCTTGAGTCATCTGCTCATTTTTTCTGAGTGCAAGGCTGTCCTGCTGTAGCACTTTGACCTAAGTGAGGATGCACTGAATCAGCAAACAAACATCTAGCACACATTTAAAACAATGAAGAAAATAATTAGCTTGCCTAGCTGGGCAATGTTCTATAATAGTCACTGGTGGTACCCATTCAATTTTTATGTGTTGTAAGAATTAAAATAAACATCAGAAATTGAAGGCCATTTTGAAGGAACCATGCATATGGAAAGTACTAAAGTGGCTCAAACAAAAATGGGGATGTAACATTTTGTAGTACAGTATAGGGGAGCAAATTAGATATTCACTGAAAACAGGCAGAGATCACAACAGCTGCATCAGGCTCTGGTGTATATTCAACAATAAAAGATGACCAGGGAGACATTGCAGAATGACTCAATACAGGAAAGAATGACTTTACAGTTGTCCATCTATGAACAGAGGATCTTATTTGAGGAGGTTCAAGATAGAACAGGTCCACTTGGAGGGCAGAAGGTCTGACAGAAAAATAGAACATAAAGATTATGAGCAGATAGAAATCATGATCAATACCTGCAGTCAAGGTCTAACCAACTTGAGCATAGCAGAAACAAGTTCAATGAACTCACATGCATTTTCCAGGTAACTGAATGAATTTTAATAACAGATCCACAAACTGCACAACTAGCATCACACTTTGCACAATGTGCCAAGGCCTCATCAATTGTCGACCATCATCCTATTTGTCAGAATAGATCTCAAACATATGCAACTTTCAACATCCTTGTAAATGGGGCACAAGCAATGTGCCCTATCATCCCTGCTTGTACATACTGACATTGTGCATTGGAGTCACATAACATGGAAACAGGCCCTTTGGGCAAACCTATCCATGCTGATCAACTTGCCCCATCTAAGCTAGTCCCATTTGCCTGTGTTTGGCCGATATCCCTCTAAACCAATCCATGTACCTGTCCAAATATCTTTTAAATACCGTTATGGTACTTGGCTCAACTACCTCCTCTGGCAACTCATTCAACGTACCCACCACCCTCAGAGTAAATAAGTTGTCCCTTAGTTTCCTTTTAAATCTTGCCCATCTCACCTTAAACTTTGTCCTCTAATTCTTGATTCCCCTACCCTGTACATTTTTTGACTGAAATATTAAAGGAAGAAGGTATAATAGCCAGAGGATGTTGGTGGGGTCTTTAATGAATGCTCCTCATCTGTATTTACTGAAGAATAGTTCATTGCAGCAGGGAAATTCAGGCAGAGGGATGATACAATTCTGGACGGCAGCTGTGGGAGGAAAGGAATTGGAGGCATTTCCAGTTGAGACCCTGCATCAAGACAGAGCAGGGAGGAGAGATAGCTGGTGTAAAGTGGAGAGCGAGAGAGGTGAGACGGGGGCCTATAAGTGATAGATGATAAGATGGACATAAAGAGCCAGGTGGGGAGGGGAAGATATGGAGGAACTCCAGCAGTTGAGTGATAGATGGAAACAGAAAAGGGGAAAAAAATGCATTTGTTACCTCAGCAGAGTTCTGTGGCTTCCCTTATACAACGGTGAATTGGAAGGAATGAGATTTGGAGACATTTCCAGTTCCAGTCTGGTAGGAACCAGAGACATATAAATAAATTGCCATTGTCAACTTAACCACATTGGCAATTCAGTCTTCACTGTGCTAAAGCAATTGGCAAATTTCATTGCAAATGTTTGTCCTGAAGCACAGATGTGGAGTAATGTAGTCAATGCAATGTTATAGAGTGGACTATACGTTGCAGTAGGATTTTAAAAAAAGCAAGGGGTGGAGAGGGGTGTTAGTGGTCAATTCTTGTCCATACCAAAATAATAACTAAATGATTTTTCCTTAAGATTTGATATGCAACTTTGAATTAGTCCTTTGTTACTTAAGTCAAAAAGCTGAAAGAACATATAAATACAAAACCAAAAATTGAACAAAACAAAAATCTAGTAGTAGATTCTGCACCTGCTTTCTTTCAATCTCCACGACTTTATCCAATTCCTGCACCCGTTGTAACAGATGAATATGGGATTCTTCCAATGCTTTTCGGAGATTTACTTCCTGCACCAATTCTTGTGTCACCTGAAAAAAGAATACATATCATATTATCAATGACACAATTCAAATTATTAATAAATGCTTGTCAATCTCTGATCTGTGAGTTAACAGAAAAAGATCAGCTACAACATCATCCAATATAGAAAATAGGTGCAAGAGTAGGCCATTTGGCCCTTCGAGTCAGCACCACCATTCAATGTGATCATGGCTGATCATCCAAAATCAGTACCCCGTTCCTGCTTTCTTCCCTTGATTCCATTAGCCTAAAGAGCTATATCTAACTTTCTCTTCAATACACCCAGTGAATTGGCCTCCATCAACTTCAGTGGCCGAGAATTCCACAGATTCACAACTCTGGTTGAAAAAGTATTTCCCCATCTCAGTCCTAAATGGCCTAGCCCTTATTCTTGAACTGTGTCCTTTGGTTCTGGACTCCCCCAACATCGGGAAAATTTTTCCTGCATCTAGCCTGTTCAGTCAAGAATGTTATATGTTTTCTATAAGATTCCCTCTCATCCTTCTAAATTCCAGTGAATATAAGCCCAGTCGATCCATTCTTTCATCATATGTCAGTCCCGCCCATCCCAGAAATTAACCTGGTGAACCTACGCTGCACTCCCTCAATAGCAAGAATGTCCTTTCTCAAATTAGGAGACTAAATTTGCTTTCTTCACCAACTACTGTACCTGCATGCTTACTATCAGTGACTGATGTACAAGGATACCCAGGTCTCCTCCCACTTTCTCTAAATCAAAGGCATAGTTATGGGCACTCGCATGGGTCCCTCCTATGCCTGCCTCTTTGTAATCTCAGGCTCGACAATAGAGCACTTCGGTTCACCTCTTGCTAGACTCATTTTTTTATCTAATCATGTTTTTGCACTACTGTCTTGTTTTTTGCACAGCCTTCTTTCGTTCAGAAATAGGTAATGTATAATTTATGTACGATTTTTTTCTGTTCATTTGGCTGAATCTATGTGCTGCTGCAAGCATGACTTCTCATTGTACATGTTTCTTATTGTATTTCTGCATACAACAATACACAGAATAGCATTCTGGTAAACCTCTTCTGCACCCTCTCCAAAGCCTCCACATCCCTCCTGAAAGAGAGGCGATCAGACCAGATGCTGGAGTTTAAGCCTCTGCAGTTATTTTTTGCTCCAAATGCTATGCAATGGAGAATTTACTCAAGGTATAAAATGTTAATTTACATGCATAACTTATGGGACAGACAATAAATTCCTCCATTTGGATGAAATTTGGCTTCTAACCTCTTGCATTTTTTGGCTCATTCTGATGTTTGTTCCTTTCTGTTCTTCTGCTGCCATTGCCATATTTGTCTAGAATAAAGAAAACATATCATGAGCAAATATTTCACTGCACAAGCATCTCTCGAAAGCCAATAAAGCCTTTTTAGGGCGGGCACCTACAGATGTCGAACCGGATGGCATCACCCTGCTGCAGACTTCTGCTGCCTCAAACGCAAGAAGAAGAAGCTCCTTACTATACTCACTACACATTCACGGCAATGTGCCCAATTTATCCTTTAACTTCATTTGCAAGATTGCAGATGACACCACCGTAGTGGGCAGGAACTCAAACAATGTGTAGGTAGACTGAGTATAGGAAGGAGAGAGCTTAGTGACATGTTGTCAAGACAACAATCTCTCCCTCTTGTCAGCAAGGTGAAGGAGGTGGTTATTGACTTCAAGAAATGGAGTAATGTACCACCCCTGTCAGCATCGATGGTGCCAAAGTGGAGATGGTCAAGAACTTCAAATTCCTGGCATAAATATCAGCAACAATTTGTCCTGGATCAACCACATTGGTGCTACGGGCAAGAAACCACATCTACTTCCAGAGGAGATGAAGGAAATTCTGCATTTCTCTAATGACTCTTACCAATTCCCAAACTCCCAACCTACCTCATTGTAGCCCTTGCACGTTTTATTATCTGCACTTCCTCTACAGCTGTAACACTATATTCTGAACTCTAGTTATTTTTTTCTTTGCACTACCTGGTGTACTGGTGTACAACTTGATTGTACTTATGCATGCTATGATTTGACTTTCCCCAAATTATTCAAAGATAGTTTCCTAATGTTGTTGTGAATGATAGGGTTGATTCCTATGGAAATTCAACAATGTTTTGTTTGAACTTGGTGTGAATTCCTGCAATATTTCCAAATTATAGTAAACATCACAAATCAAGTGACTGCTGCAATAAATTGCTGGTCATGGGCACTGTAATTATGGTCCAAAAAAGAAGTTTTTTTAAAATGTTGTAATACTTATTCTAGCAGTGAAAATGAACAAGTTTTCAATAATTCATTGAATCTACAAGATATATTCACAGTATTTTCTATCTATAGTTGAATACATGCATAAAGGCTTTCCAAGCTTGTATTGCTTTATAATAGTATACCTCTGCTGTGTACCTTAGTTGTTGTGGTTATTTCCAGAGCAGCACTCAGCCTTTCTATTTCTTCCTGAGCTGCCTCTTTTTCTTCACTAACTTCATTCAGCTGCTGTCGGAAACGCATAATATCCCGCTGTATTTTCCTTACTTCCTGAACATGTTCTTCCTGCATTGCAGCTAATTGGTCCACTGCAAGAATGATGAAAAGAAGAAAGCAGTTTACTTTGTACCTTTAGAGTTTTTGTCTTTTTTTTTTTTTTAATTGCTCCCCTGTTAATAAGTATACACAACAAAGGTTCATTAGTCAATTTTTACTGGAATGGAGTAGCTGGGAACCTGTTATTTATATGACTTGCAACCATTGTGGTTCATAAGGAATATAATGCAGAATACTGTTGTAAATGGTTCCAACAGATTACGATGGTTAGTCATAAAACATCTGAATGATTGAACTCAGTGCAAACTGTGATTTTTTAATACATTTTGTCTACATAAATGAAGGACAGCCCTAAATGTAAATGTGAAGAAATGCATTAAATTTATCACAATTGTGCCTGCACACCTGTACATGGGAATGTTAGGAGTCCATGGAACATCACCCGATGCTGTGCAAAAGCCTTCAGAACTCAAAATAAGATGTTAGTAGCTACATCTACGAAAACAAAATCAACAAATTGAACTCAATAACCATGAGAGATTTGGGAATTTGATATGGCTAGATTATTGAAGTTTCTGCCTATATTGGAATAACACTTTTATCACAAATACAGTAGTTATGTTATAACATGATAGCTGTGTTCCTAAGAAACCTCAACTTTTGCCAATGAGTAAAAAAAAGGTTAGGGACAAGGAGTTTCAGACTCATAATAATTAACTTATTTTTCTCCACAGATTTTTCAAATATAAAATATGTTTTTAGTTATTTTGGGTGTTTATTAAATATATTACTGCATGTATCAATAGAAGGGATTGTTTCAGAATATCCAAGGCCTCTCATGGTGAAACCGGCAACCTGCGTTCATCTCTATACTTATAAAACTCTGATCTTGGATGTGTATTTTTTTGTGTGTAATCACATCTTCGCAAAAAAACGACGCAGTAACGGTAAATATTTTTACATATTCCAGTAGACATTTCCCCCCTGGAGTCCAAAATCGCATTATCTGAAAATGTAATGCTTCATTTCTCGAGTTATTAGTAAAAGTGTTCAAAAATCTGACAAAACTTTGAATTTAAAAATGACTGTCTTTCGCTGTTGACATCACAATTGGTCTGCGATACATGCCGTCATCTTTGTGCTCCCAACCCCCCACGACCACTACACCCCCCCCCCCACCCCGGTTATTCAAAAGATGCAGAAAGAATGAGCAAGTCGGGCTCTGTACTCGCCCCAGGTTGGCGCATGGCGGGGAGGTTGCTGCCGCAGAGCCCGGAGACGGAGTAAGGGAGTATTGCGTTCGGGAACCAGCTCTCCACTGTGACGCCACCCGACCACCCCCACCCCTCAAACTCCACCCACCTCTCTCTCCGCCCCCCCACCCGCTCCCTCTCTGCCCCCCCCTCCCACTCCCTCTCTGCCCTCCCTCCTGCTCCCTCTCTGCCCCCCTGACCCACTCCCTCTCTGCCCCCCTCCCTCTGCCCTCTGTCCCTGCCATGGGCGGAAATTCCGGGGGGGACAGGGGATGTCCCCCCGGAGAACAATCCCCCCCATGTTTTGTAATCCGGATTTTAAAACTCGGTGAAAAAAAAATCTATTAAAAATCTCCGCTTTCCGCGAGATAGTGGGGGTGGGACTGATGATCAGGGGCGCTGATTGGACAAGACAGACAGCAGGCAGTGGGGCGGTGGTGGGACATGATGATTCAGCGCAATGATTGGAGCAGGGAGGTGTTGGTCAGAGGTGGAAGTAGGGGGGGGTGGGACTGAGGATATAGCATGGTAATTGGGGGAGGGAGACATCCTGGTGGAGCAAAGATCCACAGGGCCCACAGCTGAAGCCTCCAAAGGTGGGGGGGGGGGGGGCATTATATTATTAATATAATATCAAGGAGGGTAATTAGTGTGTGTGTTGGGTGGTTAGTGTGTGTGTGTGTGTGACGCCGCAGGCCCACCCCCCCCCCCCCCCCGCCACCCCACAACCGCGCATTGAGGGGACAGGACGCAACGGGTCCCACTTGTAAGAGAGAAAAGTGATTACTGCAGGGAGGTTACATGACAACAGAATTTTTTCCCAATACTGCTATATCCTCCAAATATTTTTTTTTCTGCCGATTTCTGTCGATTTCCAAACTAACTCTTAAGTGGTTCTCTCGTTATTCCTTAATGCATAAACCAAAATGGAACGTGGGAAAAGGATAATGAGGTGGATATTCAGCAATCAAAAAGTTGAACGGTGCAGCACCATTGACAGCTAAATGGCCTGCTCCTGCTCCTATTTCCCATCTTCCTTTTGTTTAGGCATAAAGTTGTCTAGTACTGATTCCAGAAATTGTATGTAGTGTGGGTCTCCTTGTCTGAGAAAGGATCTTCTTGCCATGGAGGAAATGCAACAAAGGTTTGCTAGACTGATTCCTGAGATAGCAGGACTTAAGTATGAGAGATTGGGCCAATTAGATCTATATTCTAAGCAGTATAAATGAATGGGTGAAACTCATAAAAACCTATAAAATTCGAACCAGATTCGGGCACATAACCAGAGTACATAATCATGTTCAAGTTCAGGAAAAATTCCTTGAGCCCCGAGAGTAGTGACCTGGTGGAATTGTTTATTGCAGTAGACAGTGTGAGCAAAGTTATTAAATATGGTCAAGGAGAGAGAGATATTTCTTAAGGTAGATACAAAATGCTGGAGTAACTCAGAGGGACAGGCAGCATCTCTGGAGAGAAGGAATGGGTGACGTTTCGGGTCGAGACCTTTCTTCAGCATTTCTTAATGCTAAAGGGGATCAAGGGATGTTGGTAGAAAACAAAACAGAGTATTGAAGTGAGCAATCAGTCATTATTGCATTGAATAGTGGTGTTAGTTTGAAGGGCTGCATGACATTCCTTTAATTCTTAAATATATATAATTCTCTGATTTGTTGGAATCAATGTTGATTTGCACTTGGGTAAGGGAAGAAAAAACCTTCAACATGATCACTGTGTTTCAATTTGGCCATTAGCTCATCAAACTCTCTAAGCAGAATCACATTCCAAATTCTACCCACATTGTTGGTTCCTTTATTATTTAAATATCAGTAGGAATAGCAATTAATTACATACGAGTATAATTATTAATTACCTGAATATTCTGGGTTGAGCTCTTTTGCTGTCTGTATTCGAAATACATTTAATTTCATTGTTTGTATAACACTTTCCAATCGGCATACACGGCTCACGAGAAATTCATAATTTTTCCATAGAACCTCACTTTCGACACCAAATGCTTTTCTGGCATGGAGGGGACTGACAGGCCTGTGACTGTTATAATCGTCAATCTTAGGTACTCCAGAGGCATCAACACCGAATCCCAGGCTCTCTAATTCGTGAATTATAGCATCTGTTTGCTCCTCAGCTGCAATGATCCGATGCTGAAGCACAGTAAATGACTCGGGTACTGTAGCACCAATGTGTATTGGAGGTATTGGTGCATGCGCCATGTTTAAAGCATCAGTAGTCATCTGTAAAAATAAAAAACACCTAATTAAAATAATTCTGTGTCCCTCAACAGTATTAGGTGCAATTAAACTGTTTTGATTCAGCCCTTAATAGCAATGTTATAAGTAAATTATATTTTATGTACATTTTCTTATTACACGTCGTTAGTGCATGTGGGCATTGATTTAGTCAAGCAGTACCCAAGCATCTCTTTTCCTTGCTTCATATTCTCTCCTGCAAAACTAACTAGTACTCACTATCCCATACTGTCCCCAAGCATTCTCTCTCCTGCCCTCCGCAAGATTTCTGTGACTTCCTTTCTTATCATCTCCTTGGGACCACAGCACTGGCATATGCAGAACACTGGAAGAGCACAGTAGGTTAAGCAGCATCTGTGGAGGCAAAATATTTGAGTCACTGTTTCCAGTTGAGACCCTGATCAGAACTGAGAGAGAACGGGAAAGAGCCAGTGCAGTCTGTAGAGGTGTGGGACAGAGGCTGATCGGTGAAGCCAGTTGGGAAAGGGGATGATTGGCAGAGGGAACCAACCGGAAAAAGATGGGAGGAATAAACAAAGAGAGAAGAAAACTAGATGGACAGGTGAATGTGCGAGGGAGGAGTGCACCAGAGTTGTGGGTTGCTTCAAATTGCAAAATTCATCCCATAAGGTGTTTTCTCCAGTTTGTGTTCGACCTCTCCAAATGATCTACTGATCACAATGCTTCCTTGCAGAAAAAGGTAGAGCTGAAATTGCATCATATATTCCTGTGCAGGATGATGAGGGGTGATCTTGTTGAGATGAATAAGATCACGAACGATAAAAATAGGGTCAATGCACATAATCTTTTACCCAGGTAGGGGAATCAGGAACCGGAGGACACAGGCTGAAGGTGAGAGGGGAAAGATATAATTGGAACTTGAGAGCATCTTTTTCACACAAAGAGTGGTGGGCATATGGAACAAACTGCCAGAGGAGGTAGCTGAATTGAGGCAGGTACTATAACACGTAAAAGATATTTGGACAGGTACATGGATAAGAGGGAATTGAGCCAAACGCAGGCAGGTGGGACAAGTGCAGACAAGTGGGACTAGATGGGGTATTTTGCTCATGATGGGCAATTCGGGCCGAAGGGCTGTATGCCACTGTGATTCTAAGTAGCCCTAACGGAACAAAGTACCGGGGTACCAGCTGGAAATGTAAAACATTTTCTCGCTACCCTTCGGATTCGAAGACGCTGGAAGACAAACCGACCTCATATTTCGGCACCTGCCAACGGCGTTTCTGTTTCGCGGCGGCTGGTAGATCAGCAGATGAGCGTCTGCGGGTTATTTTCGACCACTTTGCAGTGGTCGGGGGAGGCTGCAAGCGGACAACGGCGGTGGTAGGCCTGGATTCCCGTCGCCATGGCGACGCCAAACCGCCGCCGGGGCGCCCCCGCCCCACGCATGCGCGGCTACTGTCCTTTCCAACATCCATTGCCCAGGGCAGCAGTGAAGGTGGTTCCCAATACAGGGAGTAAAAGAACTACGACCAAGTCCTTGTGACATCTCACTGAGCAGACCAGAATGGGGGAAAGGAACATGCAAGCAATGATATTCAAACAAAAATTCTGTAGATACTGGAAATCTGAAATCAAAGCAGAAACTGCTGGGAAACTCAGTATGGTACTTTATTTGTTGGTGCATCAATCAGCTAGAATGTTTCTATGGGCAACATAATAGTTATCCTAAAGAAAAACACAAAGTGCTGGAGTAACTCAGTGGACCAGGCAGCAAGTTTTTACTAGCAATATAATAGTTACCAGTATCTTAAAGTATCATTGATCATTACATTGGATCAGTGTAGTAAAACATTTGTTATTTTTCCCAGTTTTATTTTTATAATCGAAAACAAGAAGGGGAATCATGATGGGAATAGATAGGGTGAATGCACAGTCTTTTACCCAGCGCAGGGGAATCAAGAGCTAGTGGACACGAGTTTAAATGAGAAGGGAAAGATTTAATAGGAACCCGAGAGGCAACTTTTTTATATAGGGAGGTTTCACGGCAGTCGGGTCACGGCCCATGACCCGTACTGTTGCTACGCTACTCCAACTGGCGTACACGCGATGAACTGCAGGTAAGCACTTACCATTGTTTCCAGTGTAGAGGGCCCGTGAAAACCCGCCGAAATTGTCAATTTTTGCGCTGTAAATAATTATGGAAATCGGGATAAGCGTGAGAGACATTTAGCCTATTTCAGAATTCCAAAAGTGAGGAGAAATGACAGTAGATAGAAGCGAGAGCTGAAGGGACAACAACAGCCAGAGTGCTTGGCGAACATTGGCCGTTTGCTCACTGCATTTCATCAACAGTAAGGCATTATTTGTGTTTTTTTCTTGATTCCTTTGGCATCTAAAAAGTTTCAGAAGTGATAAATATGGCTGTAAAATTTTAAAATCACCCATGGTTCTCCAGTGGGTACATACCAAAAGAAAACGCCTCTGAAGCAAAATTTACAGCCAGATTTATCACTTCTGAGACTTTTTAGATACCAATGGAATCAAGAAAAATACAAATCATGCCTTACTGTTGATGAATTACGCAATAATTCCCAATATTTTCAATTCCGATATTTGCACGGCCAATGTCCGTCAAGCACTTTAGCTGTTGTTGTCCCTTCAGCTCTCGCTTCTCTTTACCTTCATTTCGCTTCACTTTTGGAATTCTGGTTGGGTACATGTCTCTCACGGTTACCCCGACTTCCACAATTTTTTACAGCGCAAAAATTCAACATTTTGGCGGTTTTTAACAGGTAGGAAAGTAAGCGTTTCTTGCATTAATAATATATACCGGAAGTTACGGATGTCCTCCGATGGATTGAGTGGCTCCGTGCGCAAGCCCTATGACCTAGTGACCTTACGTGCAACCCCCCATTTGTTGGTGCATCAATCGGGTAGAATGTTTTTATGGGTAATAAAATAGTTATCCTAAAAAAACAAAGTGCTGGAGTAACTCAGTGGATCAGGCAGTAAGTTTTTACTAGCAATATAATAGTTACCCTAATCTTACAGTATCTTAAATTATCAGTGATCATTACATTGGATCAGTGTCGGAAAACATATATTATTTTTCCCAGTTTTATTTTTATAATCGAAAACAACAGGGGGAATCATGATGGGAATAAATAAGGTGAATGCACAGTCTTTTACCCAGGGTAGGGGAATCGAGAACTAGGGGACATCAGTTTAAGATGAGAAGGGAAAGATTTAATAGGAACCCGAGAGACAACTTTTTTTATATAGAGGGTGAGCATATAGAACGAGCTGCCAGAGGAGGTAGTTGAGGCAGGTACTGTAGCAACACTTAAAATACATTTGGACAGGAAAGGCTTAGAAGGATATAGGCCAAACACAGGCAAGTGGGACTAGTGTAGATGGGGCATCGTGAACAGCTTGAGCAAATTGTGTTGAAGGGCCTGTTTCCATGCTCTATCACTATAATAGAGTTAGTCTTTGTAGAGATTTTCAATCTAATGAAAGAAAGAGTAATTATTGTATTACTAGTAAAAACTTGCTGCCTGATCCACTAATTTACTCCAGGGTTTGTACTTTTTTTGTTCCAAAAAACTTTATTCCCTTGCTGATTTCAAGAAGTCTTTTACCCATCCATCCAGAAACAATTCAGCTGCTGTGGTATTTCAAGCAGTTGCATGTGAAGGTAGATGCACTGACCAAATCATAATTGCTTTTGAGACCATTGGCATCAAGTTTCTCTGTTTTGGACACAACAATAAAGTACACTTCAAATACATCAACACTTTGGAATTTTTACACCACAGTGTTTGACCCTTCAACCTAACTTGCTCATGCTGATCAAGTTGCCCCCATCTACACTAGTTCCACATGCCTGCGTTTGGCCCATATCCTTTAAACCTTCCCTGTCCATGTACCTGTCCAAATCTCTTTCTAAATGTTGTGATAGTACCTGCTTTAAGAATATCACGGAATATTAACTAAACAATTGCCATGGAGACATCACTGAGCTCACTAGGAACATTTGAGATAGATTGCTGTATTGTTTTTGGCGAGATGAGAAAAAGTCTTCTTGAATTTCAAAATCTAGGCTCTGTGTCTTGGCTTTTGATTGCCTATTTGAAAGTCTATATTTAGCCATATTTGTTGATAACCATAATTTGAATATGCCTGGAGGGTTGTAATCAAGTACTAATTATATGCAATTTTTGTGGAATGCATATGTTGGTTTTACACACCCAATTCTATTAAAAACTTAAAGTGCTACATCTTGTGACATAATACTAAAATAAATGACATTTACAACATTATTTGTAAGCTCAGGACATCACAAAGGGATTTGTAGCTGCCAGGGCATCAAAGAAAAGTAATTAATTTGGGCAGATTTAGACAAACAGTGACATATTATTTTTATTGTCTTCTTTAATCACAGCATTACAAATCTTTTTCATATTCAAGTCTAGTTACATCAGCTATGAAACCAATGAGGTCCATGAACACTCATCAATAGTTTGAGGTAACTTTTATTAAGATTAGATTATGAGTAGATTAAATAAATACATCACTCACTTATCATTCACAATGACAGCTACAAAGTAATGTACCGGTTTAGCCTCCTTTACCCATCAGGTGTTTTTTCGTATTCCGTTCTGGTTTCAACAATATGATGTAACATTTAGGAGCAAAATTGCAGGTAGCCAGACCAAAGCTCGAAGACAAAATTGCAAATATTTCAACAGCCACTGTGTATTTTCCAGGCGAACTAATGTAAGCTGGAATGAAAGTTATCCAAACTGCAGAAAAGATTAACATGCTGAAAGTGATAAACTTGGCTTCATTGAAGTTGTCTGGCAGTTTTCGTGCAAAAAAAGCTAAAATGACGGAGATAGCTGCCAGCAAGCCGATGTAACCGAAGACACAAGAGAACGCTTCTACAGAGCCAACATCACATTCCAAGATCACTTTAGTACTTTGATGTTTGGTGTTTTTAATTGGAAATGGAGGTGCGCTAACCAGCCATAAAGTGCATATTACAACTTGAAAAAAAGTGCATGCAAAAACACTTGCCCTTTGCTGACGGGGCCCAAAATATTTCATCATGTTATTGTTAGGAAGAGTAGCACTAAATGCCATTAACACAACAATTGTTTTGCCGAGGATGCAGGAAATGCACAAAGCAAAGCTGACTCCAAATATTGTATGTCGTAACATGCAGGACCAGTCAGATGGCTGGCCAATGAAAGACAGTGAGCATAAAAAGCAAAGAACTAATGAAACTAACAGAAGAAAACTCAACTCCATATTATTTGCTCTCACAACAGGAGTATTTCGGTAATGGATAAAAATGGCTAATATTACAACAGTTAGGCAGACTCCAAACAATGCTACAGTTGTTAATATGATCCCCAGGGTATCTTCAAATGAAAGAAACTCAATTTCTTTCAGGACACATTTATCATGTTCTTGATTTGACCAATAGTCAATTGGACATGTCAAACAATGTATAGAATCTGCAAATTAAAGTAAATTTTGAATTAAGAAAATATAAACAACTGTATGAATGAGATATTTATCAAGATGCATAAATCAGCCATTTAAATTTTTTTTTTAAATTATTTTGTATGTTTATTGGTATTTCATCCCAGGTTGGCGTGGACTCAGGGCCTGTAAAAAGCTATATCTTTCAATTAATCAAAGGTGTGTACAATACAAATACAACAAAGCCATTATTGAATGGTTAGAAATGAAGTTATAACATTTGCTCAAAATATATTAATAGTAACTTTCAAAAATGCAAATAACAAAATGAAGATCACATTACATTTTCACACACCTGTTTGATTGCTCATTTTCCCCTCTGCACACTGCAAACAGTCAAAGCAGCATATTGGTTCTCCTTTTCGTGCGGCTTTTCTTGTTCCAGCTGGGCAACTTTCACTGCACACTGATTTTGGGATCTACGTCAATGTGAATACAACAGGGAATTTAGTGAAGGGAGAAACTGCAGATGCTGGTTACACACCGAAGATAGACACAAAATGCTGCAGTAACTCAGCAGGACAGGATGAAGAAGTGTCTCGACCCGAAATGTCACCCATTACTTCTCTCCAGAGATGCTGCCTGTCCCACTGAGTTACTCCAGCATTTTGTATCTATCTTCAGGGAATTTGGTGATTCAGTTCTAATCACATGTACCCCAAAAATTACATATGACACATAGCAGATACATTACGAATCAATTAATATCTTTTAGGATTTTTAGCTACTCCTGGAGTATATGTCATCCTTATTTTCTTTTGTTTTTCCTTGATGTTGTTCAACATATTTCAGACACACAGCATGGAAACCGGCCATTCGTCCCACCGTGTCCACACCGACCGTCAGCTAATCCCATATTTATCCCATTTTGTTCTTCTGAAATTCCTAACAGCTCCCTCACATTCTACCTCTCACCTGCACACTGGCGGCAATTTACAGTGATCAATTAATCTACAAACACGTACATCTTGGCGATGTGGGAGGAAACCGTTTCACCCGAAGGTAACCCACGCGGTCACAGGGAGAACATGCAAACTCCACTCCGGATAGCGTCGAGTGTTAGGATTGAACCCAGGTCTTAGGAGCTGTGAAGCAGCAGCTCCATCAACGTCACCACTCTACTACCCTGAGCTTAGATATGTTGTGAGATACAGAATTCAAAAATACTGTGGATGAAACAGATACAATAACTATACTTATAATAAGAATGTTAGTTTACTCATTTACAGTAATTTACTCATTTACAACAACCAATACAAATGTTTAAAAATATGACAAGATATAGAAATGTTTTGCACGAGGGTTATCTATTTTGTGAAAATACTGCAAATAACTATTTCACTTAAGACATACAAAATTTCACTTTTCTGCTTTGATTATTGGAGTTTCTTCTTTTAAGATTGAGTTCTGCATTGGCAAGAAACAATAATCTTTGGCAGGGAGCAAAACGGAAATGAAAATTATTGTTATTTTAGGTTAAGGTTTATTATTGTCACAAGTACTGAGGTACAGTGAAAAGTTTTGTTTTGCAAGCTATCCAAACCGATCAGATATATAATATTGAAATCTTCCATACTGCCATTATTGTCTTCTTCTTCTTGTGTATGGCGTGCACAGCCTAAAGTTGTAGGACAACTTGTTCTATTTCATATTTCTTGATTGTGCACACCAGGTTGATTGCATTCATCGAAACAGGGCGGACCACCTGAACGTTGCAATCTCCCAACCCCCCATTATTATCAATAATGAACAACTTCTGGTTAATTGTTTATGGGAGCAAATGGTAAGCTGGTACATTGTTTCATCCTTTAAGATATAGAATGTCTATTATTCTATTGTTCCATGAAAATAAATTGAAATAATTACCTCTTTTTTCCCATTATTCCAAATAACAATGTCTTCATCAATGAAAAGCTCCTGCCCAGGAGCTGCTGATGCATCAAAAAGGCCAACAGTTACAATTTTAACAGAACCGTTTGCATCCATTTGCCAGTTCATGATATCATAGGAAGCAACAGGATCGCCATTTTCATCAAAATATACTTTATCGCCATACCGGTTTGTAAACTTAACCTCTTTCAGGTAATGGAGTAGCTGTATGTTGACATTGAAAAATAATATTGTTATATTAACCTTTTAACAATAAATAATGCAAATATCATATTGATTAACAGAATCTGAAAATGCATAACGTAAAAATATCTTACTTGCCATGGTTCAAAGTGTGAAACATTCGCACAAGTTTTGTGCATGAATGGTCCTTTGTTCGACTCACAGGTAACCAAATTATGAAGTGCATGAGCTATTGCATACACCGCTTTGTAGACGTTATATGAAACTCTCAATTGTGATACATCACTATACACACTGTCTATTTTCCCAATGTCTTCTTGTCTTGTGCACATTGGTTTGGAGCTAACCGTTGAAGTGGTATCATCGGGCGAATTAAGAGTACAACTAAATAAATTTTCCCAGAATCGATTTATTAAAGCATTACCCGGAGTTGAAGATGGATGCACCTTCAGAAGAAATTCTTTGAATTGTGGAATTTTTTCATTACGAAAGGCAAATCCTAGGGTCCCGCCAAATGATTTAAAGTTTTCCTTTGTTGCCAATAGGGCAGCAGTACTCCAGGTTTCACTTGCTATCCATTGTCTATTGGTAATATTCTGTCGCACTACTTCATTAACAAAATTAATTATGTCTCCCACACCAGCAAACAATACGATAACTTTCACTGTAGATTTTTTGATGGTTTCTACAATCTGAAGTATCTTTTCATGTGAATAGACTTTTGGGATTGTCTCCGTAAACCCAAGGCAAATGCCATAATTCTGAACCTGTTCATTAAATAACTGAACTAAATATTGACCATAATCATCTTCGATGGCTATAGACCCAACCCATGTCCAGCCAAAATGCTTCACAAGTTGTGCCATTGCTTTGGCTTGGAAACTATCACTGGGTATTGTCCTGAAAAAGGTGGGAAACTCCACTTTGTTGCTAAGGCATGAACACGAAGAAGAGTAGCTGACCTGTAAAATAGTAAATAAAAATTATAAAGACTCGGCGAAAAGATGGTGTCAGGAGGTATATTCACAATTTTGTCAAAAATATAATAAATCTCATCACAATTTAAAATTAATATTTCACATGAATTAAATGAATAATGAATAACATTGGCATAAAAGATAATAAATTTGAAAATAGCTCCTGCATTCAATAATTCTTGCGGACATTTTAAAATACGAAGGTAGACACAAAATGCTGGAGTAACTCAGTGGGTGAGGCAGCATCTCTGGAGAGAAGGAATGGGTGACGTTTCGGGTCGAGACCCATCTTCAGACTGATATCAGGGGAGGGGGCGGAACAAAGATAGAATGTAGGCAAAGACAGTAAGACTAATGGGAGAACTGGGAAGGGGATGAAGAGAGAAAGCAAGGGTTATCTGAAGTTAGAGAAGTCAATGTTCATACCGCTGGGGTGTAAATTACCCAAGCGAAATATGAGGTGCTGTTCCTCCAATTCATTCTGACAATGGAGGAGGCCCAGGACAGAAAGGTCAGATTGGGAATGGGAGGGGGAGTTGAAGTGCTGAGTCACCAGGAAATCAGGTAGGTTAAGACGGACTGCGCGGAGGTTTTCAGTGAAACGATTGCCGAGCTTGCGCTTGGTCTTGCCGATGTAGATAAGTTGACACCTGGAACAGCGGATACAGTAGATGAGGTTGGAGGAGGTGCAAGTGAACCTCTGCCTCACCTGGAAAGACTGTTTGGGTTCTTGGATTAAGTCGAGGGGGGAGGTAAATGAACAGTGTTGCATCTCTTGCGGTTGCGGGGGTAAGTACCTGGGGAGGGGGTGGTTTGAGTGGGAAGGGACGAGTTGACCAGGGAGTTTCGGAGGGAACGGTCTCTGTGGAAAGCAGAAAGGGGTGGAAATGGGAAGATGTGGCTAGTAATGGGATCCCATTGGAGGTGGCAAAAATGTTGGAGGATTATATGCTGTATGCAACGGCTGATGGGGTGGAAGGTGAGGACAAGGGGTACTCTGTCCTTGTTATGAATGGCGGGAGGGGGAGTAAGAGCGGAGCTGCAGGATATCGAGGTGACCCTAATGAGAGCCTCATCTATAATGGATGAGGGGAACCTCTGTTTCCTAAAGAATGAAGACATCTCCGATGCCCTGGTATGGAACACCTCATCCTGGGCGCAGATGTGACAGTCAGTAGGTTTGTAGTAGATGTCGGTCAATAGTCTGTTTCCTGTGATGGAGACGGTGAGATCTAGAAACGAAAGGGAGATGTCGGAGATGGTCCAAGTGAATTTGAGTGCAGGATGGAAATTAGTGATGAGGTTGATGATGTCAGTGAGTTCTGCATGGATGCAGGAAGTAGCACCAATGCAGTCGTCAATATAGCGGAGGTAGAGTTTGGAGGGTATAGGGCCAGTGTACGCCTGGAGGGTATAGGGCCAGTGTACCCTACAAAGAGGCAGGCATAGCTAGGGCCCATGCCAGCGCCTATAGCTGTGCCTTGGATTTGGAGGAAGTGGGAGTAGTTGAAGGAGAAATAGTTGAGGGTAAGGACCAGCTCTGCTAGGCGGAGGAGAGTATTGGTAGATGGAAATTGATTGGTTCTGCAATATTAAAATACGATATAGAACTTATGATAAAGAGACTTTGTACCACTTCATATTCAGAGAAAATTTGCATTTGTTTTGCAAACTAAATGTTTTTGGTGTACAAACGCATCTTTAGTACTGTTCTTACCATAGGAATTCCAAACCGTCCTGCAATTCTTCCAATGATGATGGACTGTGTTGATCGAGCATCGCCAACTATTGCAGAAATTGGAGGTGATCCAACACATTTGGAATTATTGATGCTGTTATCTATTCCATTAAGGAGAGTGAATGCTGCCCTGACTGCCTGTGGTACTTTACGGCAGTTATCATAAATGCTGTAGCCTAGTTTTATATTTGGAAGGAGTGTTTGATCTTTGTTTATTTCTTGGATGGCGAAGATCATCATTTGAAGCCACCGAAATGTTCTGAAATTAAAACTGTTGAGGAAGAAAATGAGTCGCATGTAAGTCAAATGTACTTGTTCTGACTAAGTTCATCGAAGCAGCTTTCAATGACAGTGGCGTACCCCATCTTGTAATAAAATGATTGGTGAAGTTGATAAGTTGATGATAAGTTGTCATTTAATTACAGAGAATTACTATTGGTTATAGAGTCATATACGTACACCAAAGAAATAGAAATATCTTTGTCGGAATGGACCCAACTGGTCACTGCCGGCAAAGATACCCCATTTAAGCCACATTAACCGTTCATACTTCAAGAAAACCAGGTTGAAAAAAAGTGTTTACATGACAATAAACTAAACTAAACCTCAAATAGCGATTTGTAAGTTTTGTAAGGACAAATTTCCAAGGGTTACCTGTAGCCATTCCATCAGTGTATATTTTGGCAATGATTGCATTATCACTGTTGGTACGATTGAGACATTTGAATGAGTAAATGAATGAATAAGTTTATTGGCCAAGTATTCACATGCAAGGAATTTACCTTGGTGTTCCACCCGCAAGTCACAACATGACATAAAGTGATAGTTAGGAATGCCACATAAAACATTAAATCTTTTTAGACATGTTGTTTTTTGCCAGTTAAATGTTCAGTCATCTACTCAATGGAAATTAAGCATTCAAGATTATTTCTATCTTTTGTCTTTAGTTCTTACCATGAACCATTATTTCTGCCAATAAAAGGAATCTTATTGAGTAGTTTATGGATTTAAACTGAGAGGATAAATAATGTTTAACATTGGATGCTTCTTTAAAAACATGAAATCTATTTGTTGGCAACAAACGTCTATCAACAAGGACTGCTTTTAAAATTATTTTGAACTTTAAACATTTCATTTTATTTAACTCAATATAGGAACAAATTCCTACTAGCTATCATCACTAAAATCTATTGTTTTTCTCTTCCCGTTGTAATCAAAGCCAGAATATTTAATTATTTCAAAAATCATTTATTATAGCTCTGACCAATTTTTGTTTCTGAAAATATATTGTGCCCAAAGTTTTCAACCTAATAAGAATAAATAATATAATTATTTGGTCTCATTTCAATTTTAACAATTGCAATGTTGCATTCTATACTTTTTCCATATACAATGTTTTATAGAGATTTGTTTAGGCATAAGAGCATTAAAAATCAATTATGTTATATATGATTGAATCTCACAAGGATTTAATGAAGTCACAAATGGATTCTTAGTTTAAGAAAGAACTGCTGATACTGAAAAAAACGAAGCAGATGTTTAGTTCATCACTTTATATGCACTGAAACATTATTGATATAAATTGAAATACATTTTAATCTGCTCCATATCCAGTAAAGATCTTTTTTACTTTGAAAAAACAGAATACATCTATCATTCTTGATGATTTTTAAGTATTTTAAATTTGACAGGAACCTTGTTATAAAACCTTTAAACTCACCCCTCGCACCACAGATCCTCAGGCTTTGCCTTATAGGACAGTTCAGGCGCAGATACTGAAAAGTGAATAGGAAATAATCCACCAATAATGATATCACCATCCTCGTGGACTCCGTACAGATTAAACTTCTCAAGTAGTTTACATGTTGGATTAGTGACCCCAAGCACAGAGAGGGAGAATGCATGTGCTAGGGCAAAACGAACAAAGAAACTCATTATTGCCTTCATCACAGGTGAAAGCAGACTGATTTATTTCAGTATTAGCTCCTTTATATACAGCTGGTACATTTGGCAGAACCCATCATTTTACAAGAACTTAAAAACTAAAATATTCCCAAAAGTATTCAACAGTATTGCATGCTTTAATCTGCACTGGGAAAAGCAACTGCAACAGCACTGAACAAAATTATTATTGTGTGTACAATTTTGAGTCACAGAAAGTGGAAAATGATTTGTACACAGGTGACCTCTGGGTGAAGGAATGTGAATAATGAACAATACTCTGATAAACCAAGTGACTGATAGTAATAGATTCCAGTGGTTTGTATAGGAGAATGGAGGATAAAATACACATGACCACATTTATCCCTAAATTCCGATAATAAATCATATTTTAATCTATAATAATATGAATGTGCAAGCAAGCTTTGTATCCATTTCTGGTTCATCCATTCCCTCATTATATTTTTATATACGATGTAGTTATTTGTTCAAAGCATAAATTCAAATAAACACGTAAAGTTAACCCATTTGCAACAAAGGCTGCAGAACAGAGAACAACAGATATTAAACAGGAGCAGGAAATTTAGCCTGATTTTCTCTCTTTAGCCTGCATAATATGGAAGCTTATTGCAACTGAACTGATAGATAAACGAACGCTGGCCTCCTCTCCATGACTATGTGTAGGGACAGGAGATTTATGATTAGAGATTGGTGCAGGATGGAAGGATCTAAATTCCTGAGATACTGGGACCAGTTCTGGGGAAGAAAGAGATGTTCGACTCGGGTAGGATTGGGAGCATATCCTGGAGGGATCATTTGCTAGAGCTTTATGGATGTGTTTAAACCTAAAGGGAAAGGTATATGAACCTGTACAGAGAACAAAGGAAGGGGAAAAGCAGGTGGAGACAGAGAAATCAAAAGGTGAAAAACAATCTGCCCCACAATGGACAATAGGTGCAGGAGTAGCCCATTCAATGTGATCATGGCTGATCATCCCCAATCAGTACACCGTTCCTGCCTTCTCCCCATATCCCCTGACTCCGCTTTTTTTAAGAGCCCTATCTAGCTCTCTCTTGAAAGTATCCAGAGAACCCGCCTCCACCGCCCTCTGAGGCAGAGAATTCCACAGACTCACTCTCTGTGAGAAAAAGTGTTTCCTCGTCTCCGTTCTAAGTGGCTTACTCCTTGTTTTTAAACTGTGGCCATTCTCTCAGCATATGACAGTCCTGCCATCCCGGGAATTAACCTTGTAAACCCATGCTGCACTCCCTCAATAGCAAGAATGTCCTTCCTCAAATTCCACAATGGAGGTCAACGTCAACTGTGGTAAATGGCAAACTGGAATTAGTTTTAGTCACATTACATCAAATAACCTTTTGCAGTTCACAAAGAAACAAAGGCTTTTACGGCCAGAGTGAGGTTACATCATCTATTGCATTTGGTGCTCCCAATGTGACCTCATCTACCATTTGTGAGACCAAATGTAGACTAGGTGACCATTTCATTGACACTTACACTCTGATTGCTAAAGCCTGCTGGAGCTCCGGCCTGCTAGCTATTTTAACTTCCCTTTTCATTCCCACACTGATCTTTCTGCCCTTGGCTTTCTCTATTACCAGAGGGAAGCGACGCACAAACTTGAAGAATAGCCCCTCATATCCCATGTGGGTAGCCTGCAACCCAGAGGTATGAACATTGAATTCTCCAATTTCAAGTACCATCCCCACTGCCTTGGGCACACATTTCTTTCACCAGCCCTGTCACCCTTTCCCCTTTTGCTCATATTCCATCCCTCCCATCTCAGAGTCCCCCCATTTCCCTGATAATTTCCCGCTCTATCCCCTTCCACCCATATCCTTTCCTTCGGTTTTGAATTTCACTTTGTCTTTCGTTATTTGTCGCTCTTTTGCATTGTTTTCACATTTGTCACTATTTCCACCCTCCAATCCCTCCCCTCCTCCACGTATCCAACTATCACTTGCCAGGCTTTGTCCAGTCCCCTATTTTTCCTACCTGGCTTTCTCCCCCTCACCCCCTCAGTCTGACGAGAAGTCCCAACATGAAATATCATCTGTCCATTCCCACCATTAGTGCTGCCTGACCCGTTGAATTCCCCGAGCACTTTGTTTTTTGCTAAAGGCTTGCATTCATCTGGTGCCTTTCATGCTCATCGTGCTTAATAGCCAAAAGCATTTAGTTAATTATATAATGTGGAAAATTCAACAAATTGCCAATTTATGCAAACAGCATGTGGAAATAACATGATCATTTGTGTTAGTGATCCCAGGACAGAACACTGGGATAGCTCAACCAATCTTTTTATAGAGCATGGAATCTTTTATTTTCACCAGAGAAGATAGATGGAGCCTCCTAAGGGTAAATGTCTGACGGTGCAGCCTTCCTGTAGCAAGAGTGTCAGCATTGAGTTTTGACATCCAATATCAAGGTGAGTAAGGGAAACAAAAGTGAGCCCAGTTAGCATTCGTCCATCTGCGAGAGATGCAGCTTTGACATTATTCTGCCTAGAATGGGGAATGTTTCCTCTGTGGTTACATTTGCTGTTGTGGCTGGCTAGGCCTATCCTTGACAGGCAGACCCTCCCACAGCTTCCACAGGTGAAGTTGCTTCTGGTCGTTGGATTTGGGAGTGTGTTTCTGTTGCCGTTGTTCATTTTGTGGCCTGGTCTCAGGGGTCTTGAACCATGTGTATGGTGTATGGTGCATCATACTCACCTGGAGGTCCTCTCTCCACAGTTCAAAGGTATAAAATACTGAAAACATGCTTGGGAGGGATTAGCACACCATATAACCATATAACGATTACAGCACGGAAACAGGCCCTCTCGGCCCTTTTAGTCCGTGCCGAACACTTACTCTCACCTAGTCCCATCTACCTGCACTCAGACCATAACCCTCCATTCCTTTCCCGTCCATATACCTATCCAATTTATTTTTAAATGATAAAATCGAACCTGCCTCCACCACTTCCACTGGAAGCTCATTCCACACAGCTACCATTCTCCGAGTAAAGACGTTCCCCCTCATGTTACCCCTAAACTTTTGTCCCTTAATTCTCAAATCATGTCCTCTTGTTTGAATCTTCCCTACTCTCAATGGAAAAAGCTTATCCACGTCAACTCTCTATCCCTCTCATAATTTTAAAGACCTCTATCAAATCCCCCCTTAACCTTCTGCGCTCCAAAGAATAAAGACCCTCCAAAGAATAAAGTCCCATCTACTTGCACTCACACGAATGGATATACTGGAAAAAAATAATATTTTCCACTTTTGCCCCGATTAATATCTTTGCCTTTGCAATGTATGTTTTCAGAATTTACAATTTTGAACCATTTCTTTCTGATTTGGTCTCATTATTCAAAATATAACTTCAAAACATAATTATGTTTGTACATAATTTGTTAAAACTACTCAGAAAAACAAAGTAAGTTTAGGGAAAGTATCTCATTGTTAAAGAAAGACTCTCCATTTTAGAATGTGTACATAGAAATTATAGTTTGCATTTAGGTAACTGGAGATTCACTAAAAAACTGTTCAGATCCTCTCTCAGTAATCAACAGAACTCTAATAAAGTTTTAATTTCATATCCAGTCCTACTTACTATATTAAGCGATTGTACTTTAAGTAAACTAAACGGTTTAAATTTCCCATGTGATATAAAATTAATTAGCTGACACTCTTACAGCTGTGTTCCCTGTTTTATCTCACAACACCAACTGGAAGCTAAACCTCCAGAGGAAAGAACATTGTTCACATTCAATCCTTCTGTGATAGAAGTCGGGAGCCATCAGGGGTTTGGTGTTGGTATATTATTTCATATGAACTGAGATACATTGTAAAACTTTTGTTGCGTGCTATCCAGTCAAATCACATCATTCTTCTTCTTGCATTTGAGGCAACAGAAGTTATGTAACGTCCTCCAGGCACTGTAGCCAGTTCAACATGCTGTTCTCGACGGCCGTGAGGTCTATCCCTCCACCAGAGGGGCGGAGGACAGCACAGTCGAAAATGCGCGCTGCGCTGTTTGCTGGTCTGCTCCACGCAGGCAGGCCGCTGATGAATGCAGCCCGCAGTGATGCATGCTGGCGTTGAACCAGCCGACCCCTGTACGGAGCCGGTTCAGGCCGGGTAGGGCTGTGATGTTCCGTGCACCAGTGAATTGCGGAGATCGCGAAGTCTGTTCCCAGCGGGTTCTCCATGCTCCCAGTGTGTTCCATACATGAGGACGATCAAGCCAAATACAACCAGAACAGGTAGTGCAAAGAGAAAAATACCAAAGTGCAGAATATAGTGTTATACAGTCAATGCACGACAGCTACAGAGAAAAAAATCCAAGGCCCGCAATGTGTCAGGGGTTATGGGGAGAAGGCAGGAGAATGGGGTTAGGAGGGAGAGAAAGATCAGCCATGATGGCGGAGTAGACTTAATGGGCCGAATGGCCTAATTCTGCTCCTATCACTTATGACCTTAATTAAATGGGTTGGAAGATTGGGAGGACCATTCGGTCATATTCTTTGTACGAGTTAAACTCTTGGGCCTTGTTCTGTTGACTAAAACCTGCAAATTCAGCAAAAACCTGCAATTTCAGTATTTTTTTAAACTTATGTATCATGAGTATTTCACAGAAAGAGCACTGGTATCCAATATATAAAGCTGGTGGATTGGAAGAAATTATTACCTTGGAAGTGATTTGAAATGAACACCTAATTCATTAAAGACTTGAACAGTACATTTCTAACTCCATTTTGTAGAATCAAAATACAAACAAATTTTCAATTGTTCACCTCTTTTCTTGGCAGTTGAAAGTTAAGTCTGCACATTATCAAAGTCAAAAGTCAAGTCAAAAGAGTTTATTGTCACGTGTCCCCGACAGGACAATGAAATTCTTTCTTTGCATAGCACAACAGAACATAGTAGGCATTGACTACAGTTATATACTTAAATACACACATTAATTAATAAATTAATAAAGTGCAAATAACAGATGGAGGGGTATTAATGTTCAGAGTTTTGTCCGAGCCAGGTTTAATAGCCTGATGGCTGTGGGGAAGTAGCTATTCCTGAACCGGGTTGTTGCAGTTCTCAGGCTCCTGTACCTTCTACCCGAAGGTAGCAGGGAGATGAGTGTGTGGCCAGGGTGGTGTGGGTCCTTGATGATGCTGCCAGCCTTTTTGAGGCAAGCGACTGTGGTAGATCCCCTCGATGGAAGGAAGGTCAGAGCCGATGATGGACTGGGCAGTGTTTACTACTTTTGTGTCTTTTCCTCTCCAGGGCACTCAAGTTGCCGAACCAAGCCACGATGCAACACATTAAGTCTAGTTAAATAATTCCGCATCTATCATTAAAATAATCCAGGAAAGAAATCTATATCTTCAACTAATTATAAAACAGTATATTCCACTAAATAGTCATCTAATTTTGAGTGTTGTAAAATGGCAAATTTTATCATTACATTTTAGGTTGATTAGAGGCATGTGTGCCCAGATAGTTACATACATATCTCTCTTGAATTCCATCCACTGAGTGTATGGAGATTTCCCGTCTCAACTCCATTTTGATTAATAAGAGGTATTATTAGTGACAGAGCTCTACATAGCATGAATATCTCCAAAACTAAAGTACTTAACATTACCAATCTCTGTATCAAAGGGAGATGAAGAGTCACTGTGAATACAGCTGCAACATTGCTGCAAATTTATTACATTAAGAATTATGTGACAGTTCTGTAGAACACCTCATTCATTAGTTAATTGCTCAAAGCAAGACATTAATGTGTAATCATATCCAAAATTAATGCTATCATTATTGCAATTTACTGATATTGCCATTAAACGAAAAGTCGGAGTGATACTGAATTTAATGCAAATGTAAGCAAGATGTTATCTTTGTGTGATAAAACATTTTCACTTATCTGTCATTTTTGGATTCAGTCAAGATCGTCTTAAAGATCATCTGAGGAGCAATTACTAAGATGATTTTTCAGAAACTGTGTCAGTCTCATTAGATTGTGTTCATTATTTTTTTTAAATCATCGTTCTGAAACACATTGAAGATCAAACTAATGTCCAGGATTTAAACGTCAATATTATGACTAAATGACCAACTCAGAGGCTGATATTTTCTGCTGTGACAATCCATCTAACTTATCACAATGTTTTTCATTTTCGCAAGTCATGTGGGCTGTGTGATTTAAAACGCTTTTCACCTGGACCTGGCAAGCTTCCAACTACATTTAAGAAACTTCAAGTAATTTGATTTAAGCAATTCAATCCATCAGCATCTTATCAGCCATCATTAACATCGAAACATAGAAAATAGGTGCAGGAGGAGGCCATTCGGCCCTTCGAGCCAGCACCGCCATTCATTGTGATCTTGGCTGATCGTCCCCTATCAATAACCCGTGCCTGCCTTCTCCTCATATCCCTTGATTACACGAGCCCCGAGAGCTTTATCTAACTCTCTCTTAAATCCATCCAGTGATTTGGCCTCCACTGCCCTCGGTGGCGGGGAATTCCATAAATTCACAACTCTCTGGGTGAAAAAGTTTTTTCTCACCTCAGTCTTAAATGACCTCCCCTTTATTCTAAGACTGTGGCCCCTGTGGTAACACATCAAACTGCACAATATACTGTTTATATTTCAGCACCAATTCAAGGTATTTTCAAAAGTCACAAATACTCAAATCTCCAAAAATACAAGCAGAGCAGTACATGGAAACATTACCATTAACCAGTTCCAAATCTCAGTAGGAGCAGGAGTAGGTCAATTATTCAATATGATTAAGGCTGATCTGCCCCAGGCCTCGTCTCTTCTTAAGATAGACACAAAAAGCTGGAGTAACTCAGCGGGACAGGCAGCATCTCTGGAGAGAATGAATGGGTGATGTTTTGGGTCGAGACCCTTCTTCAGACTAGTCAGGGGAAAGGGAAATGAGAGGTATAGACTGTAGAGTGCTGTAGAGAGATATGGAACAAAAGAATAAAAGATATGCAAAAAAGTAACAATTGTAAAGGAAACAGGCCATTGTTAGCTGTTTGCTAGGTGTGAACGGTAACCTGCTGTGACGGGTGGGGGAGGGATGGAAAGAGAGGGAGTGCAGGGGCTGCTCTCCTCATCACTTCTTATCTTGACTCAGTCCAAAAATGACAGGTAATAAAAGAGCAGTTAACTAAGAACTATGGCCAGTTGCCTCAGTTCAATGATCTTTCCAAATAATCAATTTTCCATTATGCTCCAGGGTAAAGAAATCCAGAGATTCACCACGCTGTGAGAATAACTCCCTAGGCAACTCAAATTTAAATGATTGCCTCCTTCCTCATCCATGGAGCTGCCACATAGATGGCCATCAACTTTCGTTCCTAGGCATCCTTATCGCTTGTAAACTAGCCTGGTCCCCCCACAATGATGCAGTGATCAACAAAGTGCAATAGCATATTTACTTTCAAAGGTATCGGGAAAGATTCAGCATGTGCACAAGTATTCTCTCGAACAATTGCGGGTGAGCTACAGAAATGTGTTCTGACGGGATGCATCTCAGCCTGCTATGACAATTGCTCTACTTTTGAACGGCTGAACATGCAGAGAAGGTTAACGCAGCCCAGTCCATCACAGATGTGTCCCTTCCTTCTATCCAGTCCTTCTTCAAGGTGCATTGCATCAGGAAGGCTGGAAGTATCATCAAGGGTGCTTGACACTCTGGCCACTCCTTTTTCTTACTTCTATCTTCTGGGAGAAGATCCAGGATTTTGAAAGCTCAGACACAATCTTCCCCATGGCTGTAAGACTTCTGAACCAATTACCTCTTTCACACCCCCTTCCCAGAGATGCTGCTACAGTACATAATCTTAACTTTACCTCATTCTGTAATTCTACTATTACACTTCAGTTTTTTTTGCACTATTTCAGATTGCACTATAATCTTACACCATTCTGCTGCTTTGCACTCATCGTTTCTTGATTAGTACATGTGTCAGGGGTTATAGGGAAAAGGCAGGAGAATGGTGTCAAGAGGGATGGATCAGCCACGATTGAATGGCAGAGTAGACTTGATGGGCTGAATGACCTTATTCTGCTCGTATCACTTTTGAAATTATGAACATTGTGTTTATCAGTTCTGTTGTATTTATCGGTTCTGTATTATGCTGTTTACGTTGTGCTTCATGTGAACAAGGAATTTAATTGCACCCTGATGTATATAAAAATAAACTGAGTGTGAATCCTACAACTATGTTTGCTTATTCATGATTTCCTCATTCCCATTTATGACAAATATCTCAACATCAACCCTGCCATACCCCTCAGGATATTATGTTTTAATAACATCATCCCTCACTCTGATAAATTAAAACAAATGTTTTAAGCACTTGAATAGAATTAGGCCATTCGGCCCACCAAGTCTAATCCGTCATTCAATCATGGCTAATAGTAAGATTAAACGAGAACTTACCAGTTCAAAGTTTGATCCTTATTTTATGAGGATGAGGGATTACGTGAAGAAGCCCCGCCAGGTGCATGTGCGTCATACTTCAAAGCAGCGGCATGAAAACACAGAAACCGATAGCCAAAGTAACATAGTAAGGCTTTGAGAAGACTAGAACTACCAGATGATTCTTTCGATTATGAGGGCCGGGAGCGGAGGGCACGTAATCCCTCATCGTAACTCCTCATAAAATAAGGATCAAACTTCGAACTAGTAAGTTCTCGTTTAATCTTACTATTTTACTTCGGAGTCACGTGAGTGACTACGTGAAGATTTCAAAGCTCTGTGATTTCATGCCGTAGATGCACTCCATACGACACACTGCTTCAGTTGACACAGTAGTGAATAAATAATGTATTGAACATTGCTTCGAATTATCCAATAATCATTTTTTAAATAACAATACAGTAATAACCCCTCTATCCCAGGGGAAATCACAAATTAAACTTATCAAGATAAAGCAAATCAAATCAAACAGAAACCAAAACAGCATGCCCAAACCCTGGCACAGTCAGGACAGGTTTAACATAATTTTAGAAAGTTGATTTGGTTTTTTGGACCATCCTGCGTCCTTGCTGCGGATGACACCGCCCTGGTGGAGTGAGATTTAAATACATGAGTGTCTACTCCAGCAGAATCCAAAACCTGTTTTACCATCTAGAAATAGTTTATACTGACACGTTTTATGAAGTTTTTTTTTGTGTTTTTTTTTGTGACTGATGACCATTGCTGTCTAAGAGCCTCTGAGATTCTAAGTTACCTTGATATATTGACTCAGTTGCTTAACTACACATAACATTTGGTCAACAGGGTATGCTTTAAACCCTGTACAGGACCCAACACAGCATGCCCAAACCTTGGTACTGTAAGAACAAGTTTAGCATAAAACGTAGAAACGTCGATTCCTTAGACCATCTTGCGGTCCCGAGGCACGTCCTGCGCCTTCGCTGCGGATGTTAATGCCGCTATCGGCCTGGAAAGTCTCCTCCTCCCAATATTGGGTTGTTGTTGGGCTGCACTGGTGGGTAATATTTTTGCCCCATTGGCCTTCCTCTGCTTGGCCCTGCCCCGTGATCCGACCCCCTGCGCATAGGAACTAACTGTTTAGATGACATCCTGGAAGCAGGGATGAATGGTTTCATAAGCCCAATTGTCTTTGCCTGATCGTCAATGTCCCTAATTTGCTTGATGAGGTCGTCGCCGAACAAGTAATCTGGTGGTGCCCTACACAGTCCTGCAAACTTTGGGTGCAATGTTGGCCGAATGGCGATTTTCCTCATACAATTAAGTTCGAAATAGGCATTGCAGAACAACACAAGCATGTCCTTTTGAGTTTTGGACATTGTCGACCCTTGTATGTGTTTCCCAAATACAGTGATGCCTGTTGATATCAGTTTGAGGACATGCTGGAAATGCATTTCCTGCCCTCGCATCGTTGCACTCATGGGTGCCCAAATTGCAGATTTTACTGTTGGCACCCTGAGCGAGGCACAATAGATGGGTGTTTTATATATTTCAGCTGTTTCAGTCATAACAGTTTCTTGGAGCTGGTGAGAAACCAATTAATGTTGGCTGCCAG
Source organism: Okamejei kenojei (assembly GCA_035221665.1). Lineage (NCBI taxonomy): Eukaryota > Metazoa > Chordata > Chondrichthyes > Rajiformes > Rajidae > Okamejei > Okamejei kenojei. Next base: position 7,481,516 of record CM069144.1, read on the forward strand.
GTTCTCGTCCATAGCCTCACCAGTCCACTCCGGTATAGCAAAACTTATTGCTGCATCGGGAACACCCGGAGCGTGGCTCTTGTGCTCTGGTGTATACACATAAGTAGGGACACCAGCTTCAGGGTCAGTCCCCTCCTGCCCTGGTACTCCCGAGTCTTGCTCTAGGGAGACCTCTTCCAGACCTAAACAAGGCACTGGAGAGTCAGATTCCCATTCTTGATAGGCACCATACTCAGTGTATGGAACTCCTTCGGAGGCTGCCTGGGAAATCTTTGGGTCTTTGGACCCTTGACTGATTAAAGGTTGGTGCATTTTCTCCATTTGTTCCAGTCTCCCCTACATCCTTTTTTGGTCTGGAGGAGAGTCTTCTTCTTCCTCAGACCCGTCAGATAAAACTGGTCTGACAGACTTTCGTTTTTTTTAAAATCTATTTTCATTTTATTTATTGATTTATTTACATATATTTTTTAAATTATATATTTTTTTTACTTGTTGCCGTGGCCTCAGTGCCCTGCAACACTGGAGCAGCTGGAGGCTGTTCAATCACCGGGGCAACAGCCATTGGTATCAGAGCCGGCATTACCGCACTTAGCTCCCGGTAATAGCGGGAGCTGGCTTTTGAGCAGCCCTTATCTCCCGACCCGATCTAAAAGCGGGGAGATCTTATAGAGGTATACAAAATCATGAGAGGAATAGATCGGATAGATGCAGAGTCTTTTGCCCAGAGTAGGGGAATTGAGGACCAGAAGACATAGGTTCAAGGTGAAGGGGAAAAGATTTAATAGGAATCTGAGGGGTGACTTTTTCACACAAGGGGTGGTGGGTGTATGGAACAAGCTGCCAGAGATAGTCGAGGCTGGGACTATCCCATTGTTTAAGAAACAGTGAGACACAATCATGGATAGGACAGGTTTGGAGAGATATGGACCAAGCGCAGGCAAGTGGGACTAGTGCAGCTGGGACATTGTTGGTCGGTGTGGCCGAGTTGGGCCGAAGGGCTTGTTCCACACCGTATCACTCTATGACTCTAATCACAAATCTGTCAATCTCTGGCTTAAAACATATTCATTGACTTGGCTTCCACAGCCATCTGTGGCTATGAAAACATGAAGGGATTTTGCTGGTGTTTGCAATGTGACATGAGTTTATTAATGATTGCATTAGTCGAAACTGGGCAGACCATGTGAAGGTTGCAATCTTCCACCCCTTCTCTACACAGTTCTGATTAATAACACAGGGGTGGCAAATAGGACTGTTTTTTTTAATTTTATATTTCTTTGGATGAGTTATCCTCAGAACCTTATCTGGAATTGAGATTTTTACAATGCCTCCTCTTTCCTCCACATTCTGCTCCCAATTCTGTTCTGCAGTTGCTTGCTAAATAGCAAAGGCAGTGTCAAGAGGTGTTACTTCACATTAGTGAAGTTTAGCTTGCTATAAAATTTGATACCCATTTTTCAGGCAGCTGAAACTCTTACTGGGTGCATCCAACTCTAACCTGGCATCTCAAGAAGGAGAAATTAAGTTCAGAGATTCAGGTTATCTACTTACCGAATATCAATCATTGGCCCATTAGAATTGGGAAACCAGCAGGATGTAGAAATATAGAAAATAGGTGCACGAGTAGGCCATTCGGCCCTTCGAGCCTGCACCGCCATTCAATATGATCATGGCTGATCATCCAACTCAGTATCCTGTACCTGCCTTCTCTCCATACCCCCTGATCCCTTTAGCCACAAGCCCTTTAGCCATGTAGTTCAAGCAATCAACACATCATACAGTTATTCTTTCCAAAAGTAGCAGGAAGAAGACCTTTATGACATCATATTTTGCCATCATATCAATTGCATGCCTTCCAGTACGTCCAGCAGGGGGAATGGATTTCAGTTAGAAACATAGAAAATAGGGGCAGGAGGAAGCTATTCGGCCCTTCGAGCCAGCACTGCCATTCATTGTGATCATGGCTGATCGTCCCCTATTAATAACCCATGCCTGCCTTCTCCCCATATCCCTTGACTCCACTAGCCCCTAGAGCTCTATCTTAAATCCATCCAGTGATTTGGCCTCCACTGCCCTCTGAGGCAGGGAATTCCATAAATTCACAACTCTCTGGGAGAAAAAGTTTTTTCTCACCTCAGTCTTAAATGGCCTCCCCTTTATTCTAAGACCATGGCCCCTGGACTGGACTCGCCCAACATTGGGAACATTTTCCTGCATCTAGCTTGTCCAGTCCTTTTATAATTGTATATGTTTCTATGATCTCCCCTCATCCTTCTAAACTCCAGTGAATACAAGCCTAGTCATTTCAATCTTTCCTCATATGACAGTCCCGCCATCCCAGGGATCAATCTCGTGAACGTGTTGTGGAAGAAATGGCGGCACGGTGGCGCAGCGTTAGAGTTGCTGCCTCACAGCGCCAGAGACCCGGGTTCGATCCTGACTATGGGTGCTGTCCGTACGGAGTTTGTACGTTCTTCCTGTGACCGTGCAAGTTTACTCTGGGTGCTCCAGTTTCCTCCTACACTCCATGGGACGTGCAGGTTTGTAGGTTGATTGGCTTTGGTAAAATTGTAAAACGTTTCCATAGCGTGTAAGGATAGTGTTAGTGTACTGGGTGATCGCTGGTCGGCATGGACCTCGGTGGGTGGAAGGGCCCGTTTCCGCGCTGTATCTCTAAAACCTAAAGTCTAAAATATTTAACTTCAAATTCGTTAAGCGTTTTATATGATAAAATTATATCAGATTGCTTTGATTTCCCATGTGATATTAAAAAAATCATCAAGTGCGCACACGCACCTGCGGTTGCTGTTGTATTTCATGCTAACCTGAAATTACTCTCTCAAAGGAAAAGGTTTTGCACACATGTTGATATTTCAGAGATAAACTGAAGCTCATCTGAGGTGACCCATGTGGAGTATCCAGGGAGGATTCCTTTCTCCTCAAGAGAATCTGTCGACTCTAGTTATCATCAGCATATATGACTCTGTAAGCTGCAGTGCAGGGAATGTTATATGGGATGAGAAAGAAGTACGTTTAAAAATGCTTTACAGCTTGATCGTGAATGGGTACCAACGCTTCATAAATATTTGCCGATAATTCAGAGTGATAATGTTCCAACAGCAATTCAACATCACGTTCACTGGTGGGAAAATAACCCACAGATGTAAATGGACGTCACATCAGGAGAAACCTGCGCAATCAAAGGTGTAAATCTATTTCCATCTCTTTGTCAACATTAAAACACAAGTTAAAATGCACAAATTTGCCTCTAGTTTCCATTTGATGGGAAGCTAATTGCTTTACAGCACCCCCCCCGGTAAAGTTAGGGTTAGGGTCTATATAGGGAAACTATAGTAAACGTGGAACACATGTTGGTTCCATTAAGACAAGCACAAGCCTGCGGTTCCGAGCACAGAAGGTCGGTCCCTCGTTCCTTCACAACTGGGGAACTGATTTTATCGATCAGTTTACATACAGCAGTTGGGAGCCTTGTGAACAAACAGACTGCCTTTAAATAAGCAGCAAACGTGAATGCCAATTCCACCAAAATTGAATTAAATAAATAAATTGAATAAAAATTAAAAATAACCACAAAATGGTTAAATAAGCAAGCCGAGTCTAACATGAGTTTATTATAATCTATAGATTATTGGGATTCTGATTACAGGGATTTTTAAGTAGGAAATACTAAAAAGTAAATAAATACTAAAAGAATTATTAAGTGGAAAATTTGTCTGGACTATATTGAATAAACCCCAGAAATATCCATGGAATATCATGATATTTGATTAGCCAATGTCTATAGTTTTGGATGTGGACAGCATACCAATTATCCACATGAACATCCATACACTCAGCATTGATTGCACTGTTCATGCCCTATTACCATCTGATTCTGGGAGTGGTGAGCATCAAATAAAGACGGTCTGAAATACATAAAACCATTTTGCACCACTGTAAAGAAGCTGCTGGCAGTCTGTCTGGATTTTTTTAACCTCGGTTTAATCAGACTTATGATTTTAAATACAGTAGCAAAGTTATAATTTATCAGAGGTAGTTACATAAAAGTGTGTATACACACACCTTTCCATTCGCCAAGGGAGGGAAAAATTCTGTCCTGCTTAATGCCAAAAGACAATGGGATGTTGGCAAGCTCCTAGAAAGGGGAAAGATGCCTTAATAACAAAGGATGTTCAAATGCTTTGCAGAGGCTTATCAACTGGAGTAATTAGACAAATCATTTTCAGCAGAGGTGATGAAAAAGTTTAAATGCTATCGCATCACAGATATAATACGCAATCTACACAATTTGGTTAAGAAATTCCAGTCCTCACTCTTGCTATAAATCAAAGTCAAACTTCTCTAAAGGACATGAGAATTGATGAGCGTTTTTAGAGATACATAAATATGAAACAGTTCTGCCCATTGCATTGTTTCTTGGCAACTTTGGATCTTGGCAAGAATGTGCCTCGAATTACAGACAAATCTTCTGCATTACTAGATGAAATGAATGTATTTATTTCACCAAACACAAAATACATTTCACAAATCCACCCACATTTATAAAAAAGCAAAATGTACAAATTTGACAGACTTCACGTTTAATGTAAATGGCAATAACTTCCTACGGCACAACCAAATTCGGGGAATGTCCACAATTAGAGTCAAGTTCAAATGCATATATATGTGATGACGACTCTTGTATATTTATACAGACAAGGAACAATGTTTCAAAGGAAGAGTTAAAAAAAAAGTTATAAACAATATTTTTCATTGCATCTAAATCACAGCCGAAGTAAGAAATAAATCTCTGGTTCACTGACTGTACTGGGTTCAGTTTGCAAGAGCGAGTCGTCAGCGTAAAAATCGTCAGTGTATCTGTGGAGCAAAGTACTACAAGAACCTTCAGGAATACCACGACCTTCCAAGTCTTCTTCTTTAAGTTGGTTTAGGTATCCTGCAATGTAGGAACCTGTGGAGTGCCTATTAACTGTATGGTGTTGTATAGGGGTCTTCTTTCTAAAAACCACATCACCAGAGACACTGTTACCAGAAAGTTTATGCTTGTTGGCTTCCTGTATTTGCTTTGCCCTGTTGGCAACATAACGGACTCTGCTCTGGCTGCGAGATGAGAGCTTTCTTACCAGACCTCTTTGGTAACCAGATTCCAGCCTTATCATTGGAACACGACTTTCCTGATTTTCCTCTTGCTCCAAGGATACAAGTCTGCGTAGCTGCTCAGTTAAAGCATCTGCAGCCTTTGGCATATTTTTCAGGGACGGCGTTGCTTTCTGCCCTCTAACACATGGCACAATGAAACTTTTGCTAATGAATTTATACTTGCTTTCAAAGGTGCAAGATATGTCCTCTGAAGTCAGGTCTCCAAGGCTCTTGGACTTACTCGCACTTGGTTGCTTTGCGACAATAAAGGGGTGGTTGGCAACGGATGTTTCATTTGCAACTGAATGCAGTGAATTCCAAATATTCCTTTCAGAAATACATAGTGCCCGTTCATTGGCAGTTTTTACTGGCGAGTTCTCCAAAATCAACAAATTGGTTGCTTTTTTACCTTTTTTATGGCCCATTTGATAGAAATTGTCAGCTGGGGAAGAGCTTCCTGGGCCCAATTCTTCATTACAACTCTCTGGGTTTGTGATGGTGAAGTCTAGGTCATCTACGTCCAATAGACTACTGTCAACAGAATCGATGGGTGGAGTTGCATTAAGAATTGCATGATCGGTTTTCATACAGAGGATATTGGTACTACTACATTGATCATCAGCATCAATCCTGCTCCAAGTTTCATCATGGGTGCTGACTTCAGCTGGATGACTAATGGTATCCAGGTGCAAGGTCTTATCGAATGCTCCATTAACGGTTGTGCCACTTATGTTTCTATTCGGTGTGTATTGAACAGAAATAGGAGAGAGAATTTCTTCATTTATTATGGTATATGAGGAACGGTCTGACATCTCAGGGCTGGAGAAGATCGTTGGATCTTCTGTTAGATTCAAGCAGGCTTTCTTGGCTTTAATGTCCCTACACAGAAGATTTACAGGAGCATTTATTTCTAAACCATGAGGTTGTGACAGTCCAGACATCATGCTTAAAGTATGTTTGTTGGTTTCTTGAAAGTATGAAACCATAGTCTGATTGGTTCTATCTGGTGTTGTATCAAACTGGGCAATGAGGGCTGATATGGGACTGCCTATTTCACTTTCACTGGGCAAGGATATAGCATCAATAAGATGAGAGACTGTGCTGTCAAGAGTCGTACCCATATTTTGTGAAAGATTATTTACAGAAACAGGTGAAGAAATGGAAGACATTGCGATATAACGTTCAATCTTTTCTTCAGTTTCTATACAATTTACATTACAACGTGGAACTGAAATATTTCCAATTGGTTCCTCTTGTAGCTTGGTGAGTTTCTGGTCTTGTGATAAGTTTACACTGGTCCACTGCCATAATGCCCCATTACATTGGGACTGTTCAGGTTTGTGCAACTGTCCTTGATCACACACCTCATCCTTCTTAATAAAATTATGTTCGGAAGTAAGGGTTTCAAAAGAAACATTATTGGATGAAAAGTGTTCTTTGTTTACTGATAACTCTTTCAAAATACTCTTGGTCAATTCTCGTGGCTGAGCTCCACTTATCTCATTGGCATCTGATACTGGAATGCATGGAGGCAAAGGGGATGATGATGTCACCGTTTTTTCCTCACAACCTTTTGATCTTGAGTTTGCCCCTGTTTTGGTTTCTGTAAAATAAATGATCAGAAAATCAGTTTAAAAAAAAAAAGTCCTTTAGAATGGCAAATGCACACCAGCACACACAATAGTTTGGGGTTCGATCCTGACAGGACCAGCACATGGAAACTAGAATGTGGTCTCTAAATAGTGTGATACTTGCAACCGCATTCACAATCTTTATTACAAATGTAACTGTTGCCAATACTCTGAGTAGTTAGACAATAGACGATAGGTGCAGGAGTAGGCCATTTGGCCCTTCGAGCCAGCAGCGCCATTCAATGTGATCATGGTTGATCATCCACAATCAGTACCCTGTTCCTGCCTACTCCCCATATCCCTCGACTCTGCTATCTTGAAGAGCCCTATCTAGCCCTCTCTTGACAGTATCCAGAGAACCGGCATCTACCGCCCTCTGAGGCAGTGAATTCCACAGACTCACAACACTCTGTGTGGAAAGGTGTTTCCACATCTCCGTTCTAAATGGCATACCCTTTATTCTTAAACTGTGGCCCCTGGTTCTGGACTCTCCCAACACTGGGAACATGTTTCCTGCCTCTAGCCTGTCCAAACCCTTAATAATCTTATATGTTTCAATAAGATTCCCTCTCATTCTTCTAAATTCCAGAGTATACAAGCCCAGCCGCTCCATTCTCTCAACATATGACAGTCCCGCCATCCCGGGAATTAGCCTTGTGAACCTAGGCTGCACTCCCTAAATAGCAAGAATGTCCTTTCTCAAATTTGGAGACCAAACCAGCACACAATACTCCAGATGTGGTCTCACTAGGGCCCTGTACAACTGCAGAAGGCCCTCTTTGCTCCTATACTCAATGGACAAGAATTACTACCTTATGTTAATGAAATCGACCTTTCTTTAACTCTGCTATGAATAAAGCCACCTTATGTCTACTGATGTGGTTTTAAAACGGCTACAAATGTACAGATGTGAACTCAGGCAAAGCAACACAGGCACTCATTTTAATCTTTTACTGAACACATTTTTATTTTAACAATTGATCCAAAATCAATTTATGCAGATGTGAAGTCTTCATAAATATGTTTGTAAAAAGGACATGGTGAGAACAAGAGACAAAAGAGACATAAGGTTCTTCACTGAGATTCTCCTTAAAATAACTTCCGTTTAAGTGTTATCGTATTGCAAATCCAAAGCTTAAGGGAAGTTTGGCAAATGCATCATTTTGATTTTTTTTATAAATCAGTGAAGCACCTTTCTCAAAGTTCAAGTTTACCTGGAGAAGATTCCTAGTCAGTTTTGAACTATGGAGAAACAAGACAGTAAGGATAGAATAAAAACAGAAAGAAATGTTAAAATTATTCTCAAAGGTTCATAAAAAAATATCATGTAAGAATAGTGAATAAAATAGATCATGGTTTTAAGCTTTTCTCCACCTCCAACGAGATCCCACTACTGGCCACATCTTCCCATCTCCATCTCTTTCTGCTTTCCATAGAGACCGTTCCCTCCGCAACTCCCTGGTCAACTTGTCCCTTCCCACCCAAACCACCACATCCCCAGGTACTTTCCGTAGCAACTGCAAGAGATGTAACACCTGTCCCTTTACCTCCCCCCTCAACTACATCCAAGGATTGCGGCAGTCTTTTCAGGTGAGGCAGAGGTTCACTTGGACCTCCTCCACCCTCATCTACTGTATCCGCTGTTCCAGGTGTCAACTCCTGTCTATCGGCTCGGTGATCGTTTCTCTGAACACTTCCGTTCAGTCCGCCTAAACCTACCTGGTCTCCCGGTGGCTCAGCTCTTTAACTCCCCCTCCCATTCCGAATCTGACCTTTCTGTCCTGGGCCTCCTCCATTATCAGAGTGAGGCCCAGTGCAAATTGGAGGAACAGCATCTCATATTTTGCTTGGGTAGCTTACACCCCAGCGGTATGAACATTGACCTCTAACTTCAAGTAGCCCTTGCATTCCCTCTCTCTCTCTCCATCCCCTCCCCCTTCCCAGTTCTCCCACCAGTCATCTATCTCTGTACTGCCCACTCCCCTGACATCAGTCTGAAGAAGAGTCTCGACCCGAAACGTCACCCATTCCTTCTCTCCAGAGATGCTGCCTGTCCCACAGAGTTACTCCAGCATTTTCTGTCTACCTTTGAGTATAAAACAATGACAGGTAATCTAATTTAATATAAATTATGCTGGACTTTGAAGATATGCATTTCGAGCTGGCAGTCTAATGGAATTTACAATACAAATCTGCAGGTATAACTTTGATTTCTGGTCTACGTGTCACTATAACGACACTAATATGTCAGCATTGATTGCTTACATCATTGCTTTGCTAAATGAGCTCTCTCATCCACATCATTCAAAATCAACAACTCCACTATAGAATTCTGAAAGTGAGGCACACACTTTGCAAGTCCTGGTATCTCTGATTACCAAGGGGGATGACAATTATACCAATACTATCTCAGCAACAGCACACTACAGACCACCTCCTGCACTACCATGGGCTTGTTTTTCCAATTGTGTTTTGCATTAATGGCCTTTTTTTTTGCCCAGTCCTTTTCTCTTACAGTCTTGCAGAATCTGTGTGTATTTTATGTATATATTTAGTCTAGTTTAGAGATACAGTGCAGAAACAGGGCCTTCAGCCACCGAGTCCGCACCGACCAGCGATCCCCGCACATTGACTCTACCCTGCACAAACTAGGGACAATTTACACTTACACCAAGTCAAGTAACCTATAAACCTGTACGTCTTTGGAGTGTGGGAGGAAACTGAAGATCTTGGAGAAAACCCACAGGGTCACGGGGAGAATGTACAAACTCCGTACAGACAGCACCCGTGGTCAGGATCAACCCAGGTCTCCAGCACTGTAAGTGCTGTAAGGCAGCAACACTACCGCTGCACCACCCTGCCGCCCGTATCTGGGTCTCTGTGCCGGTGATGCTGCTGAAAATAGGATTTTCATTGTACCTGAACCTTACTGTACTAGTGCAGAATACAATAAACTCGCTTGACTACTGGGATATTGCTAAGAATCTTTGCCATAGAATGAGATTTAGAAATCTATACTGAATTTGTAACAGGGTAAATTGAAGCTAACCTTAACACTGGCTTGTTATCTACATGTGGTTTACGAGGATTTACGAGAATGTTGCCACAACAAGAAGGTGTGAGCTATAGGGAGAGGTTGAATAGGCTGGGTCTCTATTCCATGGAGCGCAGGAGGATGCGGGGCGATCTTATAGAGGTATACAAAATTATGAGAGGAATAGATCGGGTAGATGCACAGAGTCTCTTGCCTAGAGTAGGGGAATCAAGGACCAGAGGACATAGGTTCGAGGTGAAGGGGAAAAGATTTAATAGGAATCCGAGGGGTAACTTTTTCACACAAAGTGTGGTGGGTGTATGGAACAAGCTGCCAGAGGAGGTAGTTGAGGCTGGGACTATCCCATAATTTAAGAAACAGTTAGATAAGTACATGGATAGGACAGGTTTGGAGGGATATGGACCAAGCACAGGCATGTGGGACGAGTGTAGCTGAGACATTGTTGGCCGGTGTGGGCAAGTTGGGACGAAGGGCCAATTTCCACACTGTATCACTCTATATAGGTCGGCACGGACTGGAAGGGCCGAGAGGGCCTGTCTCCGTGCTGTAATTGTTATATGGTTATATGGTTATATGCATCTGTAGAAATGCAATCAATGCTAGCAGATAGTTACAAATAAAGTCAAATCTGAATATAGGTTAGGTATGGAGGCTACTTGAACATCAAGTGTTTTCAGATCACTGTATGAAAGTAAAGATCTGTTATAGCTGGCTACAGAAGTTGTCACCATATTGAATTGTGAATGAATTCAGGATGCTGGGATTCAATATGAGACTTGGTCTTCCTGGTCTTTTATAGATATAATGTCATGCAAGAAAACTGTTAGCTCAAAAATATTTTTCCTGGAATTCCCTTAAACAGATTTCTGGTCTGTCAAAGAGATACAATTAAATGTGTAAGAAGAAACTGCAGATACTGGTTTAAACCAAAGATAGACACAAAAAGCTGGAGTAACTCAGTGGGTCAGACATCACTTATAGAAAAAGGATAGGCTCTGAAGAAGGGCCTCGACCCAAAACATCATTTGTTCCTTTTCTCCAGAGATGCTGCCTGACCCGTTGAGTTACTCCAGCTTTTTGTGTCTATCTTCAGATACAATTAAATGTTGGGAATATGCTACAAAACAAAATATCAATTTAGGGGCTATCTTTGTCTATGCGTTGAATAAGAAAGACTCAGTTTCATGGAATTATGTCAGTATTGAAATGCTTTTAACTCATTGCAGCGACCTTGTAAGGATTTGCTCGTTAGGCTTCTTTACTCAAGACATTAAATCTATTTCATGTTTGTAAAATTAAAAACGTTGGCGTTCTATTCTAAACCATGTATCATTTTCAAGTTTGCGGATGACACAAAGCTGGGTGGCATTGTGAGCTGCGAGGAGGATGCTATGAGGCTACGGGGTGACTTGGATAGGTTGGGTGAGTGGGCAGATGCATGGCAGATGCAGTATAATGTGGATAGATGTGAAGTTGTACACTTTGGTGGCAAGAACGGGAAGGCAGATTATTATCTGAATGGTGTCAGATTAGGAAAAGGGGAGGTGCAACGAGACCTGGGCGTGCACGTAAATCAGTCACTGAAAGTAATCATGCAGGTACAGCAGGTAGTGAAAAGATAAGGCATGTTGCCCTTCATTGTGAGGGGATTTTAGTTTAGGAGGTCCTACTGCAGTTGTACAGGGCCCTGGTGAGACCGCACCTGGAGTATTGTGTAATTTTGGTCTCCTAATTTGAGGATTTAATAGCATTATTGCTAAAAAGCAGTGCAGCATAGGTTCACCAGGTCAATTCCCGAGATGCGGGACTGACACATAATGAAAGAATGGGTCGACTGGGCTTGTACTCACTGGAATTTAGAAGTATGAGAGGGGATCTTATAGAAACATATAAAATTCTTAAAGGATTGGACAGGCTAGATGCAGGAAAAATGTTCCCAATGTTGGGGAAGTCCAGAACCAGGGGTCACAGTTTAAGAATAAGGCGTAGGCCATTTAGGATTGAGATGAGGAAAAACTTCATCACCCAGAGAGTTGTGAATCTGTGGAATTCTCTGCCACAGAAGGCAGTGGAGGCTAATTCACTGGATGTTTTCAAGACTTAGATTTAGCTCTTAGAGCTAAAGAAATCAAGGGATATGGGGAAGAAGCAGGAACGGGGTACTGATCTTAGATGATCAGCCATGATCATATTGAATGGCGGTGCTGGCTCGAAGGGCCGAATGGCCTACTCCTGCACCTATTTTTCTATGTTTCTATATTTGTGAATGTAGACATGGCTGGGATGACCAGTCAAACATGTTAACTGAGGTCTCTCTCAACTAAGAGCTGGATTTAAAAGCTCACCAAGATTACTGACATATTAATATCAGACATGTTATTGAATTTGAAGCATGATTCTCAATCCTGAAGGTGGAGGTATGAGAGAAGTACAGGCCATTCTAGACAAAGAACACTGGGAATGATTGTGACTTTGAAAAACAATAATTATTTTGACCAATTCTGAACAGAGGAAAAGACCCAGTGGAACACAATATAACAGTCTCCAAAAATTGGTAAAAGTAGTTAAAGTACAATATATAAAGAGATAAATATATAAAAGGGATAAGTTGCACTGTTATATTATAAAATTAAACTAATGTAAACAAAGAATATTAGCAGAAAACATCATCTTTGAACCCAAACACTTTCTCATGATAAAAACAAGGTTTTATATACATTCAAGCTGAAGATTAATGGATCTCGTTATGAATTTAAGCTGCATCTACGTACATGGTGTGAAATTGGAAATTCACGTTTTCACTCCTAGAAGTATCAACTGATTTTATAATCCTGTAGTGCCTTACCAGATGTTTCACCAGCAGATGGCAGCATCTCTCCAGAAAGCAAATTTTCGACTGGCATGGACATCGGACGCATGTGGCGTTTCTTTGTTCCTCGCTTGCTGCATGTTTCCTGCTCGTTGGAAGGAAGAGGATTGGATTCCTGCTCCCGCAAGTCAATGGAAGTTTCCAAAAGCATGCTTTTGCTCTTTTTCCTTTCCTTTGTGGGTGCACTGACAGTGCGACGTAGAATTCGATTTCCAAAGGATTTCTTTTGCAACACATTGCCTTGGTTGTTGTTTGCTGGAGGATATTTGGGAGTCTTGCTGAACAGACCCTTGAGTCCCATCAGTTGCTATATCAGGTGATTAAAGAATTAAGGACAGAAATTAACTGTTTACTTTGAAATAGGTTATAGCCATGGTTTACATTGATTACTATTAGGTTCTAGACCTCTACAATAATAGTTTTACCCATCCCCACCTACATCTGGAAAAACTTTAACAATATCAATATACAAGATAAACAACATTTACCCTGCCCAAATATTTCAAAATAATTAAATTGAGCATTTTAAATATCAATTGCAGCGTAGTTGCAAATTTATGTCAAGAATTTGAGATACATCTCTTCCAATTCTTGACCATTTTAAATGAATCTATGGATTAAATTATTCCTTCAAAAGATAGTCAACTGAATTATATCTATCCGAACATCTACTCAAGATGGTGAACACACTTGGCAGAATACAGAAACAAAAATGCCGTAGGTTACTCTAAAAAAAGACCTATCATCAAATAAACGTGAGCTTATTTTGGAGGAATAACAGCCTTGGTTGTTTTGTATCTATGAACAAGAATCAGCAATGATAGAAATGACAATCCAGTGAATTTGATGGAATTGCACAAGTAATTAGGAAATAAAGCAATTCCAAAAAAATGACCGTTTTGCAACTCCTAGATAATGTGCAAATTAAAATAGTGCAAAGACAAATACATTAGGGGGCAAATTGGTTATCACTGAAAAACAAGTGATGGAATCACAAAATATGATTAACCTGGGCCCATTGACCCACTGCAGAGCCAACACAATTTCTGCTGCTTGTTCCTCATCTTGATTCAAGTAACAATTGCACTCTCTGGGCCCTCATTTCAGAAATAGTCAGCATCAATTCCAGCAAGTTAGTTCTGATTGAATCAAAGGAAGGGAGGTTCGTAGCTGGAACCCAAGATAGAAGTCTTTGCAATTAGCTTCCTGAGTGACATGAGGGAGTACGAGCCAGATATTTTCATGCAATCAGCCCCCTTAAGCAGCACTTAAATACCATATATCCCCTATATTTCCAGTGTAGAGAGGAAAAATGAGATAACATCACTTAATCTGTCACTTGCAGCTTAGAAATTGTGCTGTCGAGGTTAGTTCAGGCTTCACCAGTTCTGAATGGCCTACGGACAGGGCAGGACAAAGCCAGTGCATTTTCCAGAGTCCCAAAAGTTAAGGTCATACATAGGTAACGTTGTAGAGCACTCAGTTGAGGACTTACACCGAAGGAAGAAAGCTGAAGGTACACACTGTGGATATGGTCGCTGTATTGGTCGCCCTACTGGTAAGAATGCATGCAAATGCAAAATCAAGGATCAACTCTATTCTTGCACAGGGATTTGTGGAGAAAGTGGAGCACACTTTTCCTAAAGAAGGGCCCCGACCTGAAACATTGCCTCTCCATTCATTGCACGGATGCTGCCTGATTCAGTGAGTTACTCCAGCGTTTTGTGTTTCACACAAGATTCCCGCATCTGCAGTTCTCTATATCCCAATCTACCATTTTAATATGGCCGACCCAGCATGGCTGATGGATGATGCCTCAGCTTCCACTGCATCTCTCCAGAAGCCACCTGATGTCCAAGTGGTAGTAGGTGGTAGGACTGCTCTTGTGCAATACTAGCTTGCAAGCTCAGAACTTTATTTCAGCAATCTAGCAATTTGTCCTCCAACATATCAAAGGATCAATAGGTGCATCACCCTGGAAGGGGTTGCATTGACTTCATGGTGCATAACATTGTCTCTCTCAGGACAAGAACAATTGGAGCAGAATTAGGCCATTCGGCCCATCAAGTCTACTCCGCCATTCAATCGTGGCTGATCTATCTCCCCCCTCCTCACCCCATTCTCCCTGCCTTCTCCCCATAACCTCTGACACCCGTACTAATCAAGAATCTGATTAGAATAACTGATAATATATTTAAATCAGGGATGAAACAAATAAAATCAAACATTACAGACCTTTCCGCAGATGTCATGAATTGTCACATGCACAAATAGTGAAGATTCTGTCATGCCCTCCAAGTAAATATGACGATATCCTGTGAAGGAAGCATTTTCCCGAATCAGTATGTTGCTTTTGACAGTAAATTGGAGTTGGTGACATTTTGATAGATGATTTTTTAAAGGGTGGACTGACCTGGCATGAGAGTACTAAAGGACACGGTTCTTTCACCTACAAAATCTCGCCCAATTGGATCATGATCCCACACCAGAAATCGAACCAGGGCTATTTCAGGCATGTTGACTGTAAAAGTCATAGTTTCTTCCCAGACAGGGTTAAATCCTGAAAATGAGAATTAAGTTTACAATTCCACCATTATCTCGGTAAACTCTCCAGAGCATTAAAAAAAATCTACCTCTGTCATTAACTTTTTTTACTGGAAAAGGACCAACATTGATTATCGTTTCAGAGAATACAGTTAAGAAAATCATTATTTTGCATTTTGAACCACATTATTTTACATTATTGATTCCATTCCTTTAGACCTTAAAATGTAAGTTAAAGTATGGAGTGTACAGGGTACTGTGTTAGCATGTTAACATTTTGAAGTGAATTTATACCAGTAGTTTAATTCATCCTTCCATTAGCTTGCATATTGATCAAAGATTAACTGCAAACAAGTGGAGATCAACTGCACAGGATGATGATATGTGCAAGAGAGAGATGTGGAATTTGATATGCATTGAGAACAAGTGAATGGAAGACAGTGTAGCACATGATAATAAGCGAACATTGGTTCATATTTAAAGAGTTTAAAACATAGTTTAAAACAAATATATAACCTTTTAAGGCACAGACCCCGACAGGAATGGGGAAAGAGAAAATGGAATACAAGACTGATGTAATGAGTAACATTAGACTGTAAAAGCCTCTATCCATATGCAAAATGGAAAATATTAGGAAAAGTTAATATTGATCCATTATAGATTGCAACAGATAATTGGCGGAAAAAAAAAGAAAATGCAAATAAATTGACCAATCGTTTTGTGTCTGTCTTCACGAAAGAAGACCTAGAAAATAGATAATTAAAATATAAAACAATCGTCATTAGTTAAAAAAAGTATTGTAATAGTAATCATATGGAAATGGGATAAATTCACAGGATTTGATGACCTACAGTGCCCTCCATAATGTTTGGAACAAAGACCCATCATTTATTTATTTGTGATAGAGAAAAATCACATATGGTTAAAGTGCACATTATCATATTTAAATAAAGGCCATTTTTATACATTTTGGTTTCGCCATGTAGAAATTACAGCAGTGTTTATACATAGACCCCCATTTCAGGGCACCATAATGTTTGGGACACAGCAACGTCATGTAAATGAAAGTAGCCATGTTTAGTATTTTGTTGAATATATTTTGCATGCAATGACAGCTTGAAGTCTGCGATTCATGGATTTCACCAGTTGCTGGGTGTCTTCTCTGGTGATGCTCTGCCAGGCCTGTATTGCAGCCATCTTTAGCTTATGCTTGTTTTGGGGGATAGTCCCCTTCAGTTTTTTCTTCAGCATATAAAAGGCATGCTCAATTGGGTTCAGATTGGGTGATTGAATTGGCCACTCAAGAATTGACCATTTTTCAGCTTTGAAAAACTCCTTTGTTGCTTTAGCAGTATGTTTGGAATCATTGTCTTGCTGTAGAATGAACTGCCGGCCAATGGGTTTTGAGGCATTTGTTTGAACTTGAGCAGATAGGATGTATTTATACACTTCAGAATTCATTATGCTACTACCATCAGCAGTTGTATCATCAATGAAGACAAGTGAGCCAGTACCTTCAGCAGCCATACATGCCCAGGCCATAACACCCCCACCACCGTGTTTCACAGATGAGGTGGTATGCTTTGGATCTTGGGCAGTTCCTTCTCTCCTCTATACTTTGCTCATGCCATCACTCTGATATAAGTTAATCTTCGTCTCATCTGTCCACAAGATCTTTATCCAGAACTGCGGTTGCTCTTTTAAGTACTTCTTGGCAAACTGTAACCTGGCCATCCTATTTTTGCAGCTAACCAGTGGCTTGCATCTTGCAGTGTAGCTTCTGTATTTCTGTTCATGAAGTCTTCTGCGGACAGTGGTCATTGACAAATCCACACCTGACTCCTGAAGAGTTTTTTCTGATCTGTCGGACAGGTATTTGGGGATTTTTCCTTAATATAGAGAGAATTCTTCTGTCTTCAGCTGTGGAGGTCTTCCTTGGCCTGCAGTCCCTTTGCGATTAGTAAGCTCTTTCTTCTTAAAGATGTTCCAAACAATTGAGTTTGGTAAGCCTAAGGTTTGTCTGATACCTCTAACAGTTTTATTCTTGTTTCACAGTCTCATAATGGCTTCTTTGACTTTCATTGGCACAACTTTGGTCCTCATGTTGATAAACAGCAATAAAAGTTTCCAAAGGTGATGGAAAGACTGGAGGAGAGACTAGGTGCTGAGAGATCTCTTATACCTGCAATAAGGAGGCAATTAAACACACCTGAGCAATTACAAAACACCTGTGAAGCCATGTGTCCCAAACATTATGGTGCCCCGAAATGGGTGGACTATGTATAAACACAGCTGTGATTTCTACATGGTGAAACCAAAATGTATAAAAATGGCCTTTAATAAAATATGACAATGTGCACTTTAACCACATGTGATTTTATTTCTATTACAAGTCTCTAATTGTGGAGGGCACTGTATCTCACATTTTGAAAGTGTTAGCAGCTATGGTGATAATGGATCCACTAGTTATCATCTACCAAAACTCCATAGATTCAAAAACATTTTCCATAGATGGGGAGACAGCAAATTACATTGTTTAAAAAATGTAAGAGAAAGAATATTAAAGTATAAGACAGTTAATCTAACATTAGTCATTGGGAGGTAGACAAAAATGCTGGTGAAACTCAGCGGGTGAAGCAGCATCTATGGAGCGAAGGAAATAGGCAACTTTTCAGGTCGAGACCCTTCTTCAGCACAGAAGGAGAATTGTATGGTGGCAGATAGCCAGTCGGTATCTATAGTCTGGGTTGGGTACGAACTGGGAGGTAGGGAACTGGAGCTGGAAACCATGAGGTACAAGATGGAGGCGCAGGCAAGTCCCGAGAAAGCAAACGTGGCTGTGGTACCGGGTCTGGGTTAGGATGTGGTCGTAGAGTTGGAGGGAAGGATGTGGTCGTAGAGTTGGAGGGAAGGGGAAATCACAGAGGGGGGGCAGTGAGAGAGTTAAAGTGTCTTCAGAGTGAGGAGGAGAACCTCTTCAAAGTAGGCATACCTTGAGGAGATTTTGCAGTGGAGTAGACAAAATGTTTAAGAAGGAACTGCAGATGCTGGAAAATCAAAGGTAGACAAAAATGCTGGAGAAACTCAGCGGGTGAGGCTATGGAGCGAAGGAAATAGGCAAACGTTTCGGGTCGAGACCCTTCTTATTCATTGGGATAATGCAATAATTTATCTTTAAGGTATGGTCACAAGCCACTTAGAAAATAAACCCATGCAGTCACAGGAAGGTCTCCATACAGACAGCACCTGTAGTCAGGATCAAACCTCAGGCGCTGTAAGGCAACAACTTTACCACTGTGTCTCTTGCCACACCATGAATGAATATCATGATCGAACAATACGAATTGAAATAAAATTATGTTTGACAAATCCGTTAGAATATTTTTTAGGTTGTAATTATAGACGAAGGGAAAACCAGTGGATATGTTGTATTTGTTCTTTCTTTATATATCTAATTGAGCTAATTAGAAATGACAATACAATATAGACCCAAGTGGACTACAACTCACCGTTATCATCCACCACTCTGGTCTGTTCCTTACAGCAATCTATCGGTAAACCAATAATTTCCACTTCAACAAAGGGATCAATTATCTGTTAAAGACCAATCAATTAAAAAATATAAATGTGAAAATATATTCTTGGAATTTACTAATGCACCCAGGTATGAAACACTACAAAAAATGCACATTGGCTTATTATTCTTTAGGAATATATCACAATTGCAGAGAAATAGAAACATCGCATCATTTTTCTCAACAATAATTTTTCGCAAAATAATGCTCATCGATGAAAATCACAATTGTCCAAATGGTGAAATCCTTAACTACATCTGTGATTTCTACACACTGCTGCGATTTGTTTAGTCATGTTTCTATTTTGCTTCTATGTTGTACATTTAATCAACCAATCATTTCCCATCCTCTGCATTTGCCAAAATCTAAGGAACTAGAATCTCTCAATTTAAGAAGATAAATATTAATGTTACATCTTTACATTTCAACTCATGCTCTATCCAAATATAACATGTTTCATGTAGAAGAGGAAGAGTTCATCTAATTAATCCTTCCTCAACAAGAAACGCCAGTGTCAGCATAAATAGTGATTTGTCAGTGGTTCTTCGTAAACAAGTACAGGTACACCATTGATTTCCCGGCACCCTTGGTTCCAGAGGCTTGCTGGATTATCCATTTTGCTGGACCAACAGAGGTCATGTAATAATAATTCAGCAAAAATACATCTTTACCACTAATTATACCCCATCCGTGTTTCTAAAGCACCATAGACTGCTAGAAACTTAAATGAAGATTTAACAATTAACAAACAGGTAAACAATTAACACTTTCAGGACGGAGGTACACATCCCGAAAGAATGTGCGTTACACGCAACGCTCTCGTAATTTTGTCCAGATTAAAGAACGTGCCGGCCCATCAGTTGCCGGAAAATCGGTGGCGGACCTGTAGTTTCATTGTCTTTCTTTGCCAGGGATAATCAAATCCAGGGTTGGCATTGTAGTTTAATGACCAAAATCAAATTAGTAGCACATTAAATCTCCATTACCTCGCCTCGGTCCCCAAGCATAGAATGTGGTGGCTTGGGCAACTGTTGTCCACTGATAATTTTTATTGTGAGCTGCTTTTTAAGATGGCCATGCAGAGAATCTTCAGAGAATGGGTTAAAAACACCTGTAACAGAAATTTCACACAGTGTAGAAAGGAATTAGATTGTAAATGAACATAACCATATAACAATTACAGCATGGAAACAGGCCCTCTCGGCCCTTCCAGTCCGTGCCGACCATTTGTTTTCCCCTAGTCCCATCTACCTGCACTCAGACCATACCCCTCCATTCCCTTCACGTCCATATACCTATCCACTTTACTCTTAAATGTTAAAATCGATCCTGCCTCCACCACTTCTGCTGGAAGCTGATTCCACACAGCCACCACCCTCTGAGTAAAGAAGTTCCCCCTCACGTTACCCCGAAACCTCTGTCCCTTAATTCTCATGTCATGCCCTCTTGTTTGAATCTTCCCTACCCTCAATGGGAAAAACGTATCCACGTCAACTCTGTCTATCCCTTTCATCATTTTAAAGACCTCAATCAAGTCCCCCCTTAATCTTCTGCGCTCCAAAGAATAAAGACCTAACTTGTTCAACCTTTCTCTGTAACATAGTTGCTGGAACCCTGGCAACATTCTAGTAAATCTCCTCTGTACTCTCTCTATTTTGTTGACATCCTTCCTATAACTAGGCGACCAAAATTGTACACCATACTCCAGAATTGGTCTTACCAATGCCTTGTACAATTTTAACATTACTTCCCTACTCCTATATTCAATGCTCTTATGTATAAAGGCCAGCACACCAAAGGCTTTCTTTACCACCCTATCTACATGCGATTCCACCTTCAGGGAACTATGCACAGTTATTCCTAGATCCCTCTGTTCCACAGCATTCCTCAATTCCCTACCATATGATTTTTTTTTTTTTAATGCAGCAAATGTAAAATCATTTCACACGGCAGGTTTATTAATTGTAACTTCAGGGTTCAAAGTAACTCAGCAGCATGCTGTTTCCACTCTGTGTAACCTGTCATACATATTAAACTCCAATTACATACTTCCACAATCGACATTACTTGTATTTAGTTTAGACATGCAGGGTGGACACAGGCCCTTCGGCCCACCGTGTCTTGAGCCGACCAACGATCACTCTTGTACTAATTATGTTCTGTTCACTGGGGACAATTTACAGAAGGTAATTAACCTACAAACCATGTCTTTACAATGTGGGAGGAAACCACAGCACATGGAGAAAACCCATGCAGTCACAGGGAGAACATGCAAACTCCATACAGACACCACCCGTAGTCAGGATTGAACCCAGGTCTCTCGCGCTGTAAGGCAGCAACTCTACCGCTGCGCCACCATGCTGCCCGTAGTTAACAGAAAGCACTTGGCCAAAAATTTTAATATACCAAAAAATGCTGTTGCTAATATTGGCAATTGATTGCTTTACACATTCGTACAACCCCCCCCCCCCCTCTCTCTCTCTCTCTCTCTCTGCGCAGTATTTCAATGGACTGTTGGGTTGTTAAAAATTGAATTTCATAAGAATATATTAAATGCTGTCTGCTGTCACACCAAAAAGAAAACTTGATAAATGGAAAATGAGAAATTTTCTTTTAATTTCCATCAAACTATAGGGACCTACCTGCGAGAGGGAAAAGTGGAAGATTTAACTGCTGATTTCCTGCTAGATTTAACTGGCTAAAAAAGCATTCACCAAGGAAATGCACTTGAAACTGATGGGGTGCAAATTTAAATATACAGGTTTATAGAAGTGTAAAGAAGGGTCTCGACCTGAAACGTCACCTATTCCTTCGCTCCATAGATGCTGCCTCACCTGCTGAGTTTCTCCAGCTTTATTGTCTAACTTCGATTTTTCCAGCATCTGCAGTTCTTTCATAAATAGGTTTATAGAAGTGATGATGGACAAAATTGCTGGAGAAACTCAGTGGGTGCGGCAGCATCTATAGAACGAAGGAAATAGGCAACGTTTCGGGCCGAAACATTGCCTATTTCCTTCGCTCTATAAATGCCGCCGCACCCGCTGAGTTTCTCCAGCAATTTTGTCTACCTTCGATTTTCCAGCATCTGCAGTTCCTGCTCGAACATTTTATAGAAGTGATCTTATTTGACCTCAGCAAATAATTCAATCCATTGCAGTCAATTTTATTTCAATCCCCGAGTCATGTTGCAGGCTGAATGATGGTTTGTAATCAGTCTGAAGAAGGTTCCAAACCCAAAATGTTGAATGACTGCTGCCCCTTTCCGAGATGCTGCCTGACCTGCTGAGTTCCTCCAGAACTTGTGGTTGTTAGTGCAACAATTATCATGCCTGATGTCAAGTACAGGAATCACATACAGTTACAAATGGACTCAGCAATGCAGTGTCCCCCAGAACAGAACAATTCACAACGTTCCAGCGATATAGCACCCAAACCGTAAAACATGAGCATAAATGAGTGAAAGGCAAAAGCCTTCAAGGAGGGCTGTTAAGACTCTTCCAAGATAGTAGTGGGTCTTCTTCTTGCGTATGGCGTGCACTGCTTAAGGTTGTAGGACAACTTGTTCTATTTGATTGTGCACACCAGGTTGATTGCATTCGTCGAAACAGGGCGGACCACCTGAAGGTTGCAATCTTCCACCCCAAGATAGTAGAAGGTGAATAAATATCCTTAAGGCTATTTTAATTAGTATGTCTGGAAAACTGTAATCTACACATCCAAGCTTTATTATTTAATAGTGTGAAACAAATGAAATATTAAATATAAAGAATACCTTGGCACATCGATTGAGGTTTTAGGACATACCCACAGTTCCCATTTTTCATAAATAGGGCTCTGTTTAGCTGCATCATACGACCATCAGACTGATAATTTAGTGCCACTGTGAATACAAACAGAATGGTAATGTCACAATCTGAAAGCTCTCCTTTTAATTTGTTTTTATAATTTTTAGAAAAGGACTGAACTGGGGAAACTTCTTCCAATACCGAGTCACCTTCTAATGGTGGATCGCTTGGACGCTACCGGGAGGCTGTGGCCCTTGAGAAGCCGGGCGGCAGATCCTCATGGCCAGACTCAGTGTTGGCATCGTGGAGCCATCAGGAGATGACCCGGCGACCGTCGAGGACAGGCGCCAGCGATCGTGGACAGGCCGGCGGTAGAAAAAGTCCAATGCCTGCAAGGAGGTACGCTGGAAGAGCACTCTAGCTTCAGGACTGTGGAGCGGCCAGCTGCGCTGAACTTTTACATCGGGAGCCTGGGATCTCTCGGCGAGATCACCAGGGGTGGAACTCCATCCGGCGCGGCCTTGTCGGCTTCGGAAGCCACGGACTCCGGTTAGGAAGCGGCCGTTCCAGGTGTCCCAAGCCGCTGAGAGGGCCTACCGACGCCGGAGCACCATCACCCGGCGTGAAGGCCTAAAACATCGGGCCGCCGTAACGCCGACTGCGGAGGCCTCAATAGGCCCGACTATGGGTGGACAAGGGGATGGGACTGGACTTTGTGCCTTCCCTCACAGTGGAAACCATTGTGGGGGGATGTTTTTATGTTTATTGTTAATTCTTTAGTGTTGTGTCTCATCTTTATCTATGTGCTGCATGGCAAGACAAATTTCACTACACCAACTGGTGTATGTGACAATAAATGTCCTTTGTCGCTTATGAGAGGATGATTCAACACCTGGTATATGAGGGGAAGAAGCTGTTCCTGGGTCTGGTGGGTCGTGCTTTCAAGCTTTTGTACCTTCTGCCCAGTGGGACCGGGAAGAAGAGGGAAAGGTCCTTGAATCTGCTACTCTTCCCAGGTTACTGTGGGGAATGTGCATTTAAGAGCTGTGGCCTGTCTGAGATTGATGTACAGCAAATATGACTAAAATCATTTAATAAATAAATAAATAAATATATTACATATATATATATACATACATACACATACACATACACATACGTGTATAATCACTCTTACCCATCTGACAACCAACATTCCAGCATTCTTGTGGGTTGAAATTGCTCGAGTCTATTCTGAACGCAGATGGATATACACGTGTGAAATGTTTCTGGTTAAAACCAATAAATTGCTCAGGCTTTTGATGTAAAAGTTGGTGGGCTTGAGTCTCACTTAACGATAAAACCTTTCCAGAGGATCCTGTTAAAAAAGTATGTACTTTGTAAAATTTGAAATGAAATCATAGGTTAAATTGGGACATCAGCAAAATGGTAATTTTGCAATTTTATGTAATTTAAACACATAGATCTCAACACAGGTATCACATTCAGCAGAGTTAAGGGCCTGTCCCACTTTCACAACCTCTGCCGAGTTTGCCCTTGACTCGTACTTGCAGCATGGTCGTCACGAGGTCGTGCGTAGGTCGTAGCAGGCAGTGATGCTAGTCGTAGGTACTCGTGGGTCGGGGCATTTTTCTAGCATGATGAAAAATGTCCACGAGTAAAACAGGTCGTGAATTAGGTCGTGAAAGTGGGACAGGCCCTTTAGACCTCCTGCATTATCACGGTTGATTTACTTTGCCACTTGCCCTGTAAACAATCACATTACAAAGAGTTCACCTTCGGGGTAGGGAATTGATAGCAATATTGGTGACAGCAAAGAGAAGAGAAAGAAAATTGAATATCTTTACGAGACAATGTGCAGGCCATGCCCAGATAATGAACGGGTTGTGTCTCTACAGATATTCATAAATCAATTCTGCCTATAAATCAGTAAAAATTAAAAAAAATCACTTGAAATGGTCCCCATAGCTCCACAGCATAGTAATGAATGGCATTTAATGATAAAAATCTGATAAGAATAACTACTAAAAGGGGCGGGAAAGACAGGAAACTATTTCTACCTTTGATAGGAACTAATGTATGCATGTATGTTGTGTCTTGAATTTAATAACATTCAGGAAGCTCGTTCGTATGTGGGAATGTCCATAAGTTCGTACCCGGGAGCACCCTGCACCTACAAATCTGTGGCATGACTGCAATCTCATTGTACAGCTGGAGAATATTCTACTCAATCCCAAATTCTTTGCCTGCTTGCCAGTGATAAGATGTAGTGGTAAATAAATACTTTAAGTGTGGTATTATCAGCTCAGTTACTTTCATTATTTCAATAAAGATAAGTTACTGAATCCACATTTTAAACCATTCAAGCAGAAACCCTTTTTCAGTAACACTTTTCATATTGAAATTGTTTTAGTCATTTGGGACATCCCTCACCTTTTGCTTGGAGATCCTGAGAGGTCACAGAGTTGGTGTATACAACCAGGTCAGAAAGACCACGATAGAGTTTCATTGTTTTTTTGCGATGGCCCAATCTACATAGAAACACAATGTCAAGTCATCATTGTTTGTAAAGGATGTGGAAATAACACTAATTCATCACTCTTCAGGAAGAAGGGGACTAAGGCAAGTTGAATAATTCAATTTTAACAACACCACCACCCATTCAATTCTATTCTTTACCTTCCTCTCTCATCAGATTCTAAAATCTTGGTTTATTTTAGAGATATAGCATGGAAACGGACCCTTAAGCTCACCAAGTCTGTGTCAACCAATGATCACCAGTTATCCCAGTTTTGCATCCCACACACGAGGGCTAATTTACAGAAGCCAAATAACCTACAAACCTGCACATCTTTGGGATATGGGAGGAAACCAGAGCACCCTGAAAAAACCCATGCAGTCACAAGGATAATGTATACACTACGTACAGAGAGCACCCATAGTCGGGATCGAACACGGGTATCTGGCGCTGTAAGGCAGCAACTCCACTGCTGCGCCTGTGTACAGCGTTTCATTCTCCGCCTATCACTTCAGCCTCCGCTGTTATCTCCACCCTTCCTTCACCTACCCAACTGTATCTGCCAATCCACCCGGCCTCCATACATCGCTAGCTCTTGCCCCACTTCTTTATATTGGCTATTTCCCATCTATACTTTCAGTTTAGATAAAGTGTCTTGACTCGAAACATCAACTGTCCATGTCCCTCCACAGATGCTGACTGGCCTGTTGAGTTCCTCTAGCTGCAGTCTCCAGATTCCATCATCTATAGTCCTCTGCTTTTATAATATCAATATCTCTATTATTTTTAATTTCCACTTTCATATAACTATAATGATCCAATATTATTTTCTAAATGGGGAGAGAATCCAGAAATCGGAGGTGCATAGGGACTTGGGAGTGCTGGTGCAGGATTCCCAAATCGTTAATTTGCAAGTCGAATCAGTAGTAAAGAAAGCACTGAATTTATTTCGAGGGGGCTTGTATACAAAAACAGGGATGTAATGCTGAGGCTTTATAAGGCGCTGATCAGGCTGCATTTGGAATATTGTGAGCAATTTTGGGCACCATATCTCAGGAAGGATGTGCTGATTCAGAGGGTCTAGAGGAGGTTTACAAGAATGATTCCAGGAATGAGTAGGTTAACATATGATGAGCGTTTGATGGCACTATGCCTATATTCGCTGGAGTTTAGGAGAATGAGGGGGGACCTCATTGAAACGTACAGAATAGTGAAAGGTTTGGATAGAGTGGATGTGGAGAAGATGTTACCACAAGTGGGAGAGTCTAGGACTAGAGGTCACAGCCTCAGAATTAAAGGACGTTCTTTCAGGAAGAAGACGAGGAGGAATTTTTTTAGTCAGAGGGTGATGAGTCTGTGGAATTCTTTGTCACAGAAGGCTGTGGAGGCAAAGTCAGTGGATATATTTAAGGCAGAGATAGATTCTTGATTAGAGGTTATGGGGAGAAGGCAGGAGAATGGGGGTAGGAGGAAGACATAGATCAACCATGATTGAATGGTGGAGTAGACTTGATGGCCCAAATGGCCTAATTCTACTCCCACCACTTATGATATGATAAGTACGTGGATATGCAGGGAATGGAGGGATATGGATCACGTGTAGGCAGAGGAGATTAGTTTAATTTGGCGTTTATTAATCTAGGACCTTATGGGCAAGGTCCATTCCTGTGCTGAACTGTTCTAAATGTAAATTAATAAAATTTACATATTGTATTCAGATGTACAAATAAAATAATTAAAGCAATAGTCAATGCACATTCACAACAATGAACCTTTAGGAACAATGAACTGTACAAAAAAAAGTTAACGATTTATTAAACATTTGCAAAATTTTGAAATGTTAAAGCAATTGAACCAACAAGAACTAATATTGTTCACTTTATATGAAAAGTAATCGCAGGTAGAAATGTCTGAGAGTGGGCTCAGCTGGGGAGATCTCGAAAGAACTGCCAACAACCGAGTGAGGTGGAGGACATTTGTCATTGGCCTATGCTTCCTAAAGGAACAATGGGCTTAAGAAGAAGAAGAATCGCAGGTAGCTAACCTGTAGGCTGACCCAGTATCTTTACCAATAGCATTCTGCTGATCTTCATCATTCGGATTGAACAGTTTTCCTTTGGATTTTGCACTTTTCTAATCCAGAAAAAGAGACAATCGATATAACACATCAGTACAAATGCAAGTACTTTAGCTGTACTTGATGCTGCTCAATGTTATACTTAAAATCTTTATTTAAAGCAGTCTACCCTATATGTTTCAGGTATATATTTTAATTGCCTAAATAATGTTTAAATAACAGCTTGAAAATATTTTACCGATTGAATAAAATCAGCAATATCCTACCTTCTGTTTGGTAAAACTGCTGATAAATGATCGATTGTGAGGTTTTCTCCCACTTTCTTTTGTATTTTCTTTAACACGCGAGTTCTGGAAGGGTAGAGAAGAACATTTAAAGCAGCTGGATTTACATCATGAAACCTGGTTATCAATATGTGCCAATACAGGCCATTCTGCAAAACTATTTAACTACACAAACACAGTATTGTGCTCACCGTGGGTAATTGTAATTTAATTATAAATGAGAAGAAGAAATCATCTTTCTCAATTCAGGTTTAGCTGTTTAGCTTCATCACAATTGATGGAGCTGTGATTGTTCACCACACAGACCTACTTTAAAATAATAGGAAATTGGTTTTTCATCACTTCATTATCATGCCTATTGCCTGGCCTTTTGCCCAGGAAACACGTTAAGAAAATATGATCTTGAAAAAAATAGTATAGAGTCACACAGCGTGGAAACAAGCCCTCCGGCCCAACTTGCCCACACTGACCAACATTTCCCATCTACACTAGTCCCACCTGCCTGCGTTTGGCCCTTATCCTTCTCAACCTGTCCTATCCGTGTACCTGTCCAAATGTTAGACGAATGATAAAGAATGATAAAAAATACATTTTGAATATTTTAAGTTTGAATAGAATTGAATTTAATACATTATTAGCCAAGTATGTATATATACAAGGAATTTGCTTTGGTGCTTTGCTCGCAAGGATAACAACACGATATACAGTAGACAATTAAAAATAAAACATTATAATTTAAACATGTGAAGAATAAAATAATACCAGAGCAACATGCACAAGTGATTCCGCACGTGTTGGATTCTCCAGCAAAGCTTTTGCACTTTCAGACCTTGTGACATATTTGTTTTTAATCAAACAAAATAAAATGGTTAGAATTTGCAGTCACAGTGAAAATACTGATGTTCCCCACTGATCTTGACTTTTTTAAATGTTTAAATTTAAACTCCTCTGCTTTTAAACTCCCGAAAAAAGCTGAACCGCCAATAACATCGACAATTTTGCAAACAACAAACCAGAAAGCAAAATCAAAAGTTTTGGCTAACATTTTACAGGGTGCACAATAGGATTAAGACAAAGGCATTGAAAAATAAAGAGACTATAAAATCTATATTAATTCTAAAACATGTAGAATTGCAATTCTTGTGCATAAAGTGCCTCTCTGTGCCAGTCAATTTACTCAATGGCATTTATGGATTAATATGACCTTTAAAAAAAATCAATGACATCCAAGAGATGGTAGGCAATTCCTCTATACTTAGAAAATTATTGAAACTTTAGTTTAATCATTGATTCCTTTAATTTTGATAAAGTTTAGTTTAGCTTAGAGATACAACATGGAAACAGGCCCTTGGGTCCATGCTGACCATGATCAACCATTCACACACGTTCTATATTATCCCATTTCTTATCCAATCCTCACACACTAGGGGCAATTTATAGAAGTCAATTAACCTATACACTTGCATGTCTTTTGGACCCGAGAGGAAACCAGAGCACCCGGAAGAAAGCCTTGGAGAACCTGCCAACTCCATACAGACAACACCTGAGGTCAGGATCAATCCAGATCTCTGGCACTGTGAGACAGCTGCTCTACCAGCTACACCACTGTGCCGCCCAAAAAGACTACTAAAGTCAATCTGAAGAAGGGTCCCGACCCGAAACGCCACCCATTCCTTCTCTCCAGAGATGCTGCCTGTCCTGCTGAGTTACTCCAGCATTTTGTGTCTATCTTTGGTATAAACCAGTATCTTTCTACACAAGTTCCTTTCTACACAAGACTACTACAAAACTGTAGGTGAATCAATGAAGGGCAGGTAATCTACCACTGCCCATTTCTACCATTACTTGAGAAAGGTTTGAAGCCTCTATGGGCCGAGAGGGAAATCTGCTTGAGCATTCTGAACTGAAAACCAGCAACAATAGGATACCCAACAAAACTACCATCAACTTGATGTTTCTGTTCAGAAACTATTGGGTCACAAATATGGAAAAACAATAATAAAAAGTTGTATTGTTTAAGAAAGAACTGCAGATGCTGGAAAAATCGAAGATAGACAAAAGTGCTGGAGGAACTCAGCGGGTGAGGCAGCATCTATGGAGAGAAGGAACAGGCGACGTTTCGGGTCAAGACCCTTCTTTCAGACTGATGGGGGGAGGGGGGTAAAAAGAAAGGAAGAGGTGGAGACAAGAGGTGGGAGAGCAGGGAAGGGGGAGGTGAAGGAGGGAGAAAGGAAATTAGAGAAGTCAATGTTCATACCGCTGGGGTGTAAACTACCTAAACGAAATATGAGGAGTTGTTCCTCCAATTTGCGCTGGGCCTCAATCTGGCTATGGCGCGAGAGGTCAGATTCGGAATGGGGGGGGGGCGGGGGGTTGAAGTGCTGAGCCACCAGGAGATCAGGTTGGTTAGTGATCACTTTGATATAATAAAAAGTTGTAGGCAATTTTTAAATGACTTACACGATGTACTTAAACAATGTAAAAGCAACCAGGAGATTCTTAATGCAACTTGTGTAAAATCTGATTTTCCAAGTTTCAAGTACAAACTTTCTTTAAGAAATAAAATTCAATGAATATGAAAAATGGTTCTGTAAAAGTGATGCATCATGAAGTGCTTTCTTTGCTTGCCAAGAAGAAATAAAACGCTAAAGCTTTTTTCTCCTTGATTAATTTCTCCCTTTAATCTCGTTTTCACAGAACAGCATAAGCAAACATTTAGCTATTCAAGGAACTCCACCTAATGTCAAGGACACAGGTGAGAAGTCACATTCTGATCCCGTGGGTATCCTGGGTTTGATCCAGAGCATAGTTACTTAACTAAACAATGACTGAAACACTGAAATATATTTTCCAGTTCGCCTTTTTGACCGAGTCTGAATACAATTACATGAAAACCCACGTACGTTCACTAGTAATAGGATTCAACTCCAAACTAGATTAATTCACAGATAAAATTGCAAAATGTTAAAAATGAGACAAGATGAGGATACAATGGAAAGTAAAGCTTCATAATTGTTTTAGCACATAGTGCCAATATTAAAAGTTTGCCTTCAAAGGGGGGCACCCCATCATGAAAGAAACTAAAATTAATAACCATTTTCTGTTCTTTCATGATATGTATCAAACCAAATTAACATGTTACCATAACTACAGAGCCTCTATGCTTTAGGTTATTTCACTTTGGAAAAAAACAAGTTCAAAGATAAGAATACAAAGTAAATACATGGAAGGAGAAAATTACAGAAATCACTTTCGTAAAGGTAGATCCATTTCGATTATGTTCTTCCTGATATATATTGCAAAGCATATATCCTCCACTAACATCACAATCAAGGCATTTGTTTGCCAATACTGCATGATTCTAGTAGGTGTACTTGAGGCTGGACATCCACGCTACCTTCAGAAATGCTCGGATGTAGTTTTGCACCAGGTCTCATAGGCATATAAGAAGACAAGGTCTAATCATGCTCAGTAGACTATGGGTTTGCTTCACCAAGAGGCGGCTCATGAGATACGGGAAGTGGTCATCATTTCCATGGTTTTGCAGTGAATCTTAATTGTCGGCGGGCAGTGTGGTGCAGCAGGGTCAAGATGTACAGGACCTCAATTTTGTAGATACACACAAAATGCTGGAGTAACTCAGTAGGTCAGGCAGCATCTCTGAAGAAAAGGAACAGGCAACGTTTTGGGTCAGAAACTTTCTTCAGACTGAAAGATAGAGAAGGCCAGAACAAAACAGGGCTAGCAACAGATGACCTCAGGAAGGGTGGAGCTGATAATGGCCCTTTATTAGCTGGGGAAGATGTGTTAACGGCAAGGATACACAGATGTGAACAGTGGATCTAGTAGGATGACCAGGGTGGGGAATGGGGGGGGGTAAGGGGGAAATTTTGCAGATGTTGGATGCAAGACTCGTGTTCTTGCATGCTTCAGTGAAAACATTAATGACTCAAAGTTAGGTCTCTGAGCATGATCGTAATCTACTTATTGCAGCCTGACTTCTGGGATCTGGGCCATCCTAGTCCTGGAAGTAGGTTGTATAGCTTCCCATTAGTTCTGAAGATTTATCTAACTTTCACATGAGTTTTGTTGGAGATGAGATGCAACAATATAGCAAGAAAGACTGAGAAGAGCACTGGAGAAACGATGCAGCCTTGTTTGACAGCGGACTCTACTTCCTGAGAAGATTACAGAGATTCAGTATGTCAAAGAGAATTCTCTTGAACTTCTACAGGTGCACAGTAGAGAGTTTCCTGACTGGCTGCATCGTGGCCTGGTTCGGCAACTTGAACGTCCAGGAGCGAAAAAGACTGTGAATAGTTGTAAACATTGCCCTGGCCATCACCGGCTCTGACCTCCCCACCATCGAAGGGATCTATCATAGTCGCTGCCTCAAAAAGGCAGCCAACATCATCAAAGATCCACACCATCCTGGCCACACACTCATCTCACCACTGCCATCGGGAAGAAGGTACAGGAGCCTGAGAACTGTAACGTCCAGGTTCAGCTTCTTCCCCATAGCCATCAGGTTATTAAACACTACAACCTCATAAGATATAAACTACAATATATTATTATTATTATTATTATTATTGCACTGTTATTGTTCGTTCTTTTTCCCCCCTGAGTTTTTGTTATATTATTTATTATGATTACATATTCTGTTGTGCTGCGGCAAGTAAGAATTTCATTGTTCTCTGGGACATTTGACAATAAAACACTCTTGACTTCATTGAAATTGGTAAACCACCAAAATTCACTCTCTCCAGGGTTTTAACTAGAAAGGCATATATTTAAATAAAGTACTAAAAAGTGTAAACATTAGGACATTTGAAGTACTGTTTATGTGCTATATAAAAAGATAACAGTTGTTAGAAAAATAAATGGATTCCAAAGATTTATCCAAACTATCTTCCCCGTCCTCATCAACAATAGTGAGGCACAAATGCGCATGATGGAAAATTAGAATATTTTGCAAATGTTACCTGTTGTAGATTATCACTTAAACCTTTGTGTGTGGCATTCAGAAGTGCACAAACTGTATGTCTATCCGGATTTTCCTTATCCTGGAGCTGAGACTCTTTCTGCAAGAAATCCAGTTTCTTTCTTATGAAACATTCCACTTGATGGTGGTTCGCAGTACTGCCCTGCATAAGGAACAGTTGAATACAGCATTAAATATTCCAATAATATCAATATTCCAAAAACAACTGCTCAAATAGATTTAAAGTCTAAAAGCCACAGTAGTAAAGGGGATTTTAGCTCTGTTGAAACACGGTAGGCATACAGTAAAATCCATACAGGAGATTTACCTGATAGCATCTCTTTCTGAAGGTTTTATTGTATTAATCGGCCTTTTGAGGGGTCCAGAAAGCCTCAGAGAATAGCAGGTTACTTACGCTCAGACAGAATTGGGGACTAGTTACTATTTTAAAAGGAACTCCTACTGAGGAAGCTGTTATCACAGTTTGCAGCAAAAAAAATCATTCTTAAAGATTGATTATTAAAGAAAGCTGTGACAGGATCTGTCAAAGTCAGCATGGATTTATGAAGGGGAAATCATGTTCGACTAATCTTCTGGAATTTTTTGAGGATGTAACAAGTAGAATGGATAAGTGAGAGCCAGTGGAAATGGTGTATCTGGACTTGCAAAAAGTCTTTGACAAGGTCCCACACAAGAGATTAGTGTGCACAATTATTGGTGGTAGGGTATTGACATAGATAGACTGGTTGTCAAACAGGAGTTACCAATTCCAATGAAGCAAAGAGTTGGAATTAACGAGTCCTTTCCAGAATGGCAGGCAGTGACTAGTGGGGTGCCGCAAGGCTCGGTGCTGGGACCCCAGTTATTTACAATATATATTAACAATTTAGACGAGATAATTAAATGTGACATATCCAAGTTTGTGGATGACACAAAGCTGGGCGGCAGTGTGAACTGCGATGAAGATGCTATGAGGCTGCAAAGTGACTTGGATAGGTTGGGTGAGTGGGCAGATGCAGCATAATGTGGATAAATATGAGGTTATTCCACTTTGATGGCAAGAACAGGAAAGCAGATTATTATCCGCATGGTATCAGATTAGGAAAAGGGGAGGTGCAACAAGACCTGGGTGTGCTTGTACATCAGTCACTGAAAGTAAGCATGCAGGTACAGCAGGCAGTGAAGAAAGATAATGGCATGTTGACCTTCATTGCGAGAAGATATGAGTTTCAGAGCAAGGAGGTCCGACTGCAGTTGTACAGGGCCCTGGTGAGATCGCATCTGGAGAATTGTGTGCAGTTTTGGTCTCCTAATATGAGGAAGGACATTACAGCTATTGAGGGAGTGCAGCGCAGGTTCACCAGGTTAATTCCCGGTATGGCTGGACTGACATATGATTAAAGAATGGGTCGTCCGGGCTTGTATTCACTGGAATTTAGAAGGATGAGAGGGGATCATAGAAACATATAGAATTCTTAAAGAATTGGAGAGGCCAGATGCAGGAAAAATGCTCCCAATGTTGGGGGATTCCAGAACCAGGGATCATAGTTTAAGAAAAGGGTTTAGGACTGAGATTAGGCAAAATTATTTCACCCAGAGTGTTGTGAATCTGTGGAATTCTCTGCCACAGACGGCAGTGGAGGCCAGTTCACTGGATGTTTTCAAGAGAAAGTTAGATTTATCTCTTGGGGCTAACAGAATCAAGGGATATTGGATGATTAGCCATGATCATATTGAATGGCGGTGCTGGCTCGAAGAGGTGAATGGCCTACTCCTGCACCTATTTTTCTATGTTGCTAAATCTGCATGTTTAATGATCAGCATTACTCAAGGGTTAGCTGAAATGATTCAGTTAATATCCCGACTGGATACTGCTGAATGGAAAATAAAGACAAATAATTTTGATTTATTGAGTACAAGTTTCCTCTATCAAGTATATTAAGCAATTTAAATGCAGGCTATTTGAAGTGATTTGGGTAACAAAATGCTAACGATGCCATTAAATATGTTAAGGACAACCAAGCTGCCAGACGAAATGGCTGAGGAAGCTACTATAACAACATTTACATGGCATTTGGACAAGTACATGGATAGGAAAGGTTTGGAGGTATACGGGCCAAAAGCAGGAAGGAGGAACTCGTGTAGATGAGGCCTCTTAGTTGGCATGGGCAAATTGAGCCGAAGGGCCTGTTTCTGTGCTGTATGGTTCTATGACCTAATCGTCAAAGACTAATCCACTCAAATTTTATATTTTTCTTCAAATTACATTGATCTAAGTTTTGTCCATCGAATATAGTCACTATTAATATTTTAACCCTACTAGAGACAATGCTTGAAGCACAACCAGTAGTACAATGATTGTAATGTGGGGGAAGGGCATGGAAATGGGACTTGGTGGAGAGTTTGCAAAGGTAACACAGAAAATAGGTGCAGGAGGCGGCCATTCAGCCCTTCGAGCCAGCACCGCCATTCAATATGATCATGGCTGATCGTCTGCTATCAATAACCCGTGCCTGCCTTCTATCCATATCCCTTGACTCCACTAGCCCCTCGAGCTCTATCCAACTCTCTCTTAAATAAATAGAAATAAATTGAATAATATCGTTCCATGCTGGAACTGTAGATTGTTTTTTATCTTGTGAGAAAACAGTCCGCAGAACACGTCGACTAAATAATGCTACAGAGAACGCTCCAACTTTCTAAAATAATCTTACAAGAGATCTCTGTGTTTCATACCATATTTAATTGCTTATGCCAGGATTCATTCTCTCTATAGGATGCTGAATCGAATGATGACTGAAATCACTTTAATTTATTTAATATGTTATCCACTGTGTAATTTTAACGATTTATCGTGAATCAATTAAAACAGTTTGCAGACAAAACATCTTTCTGCAAAAAATGATCTGACTTGGGCTCTGTGGCTTGTTTCCTCATGGACTTGAGACAGCTTACCCATGAATCTTTAACCAGCTTTGCAATCTAACTTTGGATTTATCTGTGGCATCCAACAATATAGTAGGCTGACATTTAGTCATTTTAAAGAATTCTCACAGGCAACTAAAAAGGTAGAAAACATTTGACAATAAATTACATTTAAATCAGTGTATTTATAGCAAGATAAATATTGGACTTTTGCATTTGTATTCAGGAAGAATTTAAGGAGAAGTCATTATAAGGTCAGAAGTGATAACAGCAGAATTAGGCCATTCGGCCCATTAAGTCTACTCCGCCATTCAATCAGGCTGATCTATCTCTTCCTCCTAACCCCATTCTCCTGCCATTATCCCCATCACGTATTCAGGGAGCATACATAAAGCCAACATTAAATATATATATAGAAATTGTAAACGTCAAATTTTAAATATCCTTCTCAAAGGACTATACCATTAAAATAGGATTTTGAGAACTGAAGAAGCCGTATGCAACAATTAGGGATTAAGATTAAAATGTAATAAATTCAAGAATTGTTAAAGTAAAACTTCTGCATTCAAAGTTGAAATTCAGGTCAAATTGTTGATTCTGTGTTGACTGTACCTACCAAGAATGCAACAGTGCATTCTGTGGAAGAGTGGGTATCAAAGCAGTAATATCTAATTTATGCATCCAGAGGTGCAGTGTTTTGTTTTACGTGGTAACAAGGGCAGGCAGTGACCTTTTTGCCAACATTGCAGCCACATTTTCTTAGCCATCATATTTAACTGATATTTCTAAATCACTATTAAATTTAATTTCAAAATGTTTAGGTGAACAGTTACATTGATTTGCTTTAATTTGCACTCTTCTTCAATTTCGTCGGCGCTATCTTCATCAGACACCTCGCCTTCTTCTGCATCGGTGTTGAGGTCAGCTGAGAGTTTCTTTCCCTGAAATAGATCATGGATTAATACAGAAAGTACAGTGCACACTAACTTGTGTTACACATTCATGCATTGTTACAGGGCCCCCATAGATGGCTATGAGAAGGAATTTCCTTTCTTGAAAGGTGGCATATCTTTGGAATTTTTAATTCCATGAAATTGTGGAGGCTAAATCATTGAATATATTCAAGAATGAAATATATCCCGACGTCGAACGGGAGAACATCCTCAGATGCCTGGACCTCTGAATCGGCCACCTCCCACCGGACTCCGCGGCTCCCGAGGCCGAGTCCGAGCTGGGCGGAGATTCAACGCTGGCGACCCCCCGGCAAAGGTCCCAGGATTCCGCGCTGTTGGTCAGCGCCGCCCGCGCTGGAAGCTCCACAAACCACAGCACCGCGATGTCTATGCAGCAGGCCCAACGCTCCGGAGCTTCAAACGGCGATCCCAGGTGAGGCATCGCCCGCTCCGCAATGTATCCAGCGCTGCGCCGCCGCTGCTGAGGCTCTGGTCCGGTCCCGGCAGGAAAGGCCGCGCCAATCCAGTTGGTAGGCCCCGTGGAGGGGGGCGAGGGCGCGACTCGGAGAATAGTCGCATCCTCGCCAGGAAGCGACTGTAGGACGGTTTCCCCCTTATCCTACCGCCCTCCCCCACATAAAATACTAAAAATAAAACCAAACACCTACTTTAAACATACTAAAAATAAAAAAGATAAAAAGACAAACAGACTGCAGGCGGAGGCAGCCATTAACAGCGCCACCGGATGTCCACTGTCAAGATCAGGGTTGTCAGTAGGCTGGGGATGAGTGAGTATGATATTTGAGCTCAGTGCTCCGGGTGGCATCCTCGAAGGGGCGGGATCTATGTGAACATGTGATTTGATGCCTGCCGTCCGGGGCGGGATCCATGTGTACACGTGATAGATGTGGCCTGCCATCCATTCACAGACATATGTCATGGCCCCTTGGCAGAAAAGGTTGCCAACCCCTGTCCTATCGTTCTCGAATCCCGCACTCTGCGTTAATGGTCAAAGATGAACTTATTTCTTGTTGATTTTTATTGCTTCAGATTGTCAAGGGTTTTGTTAACAATTGCTACACAAATTCCCATTCTAGGCTTGCCACTCAATGCTGGAACAAATTTTCTAAGCTTGCATACCTCCATTTTAAAATAACAATAAAGCTATAAACCTATCCTAATCATTGACAAAATCTTTCCATGATGAAATAAGAACAAGCATCCAGAAATGGAACTGTTACCTTTATAAGAATTTTTCCCTTTAGACGTTGAGGAGAAGGAAACTGGTATTTTCGATGTCTTTCAACAGAGGATAACTCTAGTTTATTTCCAAAGATATCTTTCAAATATTGAGCAATCTTCTTCTGCTGATGGATGCTGCAGTGGTTCTCAATGGACAGAATAACAGGATACCTGGAATTTAAAGAAACTCAACAAATAACATAGCAAACTTTGAATAACCAAACATTTTTTTGTTTCAGGTGGGTGGATGGCTTAAGATGATATTTTGTTTTGAATCATGTCTCTCCAAGCACTTTTTTTTTTTAATAGTTAGTAGGAGAAACCCCATGAAAATACATAAACTCTTTTGGAGTAGATGTTCCAATTTTGGTGCAGACAATTCAAGAAAAGCTATTAATGTTAAACTGACTGAGATGGAAGACTGAACTTCCATTCAATTTTCACATGCCAGTACATTGATATAACTTCAGAAAATAATTTGGCTCAGC
This sequence comes from Okamejei kenojei, assembly GCA_035221665.1. Lineage (NCBI taxonomy): Eukaryota > Metazoa > Chordata > Chondrichthyes > Rajiformes > Rajidae > Okamejei > Okamejei kenojei. The sequence continues at coordinate 7,519,606 of CM069144.1, forward strand.
AAAGCAGAAATGAAAGAAAAAAACTGCAGACGAGTTAAATTTGTTGGAATGGGGGAATTAACCAAATACATTTGGGTTTCAGCAAGTTTTGGATAGCTGGATGTCCCAAAACAATGTTTGGCTTTGTCAAGGTGTAACAGCCAGTGAACTTCGAAGAAAGAAGCAAAAACATAAGAGAAAGAGCTCTATCTGCAAGCAGCCCTGTTTGATGGCAGCTGTGTGTTAATTGCAGTTTCCTGTGACATTCCACAATAATCATCCTTCCCAATTCTTCCTATAGAAGACCAACAAAATAGCCAAGATTCAGGCCAAAGCTGAGCAGCAAACTCACTGCACGTTACAGCCATTTCAAAATAGCAGCAGGTTCTGCAACCCAGTAATGCTCAATTGACCCATGCAATAAAGATAAGTTACACAAATGCGTTGTGACTTCATATGCGTGGATGTATTGAATCAGGATATTTTAGCTGATGACAATGACGTGCATTATTTCATGCATTGAAAACATGTCATACTGTGACTTATGCGCTTCTGATGCTGATTTTCAAGCAAATGATTTGACTCACTGTTATGAGACTTACAATGTGCCTCTCCAAAACTGCTGTGTGAATATCACTCGGATCAGTTAATTCATCTAAAGAATGGTTGAAAAGCAACACACATTGTAATTTCCTTTTGAAAATATGTATAATAATTGGGTCAATCACCTTTCTAGTGTATCACAGTGCCCGCCATAATGTTTGGGACAAAGACCCATCATTTATTTGTTGGCCTCTGTACTCCACAATTTGAGGTTTGTAATAGAAAAAAAAAATCACATGTGGTTAAAGAGCACATTGTGAGATTTTAATAAAGGCCATTATTATACATGTGGTTTCACCATGTATAAATTACAGTAGTGCTTATACATAGTCCCCCCCCCCCCCCCCCCCCCCCCATTTCAGGGCACCTTAATGTTTGGGACACAGCAATGTCATGTAAATGAAAGTAGTCATGTTTAGTATTTTGTTGCATATCCATTGCATGCAATGACTGCTTGAAGTCTGCGATTCATGGACATCACCAGTTGCTGGGTGTCTTCTCTGGTGATGCTCTGCCAGGCCTGTATTGCAGCCATCTTTAGCTTCTTTTAGCGGCTGGTCCCCTTCAGTTTTCTCTTCAGCATATAAAAGGCATGCTCAGTTGGGTTTAGTTCAGGTGATTGACTTGGCCACTCAAGAATTGACCATGTTTTAGCTTTGAAAAACTCCTTTGTTGCTTCAGTTTTATGTTTGGGATCATTGTCTTGCTGTAGAATGAACCACCGGCCAATGAGTTTTGAAGTATTTGTTTGAACTTGAGCAGATAGGATGCTACAGGCCGCACGCCCGCGGCTAGAAGCTCTGCAGACCACAACCCCATGATGTCAAAGTCACCAGGCCAACGATCGGAGCACTCCTCTCTGGCGACCCCACTCTGCGATGGAAAAATCCACGCTGCGCCCGCTGCTGAAGCTCTGGGCCCGACTCTGGGAAAGGACGCTCCAATCCAAGAGAAATGACATGGAAAAAGTCACCTCCCCGTCGAGGAAGTGACTGAAAAACGGTTTACCCCTTTCCCCCCCCACCACCCCCCACATAGGACACACCGAGAGACATACATGCCCAGGCCATAACATCCCCACAACCACGTTTCACAGATAAGGTGGTATGCTTTGGATCTTGGGCAGTTCCTTCTCTGCTCCATACTTTGCTCTGATACAAGTTAATATTCGATTCATCTGTCCACAAGACCTTTTTCCAGAACCGTGGTTGCTCTTTTAAGTACTTCTTGGCAAACTGTAACCTGGCCATCCTATTTTTGCGGCTAACCAGTGGTTTGCATCTTGCAGTGTAGCCTCTGTATTTCTGTTCATGAAGACTTCTGCAGACAGTGGTCATTGACAAATCCACACCTGATTCCTGAAGAGTGTTTCTGATCTGTCGGACAGGTGTTTGGGGATTTTTCTTTATTATAGAGAGAATTCTTCCGTCATCAGCTGTGGAGGTCTTCCTTGGCCTGCCAGACCCTTTGCGAGTAGTAAGCTCACCAGTGCTCTCTTTCTTCTTAATGATGTTCCAAAAAGTCGATTTTGCCAAGCCTAAGTTTTGGCTGATGTCTCTAACAGTTTTATTCTTGTTTCTCAGTCTCATAATGGCTTCTTTGACTTTCATTGGCACAACCTTGGTCCTCATGTTGATAAACAGCAATAAAAGTTTCCAAAGGTGATGGAAAGACTGGAGAAAAGACTAGGTGCTGAGAGCTCTCTTATACCTGCATAAAGGAGGCAATTAACCACACCGGAACAATTACAAACACCTGTGGAGCCATTTGTCCCAAACGTTATGGTGCCCCGAAATGGGGGGACTATGTATAAACACAGCTGTGATTTCTATATGGTGAAACCAAAATGTATAAAAATAGCCTTTAATAAAAAATGACAATGAGTGCTTTAACCACATGTGATTTTTTCTATTACAAATCTCAAATTGTGGAGTACAGAGGCAAATAAATAAATGATGGGTCTTTGTCCCAAACATTATGGAGGGCACTGCATTTTCCACACTGTATGCGACACATTGTATCTGACATTACTATCGGCTGATAACATGCTGGGTGATCTGGTGCATTTACAAAACTACCTTTGTTTATAACTCGCACTCACTACATAATTAATTAAAAATTGATGCTCTATAATTTTATACAGTAGCCACTTGAATATAAAATATTCCTTTAGTCATCTAAAGGAATGGTTCCTTTAGTCATCTTTACATGTAAATTGATGTGAAATATTTCTAGCTTTTATATAATTGACAAGATCATTGTTTAAAATCTTAAGATAGATGATTCACAAACATAAATAGTATTAAGTAGCATTTTAATATTAAAAAAAAAATCTTCATTTAAATTGATTAAAGGTTTTCTCTGTTCCAGAAATGGGTTGATTTTGTTTGGAATTGCATATATCGATGTATTTCTAAATGACAATAAAGTTTGTTTGACTTCGATTTCATTCACAACACAATTGGCAAGTTTTTCACATCACATATAAAAAACAAGGAAGATATCGTCTTTAGGAGTATCTAATATTAATACTGATTGTAAAAGTGAAGAAATATTTCAAACATTTAATTGAACATATAACTTTAATTATTTTAACATTTCTAAAACACAACGTATGCCTACAAATCCAAACTTGGTACATTGTTTTTAAAGCAAGGCAGAAATATTGCTTATATGCTGGAGATGAACATTGTACTAAAACAGAAGTATTACCACGATATAATGTGACTATTATTTATTTCTCCTAATATTGTACTACTGATTCCTATTGCTTTCACTGGAGATTAGTTTACTCCAGTGAAACTGGTTGTTACGTCAGCATATTAACCAAATCTTGCATCCATCCATTGAGGAACCGCACTCATCAGAACAGAAATTGTCAATGGCAGATTAATTTTGTGTCAGGCGCACAAGTGTTCAATAATTATCTATTGATTTTTAATTAATAAAAGGTAACACTCACTCATTTTTGATGAAAGCATATTTGTTGATGGTTTCAACAACATCTCGGAATAGTACCTTGGATGTGAGTGTGTAACCATGTTGTACAACTGGCTCTCCATCTGGTCCATCCCAGCAGTCAACTGAAACAAAGTGCAAATAACTTTAAAGGACTAGCAGGAGTAAAGGTAATACATTAAGTCATAATCCAACGTTTCCAAATGTTTCCCCCATTTGTGATAAATGTCTACCTCAAGAAGCAACAATAGCACATTCCTTTGTTTTTTGCATAAAAATCCAAACATTTTGGAATGAAATCTTTGAATTTTTTACAAAATTATTTAAAATAAAATTGAAACCGAACGCAGAAGTGATTATTTTTGGAACAATGGAAGTCGGCTTTGAGCTGACTTCGTTCCAAAATGGCTTAATAATGGCAAAAAAACTCATACTTAAATTCTGGAAAAACGCACCCACACCAACGGTAAAAATGCGGATTTCAAATATGTCCGAAATGCTACATCTCGAAGACATGAGATTCGTCCTAGCAGGCAAATCAGACCAATTCTTAAAGATTTGGTCTGCATTTATCGACTTATTACAAGCATATGGTCCAACATAACTCTGGAAATAAACGGTTTCAGGACCTGGTGAGGGGAGTGTAAAGATATGAAGTAGGTACATCCCTTTTATCTTATCTTATTTTCTTATATTTTCTTCTTTCTTTTTTTTTATTCTTTCTCGCGTTCGACGTCTTTACGGGCTCTTTCTTTTCACTTTCTCACGCACTTACTATCTTATCTAACTTTCTCTATTTTTATTTTTCTTCCTTCTGTTACTTTCCTATTATTAAAGTTTAAAACAAGAAGTGGTACATGAAATGTATATTATTTTTGGCTTATACTACTGTACTGTACATTACTTCTAATAAAAAGAAAAAAGTTAAAAATAAATAAAATAATCCAACAATTGGATCCAACAATTGCAAATAAGTAACAGAAAGTTACTTATTTGCTGGTGCAAATAATCATGAAAACCTAAAACAAAATATAACTTTACTTTTCTAACTTTTTATTTAACAAAATAGTGAAACATAAGGTGCTATGTTCTTCATTTGCATTTTAAAATTATTAAAAGTGTAAAATTGCAGACATTTATAAACTCAAGAATATCTTCATTAAACTAAATTAAACCAGTAGCATTTAATAATTGCTCCATGATATTGGTACCTGTCAAAAGAAAAGTTAATAACGTTGGATTTAGTTATAATTTCTCTTCATGTATACACATGCCAGAGGCAGACTTTTTTATAATGTGTAGGGAGGAACTGCAGATGCTGATGTAAACCGAAGATGGACACAAAAAGCTGGAGTAACTCAGCAGGACAGGCAGCATCTCTGGAGAAAAGGAATTGGTGACATCTCGGGTCGAGACCCTTCTTCAGACCATCACCTATTCCTTTTCTCCAGAGATTCAGCCTGACCCACTCAGTTACTCCAGCTTTTTGTGTCTATCTTCAGTTTAAATCAGCATCTGCAATTCCTTCCTACAAGTTTTAAAAGTCTGCGTCTGGTACTGTACATAGAGAAATTATAACTAAATCCTTATATAAACCAAACAAGGAAGTAAGAAGGTACAAAGCAGCAGCAATAGCTTAAGTGGTCTACCAAGATATTCAGTGACTTGGCTTAGAAATCCAATATACTCTGGTCATATTTGCAGGTGATACCAGAGGAAGAGGAACAGTGAAATCTCCAGGGACAACGGAAAAACCTGCATAAATAAATTATATGAATGGTAAATCAGTGGTCAAAAATACAATGTGCACAAGAACAGATAACATCAAAGGTAAAAGAGAAAATTGTATTTTTCAAAACTTTTTCACACAGTTGTGAGTCTGTGGAATTCTCTGCCTCAGAACGCAGTGGAGACCAATTCTCTGGAGGCTTTCAAGAGAGAGTTAGATAGAGCACTTAAAGATAGCAAAGTGAAGGGATCTGGGGAGAAGGCAGGAACGGGGTACTGATTGTTGATGATCAGCCATGATCACAGTGAATGGCGGTGCTGGCTCGAAGGGCTGAATGGCCTACTCCTGCACCTATTGTCTATTGTATTGAAGAAACTACAAATGAAATTTAAAGGGGATTGGGAATATATTTTAAATCCTGTATTAGATTTGATAGTAAGAATACAACCAATGCAGAGCTATCATTACATTTTGAACAGAGCCAAAGTGTAACCATCAAATAAGGAAGATTTATAATTAAAGTACAGGATGTTGTTGAGTTCTTATGTTACTAGAGAATGACACCAAAAATGGGAGTTACTTATTGTAATTTTATCTACTGAACAAATTGAAATCATTTATGGTGACAAACATTACTTGGTTCCTTTAGAGTCCAAAATATGCATATATTTCATCGATCAAATTTCTCTTTCCCAATCAGAACATGCCCAATTTACATTATTTATTATGTTCAGAAATCATAGGAGCAGAATTAATTCAGTCCACCATTCAAACATGACTGATCTATCTTTCAACCCCATTCTCCTACCGACTCCCCGTAACCCCTGACACTCGTACTAATCAAGAGCCTGTCAAGAAATAGGACCAATTGCTATTTCATCGCAACAAGCTAAGATAAGCACAAAAAGGTGGTGGTTAGTTCTGTCATTAAGCCAGAAATGGAACCAAAGCCCACAGAGGTGCCTACTGAGAAGGCGAGGAACAAATTTCTGACTTTATTGCTCTTGCCAGAATATATATTTGAAGCGGACACTGTATAGCTACCTTCCACAGAGCGACAACCAGCCTGCAGCACCCAGGAATACATATCCGCCTTGGACTGAGAAAGCAGTTGATCCCCTGTCAAGTAAGTGTTGTGCGATGAGGCAATAAAGTAGTTGCAGAGGGGCTGATCCATATCCTGATTTACTTCATTGTGCAAAGGGTTAAATATGTCGCATGCAGGACTGCGCATGAAGTTAGTAAAACCTAGATGTAAAAGGAGAATTCGTGAAGGCACGTTCATTAGTGGAGCATAAAAGCAGGTTTTGTTTAAAATCCTTACATTTTACTTATCAAAACAGAACGTCTTGTCTGGGGATTTTAATTATTATGTTTAAAAAGCATATAGCAAAATGAACAATTCTTAGCCTCAATGTCATTTGAAATCTCAAATCCCAAAGATTTATAGGTTTGGATCAGAAGAGCTCTTTATTTGCAACAGTATACTTGTAACATTATGCTGTTCATTTTTCTAGACATGGCAAATGAATAATCCGATATGACATTTAGTGCTGCATAGCATACATTTAAAATACTTTGAGACTGTAATGCACCCTATAAAATTCATTGATTCTTCTGAAGATGTACTGTTATTAAATCCAGATGTCAGTTTAATGTGATTTTGAATAGAGAGAAAAAAAATACCTATCGTTGGGAAGGACAAAATCACAGTCCTCTATATTTCAACATGTCAGAATGCAAATGGCCTAAAAAGGTCTATTCAAAGATAGGCAACCCGTTTCCTCTGTTGCCACTAGCGCCTGATTTGGTTCTGTTTATCTGCAGACCTGTCATCATATGTAGAAACACCCTACAAAAAAAGGTAACGTTTAAAACTAATACTCCAAGACCAAAGTATATCAAAATTCACTTTCTTTAAATTATAATGTTGTTTTTTTCCCCCAAATAGAACCATAATTAACATTGATATTGTGGCGATTTTATAGTTGTCTGACTAGTTTAGTTTAGAGATACTGCATGGAATCAGGCCATTTGGCCCACCAGGCCGCGCTGACCAGCGATCCCCACATGCTGATTACTATCATGCACACACAGGGAAAATTTACATTTATACCAAGTCAATTAAGCTACAAACCTGTACGTCTTTCGATCTCGGAGAAAACCCACGCGGCCACGGTAGAACGTACACACTCTGTACAGACAGCAGCCATGTTCAGGATCGAACCAGTGTCCCTGGCGCTATGAAGGCAGCAACCATACTGCTGCGCCACTGTGCCGCCCGTAATTATTTTAATCCTGTCAGTTCCGGAAAAGTTTCAGCCACTCTGAAACACTGTCCTGTAGTCTGAAGAAGGGTCTCGACTCAAAGCGCCACCCATTCTTTCTAGCCAGAGATGCTGCCTGTCCCGCTGAGTTACTCCAGCATTTTATGTCTATCTTCAGTTAAAACCAGCATCTGCAGTTACTTCCTACACTGTTCAGGCAGCAGGTATATCATCCAACAAAAGACAATTTATTTAGTCTTGGGAATCAAGGCTTCCAAAGATCATTTATATGAATAGAAAAATGTAAAATGTTTTATTCCAAAACTACCCTATAACGTCACGGTCATGTTCCTGAAAGAGATTCAATTCATGAAATTCAAATGAAAAGTCATTGAGCCAAAATGTTAATCCTGTTTCTCTTACCACAGATACTTGCTGATTTCCTGTGTATTTTTCACTCTTTGCTTTATCACAAAAGTAACCATGTCTAAATTCTAAGTGACTGCTATGAACATGGTCCAAGTGTTTCAATATTCATATTAATTTCCCACATAGAATCACACAAATACATTGCTCTCATTACCTTCGACACCCAAAACATTTTGCTGCTTGTTTTCCTCAGAGACTTCAAATTGTCTTATAACATCCATACAATATTCCACCGTCACGTTATCCATCTGTGTGTAGAAAAAATATGAAGCTAGTATTTTTAAATGTGACTTTACTATTGTTAAGAAAAACTGCAATCCAAGGGACAAAATATTATACCCAGGGCTTGTTGATTACATAAGAGTTGAATTCCTTAACCTTTTCCCTTAAAGTTTATTCCCATAAAGTTGTAAATAGAAATGAACTTAAATGCCATGGTAGTTCTAAGTCACACCAAGTCTCATTCACCAATAATACCTGCGCTTGCTGGCCTTTACTAGTTAAGCCACACCTTTATCGTAAAATTATCTTCATCATTTACAAATCACTAGTACTTTGCCATCTCAAAATTTTTTCCATACCTACTCTTAAAAAAAAAAAATCCTCGAATTCTGGAGGTTTGATAAACCATAAATGTAATTGCTTCATCATTGGTGGTTGTGCCTTCAGCACTAGACTCCAGAATTTCTTCTATTTCTGAAGGAGAAGGAGAACTTGGAGATGTGGTTCAGCCAGATAATGTGGGGTAATTGCAGTCAAGAACAGAACAACAGAGGCTTGTTTAGACCAAGACAGACACTTGAAAGTCAGTCTGCAGCCTGATGTGGGTGTCTACAAGAAGGTTAGCAAGCAGGTACAACAAGCCAATTCTTCATCTTTCTTTCCTCTTTAACGTTCCCCATTAAAGCTAACTTTCATATTTTCCTTTATAATAATCTTTACTGGATAGCATTCCTGACATTACATGATGCTGCACTTTCAAGGCGAGACATAAACATTAGCCGCTGTTAACCAGGCTACCATGGCACATCGCAGTTTGCATCCCGAATTAGATTGGAGATGGGTTTTTTTTATGCACTTGAGATTTGTTAACCAAAAATCTCTAAAATGCCCAGATTGGCAACTCAATAGCTGTTAAGCTTATAAAATGGTACCCACCGTGTTTAAGCTACTTACTTTTTGTTCCGATTTGAGAAAGTGAGCAAGCTCTTCTACAGTAAGATGGTCTTTCTTGTCACTGTAAGCCTTCACCAGTAGGAAGAGATCCCGTCTCAAAGACATCATCTTGTAGAACACAGAGAACTCTTCAAGATTTAGTGTGCCATGATTCTCATCTGTGTCAGCTTCCTATCAGGAATTGGGTAAAGAGGGTAGAGACAAGGAGAAAAAAAAAATCAAGATTTAAAGTTCATCATACCTTAGTGTATTAAAAATCAAGGACCAAGTTATTTCAACTAACTGGCTGAATTTTTTTAAGTTTCTCTTTTATCAATATACTTTTCTTCCTTTCTCTCAACAATGTAATGTCCACTATTTTCCATCTCATCACTTGAAATCACTGAAATCATTTTCTAGCTGGTTTACTGCATTATCAGTTATTATGATCAAACAGGAGAAATTGACCACTTTTTCCTACCAGTTTTCCTTTACTTTCCGCCCCACATGCTTAAAGTAGGAGGAAGATAAAAATGCTGGAGAAACTCAGCGAGTGAGGCAGCATCTATGGAGCGAAGGAAATAGGCAACATTTCGGGTCGAAACCTTTCGTCAGACTGATGCGAGTCTGAAGAAGGGCTTCGACCCAAAACGTTGCCTATTTCCTTCGCTCCATAGATGCTGCCTCACCCGCTGAGTTTCTCCAGCATTTTTGTCTACCAAATTAAAAACTGATAGGTATTGCTTGAGAGAATATCCCAGATGGAAACATTTATTGCACAGTGAGGCAATGAAGCATGAGAGTTAACCAGCAAATCCCATAAAAAGAGACGCAAGAAACTGCAAATCCCTAAGGATACAACAACAGATTGGATGAAGAACTAACAAATATAATTTGTTTTTCCAGATGATATTTCAATGGGTGCCAGTTAAAATGTTATCGTACAAGACCACAGAGTTTGGGATAATTCATGGGAATGGATATATTAATAACTAACTTACAGAGTGTCAGGATAGACACGAAATGCTGGATTAACTCAGTGGGTCAGGCAGTATCTGTGGCGAAAAGGACGAGTCTGAAGAAGGGTTCTGACCTGAAACGTCATCTATTCCTTTCTTTCAGAGATTCTGCTTGACCCGTTGAGCTTCTCCAGCATTGTGTGTCTATCTATCTTCGGTGTAAACCAGCATCTGCAATTACTTCAAACACAGTGTCAGGATAAAGGGGTCACTCTTGGTATAGCAATCAATGATCAGTGGAATGTCATAGGGATCAGTATGGAGACCTCAAGAATTTTAAAATGATATTGATGATTTGGTTAAAGGAACCATGTGTCTTGTTTTCAAATTTGCTTCTTATACAGAGATAGGCGGTTAATAAATCCCGTGATGAACTTGAAGAACCTACGAGATTTGGACAGTTTAAGCAACATAAAATTGGCTGGAAGATGACGTTGGAAAATGTGTAAGAATGAACAATCAAATTAATCTTCACACTTAGTAAACCTAAAACATGCAGCAGTATAAAGGGATTTGCAAATCTGTGTACGTGAAACACAAAAGGTTAGTTAGCACGCAGATAAAGTAATTAGGAATGCTAATGCAATGTTGGTTTTTATTGCCAGGCAGCACAGTAGTGCAACTGGTAATTGCTGCTTCACAGTACCAGAATCCTGGATTTGATCTTGATGGCATTTACTGTCTGTGTGGAGTTTGCACGTTCTCCTTGTGACCGTATGGGGTTCTTCCGGGTGCTCTGGTTTCCTCCACCATCCCAAAGGCATGCGGGGTTGAAGTTTAATTGGCCTCTGTAAATTGCCTCTAGTGTGTAGGGAGTGGATGCATAAGTGGGATAACATAGAACTAATGCAAACGACTGATCGCTGGTCGGCATGGACTCGGTGGGTCAAAGAGCCAGCTTCCATGCTGTATCTCTAAACTAAACTCAAGTATATGGACTACAAAAGTTAGAAAATCTTGCTGCAACTTTACAGGTCAGCACACAGGAGACATGGATCGAGTAATAACCTCTATAAACCTAATCACTAAACCATTACTTTTGCCCTTTGGAGGTAGATATTAATGTTTAACATTTTCCATTACAACTTTCTATTTCATGTTTTCTGTGTAAACACAATCTATTATATTAAATGCCTATTCTTTGTTGAATAATTACAACCAACCCTTCAGACCCTTTGAAATTATCTGGCTCATGGCTGACCATGAAATTGTTATAGACAGATTATATTGTGTATTATAGGTAATATATGAAATTATTATATTGGTCGCTGCAGATAGCCATTTTTTCCTTCACAAAGGCACATGGCCATAGTTATAGTTTCTAAATATAATAATTTTAAATTAAAAAAAGCTCATTTGGTTTCTTTATCATTTTTTCCTTTAATCAATGTTTCCAAATAACTTACTAAAACCACTAACATTTAAAAATTGAAAACATAGACTTTATGCCATCCTAGTGTTCTATTTAAAGTTCAGATAAATATACACAGCAATATAGGCATGCACTGATAATCCTTCCCTCCAGATTGATTTTATATTTCATTATGTACTGAAGCTCAGTCTCAATTTCTGTGATGGTATTTAAGATTCTATATACCACTGAATTTAAGATATCCGCTTAATCTGTACCAATGATTAAAATCAAACTCAAGCTCTTCAGTAATTGGAAATTCAATTGGGAACCTTGAATTAAAGGCAGACTTTTTAATCTTCCATTTCACGATGATTAGAGGAATCAACGAGGAGATTTTTTTGATCAAATTCACTTTCCAATAATACATAGGTACTTTAAACATTGCATTGACAGTAAATTCAATCATGAAGAAAAACAAGGAACTAAAAAGGCTCTGGAGACATAACTAACCAACTACCAATGACATTGGGACATACTGCACTTTAGTTTAGTTTAGCTTTTAGTTTAGACACAGCACAGAAACATGTCCTTCGGCCCACCGAGTTCACGCCGACCAGTGATCCCCGTACACTCACACTATCCTACACGAGCTAGGGACAATTTACAATTTTACCAAAGCCAATTAACGTCTTTGGAATGTGGGAGGAAACCGGAGATCCTGGAGAAAACCCACGCAGGTCACGGGGAGAACGTACAAACTCCATACAGACAGCACCCGTGGTCAGGATCGAACCTGGGTCTCTCGCACTGTGAGGCAGCAACTCTTGCTCTGCGCTGCCTTGTTTTTATGATAAAACATGGAAATTAGGGAAATATACAGAAGGTCAACAAAAGTTAAAGTACTATAACAGAATGAGGTCGAGGTAAGGTTGAATGCATGCCAGCACACCACATCGATCATTATAGATTCCAGAAATTATGCTTAATTTAATGTTACTAAATTCAAACACCCCAAATCATTTCAGGGAAATGAGTACCTAATTCTCAAGTGATATTAAAGAATGAGTAAATAACTTATATTGGTCAGTTTAAGGCAGTTTAACTAACCTGAAACATCTGCCTGATTCTCCTGCGAGGTAGATTCACATTTAGTTTATGCATCAATTGATAGATTTCCTCAATGCGCAGGGAGCCATCCCCATTCTTATCAGCTTCTTCAAACATCTGCTTCATCCACGTGAAAGTGCAATTAAAGAAAAGCTTAACTGCTTTGGAAGTCAATACATTAGGATTATCTTCAATTTATAGGTCTCATTTTCCATATAGCCAGAGTAAAATAGATTGACCATTCAGTATTAGACTGTTATTTTCACGATAAAATACACTAAGAATATGAGCTGTAACTATTTATTGTGATAACACCTATTGAAAAAAAAAAAATTAAAAATTATATATATATAATATATATATATATATATATATATATATATGTATATATATATATATATATAATATATAATATATATATATATATATATATATATATACACACACACACACACTGATTGTAACTTGGATTGCTTTTTCTCGAGCTGATGAGAAGTATATATTATGAGAGACATAGATAGGGTAAACAGTCAACCTTTTTCCCCAGGGTGGAAATGTCAAAGATCAGAGGACAGATACGATAGTGGCATTTCAGAGGCTATTAGATAGGCATGTGTAGAAGCAGGGAATAGAGGGATATGGATCATTTGCAGGCAGAGGAGATTAGTTTAACCTGGCATCATGTTCAATAGACACGGACTGGAAGGGCCGAGAGGGCCTGTTTCCGTGCTGTAATTGTTATATGGTTAATAGGTGCAGGTGTAGGCCATTCGGCCCTTCAAACCAGCACCGCCATTCACTGTGATCTTGGCTGATCATCCACAATCAGTACCCCGTTCCTGCCTTCTCCCCATATCCCTTGACTCTGCTGTTCAGCAGGTACTTTATTGGCCAAAAGGCCTGCTGCTGTGCTGTACTCTTTTATATTCTCACACGATGTACATATAATAACATAACGGTATCGGCACTGGATTGTAAACTTTAGGTTAGGAATTTAAATCTACCATAGAAAATTAAAAAATGGAGTAAGTGAACTGGCCTCTTTCAGAGTAGTAAAACTTTAATTATTGTTCCATTTTGTTTTACTGAATTGAGACGTGCTGTTTTTTTTCCATATGTGTCACAAAGGATATTGATCGTGAGTCCTTAGTCGTCTTGCAAGCAAATCCTCATCTTTGATTCCAGCCATCAGGTATTTTAATCCTGTTATCCAAGTGCGTGCATCCTCAGAGTTGGAGGTTACTAAGTCCAGTGTCTCCATATGACTTCCGTGGTAAATGCTGAAGCAGCAGCTTGGATCAAAGCTCCCTTCAGCGCGCCGGTGAAAGTTTGTAGATTGGCTCCATTCTAAAACTTTACAAATTGAATCGATGGAAACTGGTGAGAGAGAAAAAGTTGCACGTTAGCTTCATGCAGAAAAGTTAATTTTTTTACGTGTAATTTACTCGGTTATTTTACAATTTGTCTGTTTTTTTAAATTAATTTGTATTTTTCATTTAAATATGGAGGTGCCTTACAGCAGCTCGATTTTGGGCTTCAGTCCAAGTGATGGATATCAAAATAGCAGCTTGTCATTATAAGTATTAAAAAAAAAATCATTAGTACTTAATCTGCGGGAAGATTCATTACATTTATTCATTTTTACACCCTGGTGCTCTTCTGGAATATTCTATTTGCCCAGCTGTTGCATTTCCTCCACATCAATGGTAAAGCTACACAAATGGTAAGCTCATTTTAAGTATTAAAATAGATTTGGAATAATATAAATGTTGCCATGCAGCTAATTTTCATGCCTTTTAGTCCATTGTTTGAATTTTGGCAAATCGTCACTTCTCATATTCCCTTACCGTAAACGGATGCCTTTTGGCCCATTATACCCATGCTATCTCTCACAACATGCCATCATTGTTAATTCCCCCACTTACTTTATAGTTTTGAGCACATCAATCCCCCCCCCCCCCCCCCCCCCCCACCGAACAACCTCGATTTTTCTGTCTATCCACATTCCCCAGGAGTGCTGCCTGAACTGCTGAGTTACTCTGGCAATTTGTGCCCATCTTTGGTATAAACCAGCACCTGCAATTCCTTGTTATTTCACTCCCACTGATTTTTTCTGCCACCCACATCAGAGACAAATTATGGTGGACAAATAATCTATAAGCACAAGTTTTGGGATTAGGGTTAGAGGTAACTGGAGCACCTAGAGGAAATTCATTTGGTTACAGGAAGAACATGCACACTCCACATAGCCAGCACCCGAGGTCAGGATTGAACCTGCGCCGTAGAATATGCAGCAGCATCTTTACCGGATGCAACACTGTTGCAACCTGCTCTAACAATGACTTATTAAAAAAATGTAACGTGCGCAAGGCGGCACAGTGGCGCAGCGATAGAGCTACTGCCTTACAGCGCCCGAGACCTGGATTCAATCCTGACTATGGATGCTGTCTGTACGGAGTTTGTAAATTCTCCCCGTGATCTGCGTGGGTTTCCTCTGCGATCTTCAGTTTCCACCCCCACTTCAAAGACGTATAGGTTTGTGGGTTAATTAGCTTGGTGTAAAGTCTCCAGTGTGTGTGGGATAGTGATAATGTGCGGGAAACGGCAGTCAGTGTGGACGCGGTGGGCTGAAGGGCGTGTTTCTGAGCTACATCTCTAAACTAAATGGTTTTATGTTTATGTTTTTAATACTATATTCGGAAAGCAGGATTAAATCTTCATACTTTTTGCCTTTTCATTTTTCCTTGATGGTCGCCAACGAATGCAGGTCCTGTGTTCATCCAGGTAGAAAAGACGCACCAAGCCTTTGCTTCCATTCTTCAGTTTGACCATCTGAGTTCCTGACTGCATTACACACATGCACCTTTCCACTGTGGAGAAGATCAACATTCATGGATTATGGAGGGCAACCAAACAGGTTTGATCGTAAAACAGACCTTAGTGATAAAGTGCATCAAACAAACTGACAACTTTGACACAAAAAAAAACTATCCAAAATATTTTAACAATAAAAATACACTTTTGCTTGCAGATGTGGAAGGAGAAAAACACAACATGATAGATATTAATATATTTAACATTGTAAAAATTAATTTCCACGTAAATGACATTTCAAATTCACTAAAATAAAGCTCAAATAGGTCATGTCAAATAAATTACCCGAGCAATAAAATAAATAGCATATAAACCTAGAACAGTTACACCAACTTTAATAGACATGCAAAGAACTAGTTTTAAGGTGGAATATCATGTGGCACACAAATTTATGGACCCACATTTTTGGCAGCAAGTTCTAAAAATACAATGTGCTGAATAAATAGTTAATCTGCTGCAGAGCAGAGAACATCAATAATGACAGAAGAATACTGAATTTTATGTCCTTTGTGTAGCCAGAACAATCTGGAAACTGGATGCTTCACTGAACAGTCTCAATTAATGCCTGCACGTCACAAACCTCTAAACAAGATGCCACATTAAACTGGAGGCACAAGAGATGCAGATGATAGAATCTGCAGCCAAAAACTTCCACAGGTGCGGCCTGTCCCACAGAGTTCCTCCAGTGGCTCTCTGTTTGTTTTAACTAAAGTAAACTGTCCTGGTTCTGAGACTAAACTCAACTCTGTCCCTTCTCACTGTCCTCATTTCAAAGTTGCACTCTGAAACCTCGCAACCTTGTGAATCTTTGACTGGCTCTGCTTGGTTCTTCACTTGTCAACTTATTTGGAAAGTTGCTCAAAATATCTGACATCTCTTCATCCGAGCATATCATGCACTACTTCCTCTCAACTGCTGATTACTAACATCCTAAATGAAATGCTATAGTAATAGACATGATTTGCAATGAAAGAAGCAAACTAAAACTAAAAATGGCAGCACAATCACCATGGGATGACAATTGATAAATTCTAACTGATAAAATTGAGGGAAACTGTGCTGTAAAATTATGGCTTCCAATAATTTGATAGTTTGTACCAATTCTTTGTAGATCTATTAATCAAATGTATTATTACTTAAAACATTCTATTAAAATTTGTGATACAGAAAAAGAAAGAAATTAAAATCATCCGGTGGACAAAAATGCTGGAGGCAGCATGTATGGAGAGAAGGAATGGGCGACGTTTCAGGTCGAGACCCTTCTTCATATGGTCACTTTCCAATAGAATAAGAGTCACAGTTTGCACCTTCATAATTCATTGTAATTATTAAAAGATAAAGTCCGAGTGGCTTGATTACAATATAAATATTATAATTACAACTTTGTAAAAATGTATATTTGCAGTAATTTCACATTCAGCCTTTTTCACTGTGATTAGATCTTAATGCCTTGCATGATTTGAAATAATGGTACAGATTCAATTCTAGGCATTCCTAAAACATCCCGTTCCTTCATGAACAGATGGCGAGAAGCTGTTTCATAGTTTGAAAAATTCCAAACACGTAATTTAGCAAAAATAGATCAATGATACAAACCTATTTTCTCCATAATGAATTTCTGTGGGATGGCAACACTGCATCCCATACTTAAAATCCCGGATGCCCAAAGGGAAGCCATTCTAGGAGACAAGAATTCCTGGCACTACTCAAAACACATCCTTGTTTACCAATGCCCCGTCCTTTCTATTTGTCAGGAAATGATTCCCGTCGGTAAGTAGAGATTGAAACCTCTGAACATGATTCGTTACGACTCGTTAATCCTTTTGCAAAGACCCAACCTCACATTAATCTATTCTTAAATTCTTGTTTTGTATTACACAACAGCCAAATGCTATAGGATGTGAATGTTATAAGCCTTGTACGAGATGATGTATATGGATTGGCCCTCAAGCCAGCTCTTAAAATACTAACAAATCAGTGCATATTCTAATAGTTCATACTCATGTGACCTTGAAATGTGCTGCTCATAGCGCATGAAAACTAAAGAGACTGAAAATGCTGGAAATCTGAGCTAAAAGGCGGCACATTTCTTAATCTTGTCTATGCTCATCACCGCAAGTAATCAGCAGACTAAGTGAGAGAGAAACCTTTCAGGTCAATGACCTTTTGATTTCTCTGCTAAAATGTAATTGAAGGACTCTGAAATGGTTTGTTCTTTGATGCAGCTTCATCCACTGATTCCTCTAGCAGCTCGGTTCGTGCTCCAGCAAATTCCAGCATCTGCAGTGTCTTGTATCTCCCTAGATACCCTTCACCCTCTCTGCCCTCAACACTATTACTATCCCTGGAACTTGCCAGTGAATCCAAGACTAGAAGGGAGGGGGCGAAAATAATTGAGAGGCAATCCAATATTAATATCCCTGGTTTGATATTACAGGTGATTTTAGGAGTGGCTTCGTGAAATTATGTAGGGAGGCCAATTAGAAAACCTTGGAGATAGTTAAGTTCCAATTTATAAACTTAACGGTGTACTTTCCATACCATTGAATGATTCCACTTGTTCATTCCAAATAGCATCATTCTAGTCAGCCTAACCTCACATATCTGTATCTGTACAGGACAGAGGGGATCTGCTGAGAAGCAACTGGCAGGAGGTCATAACTACCATGAGCTTCTCCATCATGCCTGAACCCCAGTAGTGAGAGGGACCAGTGCATCGCATCAGCTGGTAGTCGATAGTCCCAATGCAATTGGAAGTTAGACTGTGATCATACCACTCAGTGGCAAAGGTTTAACATATCTCAAAGATAGTCACTAAGTGCTGGAGTAGCTCAGCAGGTCAGGCAGCATCTCTGGAGAAATGGATGGGTGGGTGACATTTCGGGCTGCAACCCTTCTTCAGACTGAAAATAGAGGTGGGGGGGGGAGCTGAAGGGCGAGGAGATATTTCTGCTGGTGTGTACAACAATGCCAAAGAACTACATTGAGGACTTCTATCTGCAGGAGCTAATCCATCCCCCCCATCATTTTGTACCCTGCAGCAGGTTTATAGGCTAACTTATAAACTAGCATCTGTGGTTCATTGTTTCTATGCCTTTAGGCTTACTGCTTTGGTAACAAGGCTATTCTTTGATACTGTAGCCATGAGCAATCAACCAGTGAGATCTTGGGGTGGTACAAATGGTAGTACAAAATGGGTGGCATGGTGGCGCAGCAGTAAAGTTGTTGCCTTACAGCTCCAGGGCCCGAGGTTCAATCCTGACTACACGTGCTGTATGTACGGAGTTTGTACCCCCTGCGCAGGTTTCCTCCGCGATCTCCGGCTTCCTCCCACATGCCAAAGACGTACAAGTTTGCAGGTTAATTGGCCTGGTTTAATTGTAAATAGCCCCTCACGTGCAAGACATTGTTAGTATGCGGCGATCGCTGGTCGGCACAGACTCGGAGGGCCGAAGGGCCGGTTCCTGTGCTGTATCTCTAAATTAAACCAAGCACAAAGTCATCCAATGGCTGTAATGTCTCAAAAAATTGCTTCAGGTGGCTCGACAATGGAGAAAGCATCTATTCATCACCACTTTGGGTTTTAAGGACTCCACCTGCACATTTGGAGAGAAGCTGAAGGGCAGAGAGGTACCAAGGATGGAGCTTATGAAGAGAAGTGGCAGGGATTGTTGCAAAGATATGCAATAAGTTCACACTGGGTGTAGACTACTCTTCTGATATCTAAATGTCAAATCCACTCTCCCAGTAACTCCATCCACCATCAAACATGTGTTCCCACAAAAAGCCAACCAACAAACGTCAGGAATTTTTAAAGGAGTTTCAGCTGTTCCCATCTTTAGGTTGTAGCACCAAGGAAGATGATAAAAGATTCAACTATAGTTAGTTACATTTTTTCTTTACATCACTGAAACATCATTAAATCTATAAAAAATATTTCAAGCAACAATACAAGGAAAACCAATGGTAAACTTTGACAACATCATCATTCATTTTAGAATAAAAAGAATAAACATCCAATACTACAAATTTCAACATGAATAGATTTTCATGCATTGATTTAAATTGTTGTATTTTCACATGATGTAGTCAAGAGAGAGTTAGATTTGGCTCTTGGGGCTAACAGAATCAAGGGATATGGGGAGAAAGCAGGAACGGGGTACTGATTTTGGATGATCAGCCATGATCATATTGAATGGTGGTGCTGGCTCGAAAAGCCGAATAGCCGACTCCTGCACCTATGTTTCATCTATTATTGCTGGAATCTAGGCACACCCTGCTCTCATTATCTCTGGAGAAAAGGAATAGGTAACGTTTCGGGTCGAGCCCCTTCTTCAGACTGAGAGTCAAGGGGTCCTTTTCCCCTGACTCCAAGTCTGAAGAAGGGTCTCGACCCAAAATATCACCTATTTTCATTTTCTCCGGAGATGCTGTCTGACCCGCTGAGTTACTCCAGCTGTGTGTGTGTCTGTCTTCAGTTTAAACCAGCATCTGCAGTTCCTTTCTGCCACTGCTCTCATTATCCACTGATTTGTAATTAGCTGATCTAGAAACTTGAGAGATAAGCCCCAGGACCCATAACAAAGTGTTTCCAATACTGAATAACTATATGCAGGTACATGTTGCAGAGCCATCATTGTCTTGGCAAGTACCTTGATCAGTTACCAGAACACTTGCATTGTGCCCTGTTTTAATTGATCGTGGCCTTTATTTACACAGCTGCAGTTTGTGATTTGAAAACTGATCATTGGTTCACTAGAATCAGCCTGTTGGCTCACCTCATTTTGATTTAGGTATTTAAATATTTTAACGTTTGCTCATGCTTTTAGAACACTATAGGGCGCGTTTACATTTATTTGGAAGATGCATAAAGTACAAAGAAGAGGGTCTTTGCAACATCCACACTTCTTTGTTATCCATGGCAGTCCATTGCTGATAACACGGTCTCAGTACATACAATGTTAGTCCTTATAAGTCCATAGGTTATACGTTATAGGGGCAGAATTAGACATTTCGGCCCATCAAGACTACTCCACCATTCAATCATGGTTAATCTATTTTTCCCTCTCACCTAATTCAACTGCCTTCTCGCCATAACTCCTGACACCCGTATTGATCAAAAATCTATCAATCTCCACCATAATAATTTCAATTGAGCGTTATAATTGACCTGCTTACGTCATCTGTTATATTCCGGACGGCAGAATGAAGAACTAGACTTACACACTGGTTGCCTGGATCATGAGAGAGAGATTTATTACCCAGCATTCCCTGCTTATCTTGAACACCAACTCATTAGCACACATGTGAATATGTATGATACTTTACAGTGCTCTCCTTTTTTTAAGTATTAAATTTAAGTACTCTGTTACAATTTTGTTGTTGTGATACTCGATGTAAACCAGTATTTATTTTACATATGTACACATTTTTGTTTTACATGTGCAGTTGAGATATTTAACTTACAAACCTAACCTGACTACTAGTTTACGGATCTTGCCTTGCCTAACCTGACTACTGGTTTACGGATCTTGCCTGAACAGTAACAGGTGTAACAGGTTTAGGTTTAGGTTTAGGTGTTGATTCAAATGTAGGCTTACACAAGAAGGCTTGTCTGGCTCTGTTTTAGTACCCTGACTTTGACCAGAGGAATCTGTTTCTTTGTCTGTACTAACTGAACTTTGTGTTTCAATCACAGTGGTCTCTTCCAACTCACTTTCAGATAAAAACTCAGGGATTAAGACATCAAGATCAGTTTTTGGTTCATCTTTGGCTGGAATAATTTGATCAACATGAACACTTTTGATCCTATCTTCAACTTCTCAGGATTGGAGGGTAGCTAATGTAACTCCACTTTTTAAAAAGGGAGGGAGAAAGAAAACGGGGAATTACAGACCAGTTAGTCTAACATCGGTAGTGGGGAAAATGCTAGAGTCAGTTATTAAAGATGGGATAGCAGCACATTTGGAAAGTGGTGAAATCATTGGACAAAGTCAGCATGGATTTATGAAAGGTAAATCATGTCTGACGAATCTTATAGAATTTGAGGGTGTAACTAGTAGAGTGGATAAGGGAGAACCAGTGGATGTGTTATATCTGGACTTTCAGAAGGCTTTCGACAAGGTCCCACATAAGAGATTAGTATGCAAACTTAAAGCATACGGTATTGGGGGTTCAGTATTGATGTGGATAGAGGCAGGAGGGTGTAAAATGAGGGTAGAAGCATTAGGTAGCAAGGTGAAAGGTAAAAGTGGCAGCAGACAAAACCAGGGCAAAAATCAAAAAGGGCCACTTTTCAGCAAAATTGTATAAGGGTAAATGCGTTGTAAAGACAAGCCTGAAGCTTTGTGTCTCAATGCAAGGAGTATTCGTAATAAGGTGGACGAGTTGAACGTGCAGATAGATATTAATGATTATGATATAGTTGGGATCACGGAGACATGGCTCCAGGGTGACGTAGGCTGGGAGCTGAACATCCAGGGATATTCAATATTCAGGAGGGATAGAGAGAAAGGAAAAGGAGGTGGGGTAGCGTTGCTGGTTAGAGAGGAGATTAAAGCAATGGAAAGGAAGGACATTAGCTTGAGGATGTGGAATCGGTATGGGTAGAGCTACAAAACACTAAGGGGCAGAAAACGCTGGTGGGTGTTGTTACAAGCCACCTAACAGTAGCAGAGAAGTTGGGGATGGTATCAAACAGGAAATTAGAAATGCGTGCGAAAAAGGCAAAACAGTTATAATGGGTGACTTCAATCTACATTAGATTGGGTGAATCAAATTGGCAGGGGTGCTGAGGAAGAGGATTTTTTGGAATGTATGCGGGATAGTTATCTAAATCAACATGTAGAGGAACCAACGAGAGAGCAGGCTATTTTAGACTGGGTTTTGAGTAATGATGAAGGGTAATTAGCCGTCTTGTTGTACGTGCCCCCTTGGGCAAGAGTGACCATAATATGGTTGATTCTTCATTAGGATGGAGAGTGACATTGTTAATTCAGAAACAATGGTTCTGAACTTAAAGAAAGGTAACTTTGAGGGTATGAGACGAGAATTGGCCAAGATTGACTGGCAATTAATTCTAAAAGGGTTGACGGTGGATATACAATGGAAGACATTTAAAGACTGCATGGATGAACTACAAAAATTGTTCATCCCAGTTTGGCAAAAGAATAAATCGGGAAGGTAGTGCATCCTAACAAGGGAAATCAGGGATAGTATCAAAGCAAAGGATGATGCGTACAAAGTAGCCAGAAAAAGCAGCATACCAGAGGACTGGGAGAAATTCAAAGACCAGCAGAGGAGGACAAAGGGCTTAATTAGGAAAGGAAAAATAGATTATGAAAGAAAAACTGGCAGGGAACATAAAAACTGACTGCAAAAGTTTTTATAGATATGTGAAGAGAAAGAGGTTAGTTAAAACAAATGTAGGTCCCTTGCAGTCAGAAACAGGTGAGTTGATCATGGGGAACAAGGATATGGCGGACCAATTGAATAACTACTTTGGTTCCGTCTTCACTAAGGAAGACATAAAGAGTCTGCCGGAAATAGCAGGGGACTGTGGGTCAAAGGAGGAATTGAGTGAAATCCAGGTCAGTCGGGAAGTGGTGTTGGGTAAATTGAATAGATTAAAGGCCGATAAATCCCCAGGGCCAGATAGGCTGCATCCCAGAGTACTTAAGGAAGTAGCTCAGGAAATAGTGGATGCATTAGTGATAATCTTTCAAAACTCTTTAGATTCTGGAGTAGTTCCTGAGGATTGGCGGGTAGCAAATGTAACCCCTCTTTTTAAGAAGGGAGGGAGAGAGAAAACGGGGAATTACAGACCAGTTAGTCTAACATCGGTAGCGGGGAAACTGCTAGAGTCAGTTATTAAAGATGGGATAGCAGCACATTTGGAAAGTGGTGAAATCATTGGACAAAGTCAGCATGGATTTACAAAAGGTAAATCATGTCTGACGAATCTTGTGGAATTTTTCGAGGATGTAACTAGTAGCGTGGATAAGGGAGAACCAGTGGATGTGGTATATCTGGACTTCCAGAAGGCTTTCGACAAGGTCCCACATAAGAGATTAGTATACAAACTTAAAGCAACGGTATTAGGGGTTCAGTATTGATGTGGATAGAGAACTGGCTGGCAAACAGGAAGCAAAGAGTAGGATAAACGGGTCCTTTTCACAATGGCAGGCAGTAACTAGTGGGGTACCGCAGGGCTCAGTGCTGGGACCCCAGCTGTTTACAATATATATTAATGATCTGGATGAGGGAATTGAAGGCAATATCTCCAAGTTTGCGGATGACACTAAGCTGGGGGGCAGTGTTCGCTGTGAGGAGGATGCTAGGAGACTGCAAGGTGACTTGGATAGGCTGGGTGAGTGGGCAAATGTTTGGCAGATGCAGTATAATGTGGATAAATGTGAGGTTATCCACTTTGGTGGCAAAAACAGGAAAGCACTATTATTTAAATGGTGGCCGATTAGAAAAGGGGAGATGCAGCGAGACCTGGTGTCATGGTACACCAGTCATTGAAAGTAGGCATGCAGGTGCAGCAGGCAGTGAAAAAAGCGAATGGTATGTTAGCTTTCATAGCAAAAAGATTTGAGTACAGGAGAGGTTCTACTTCAGTTGTACAGGGTCTTGGTGAGACCACACCTGGAGTATTGCGTGCAGTTTTGGTCTCCAAATCTGAGGAAGGACATTATTGCCATAGAGGGAGTGCAGAGAAGGTTCACCAGACTGATTCCTGGGATGTCAGGACTGTCTTATGAAGAAAGACTGGATAGACTCGGTTTATACTCTCTGGAATTTAGGAGATTGAGAGGGGATCTTATAGAAACTTACAAAATTCTTAAGGGGTTGGACAGGCTAGATGCAGGAAGATTGTTCCCGATGTTGGGGAAGTCCAGGACAAGGGGTCACAGCTTAAGGATAAGGGGGAAATCCTTTAAGACCGAAATGAGAAAGACTTTTTTTCACACAGAGAGTGGTGAGTCTCTGGAACTCTCTGCCACAGAGGGTAGTTGAGGCCAGTTCATTGGTTATATTTAAGAGCGAGTTGGATGTGGGTGGCTAAGGGGATCAGAGGGTATGGAGAGAAGGCAGGTACGGGATACTGAGTTGGATGATCAGCCATGATCATATTGAATGGCGGTGCAGGCTCGAAGGGCTGAATGGCCTACTCCTGCACCTAATTTCTATGTTTCTATGTTTCTATGAGAACTGGCTGGCAGACAGGAAGCATAGAGTAGGAGTAAACGGGTCCTTTTCAGAATGGCAGGCAGTGACTAGTGGGGTACCGCAAGGCTCAGGGACCCCAGCTATTTACAATATATATTAATGATTTGGACAAGGGAATTGAATGCAACATCTCCAAATTTGTGGATTACACGAAGATGGGGGTCAGTGTTAGCTGCGAGGAGGATGCTAGGAGGCTGCAAGGTGACTTGGATAGGTTGGGTGAGTGGGCAAATGCATGGCAGATGCAGTATAATGTGGATAAATGTGAGGTTATCCACTTTGGTGGCAAGAACAGGAAAGTAGACTATTATCTGAATGGTGGCCGATTAGGAAAAGGGGAGATGCAACAAGATCTGAGTGTCATGGTACACCAGTCATTGAAAGTAGGCATGCAGGTGCAGCAGGCAGTGAAGAAAGCAAATGGTATGTTAGCATTCATAGCAAAAGGATTTGAGCATAGGAGTTGTACGGGGCCTTGGTGAGACCACACCTGGAGTATTGCATACAGTTTTGGTCGCTTAATGTGAGGAAATATATTCTTGCCATAGAGGGAGTACAGAGAAGGTTCACCAGACTGATTCCTGGGAGGGCAGGACTTTCATATGAAGAAATGACTGGATAGACTCGGCTTGTACTCGCTGGAATTTAGAAGATTGAGAAGGGATCTTAAAGAAACTTACATAATTCTTAAGGGGTTGGACAGGCTAGATGCGGGAAGATTGTTCCCAATGTTGGGGAAGTCCAGAACAAGGGGGTCACTGTTTAAGGATACTGAGGAAGTCTTTTAAGACAGAGATGAGATTTTTATTTTTTTCACACAGAGAGTGGCGAGTCCGTGGAATTCTCTGCCACAGAAAGTAGTTGAGGCCAGTTCATTGGCTATATTTAAGAGGGAGTTAGATGTGGCCCTTGTGTCTAAATTGATCTGGGGGTATGGAGAGAAGGCAGGTACAGGATACTGAGTTGGATGATCAGCCACGATCATATTGAATGGCGGTGTGGACTCGAAGGGCCGAATGGCCTATTCCTGCACCTATTTTTTATGTTTCTAACTAAGTATCTTTTTGTTCCAGACACTTCCACTATTTTCCCAACATCCCATTTGTCTCGACTGGACACATGAATATGTATGAATACATCATCTAAAGCTGCCTTTTCTCTTCATTTGCAGTTCATTCCGTTAATCATATGTATACTATTCTATTTAATGATCTGTTTATCACTCCAAATCAAAATATACGTCTATTTTTTATATGAAAAGTCAAGTGAGGTAACTTACCATGGAATACACCATTGTCTGATAGGAAGTGTCTACAGTATTGAAGGCCACCTTTTCTGTTCAGGCCTCGGGAGCTCATTGTAAATCGAACTATGATCCAAAGAATTGTTCAATTGTAATCCAGAATAATATAACGAAACTGCAAAATAGCAAAGAAGCCACACAAAAATTAGCAGATACATTTAGACTGTTGATAATGGTTTGGCAGAGGGAGCATTGAATTTTATCTCATGATTTGACTAATATAATTCTTGAAACAAGAAAATCCCATAAAAACTAAATTAGATAATTTGCTGACTTAAAATAAGTTATTTTACTTGGATAACATTGATTGCAACCTTTATTGTCTTGAAGTGCCTTGTGCTATCTCTTTACAAATGTACAGTGAATCATTGCAGAATTTAAAAATCCTCAATGTCTCAGTCTAAACATACCCAACTTAAAAATTATAATCAGTTATTAATTATTTTATAGCAATGGTATATTGTCAATATCCTCAATGTAATTGTTACCATAATATTAACATATCAGTTATCACACCGAAGCTTTATTAAGACACTAGACTAAGTGGGAGCCGTTGGGTCCCAGCATCACACGGGAGGGCTGGTACCCCAACGCAATATTCCACCTCTCCACCAATTCCAATATTGGTGGCCAGTGGGGGGGGGTGGAGCTTTCTGGGGCACTAGTGTGGGTGTTGTGGGCTGAAGGGACTGATTTCCAGAGGGCTAGTATGGACATTGTGGGCCGAATGGATTCTTGGGCTGGCGGCTCAGTCACTCAAGCATGCTGTGCTGGCAGCTCAGTCACTCATGGCCGGTGGGCTGGCAGTTGACTCACTGCTATTCCTTGAAATTCCATTTCAAACAGTGTGCAAGGCCACCAAATTCAAGTGCACTTTCTTACCGCTTCAAGCAGGGTGCAAGACCACCAAATTCAAGTGCAGTTTCATACAATTTCATGCAGTGTGCAAGGCCACTAAAGACAGTGAGTCGTGACCTCTCCCTCCTCCATCTTGCAAAGATGGAGCCACGCCCACACTTCTGGGGTTTCCCTCCCCCTCCCACCAGAAGGGGCATGGCCTTCATGCTGCGATTGACAGGAAAAAAAATCTCAACATTTTTAAAACACTAATAACTCTTTTATATTTCATCGATGGGAAAATTCTTTGGTACCTGATGAGCGGAGGGGGACTCAGAGTAAGATGGCCAAAAATCACAGCCATACGTGGTAGCGTTTTTTCTAAAATCCATATAAAGCGCAAACAGGAAGTGGTCAAAATTACTTTTAATTATATAGAAGGCAAGGCAACTTTAATTAGGCAAGGCATCTTAAATTAGGCAAGGCATCTTAAATTAGGCAAGGCATCTTAAATTAGGCAACACAACTTTAGCATTTCCAAACCAAAGGCAACACAGCTTTAGCATTTCCAAACTATATTTTCAAACCACATTAAGGGCACTGACAGGTCAGTAAAACCACTCAGTTTAGTAGACATGTGTTCAGTGTTATTCACAGCTCAGACTGAGAGACATGACTCTCTCGCTCCCCCATCTTGCAGAGACTGACTGAGGCACTCAACGCTTCCGGGTTTTATAATCCCTCTGGAAGGGGCGTGGCCTTCAACAAGAGAATCGCAACATTTTTTAAACAATAATACTCTCCTTTATTTATTTTACATCGATGGGAAAAATCCTCTTGTCCTGTGCAGCGGAGGGGGACTCAAAGGTGGCCAAAAATCACAGCCGTAAGTGGCACTGTTTTTTTCTAAAATCAATATACAGAATAGGAAGTGGTCAAGATCAGGCTTTTAGTAACATAGATATCAAAAGGAAGTAAATGGAATGTAACAATGGAATGAAAACCTGTGAATTCAGAAAACAGTCAAGCTATGTCCTTCCAAATTTGGACACAAATCACAACGATTGAATTAATTATATCTTTGTTATAAAATTTCCCACAATGACATTAGCACTGAAATATTAGTAATGGACTGTCTATATTCCAAATTAATTTTAAATAACAAATTTAACTACCATATTTGAGACACAAATGCAACTAATTTCAAAGATTTTTTCTTAAGAATTTGCACATTTCAATATCAAAGATCAAAAGTTTGCTCCTGTTTTACTTTAATCCAATCCACAAATGTGTAAACCATTTATCTTAACAAGACCAATCATGGATAACACAAAGCTCAACACTTTCATATCAGATCATTTATTTCTTTACCCCAATACTTTTCTTACTGCTTGACCTTTTAAAACAAATGCTCATTGATCACTTCTGGGGTTACTACTCTTAAGTAAATCTTAACCTTTTTTCTAAGCCAATTTTCTTAGTTGTCCATTTTTCCATCTGGTTTTCAAGGATTTGAAAGGCTATGAACTTGCAGCATCTTCCATTCTCAAAATATCCATGTTACGTTTGGAGCTAAATTAACATTTTAACACTGGGGTGGGGGGGGGGGGGATTGAGGCTATATTCCAAGTTTCTATTATTTTGAAATATCACAGAGATGAGTTATGAGTTTTTGTACAGTACTTGTACAAAACCTGTACATTTGTAGAGGGAAAACTCATCAGTACAATAAATCTTTAATGTATAAATAATCCTCTTTGCAAATAAGTATGGCTCAGAACCAGAATTAGAAATTCTTAACTGAGGTTAAGAAGTTAATGATTGTATTCACACGAAGCTTGAAAAGGTTAGTGCTTACTGTGAGTGCATATGCAAATTTAAGTACTGTAAATAAATGTATAGGTAGGTTGAAAACATATGTTTAAACTGAAATAGAAAGTTTAAATTGTTTAACCTTACAGTTTGGTGGCAAAATCAATATGGAAATTTGCACAGAGCGTACTGATTTTAGCTATTGTGTTAAAACTCTTAGCTTTGATATCCCCAAGCTAGAGTCAATTCAGCCAATTTTCCCCAATTGTATTCAGTGACTTCTGCTGAAAAACATGTTATGTATACATGTTAAGGATAGGACCAAACGTGTTTCTAGTTTAGTTTAGAGATAAAGCATGGAAACAGGCCCTTTGGCCCATTGAACCCCTCCCACCGTCGAACACCTGGCCGCACTAGTTCTGTGTTATCCCACTTTCTAGACCGCTCCTTACACATTAGGGGCAATTTTACAGAGGCAATTAACCTACAAACTTGCACGCCTTTCGGTTGGGGGAAGAAACCCCAGGTCCTGAATGAAACCCACGCAGTCACAGGCAGAACATGCAAACTCCACACAGACAACATCCAGGGTCAGGATCGAATCTGGGTCTCTGGTGTTTGTACATCTACGCTACTGTGCCATCCCCAAATTCTCACTTTTGATCTACTCATCAACGTTCAATGTCTGACCATGAAACTAGCATTTGGCTGACATGCCCAAACAGAATGAATGACTAGAGCACTTTATTGTGAAGGGGTTTAGCAAATTAATTAAATTCTGCAATTAGGTTATCAGAAATTATTAGGTTATCCTCTCCCCCTGTACAATCAGCAGAGTGAAGCATGGACATTAGGACACATTGCATTTCTTTTTGTCGTGACAAAAAAAAGGTGAACTTTGAAGTGGCTTAACTAGATCTCCACAAAGCAGAAGAGAAGCATAGGTATGTATTAACCGGTTCAAGCACTCAGATGCTCCCTCAACACTCGCCACAGAAAGTTGAGCTTTACCCTCGTCTGCCCCTCCCCAGTGTCCAGTTGCAGTTGGCATGGTAACCAGACACACATGCCTCCCCTTTGGTCTCCACGTTTTGTCACAGGGAACCAAAACTATGGGAAAGATTAAACAACGGAACAAGTTTCCTGTGCGCTGAATAACCAAATTACTACTCTTTTACTCTATTTAATAGAAACATAGAAAAATAGGTGCAGGAGTAGGCCATTCGGGCCAGCACCGTCATTCAACATGATCATGGCAGATCATCTAAAATCAGTACACCATTCCTGCTTTTTTCCCCCATATTCCTTGATTCCTTTAGCCCCTAAGATGCTATAGTTTCTTAAACAAGAAGTTGGCATAGGTTATTATGCATGTTAAGAAACTTATTTTGGTTCAATTTCTCTCTTCCAAAGTGACATCTATTGCGTTACAACTTGCAAAAAATTTTGAAAGTGGTAGAAGCGCAAATTAAAACATTTTAATGAAATAGAATGTGTGATTTCTAAATTAAAGCAGTATTAATGAAGCTACTGCACGTTTTGAAATGCACATTATATATTTTATCCATCAAAGAATGTCATGATTTGAATCAGATAGGGCAGGTTGCCGTAACTACTGAGGCAATTTTCAAAGAAACCACACAAATGGAAATGAAACTTCAGAGCCGGCTTTCAAAACCTATTCCATGCAGTTCAACAAGTTGGTACTCTTTAGGGATTTGGAGAGGTAGAGAAGCCACTAAATGGGGCATTAAAAGAATAGTTGTGAAATCGGTGATCAAGGTACAGTAGCAGTATAAAGGATATCTTTGATCAATCCCCACTTGTGCCTCTTTTGCAAGCAGATTGAAGTTAGAATTGCAGTCTCAACTGCACAACAGCTGTAAACTGGGGGCTTGGGATTCTGGGGACCAGACGGATACTGATGTCATTAATTTAACTTATAAACCTTAATAGATATTAGAAAGAAAACCCTCATCCCATCTGTTGTTGGGACCGCATTCAAATGCTGCTCCCAGAGGAGAAAACATAAGCGGCTCCAAATAATATGCTAATACAGAATGTCATCCAGTTCTCCAGAGGTCTGCGTTTCAGCTCATTCTGCACCTGGCCCTCATTGTAAATCAAAGTAATACAATGTCCCATAAAATTCAGTGGTCTTCTGTAATATGAGGAAAAAAAAGCTTTCTCGTTTTAAATGGGTTTTATTTCAGATAGCACATTATACAATGTTCTGCCATATCCCTTTCTATTTCACACAGATCAAAATTCAGTATCAGCATCTGACATATCACCGTTACCCTGCAATCTCAACATCATAAAGTCCACATGCAAGTTATTTAACCTATAAAAATTAAAACGTTACACTTATACTAATTATTGATCACTGCTTTGTTAAATGCTTCACAGAATTGATTAAAACAGTAATACTGTGATATGAACTTGAATTGAACGCTAATATAAAATTATAAATGCCGTCACAGAAATGTTCAAACTTGCTTTGGGAATCTATTTAAGATAGTTCCAAACATAACAAATTAGAATCTACATTATTAACTTCATTAACATAATTATATTACCTAACTACCAAACAATTCTGATGTTTAAAAGCAATGCCAGTATTCAACATAAAACAAATTGGAAAAATTAATTATGAAATGGCCAATAGGTAATATAACCCATTTATCATGATCTGTTGTGCTAGTCATCAAATACATCCAGAGGACATAGGTTTAAGGTGAAGGGGAAAAGATTTAATAGGAATCTGAGAGGTAACCAGTTTACATAAAGGGCGGTGGGTGTCAGAGGAGGTAGTTGAGGCAGGGACTATCCCAACATTAAAACAAAGTTAGACAGGTACAGGGATAGGACAGATTTGGAGGGACATGGACCAATTGCTGACAGGTGGGACTAGTGTAGCTGGGGCATGTTGGCCGATGTGGGCAAGTTGGGCTTGTTTCCACGCTGTATCACTCTATATCAAATAGCCTTCTTTCAGGCGCTGACCAGCCCACTGTGCATTCCAATTCCAGTTGTTGTTCTTCATGCCAACAGTACCTATATAAAATTACTATTATTTAAGAAGAAAGCGGAGTTGGTGATGTCCAACTGGCTCACACACTCATATTCTCATAGCGAAGCATTTGCTGCGAATGTAACAATATACATTTTTAACCAAATACCAAAGAATAAAACCAA
Organism: Okamejei kenojei; assembly: GCA_035221665.1. Lineage (NCBI taxonomy): Eukaryota > Metazoa > Chordata > Chondrichthyes > Rajiformes > Rajidae > Okamejei > Okamejei kenojei. The sequence goes on from CM069144.1 coordinate 7,551,464, forward strand.
ACACCTGTCCAATGTTCCCAGCGGCACCATACCTGACATAATCCTACAACCCAAATATGATTTGTTTATTCCTATTTGCTGTTTTCTCTTCATTGACCAATCTTCAGTTCACGCCAGTAAATTTACCACAAAACTTTGCATTCTTATTTTTTGTATATAATCTTACTTTGTTCAAAGCACTTCGAAAGATCAAACGGAGCACGTCAACTGGTTCATTGTTATTTTGTTCTGGTAGTCATAGACTCAGAAAGTCCCAACAGATTTGTCAAAAATTATTCCCCTTTCATAAATTAATAATTAAGCGATCCAATCCTATTATTCTTTTACCAGGCGCCACGTTTCCGCTTCCTGTATAATTGATAGTGATATTTCACTTATTATTGATATCAGATTTATTGTTTTGCATTTTCTTTCTCAATTGCTCCTCAGACGTGAGCTTTAATTTTGCATATATCAATATGGGAACTGTTCTTCGATCTGTACAACTCTGGAAGATACAGTGCATTTCTTACCTCCACATCTTTCCAAATGGTGCACACTGGTCACCTCATCAGCCTAACACTCTCAGGTAGACAAAAATGCTGGAGAAACTCTGCGGATGAGGCACTAACACTCCCTGTAATTTCTCTAATGCTATCTTTAAAAATTAATATTAAGTTCTCCGAGCTCCAAAAACCACATGTAATGCTACGCTATTTCTGGGAAATCTTCTGTCTTCTTCTGTGAAGATAAACATTTCCTTAATATCTTTCTGCCATTTCCTTATTCACCAACATAATTATTCCTTTGAGTATTTAAGGGATCTGCATTAGCTTTAAATGATCTTTACATTTTTACATAATTATTAGAGTTTTTATTGTCTCTTTTATGTTTCTTGCTGAACCACTCGTGTTCCAGTGTGCTATTCCTTATCTTTTTTTTTCTTCCTTTGTTGGATTCTGTGTTTTTTCTAAATTTACTGTTTTGGGCATAATTGTAAACATTTTCCTTTGATCTTTAATTTCTTTATGGTATTTCCCCAACAACAGATATTATTGTTGTCGGTCCCGCTTCTAATGAAATACAATTAGTCCACGCCTTTCAAAAATAATTCTCTTATCTCATTTTCTAAACTTCTTTAAGAATCGAGCGAAATGGAAATGTTTTATATGTACAAGACTGCTTCCTGAACCAGGAATCAAGATATCTGTGCAAGATTATTAAACCAACCTCAATGTTCACATCTACACTTTTAATCTCTTCCTGGAGATTTATCAGTTTTGAGTGCCATTATTTTCTTTATTACTGCTCCCATGCATACGGGAGCCAGCAAAACCTAGCTCATTAAGGTCACAAAGCCATATACTTGTCAATACTTTTGATGCTGTTAAAAATGTCTCAAAACCTTAACTGTAATATCGTTCTGTGATAATTACGAAGTCAAATTACTGAATACCTAATAATATCTTTGACAATTTTATCATTCCGTGCAACTCAAGTTAAATTTGCCCTTTGTAGTTAGGCTCATTTTAGTACCTCAATAAATTGGTTCCTGTAATTAACTGACATGAATAATAGCCATAAGATAGTGGCCATATAAACAAGAAAGAGGCTTTGTAAACTTACGTTATAACAGGCCATATAAACTTGTTATAAAACACTTCAAAAAATGTGCAAGACTTTTCTGAAGTGCTTTGTAACATAGGTTTAATTCTATTCAGAGGCCAAATTGAATAGGTAATTTCAACTATGTTTTATGCCTACATGTCCAAAAGTATTAGAACCTTTCAAGTTCCTGCTGGTGACTTTATTCTCCTGCAGGAAACCTCTCCAAAATTCATTAGACCAATTTTTGGACATAAGCCTTTAATAATGAAGATACAGGGAACTGCAGATGCTGGAATCTTAATCTCAAATTACAAAATGCTAGAGGAACTCATCAGATCAGGCAGCATATGTGGAAGGAATAGATGGGCGACATTTTGGGTCAAGGGCCCTTCTTAAGACTGATTGGAGTAGAAGGGAGGGAAAGCTGGAAAGGTGAGGTAGGAGTGGGACAATGTCTGGCAAGTGAGGGGAGGATTCAGAATAGGAGGATTAAGACCATAAAACATGAGAATTAGGTCATTCGACCTATCAAGTCTGTTCTGCATTCAATCATGGCTGATTTATTTTTTCCCTCTTAACCCATTCTTCGGCCTTCTCCCCATCAGCTTTGACGCCCTTACATAGGGCTTACCTTTACCTTTCAATCTCTGTTTTAGAAATACCCAATGACTTGGCCTCCACTGCCGTCTGTGACAATGAATTCCACGGATTCACCACCCTCTGGCTACAGAAATTCTTCCTTGGCTCCATCCTAAAGGTACGTAGGGCAGTCACGGTGGCACAGCGGTAGAGTTGTTGCCTTACAGCAAAATGCAGCGCCAGAGACCCGGGTTCGATCCCGACTACGGGTGCTGTCTGTATGGAGTTTGTACATTCGCCCCGTGATCTACGTGGGTTTTCTCCGAGATCTTCGGTTTCCTCCCACGCTCCAAAGACGTACAGATTTGTAGGTTAATTGGCTTGATTAATTGGCTTGATAAAAATGTAAAATTGTCCAAGGTGGCGATATGCAGAGTACTGCCCTGCCAACAACAAAATTCAGAAGGTTCAGAAGGTACGTGCTTTTATTTTGATGCTGTGCCCCCTGGTCCTAGATTCTCCTGCCACTGGAATCATCCTCTCTATATAGACCTTTCATTGACAGGTGGGTGTAGTAACTGACAAGGACTAGGAGACAAAAGGGGTGTCAGATAAACAGTGAGGAGGAGTGAAATGTGAAGGCAGAGGTATGAGTAAAAGTGGAAGATGACAGCTGAAGCACCTGTCAATTCCCTCAACAGATGCTGCCTGACTCAGAGTTTCTCTAGTACTTTGTGTTTAAAGCCCCTGTCCCACTTACGTGTCCTTGACACGCTAATTACGCGACCTCAAGGTCGCGTTGAAGCACGAAGGTCGCGCGCGACTTCATGCGCCCACACAGCTGTCTGGAGCGCGTGACGTCATTTGAAGATGGACACAAAATGCCGGATTAACTCAGCGGGACCAGCAGCATCTATGGAGAGAAGCAATGGGTGATATTTCGGGTTGAGACTCTTCTTCAGCCTGAAAGAAGGATCTAGACCTGAAACGCCATCCATTCCTTCTCTCCAGATATGCTGCCGGTCCTGCTGAGTACTCCAGCATTTTGTGTCAATCTTCAATTTTCTTGGCACGCTCTGGGAGTAGAAGTGGGGGCGGATCCGAACAGCAACGGCCGTGAGCCCCAGGCCGAGCTCGGCGATCGTTTGCCTGCTTCTGCTGCTTTTGGAGGTGGGAGGTTGCGTCGCGCCAGTGTCTTGGGCCTGTCCCACTTTGGCCATCAGTTACGCGACAGGCCGGTGGCGTGCAAAGTTTTCGTTCACTACAAACTTCGGAGCGCCCTGCAATGCCACGCACAACTCCATACCCCTCCGCGCTTCTCAGTGGGACCAGCCCCGTGCGACTCAACGTGACGTTGTGTAATTTGCGTGCCAAGGACCCACATGTGGGACAGGGCCTTAAGTCTTTAAGAATCATTAATATAGTCTGATGCATGCTTCTTTCAAATTCACTCCTACACTGCATATGGAATTCTCTAATTGTATTCATAAGCAGCCTCCCACAAGCTTTGCGCACAAGTTCTGGCGTCCATTTACAGGCTTGATTGAGCGTTGCGAGTTCAATTTGGAGCTGTGCGAGTTCAATTTGCTTCTGTTTTTGGCTTGTCATATTGAAAACCATTTTCTCCACATTTTGTTACAAAATGACCTCCAAACATGCCTTCAATCACATAAATCAAAGAACAGACCTTGCTCATATTATAAATGTACTTTATTGTGATGTTAGTACTCCCCATACATCACTACCTTGCCACATTTCTGCTCTGACATCGGATTAAGACGATGTCTTGAGATGGGACCTCATAAAAAAATTATTTGCACTACGCATGGTTTTCTAACTGCAAGGCAGTTCCAATGGCCCCTGTGGGCCATGCTCTCTCCCATAATGTAATCAGAGTTAACAGTGTTAGCCTAATGTAATTGCCAATATGCTTTTAACACAGCCTTTTCACTGATGATTTTGTTGCTCTACACTTGCAAGATCTTTGAAGGTATAAGTGAATTAACTGTTGTCTTCCACTTTATCAAATTGAAACACAGGTCAGTAATTTGTTCATGTTATCTGGGGGAATAGTGGTCGGGGAGAGGTAGGCAAGGAACACAGCAACTTGACTTTTGCTTATCAGTCACATTTCCTTCTGATGCGAGTCTGATCTAAAAACAGAAATGCTGGAAGAACGCACGCAGTCAAGACGTCAATGTTTGATTTTTTTGCACAGAACTGACGCGTCTGATTGTTTGGTCAAACACCTCTAGAGATCGCACTCAAGAAGGGTTCTGATCTTTAGACTTTAGAGATGCAGCGCGGAAACAGGCCCTTTGGCCCACCGAGTCATCTGTCCAGTTCCCTCCATGGGTGCCACCTGACTTGCTGAGTTCGCCCAGCAGCTTGTTATTTTTACCCAAGAATCAAAACGGAAGCTAAGCAGCTAAATGACCACATTGGCGCTCAGGGTTGTGTGCTCAGTCCCTTGCTAACCCTGTACACCCATGACTGAGTTCCAAGTACAACGGCAACTCAATCTTTGTTGATGATGCTTGCAGTTATCGGGCGATTCTACAGCACCCCTTACGTAGAGTACAGGAATGGTAGAGAATGTAGTGACATGGTGTCAGGACAATAACCTAGCCTTCAACATCAGCAAGACAAAAAAAAATTGGTTGTTGACAACTGAACACAACCCTGTCATCAACGGATCTGCTGTGGAGATGGTTGACAGCTTCAACTTTCTATATCATCCAACCATCCATATCACCAGTAACCTATCATGGTCTCTTCATAATGGTGTATTGATGATGAAAACACATCAGCTTATTTCCTTTCCTGGGCGTCTGAGAAAATTCGGCATGTCAACGAAAGTTCTCTTGAACTTCTACAGATGCACTGTGGAAACTAATGTGACAGGATGCATCTCAGCCTGCTATGGCAACTGGTCTCCTCTTGACTGTCCAACTTTGCAGATTATGGTGAACACAGTGCAGTCCATCGCGGTCTCATCACTCCCTTCCACCCAGTCCATCTTCACAGTGCGTTGCATCAGGAAGGCTAAAGTGACTTTGAGGATGCTTGTCACTCTGGCCATTTCCTTTACTCTCTCCTACCTCACAGGAGAAGATACGGGAATGTGAAAGCTCAGACATCCAAACTTAACAGCAGCTTCCCCCCCATCCCTCCCCACTGCTATCCAAGTCCTAAACCTATCACCTCTTTCACATCCCATTCCTGGAGCTGCTGACAACTACTTTTAACTTTACTTCATTAGGCTATTTCGTTATTGCATACTATTCTTTTGCACTATTCAGGTATTACTTTGTAACTTTTCACTATTCTGCTGCTTTGCATTCGTCCGTGTATTTATTGCAGTGTGTATACTGTTTACTCTGTAAACGAGGAATTTCAATGCACCCTGGTATATACGACAATAATAAAACTCTAATCTAATGCAATGAAGACAATGATCTGATTGCCAAGTTCACTCTCTACTTTGGCTACACAATGTGCCTGTGAAGTAAAACTGTTGAGTGTTGGGAAGCAGGGCAGAGTATGTGTGATCCTGATAACAAAATATGATTTAGGACAGGGAGTTGTGGAAGCTCCAAGAACACACTGTACTTTCTCTGGCTATTGGGTTGATATTATAATGACCATATTGGTGAAGCCCTGAAAAATTTATATCTTGGGGTTTTCCCCCCTAATATTTATCAAAGAACACCTACCAGCTGCTGCACCTCACCAGGAAATTTCATAGCAGCTGTGAATGCTCATGATAATTTTGTTTCATCTAGAACTCCAATTTACACATTGCTTTGTTCACTCCGTTAGATAATCTCCACTGTATAAATCGAAATAGAGTGGTGGATGACGGTAGATAGAATGAACTATTTAAAAAATTGACAAAATGAAGGTGAAAGTCTCTTCTTGTATTCAGCTGTCGTGAGAAAGGAGAAATAACCCAATAAGATGGGTGAAAAGCAAGGAGATGACAAGTATAATTAGTTGCAACAAGATAGAGCTGTTTGCCTGTGTGATCTAAGGGAATTATGCAGAATCCCTTTCATCACATCATTTAAAAATGTGTTTCCATTCTCCTCTGCCTGGCTACTTCTCAAAATATACTGGGATTTCACTATCTCTCTATTGGATCAAGTGGTTGCTCTGAAAATTGGTACCATAATGTAAAAGAAAGCATCGCTGACTTGAGACAAGATTGTAGAGACCAGCAGCATGATGTTGGGGAGGAGATACAGAAGGAAGATACACAATAAACTGGGCGAGGGTGGAGGGAGAGAACATTTCCCAAAAGGCTTCCATATACTTCAGGAGATGAATAGCAGCATGAACTGGGTCATGTAAAAAGTAACTAGCAGTAATGGTAATAAAACATACAGTTGAACAACCTTAGATGGACACAAAATGCTGGAGTAACTCAGTGGGTCAGGCAGCTTCTCTGGAGAAAAGGAATAGGTGACGTTTTGGATTGAGAAACTCTTCGTTTTTTAAATTGAATTCTTTAGCCAATCTTAAATAAATAGCCTACCACGAAAGTAACATTACACTTTTACAGGTCATTCAAAATGCAGTCAAAGGATCTAAGAAAGGGGACTTGTTCTAGATGGATGATTACTCTCTTTCATCATTCTGGCTTTCAAAACAAGCTGCAAAAAAAAAAGAAAATCCATCTTTGTGGTGGCAGGGAAAGCTTTTACAGAAATACACCCACTCCTCCCAGTCACCATTTCATCTTCCATCTGAGACTCAATTTGGAAATCCACATTATTTTAAGCGCCTGTGTTGTAGTTGAAGTATGATCTGCGTCATCAAAAAACCTTCCTAGATAAATGCTTTAAACTTCACTAGAAACCCAAGTCAGAATTTAACTGATAATTCAGCTGCAGGCTGATTGTGTTGGAAAGCTGCTTCCCAGCTGTTGCATGTATTAACAGTGAAATTCAGGCCATACGTTAAGATTAAGGTAGGTGATGGCTAGTCCTTCATCATGTTAAAAAATAAAATATGTAAACATATCAGTTATCACTATACTGTAGATGTTCTCCTAGCAGTTCTAGGTGGTTAAAGGAATGCTCATCAATGTCAAATGTCTACCTCATGATGCTTCTGGATGCATTAGTGCTCTCATCTTAGCAGCTGTGTTTGGATTTTTTGACAGTAACCATTAGCTGTCTGAAGGAGATAAATGTTCTTGTCCAGCAGCCACCCTGTACATAATGGGCTGGTGGAATAACATAGCTTTGTGGAGTGATGGAGAATAATGAAGGCACGACTTGTACCAAGAATCTGCACATAGATCAGCTTGATGGGTTACCTGGGGTCAGAACATTAATGAAATTACTTTCATATTCAGAGTGACATTGAGAGGGAGTTGATGTAAAGGCAAGACGATATAAAGGTGCAAAAGTGGAACATCGCACGTAACAGAAACTTCAGTGTGGATAAGACACAGAACTTATTCCTCCCACTTCACTTATTCACCAAGATAAATGTAGTTGTTCCATCTGACAATAATGCCCTAGTGTCCTCCCTGACGTTGCTATGAACAATAAACTGAGATGGCATTATTCTCACAGCTTGGGAATAGTCTCCTCACTGAAGTGAAGGTGTCCCGGTGTCAGGTTTGTGTAGGAGGGAACTGCAAATGCTGGTTTAAACCGAAGATAGACACGAAAAGCTGGAGTAACTATGGAATAGGTGATGTTCCAGTAAAGCTGGAATAAGTGGCGTTTCAGACTGAGTCAGGGGAAAGGAAAATGAGGGATATAGAGATATATAGAATTTGCTGCTCTGTAGAAATGCTTTCAAAAGACCCGATGTAGATATGCATACAGTTCTCCTCCTATCTCTTCACCCCTCTGCTCCAATCTGCTGCGTTATTGGCTGCTCGACAGTCATCACCTACAACCCCTAACATTTCCCCCTCCCATCACAACAGCCCTTCTTCCAGCCCACTGGCAGATTACCAGTCTACCAATGACAGTAAGAAACACATTTAAGGCAGTAAAACGCATCGGTTGTCAAATTCTTAATACAGATAATAAAGTGCATACCTTTTCCTCAGTTCCTCGCTCTGAGCACCCATCCCCCAGTTTTCTAATGTATTACATGTCCTTCTAGAAGCAAAGCAGAAGGTCTGTGCAATTAATTCCCACGCACTAAAGAGAGCACATGCCCTTGGGATTTGGGAAACTGCAACTCAGATCAAACCCTGCCTGTAACATCAGTCAACTGGAACCAAGTAAACTAGCAGAACAGAAATGTATCAGTAACGTCGTCGAAGTCTTCAGGGAGGTTCCATTTGCTCTTAGCAACAAAAAGAGAAGCAAATTAAAACAATCCATGCCTTTGTATGGCGGTAAAAATCTTTTACCACACTTTTTTTTAAAGTGGTAGCAGGTTACAATAGCTTTATTAGAAACAATGCTATTTGGTCCACTGGGATAGGTATAAATAATAGATGGAGTTGTATAACAACAAGGGGCCTTGTTCAACGAGCTACTAAGTATTAATACAGACCTAGTTTCAATAATCAAGTACATGCTAAGATACATAATACAAATCCTATTTTTTGTAAAAAGGATCAAAATAATTCACAGCCAAAAAATAATTCACAGCCAAGCATTTTACACAAAGCAGGTGCAGAGGTCACTCAGTTTAAAAACTCAGGCAATCAAAGCCAAGCAAACAAAATATACAACGTTGTAGTTATGCCAAGTTGCAGCATAAATTCAGCCTTCAAATCTAAGAGTACTCAGTTAACAATTCTTGCACCCGGATTACGGAAACCATGCCAAAAAATTCAAAAGTATACCAAGAGGAATGTTGCATCAAACTGCAACTTAAGTAATCAAACAATGTTTATTCAAGTATATCAAAATGCTGTGGAGATTCAGAAACAGCAACTTTTATAACCACAAATATATGTAGGTACATTTATATGGAGTAAATGTAAGATACTTTGTATTATCAACTTATTTAGCAATAATCCATGTATCTTATTTCAATTTTGATCTTACCCTATTAAATCTAACGATAGATGTAGAATTTTCTTATCAGAATGGACTGGGAAAACACAGGGCTCGAATCCAGACATAAATTTTGAAGCTTGCACTTTTACATCACAGCAGACATATACGGATGCAACTGAAGAGAGTGATCTATTGAGACAACCCCCTGCTCTTTGTTTCAAAGACTTTGATCACATGACCCTGACTTAAATTATTGCCCCCTGGGATTTGAGGTTTGTTCCTTTTTGACGACTATTGCACATTTCCGTGAAAATCTCTACTGCCTTAGGCGTCTCGTTTTTATTAGCTTCACCTCTCAAAGCTTTCAGTTAACAAGTGCAATGAAGTAGTACAATCAAATATTAGTTTTGGAATCATTAAATACATTTCACACACAAAGTGCAATAACATTAGACATCACTCAATTTATAATACAATTTAAGAAAATAGCTGTTATGAACTTTATCCAAATTTTAATACGTTTCACCTTCAGTTGTTAAGTCAAGATTTAATTAATTTACTTAAAGGTAGTAAATGTTAAAGACTGCGCATAATTCGTGATTTACCTGATAAGTTCAATTTATGTTCAGTCATCTCTGTTTAACTCGATATATCGTTAATTATTTCCTTGAACAGTAAATATTCTACAAAATTCAGCACTAAATTCAACAAGCAGTGAGTATAGTGATCAATAGGTAATTATTAACAATGAGACCCAGACATCGATGAATCATTCCGTACAATTTCCCAGCAAATGTTCCTCCTTGTTTCAATTACCTGCATGGAACGATACATCAAGAAATAAACTGCTGTTGAAATGTGACTGACTTTAAAGTGGAGCAGCATGCTCTTATTTCCTTATTGTTTTGGAAGATCAAATACACTTTGCAGGGAATTGGGAGAAAAAAAAACATACCTCACTCTGCAGTTAAGAACATTTGTGCAGTAGCTCTCTTTTCTTCCTAAGGTAGAAACGGTTAAAGTTAAAAAATAAAATAAAAGCCAGACTCCAAGCGTGTACCCGGCCGTCCACAGGAGTGCGAGTTAATTGTGAACTGTAATGTGCCGCCACAACCTGCTTTCTCATTCAAACGCACAATTACTCCCCGTGGACATGCTACAAAATAAGGAGTGGAATACCGGAATGGGAATTGCATGTTTTCTTTAAATCTAGCGTTCTCTACGTAACTTTTTTTTTGCGATTTGATTCCTCTAATATATGTCATGGTTCTCATATTAAAATCACTTCCTCAGCCTTAACATTGAATAATTTATCAACTTTGAAAATACTCAAGAAAGTTTCATAAGTTTCATAAGTGATAGGAGCAGAATTAGGCCATTCGGCCCATTAAGTCCACTTCGCCATTCAATCATGGCTGATCTATCTTTCCCTCCAAACCCAATTCTCTTGTCTTCTCCCCATAATCCCTGACACCAAATTTGTATCCAATTTACATCATCTGTCTGTCAAACCAAGAGTTTATAGCTTTTTAAACAAAAGAACGAATAGTTCTCACACCCTCCATCAAATATATTTTAGATTGGATCCAATTCATTAGATTTTGGTTTTAAACCACTAACCATTTGTGCTAAAATAATAGAATCAGAAAATATAGGCACAGGTTCCTGAAATTTATTGTATTCTAGATCCATGCAAACAAGGATCTATAAATTCCCTCTCAGATTAATTATGGAAAAAAAAATCAAAAGTAGCAAAATCAGTCCTACCATTGCACATTATTTCTCTATTGACCTCTAGAGTAACTTTACATATGGTACATACAAAAGAAAGCTTGATACTATCCAAAAACTGAAATTATAAACACAATTATATGGAATAAAAATACTTTAAGAGGTGTTTAAGACTTGTGCTAGATTGTCTCATCTTCCTGGAGGAAAAGCTGCATGCAGTTTCTCACATTTGTTGAATTGTTCATTTGAGATAGGGAACCTATCATGAAAGAAATGAGGTGCAGCTGGTAGAGTTGCTGCTTCACAGTGCCAGACCGGTTAAATCCTGACCTCAGGTGCTGTCTTTATGGAGTTTGCATGGTCTCTTTGACTGTTTGGGATTAGTCCAAGTGCTCTGGTTGCCCCACATCCAAAATTTGTGCAGGTAATTGGTTAATTGGCCATTGTAAACCATCCCCAAGAATGGTCAGAATTTAGGGAAGATGATGAGAATGAGGAGGGAATAAGAAATTAGATAATATAGGACTTGTGGCACAGACATGATGGGGCGAATCTGTGATACCATGATGATGATGCTGCTGCTGCTGCTGCTGCTGCTGCATCACTCTATGATTCTATGACATTTGAATTACTTGAAATTAAGCCGTCTCGTGATAAAATCCATCATCTACCTACATCACATAAAAAAAGAATTGCAAATTTTACCTTATGACTTGACTATAAAACACTTTGACCAATTGTATTGCTTACTAATGCACTGAAAGATTGTTTGTGTTCTGCTGTAGCATGCATGTTTGAAACTTATGGTTATATTTTTCTATTGTTTATTAATTTATTGAAAGATTGTTTATGCTCTGGTAAATCATGCTTGCTTGATGTTGCAGAACATACATTCTTAAGAGAAAATATTTTTTTGTGTTAATTGAGTTTTATTTTACTTTTTCACCGAGGAAAAGTTTTTGAATGGATGCCATGGTTTCAGTCCCACCTCCCCGGCTTCTAACTGCCCATGGCTGGATAGGTCAAAGTCTTTTACGCTCACTAATCAGCGTTCAATACACCTTCAATTTCGAATATTTCCACCAATGGGAACAAACAAATGCAGCTTTCGTCATAGTTATTAGCACAACAATAAAGTATTTTGTTTATTTTTGTGTTCACTTCGGATTTCTTGCAGCAGAAAACCTGGAACCGTATCTATTTACATCTGAAAGAACTGCTTGGCAAACACAGCTTCTCCCAAGTTTGTTTGTTTTATACCTATACATTTACAGTTGTTCTACAATTCATTATTTTTCATTCTAAATGTGTTCTCAAAATCAATTATTATTTTGTTTATTTCAGTCTATCCCTTACTGTTTCTATCCTGTGTTATAGTTGGTTGCTAGGAGATAAGAGCATGCGTCGAATCGCCTTGCAATCTTCCCTAACCATCTTGAATGGGAATATCTGTCCAGAATCCTGAACCGGGAGAATATAAACAGATTTAAAACACTTTGTTGGTGTAATTGATGCATTAGGTCTTTGACCATACAATTCATTGAGACTGAAGCAACCGCAGCTTTTTTAATAACACAGTTAAAATGAACAAAGCAACCGAACACGTTGTGTTCAGTCTGAAGAAGGGTTTCGCCCCGAAACGTTGCCTATTCCCTTCGCTCCATAGATGCTGCCTCACCCGCTGAGTTCCTCCAGCATTTTTGTCTACCTTCGATTTTCCAGCATCTGCAGTTCCTTCTTAAACAAAGTGTTTTGTAAACCAGTATCTGCAGAACTTTGTGTAGAAAGGATCTGCAGATGCTGGTTTAAACCGAAGATAGACACAAAATGCTGGAGTAATTCAGCGGGACAGGCTGCATCTCTGGAGAGAATGGGTGACGTTTCGGTCTGAAGAAGGTTCTCTTCCCGAAACGTTACCCATTCATTCTCTCCAGAGATGCTGCGTCCCGCTGAGTTACTCCAGCTTTTTGTGTCTATCGCTGCAGAACCTTGTGTCTCTTCACTAATCAAGAATTTCTTGGAATGATGCAATATATGAACATGCTATAAAACCACCAGTCTGAAGAAAGGCCCGGATCCGAAACGCCGCTTATCCATTCCTTCCACAAATGCTGCCTGACCCGCTGAGTTCCTCCAGCACTTTTTGTTTGTTTTCCAGTATCTACAGTTCCATGTGTTCCTGATAAATCTATCAGTAGTGCGCTGCAATATTCTCGCATTATATGTTCACTAAATGTAAGTAAAGCGCTTCAAAAAGTTAATGATTAATCATTTTAGCCAGTAAATGAACTTGCCCTTCAAGCTCCACCTGTCTGTGGCAGTCGGGACATCTTGCAAAGGACCCCAGAGTCGCCACAGAACCCACATCACAGCAAATCACCTTAAATCCACAATATAGGCCTGTAAATGAAAGACCCTGCGGATTTTTATTATAAAAATGCTGGAAACCAATGCTAAAAGTGGTTCCCTGCATTTTCATAATGCAATGTAATAATGTGCATGGGGATTGGCATTTTTGAGATGAATGCTGGAGTACAGATTGGCTGCAATTAGAAAAGTCATTTCGTTCTGGGCACCACATCTCTTTAAAATTATATTGAGTTTTGGTGGCCACAAAGCATATATTTAGCAGAATGCTATTGGGACCAAAAGGTTTAAATAAGAGAACAGGTTTCATCAACTCGATTTGAATTGCTGCCAAGTATTAAACACTGCAGTTACTTCACCATTTAAATTAATATTATAAAGTACTTTTTCCACACAAACAGCAGTGGTAATGGTCATAAAGTCACACAGCACATATGCAGGCCCACCACGTCCATGCTGACCAACCCAATCTCAGTACAGAATTACTATGGACTTTGTATACTTACTTGCTTACTTACTGCATAATAGGCAGTATTATGCCTCCTGGCATGTAGGGCAGCAATGAAGGTCCACCACTCCTATCTGTTCTGGGCCAGCTTCTGGACACTAACCCACGTCAGGTCCATTGTTTTCATTTCCTCCTCTACAGTTCGACGCCAGGTGGTTTTGGGTCTCCCTCTTTTCCTTTTCCATTCCGGTGTCCAGTGCATGGCTATTCTTTGGATGCTATCTGGTACATTCATCCTAGCATCTGTCGATACGCCTGGACGTCCATTACGCCCAGTAGTGTTGATTCCTTCAGTTGCTGTTTCCGTAACATATTTGTTTTACGAGACAGGGTTGTTAGCCGTGTGCTCAACCTCCAACCTGGAGGACCAGTGGATCGCTCTTCCTCTCGCCTCTACCCTTCGACCTGTCCAGCATGGGAGACCCTAACAGGAGACGAATCTCCTGCTGGCATAGCTCTAGGGGTCACGTAGACACACAAGCTCTCTGACCATGACAAGGTTGCAATCCAACGGGGAGGGACTTTGTAAAAGGTTACACTAAAGTCACACTACTTTGGCTTGCACTATTGTAGTCTGGTTATCTTGAATAACTGACAATTTGTTGTATTACAGTTTACTGTATTGTTTACTGTTATTGTATGGACCACCTATTAATTCTTGAGATGCTGACAAGGTCCACACATACCTATGATATAAATTAAACTCTCAGACGCAATAGTTTGTGCTTAACTTTGTGGAGTTGACTCCGCCAAGACATGCTGCAAATGTATGGCATAATGCTTTTAACTGCCAGTTTTACAAGATCTTCAAGAACAAATATGCGAGAATAGGGATCAGAAATTCTTGACTCACCTCTCTGCCTTACAGGATTCTATCCAAAGCTATCACTGATCAAGCCAAATCTTTTCTGAGCCAAATCAGACCCAACAGGAAAATCATTTATGGATGGGCTATTCATGTATAAAGTGCACGATGGGGGAGTGGTCATTTGTTTTGTCAGCTTGGACCAATATTCCGTTTGGGGAGTCTGCATCCTCTGGGCTTGAACATTGAATTTTCTCAATTCTGTTAACCCTTGCTGTCTCCGTCCCTTCCCACCTCTCCCTCAGCCCTCGGGCCCTGGCATTCCCTCTCTCTCCATCTCCCTCCCCCACCCTAGTCGCACTAGCTTCTCATTTTCACACCACAAACAGCTTACAATGGCTTGTTCCCTTTATCATCGATACGTTTTTTCATATCTTTCATTCATTGTTCTTTATCTCTCCACATCACCGTCTATATCTCTCGTTTCCCTGATCCCTGACCAGTCTGAAGAAGGGTCTCGACCCGAAACGTCGCCTATCTCCTTCGCTCCTTAGATGCTGCTGCACCCGCTGAGTTTCTCCAGCCTTTTGTGTACCCTCGATTCTCCAGCATCTGCAGTTCCTTCTTTAACAACAGGTTATTGATCACATATGCTCATCGTGGATCTGCTCTTCAAAAAGGGGTTTGGAGAGAGAATCAACAATTGGAAATGATCTGGAACGAATTGGATAGGTGGGAAAACCTCCCAATCAAATCTTGGGTTCAGCAAGAGTGTTCTCTCGTCTCCATCTTGTTTGTGTTATATCAAAACCTTTTACTGGGTCCCAGATATACAAGCCACTCTGGTCAAAGCCTCCCTGTTTGTAGATAACATCATTGCCCTTAGTTTGGATCTACCAGAGAACTAAATATATTATCAAGTCAGATGGCATGGAACTTGGTGAGATCCCTGAAGATGATTCTAGAATTCCCATGCCTCTTTATGGACAGTGTACACTCATCATGGTGCCTGGGTGATGTTTTTAGTTTAGAGATACAGTGTGCAAACAGGCCCTTCGGCCCACTGGGTCCGCACCGAATATTAACACTATCCTACACACACTAGGGAAAGTTTTTACAATTACCAAACCAATTTGCCTGTACGTCTTTGGAGTGTGGGAGGAAGCCGAAGATCTGAGAAAACCCATGCGGTCATGGGGAGAACGTACAAAGTCCATACAGTCAGCACCTGCAGTCGTGATCGAACCTGGGTCTCCGGTGCTGCAAGCGCTGTAAGGCAGCAACTCTACCGCTGCTCCACTGTGCTTGATGGATGAAGTGAATGTTTAAGAATGTGAATAGAGTAGAGTGAAGTAACTTGCAATATCCTGGCTGCTGCAGTTTGACCGACACACAGCCGGGTAACTGTTGCAAATAACAGGTGGGAAACTGCCAAAAATGATTTATCTGTGAAAATGTAAATGTTTATGTTTTTCACTAGCAGCATATTCATATAAAACACTTGATAACATAATTCATTTAAAACACTTGATAACAACTGATGATACAGTGGTCTACACGAAGATACGACCTTGGTAAGGCCATCAAAAAGGCCAAAAGGGGGAGCTGCTCCAAACTGGAGGATGAGACAGATGTTCGGCAGCTGTGGCGGGGACTGAATGCAATCACCTCCTACAAGGCAAAGCCAGGAGGCAGCTCAGATGTCGACGATACATCACTCCCTGACGAGCTCAATGCATTTTACGCATGCTTTTGATGTGCTTTCCCGAGCCCCCATTCGCTGTGATGGTATTTCAGTCTCAGTCACAGAGGCCGACGTCAGGAAATCCTTCAGAGGGGTTAACCCTCGAAAAGCGTCTGGACCTCATGGCATACTTGGTCGTGTTCTAAAAACCTGTGCGGACCGACCGGCTGGAGTTTTTACGGACATTTTCAACCTGTCACTTCTGAGGTCTGTTCCCACCTGCTTCAAAAGGGCATCAATAATACCAGTGCCCAAGAAGAGCAAGGTGACGTGCCTCAATAACTATCAACCTGTGGCACTAACGCCTGTGGTGATGAAGTGCTTCGAGAGGTTGATCATGGCGCAAATCAACTCCTACCTCAACAAAAACCTGGACCCACTGCAGTTCGTTTACCGCCACAACAGATCAACGGTGGACGCGATCCCGCTGGCCCTCCACTCCGCTCTGGCCACTTGGGCAACAAAAACTCATATGTCAGGCTGTTATTCATCGATTACAGCTCGGCATTTAACACAATCATCCCCTCCAAGCTGGTTACCAAACTCGCAGAACTGGGTCTCTGCGCATCCCTCTGCAATTGGATCCTCGGCTTCCTCATTCACAGACCACAGTCTGTTCGTATTGGTGGAAATGTGTCAGGCTCGATAACAATCAGCACGGGAGCACCTCAAGTCTGCGTGCTCAGCCCCTGCTGTACTCACTCTATACTCATGACTGCGTAGCCGGTCATAGTGTGAACTCCATCATCAAGTTCGCTGACGACACCACTGTTGTGGGACGTATCACTGATGGGGATGAGTCGGAGTACAGAAGAGAGATCGAGCGACTGTCCATATGGTGCCAGCACAATAACCTGGCCCTCAACACCAGCAAAACCAAGGAACTGATTGTGTACTTTGGAAGGAGTAGGATGGGGACCCACAGTCCTGTTTATATCAACGGGTCGATGGTTGAAAGGGTCAAGAGCAAATTCCTGGGCGTGCACATCTGTGAAGATCTTTCCTGGTCCGAGAACACAGATGCAATTATTAAGAAAGCTCATCAGCGCCTCTACTTCCTGATAAGATTACGGAGAGTCGGTCTGTCAAGGAGGACGCTCTCTAACCTCTACAGGTGCACAGTAGAGAGCTTGCTGACCGGTTGCATCGTGGCTTGGTTCGGCAACTTGAGTGCCCTGGAGAGAAAAAGACTACAAAAAGTAGTAAACACTGCCCAGTCCATCATCGGCTCTGACCTTCCTTCCATCGAGGGGATCTACCACAGTCGCTGCCTCAAAAAGACTGGCAGCATCATCAAGGACCCACACCACCCTGGCCACACACTCATCTCCCTGCTACCTTTGGGTAGAAGGTACAGGAGCCTGAGAACTGCAACAACCCGGTTCAGGAATAGCTACATCCCCACAGCCATCAGGCTATTAAACCTGGCTCGGACAAAACTCTGAACATTAATACCCCTCCATCTGTTATTGCACTTTCTTAATTTATTAATTAATGTGTGTATTTACGTATATAATTGTAGTCAATGCCTACTATGTTCTGTTGTGCTATGCAAAGAAAGAATTTCATTGTCCTGTCGGGGACACATGACAGTAAACTCTTTTGACTCTTTGACATCTATTTAAAACACTTGATAACAATTTCAATTCTTCAACACTGAAAGCAACTGAAGTGCTCACAGCTCAACCGATTAGTATCTAACAGCATAAACTCCCGGAATAAGAGCAAAACCCAGCAACAACTCTCTCTTCCTCTGAATCATTCAAAATAATCAGACCTATTCAACTATGAAAGATACGAATTATGACTTGGTCTTTCTGAGGAAAAAAAAATCAATTTCTCATTGCTAAAAGTATGTGCAAGTACCACTATTAGCAGGACTCATCTTCATGTATTCATTTTCACACATCATTTGAAGCAGGTAGATTTTTATACATTTAGCGCTGGTCATCACTGATGAATTTATCTTCATTGTTTTACCTGGATGTCAGATTGTGCTTCTTCCACTTGAGAGGTGGTATCAAAAGCGGCGGCTGTTTGTAAAGACAAGGCTTAGTGGGCTGGAACTGCCATCTTCTCAATGTGGTTTGATAATTATCTTCTCTGGGCAACTACAGTGTTTGTTGGCCAGCCTAGTATCTCCACTGTGTTATTTGCACCATATGCTGAGTGTTGGAATAGTGTTCTTTGAAGCTCTTACTCTGGAGCTGCAGTTTGTTGCCATTTGGCAGGATACACTGGCGTGTCATTAGCTACTTCTGAAATGCATGTGCTTTGGGTGAGGGAAGCAGAAACAATCATAGATCCTCATAATGTTGCTATAAATTTAATTGATGTCTGTAATGTGTGAGACTTGCTCCAAATGTTTTTAAATATGGTCCAGATACAACGTAGAACATTCAGCATAGGAGCTGGTTCTTCAGCCCGCAATATCTGTGCCTAACATGATGCCAAGTTAAACCAGTCTCCCCTACCTGCATGTGATCCATATTCCTTCACACCCATGTGCCTATCTAAAAGCCTTTCGAATGTCACTATCATATCTGCTTTCACTGCAGATGCAATGCAGATCAGGCACCTACCACTCTGCGTAAAAGAACTTTGCCCTGCACATCTCCTATAAGTTTTCTCCATCTGATATTAAAGCTATGCCCGCCAATATTTGACATTTCCATTCTGGAATATTAATATTCTTCATTTTATATTTTAGCTTCATTTAGTTTGGTTTAGAGATACAGCACGGAAACAGGCCCTTCGGCCCAACGAGTCAATGTCGACCAGCGATCCTACACACACCAGGGACAATTTACAATCATACAAAGCCAATTAACCTACAAACCTGTACATCTTTGGAATGTGGGAGGAAACCGGAGATCCCGGAGAAAACCTACACATGTCACGGGGAGAACATACAAACTCTGTATATACAACACCCATAGTCAGGATTGAACCCAGGTCTCTGGCGCTGTAGGGCAGCAACTCTACCGCTGCGCCACCGTGCCGCTTTAAATGATCATCTCACTGGTTTGAGGAGACATGATATTTCTCATTCTTCTTGGGTTAGGACCAATCAACGATGGCATATTTTGCTGGACCAGACCTATATTTTCATCCCTTTTTTCCTTCCATATTTCCATCATCAAGAAGACATCCATCCGATCATCTGAACTGGTGTTTGAGAAAGAGAGCAATGCAGGATATAAAGTATTACACCATTAGCCTCAAATAATGAGGAAATGATTCCTTCCTTCATCATTCTCCAAACCACCTTGCTCTGCTTTAAATACTGTGATTAACATACAGGGTTAGAAAAAAATAAATTAATGGAGATTGATGAGGAAGTATAATTCAGGACCATTCAACCAATTTGGTGTTTTAAGGGAATGCAGCAGATTCCTGCAGCATGCACTTGCTCATGTACTATAACTAAATCCTCAATGGCTTCTTCTCACTACGGGGATAGTTTGCATACTAATCTGTAATCTCGCTTTGTCATTTGATTTAAACAAAAAAACAGGAACTAATCATTTCCTGGGTACACAAAAAGCTGGAGAAACTCAGCGGGTGCAGCAGCATCTAAGGAGCGAAGGAGGCGACGTTTCGGGTCGAGACCCTTCTTCGGGTCGAGACCTGAAGAAGGGTCTCGACCCGAAACATCGCCTATCTCCTTCGCTCCTTAGATGCTGCTGCACCCGCTGAGTTTCTCCAGCTTTTTGTGTACCCTCGATTCTCCAGCATCTGCAGTTCCTTCTTTAAAACTAATCATTTCCCTGTAGTGCGATTAAGTGTATTCTCGAAAGTCAACAAAGTATTGATGGATTTGATGTATTTTTGATATATGATGTAAAGTCTATGATGTATTTTTATGAGCCTGGTGGACACACATTTTCCAAGTTAGAGAGAAAATCTTTGAAACCCTGTGCAGTCTCAAGAACGGGATGATTACAGTGCCGAGGTGGAGTAAAAAACATTTGTCTACCTTCAGACATTTCTACTTTACCCAAACTGTTCTTGAACCTTGATCTTGTTCTTGAAAATTGATAGGACTGGTCGGTACTTTTGTAACTTTGTCGGTGCCAACACGTGGCGACATTTGTGTAGTGCCTAGGATGTATGCAAAACAAAGCATTTCTCTGTACCTAGGTATCCTGATGAAACTTTGCAGTGCCACTGCCATGTCCTTCTGGTTCTCAAAACATTTATTGAGAAACTTCCTATGATACAAACCCATGGATTTGTGAATTTCTCTTCTTTCTTCATTGGATACCTGGGTTTCTGAATTGTCACAAATATGCTAATTTGCTTCTCATGCTCTTCTCAGCTACCATGGAAATTTAATGTCTGCTGAAATATGCTGCCACCTCAACTGGCGATGAGGTACTGTTTAATATTCATTTGTAAACAAGTCAAATAACCGCCCACAGAGCACATTGAAGCATTTGCAGTGGAACTGAACAAAATAGGAAACTGCTACAGTGGTCTGTAGACCATTAATCCTTCCAATCTCACTACTCATCTATGTGGCTGAGATTTACCAAGCACGTCAGTTCTATCGCTGCCACCTTTCACTGTGGAAGCTAGAGTACCATCCCTCGATGGAGCCTCGGGTTTCCAATGAAGTAGAAAATTACATGATTAAAAAAAAAATAAAGCTGGCAGGATACAGAATTAAGCATAATCTGCAGGGAGGGTGAAAAAATAAACATTGCAGCAGGTGTCGCTCCCTTAAGTGTCCTAATTTATAGCTGTTATTATACAATTATTTTTAATTTACTTCAAAGTAAATTCTTCAAATTATTTGCAAAACAGCAGTTACAGTGTGCTTTTTGATCTTTGGTCTGATTTTTTCAGTCTTTTCTTTTTTTGCATACTTCACTTTAGTTGCTTAAATGCTGCAGTGTTCTTGAGCTGTAGTTAGTATACAATACTCTCTGAAGAATCTCTCTCTCTCTCTCTCTCTCTCTCTCTCTCTCTCTCTCTGGAGAGAAGCAAATGGACAGATGCAGCGACATACCTGGATCAATGATCTCCCTTCATTTTCCAAATCTGTAAATCCTGAATGTCACGACAATCCCAGAAGAAAAACCACCAACGGTTAGTAAAAAAGTGTGCAAGTGAGTACAGATGAAGAACTATTCCTGCGATTCAAAGGACGTTACAGGATAATTCAGGAAGCATTGTATAGCAATGTTACAACATTTTGAGATTTAAAAAATCAAGTCTGCAATTTATCCCATCAGATAAAGCATAAAAAGAAGTTTAATTTGACACCTAATTCACTTTCATATCTTCAGTATTAAAAAGGTTATGGCCATTTTCATACTCGGAAATTAGCATCTTGTTCCCCATTGCCTTTCCATTGACTTAACTCAAAATCTGTGATCTAGGACAGTCAAAAGCCCATAACTTTCTTAAAAATTAAGATAACTCAATGAAATTTTCAGTTATTATAGATTGAAGCATTCTGAAACAAATATGAAACAATCTTACTTGGATGACCTGAAATTAAAGCATATAATTAGTTAGTTACCTAATTGTAGCTAATTACAAAATTCAATTACTAGATCTAAACATCTATCCATTTCTTTAAACTTAAGATTACCCATAAAGATTTCTAAATTGCCTGTTTTATAACCTTATAACGTGAAATTCGTTTAAACATGAAACATAAATGATGCAATGCATATTGCAAAATGTATAGATACATTCATATCATATGAGATCAGATTTTCCTCTAGATGTCTGATAAAGGGTAATAATAACAATATTGATCGGGAGATACGACATGGATTATTGCCTCGTCTTCGACTTATGATATATCGTATCCCCTCAAGGCCAGATGATTTTTATATCTCATTTTCATGAATTTATAGGCCAAATGGAAGGAATTTAGTGTTTAATTCCTGTAAATTAATGGCCATTTAAATCAACTTGCGAGTGGGTTTTAGTGGAATGCGGTGGATTGGAACGTTGCGGTTTGCGGTGAATTTAACCCACAGTCGGCAGGAAAAATACTGCCGGTTCGTATATATTTTTTGTCCCCATTTCGCAACATGAAAATTTGATTAAATGCTTCCTAAGAACCATGTTTTTATGTAAAAATAAACTGTGTACCTTCTTTTCTCCCCTACGTAAAATCCTTCCCGTTGTCGGCGCTCACGGCTTTAGAAGATGATTTTTAAATTACTCTAGCTAATAAATTATCTAGTGTAATATAAAAATACTTTCATAAAACAAATGTCAGAGCGATTTCTCTTTAGCGACAAAATCCCCTGAGATGGATCGACTTGAATGGTCTGGTCTAAAATTTTAAACCCGCCCCCCTCTGAAAGGCGCCAAAGTCACGTTCACGGGGAGTGGCAGAACTGCAGCGCCGCTCAAGGTAAATTTTGTAAACATTCAGTTGCAGGGATACTAGTATTTCTCGATCATCATGAATTCTCTTTAAAGAGAATATATAAAAGCATACCATTTCAAACTCCAGATAGTACAACTTTGCAATGGGTAGGATCCTTTATTTTTACGTGGCAAAACAACTAGGTCTAAATTGCTCTCTATAGTTTCAAGTTGTTCACTGCCATATGTACAAGTATGATGGAATACAGGTAAATATGAAAACCTTGCTTGCAGCAGCATCACAGACATAGGCTCAGACAGACACAATAAACAAATTATTTATAAATAACAAACAATTCCGCAGGACTAAAAATAAAAAAAATTGTGCAAAAAAAAAGACATGAGTGCAAAATGCAATTGGATAATATAGAGCAAGAGATGATCCATAGTGTTCCATTGTTCAGTAGGATTAGGGCTGTGTAGGTTGGTTCAAGAACCAAATGTTTGACGGAAGGTAGCTGTTCCTGAACCTGGTGCTGTGCGACTTTAGGCTTACCTCTTCCCTGATGGTAGTAGTGAAAAGAGAGCATTCCCCAGTTGGTGGGACCCTTAATAAGTACTGCCTTTTTGAGGCAGTGCCTCGTGTAGATACTTTCAATGATGGGTATGATAGTGCCTATGTTTCAGAGAGCAGAATCCACCACTTCCCTGTAGCCTGTTGCATTTCTGTGCATTGGAATTGGCATACCAGACTTTTAATCATCTAGTCAGGATATATTCTACAGTACATCTGTAGATGTAGACGTGCCGGACTGCCGGCACACCATCTTTGTGATTACATCATGTACTGGGACCAAGACAAATTCAAGATGTTGTTCTACGAGAATTTTGCCTGAACAGCCTGTGACCCATCGCGCTATCTTTAAAGCCCATAGTGATGTGGCCGGTAGTACTATATTTAGAACCATAGCACTGAGGCCGACAGTGCTTTGTTTAAATTACCACGCGCTAAGCTGACAGCATTGTTTAAAACTTTGCGCGCCAAGTCTGTAGCATTATGTGTATTGCTTTACGCGCCAAGTCTGCAGCTGATTGCGCTTTGTTTCCGGGGTGGGGGGGGGGGGGTCCTTGCTCGGATGCAGTCCCCTGCCATTGGTTGTAGTTTGAATTTGGGAGCAGCAATATTGGCCAGGACTTACCAGCGGTCATTTAAATAAATGATTTCTGCCTATATGAAGGCATCGGTAAGCCATAAGGTAGTTCTTGATGAAAGGGGTTCACCGACGGGCTGGGTTGCAATCAGTGCTGCGGACGGAGGCCGAGAGAGGGGGAGGTGTGCCCACGCATACCAAGATAAGTATTGTTTTTGTTCTCTCTCGTGTCAATAAAACTGATTTGTAACTTAACTGATGAATGTTCCCTTGTAACAGATGTTAATGCCCAGGAATTTGAAGCTGCTAACTGTCTCCACTGCTGACCCAATTTCCCCTTTCTGATGGCAACCATTAATTCCTTGGTCTTGTTGACATTTAATAAGAGGTTGTTGTTGCAGTACCACTCAAGCATGTGTATATCTTACAGAAGCAAAGAACTGCAGATGCTGGTCAGTATACTTATCTTGGAGGATATGCCAAATAAATTAGTTGGGTCTCTTGTAAGTGTCTTTGTGTACAGCCTTCACAGCATACCTCAGTAAATTATGTATATCATAGTTCTAGGTTAATGGTATCTTCACTCAAGTAGAGGGTAATCATAAATGGAAAATACTAAGGTGAAACAGCAGGGCTCATGGAGTGCAATATACAGGGTTTGTTTATTGTAGCAAGTCGATGTACAGTTTAGAAAAGTGAACAATCATTTCCATTTCTGAATAAACCAGAAAAATAAACTAACACTTTGCATAGCAATAAATGGGTCTATGTATCTTAAACAAGATAACAAACTGTGATAGTGTAATGATATTGAAACTTATACATTCAACAATTAGATTTATATCATAGTTCACAAAATGTTTCCACAAAGGATTTATTTGTTTCTGAATGACTTGACCCATGAAAGTAGATTATTAAAATGGTGAAAAATATTAGAATTCTGTACAATATTTGAGACTTTTTCCAATATAGTAGGCTCTTTCCAGATGCCTTCACCTTTTTTTTGCGCCTTCAGTTCTGCTTTAAGCAATTTTGTCTGTAGCCTCCAGTACAGTTTGGGATTAGAGTGTAAGCCTTCGATTTTAACGGCTCGCCCAAGACCTTTCTTCAAAATCTCTTCATTTAGGCTCACTGAGAAAACTGAACCCTTAAAGACGGAAATAACAATTAAACTACTTTTTGTCTTACACTTGAAAAAATGTTACATGGCTTTAATAAATAATTTCTTCAGACTTGATAATATTACGTGATAGAGGTCCAATGGTGTTGGTATTAGTATGATCTCCATGTCAACATAAGAAATATATACATTGAAGCATTTCAAATCATGCTGTTACAGTGGAAATATGCATTCTTTTCTTAAATAAATAAATTAGTTTACAGATCATAACGGATAGGAGTAGAATTAGGCTATTTGGCCCATCAAGTCTACTCTGCCATTCAATCATGGCTAATCCAGCCCTCCCTCCTAACCCCATTCTCCTGCCTTCTCCCCATAACCTCTGACACCTGTACTAATCAAGAATCTATCTATCTTTGCCTTAAAAATATCCACTGACTTGGCCTCCACAGCCTTCTGTGGCAAAGAATTCCACAGAATCACCACAAGATAAATGGTCTTTAGTGAATGGGAGGAAAGTTGCCAAAAGTTGGAAGGAAAGAGTACCTTTAATGTTCACAACGCTTCTATGTTGGGGAGACCAAACATGGATGGGGAGAAACTTTGCTGAACATTTCCGTTAAGTCCACAAACCTGACCCTAATATTTTGGTGGCTGACCCATTTCAAATCTCACTCTAAAAACATTTGGGTGTAGCGGCCTGGACGAGGTCAAGAAAAGGCCGGATGCCAGGCAGGTTCAGAAGTAGTTTAATGAAGTCTCGAGAACAGACTGCACCCCAACGAGCAGGACCTGGGAAACCCCGTGGACAGACAATCGTCCCTATCCCGCAAGAGCTGAGGGGGATGAGCCAAGGAGTGGCCTAACCCCCCCAGGGACCGCCACTGGACCCCCCCCCAAGAACCCGAGGCACGAAACGGATAGGAGGGCGCACACAGCGACCAGCCCGGGTGCGCACCATGCCAGGCACAGGAACGGGTAACCGACCAACAGATGTAGGGGTGGAGTAGCCTCTTGAGGAGGTACCCTAGACGGAGGGTGCCCTCGCTTACGGGGCCGCGCTATCAGCACCGGCCGATCAATGTTAATATGCGTCAGCTTCAGCCGCGCAACCAAAACAGTCTCATGCCGACCTCCCATGTCCAGGACGAATGTAGATGAGCCATGCTCTAGGACTCGGAAGGGACCCTCGTACGGCCGCTGGAGGGGTGTTCGATGAGCATCCCTGCGCAGGAAGATGAACTGGCAGTCCTCCAAAGCAGAGGGAACGTGGGGACGGAAGGACCCATGACGAGACGCGGGCACCGGCGCCAACTTGCCCACCGTCTGCCGAAGACGTTGCAGAGCGTCTGAAGGCTGCTCCACCTGGCCCCGTGCCGGCAAGATGATCTCCCCGGGCACCGTAAACGGGGACCTATACACCAACTCGGCGGAGGAGGAGGCCAAGTCCTCCTTGGGTGCGGTGCGGATCCCCAGCAAAAAAGTGCCTCTGTCTGCTGGAACCAGATATCAGGCTCTTCGGTCCACAAAGTCAGGAGTTTTACTGCAACAGCGTTGTTATCCATCACGATGTGTGATGAACATCAGGGTCACCAGTTGTAGCGGCCTGGACGAGGTCAAGAAAAGGCCAGACGCCAGGCAGGTTCAGAAGTAGTTTAATGAAGTCTTGAGAACACACAGCACCCCAGCGAGCTGGACCTGGTGGGCAGGCAATCGTCCCTGTCCCTCATGAGCCGAGGGGATGACCCAAGGAGTGGCCTAACCCCTGGGACCGTCACATGGGCCAGTTAGACTTGGTTTTGTAACAATTTGTACTATTTGTCCAATGTATCTGAGAGAATCTGCATAGTTACTGTAATGACAAACCCTTTTGCACGGCACATATTACAAGCAATTATTCCTCAAGTATCTTATGTGAACACATACAAATTTTCTCAATGCTATTATTTCTTTGTTTATCCATTTGGATGACTGGACAATTTATTTTTGAGCAAAAGTGCATCTGAATTAACAACAGTCTGACACTGTAGTCATAAGATAAAATTATGGCTGTTGCAAATTTAAAATAATTCAATTGAAACCTTTAAAAAATGTATTAACAATTCTGTGCTCTGATCCAAGATGGGCGCCCAAGCCGGGCAACTTTTTTTGTGTTAGTCACAGAGGTGGATCTGCGATCAGGCTTTACAATGGGTCCACTCATTTAAATCTTACACTGTGGATGGCTGCATTGTAATCATGCATTATCGGTCCGCTGATTGGTAAGCATGCAACAAAAGCTTTTCACTGTACCTCGGTGCACGTGACAATAAACTAAACTCAACTCAACTGTGGGCAGCTTTAAGTTCCAACATTACAGAAGAACCTATTATTTCAGTAGTCCTCCCAGCTTTAAACAGCAAAGCACTATATGGATGCTCGTCAAAATCTTTTTGCACCATTCTAATGAAACAAAAAATAGGAAAACATTCTTCAAAACTATTATTTACCTTGTTTAATTTCACCATGCAATCAACAAAAGAATTATCCCTTCTCAAAAGTTGAAACCAAATAACGTGGGGAGATTTTACTTGCTCGGTTAACCAGGTTCTGCCTTCGTCGGTCATTTGCAAGCCCGCCAACCTAACCATCAGGAGACCATCCGATTGCCCTGAGGAAAGTGGAAGTGTTTATTTACAAGACCAGGTGAAGTAAATGAAAACATATCACACCTTCAAGCAAAACTATTTACCAGACTATATTCGTCCAAATCAGCTCTGGTTATATACTCAATGCCATGAATTCTGGTTCAATATAACCTTCGGTGTGCTGAAGGACCTGTTTCCATGCTGTAATCAATCTCCAATCAATGAATGTAACCATGCTCCAATCAATCCAAAAACAGAACGTGCATTGCATTGCTACTATCTTACAGAGGAAGTTGTGCCAAACTCAGCTCTAATGTTCACATGACCAATGTTGAAAAAATCTACAAAGCCATGGTATTCAGGACCAACAATGGCCAAAGAGAATGCTAACAGTCAACGGTGTTCCAGTTTTGTCAAAAAAATCATGCAAGTCAGAACATTGAACGTTCCATTCTGGAGCCAGGACAACAGTCCAGTGCAGTGATGGTCCACTCCATTGTTAGAGCTGCTGTTTAGATGCTGAGATAGCCTGAGAATATACCTGCTCACTCTCTTAAGTGGACGTTAAAGGCTTCATGGCAATTATCTGGTGACAGGCAGATTTATCCATTATCCAGGCTAATATTTATCCGGTCATCTAAACATTTCCAAATCTTGTTTCATGGATGCTTGCTGCGAACAACTTGATATTTTGTGCATTAATGCCAAATTTCAATTTTTTGGTTGTAAAGAGTTGCTGCGGTTTTAAAGAACCGCTGAAAGGATGCTATTTAAAAATAACTTTTTATTTTCCTCTCTTTCTTTCTGCTCTAAAATTGAGGCTCCATATTGTATTTTAATTTCATAGAAATCAAGTTGCTTTCTTGCTCTAACAATGTCCCAGAATTTAAAAATCTGCTGAAATTAACTAATATGTAGGGCATAAAATTAGAGGCATAACCTACCTATCAAAGACATTTCAACAGCAGTATCAAATAGATCAGTTATACTTATAACTAAGTTGTAAACTGAGCGATCACATCATTTCAATTCCAAACTTACAGACAAGTTTAAATCTATTGTTTACAATTTTTTTGCGTAGAAACACATTACTTTCATTGTCTAAATCCGTTCAAGTGAGTCCTATACTGCCATTAGATGAATTTTACGCAATGTTCATTAAATATTAACATTAGCCATATTCAGTAGAAGACAATAAGCAATGTTTCAAATTTTATTCCGTACTTCTGCAGTTTAAACATGTTAAGTGTATGCCATTAAGTATTTACTCACATTTTCTTTGCAGAGATGAAATAAAAGGAAGGTAAATAGGAATATGTTCAATTTCTAGTCCATTTTCTGTTACCTGATGTATTCTCCCTCGAAGCTTAATACTTTTATCAATAAAATTATTAGGTATCTCCAAGACACTTGTAAATTTAGTCATCTGTTAAGATGAAGGAAAATGAACTTTCATTATTCATCAGATTGTTTTATTTTATATTTAAGTGGCTACTGTATAAAATTATAGAAATCAATTTTTCATAACATTATGTAGTGAGTGCGAGTCATAAACAAAGGTAGTTTTGTAAATGCACCAGATTGCCCAGCATGTTATCAGACGATAGTAACGTCAGAAACAATGTGTCGCATACAGTGTGCAACTCTGTGTGGAAAATACAGTGCCCTCCATAATATTTGAGACAAAGACCCATCATTTATTTATTTTTACAATTGGGAAACTTGTTCTCGGAATCTACTACGGCATGCAGGTATGGTGCACGTACAGATTGTTAATATACAATACCCTCCATAATGTTTGGGTCAAAGACCCATCACTATTTATTTGCCTCTGTTTGAGATTTGTAATAGAAAAAATCACATGTGGTTGAAGAGCACATTGTCAAATTTTAATAAAGACCATTTTTATACATTTTGGTTTCACCGTGTAGAAATTACAGCAGTGTTTATACATAGTCCCCCCCATTTCGGGGCACCATAATGCTTGGGACACAGCAATGTCATGTAAATGAACGTAGGCATATTTAGTATTTTATTGCATATCCTTTGCATGCAATGCCTGCTTGAAGTCTGCGATTCATGGACATCACCAGTTGCTTTTTATGTCTTCTCTGGTGATGCTCTGCCAGGCCTGTATTGCAGCCATCTTTAGCTTATGATGGTTTTGGGGGCTAGTACCCTTCAGTTTTTCTCTTCAGCACATAAAAGGCGTGCTCAATTGGGTTCAGATCGGGTGATTGACTTGGCCACTCAAGAATTGACCATTTCGTAAGCTTTGAAAAACGCCTTTGTTGCTTTAGCAGTATGTTTTGGATCATTGTCTTGCTGTAGAATGAACTGCCGGCCAATGTAAACCTAAATTTTATTAGTCGTTATAAGTTATGACATCGGACGGAGTTGCAAACCAAATCTCATTGCAACTTATGTGTAATGACAATAAAATATATTATTATTATTAATGTGTTTTGAGGTATTTGTTTGAACGAGCAGATAGGATGTGTCTATACACCTCAGAATCATTATGCTACTACCATCAGCAATTTGATCATGAATGAAGATAAGTGAGCCAGTATCTTCAGCAGCCATACATGCCCAGGCCATAACACCCCTATAACCGTGTTTCACAGATAAGGTGGTATGCTTTTGATCTTGGACAGTTCCTTCTCTCCTCCATACTTTGGTCTTGCCATCACTCTGATATAAGTTAATCTTCATCTCATCTGTCCACAAGACCTTTTTCAAGAACCGTGGTTTCTCTTTTAAGTACTTCTTGGCAAACTGTAACCAGGCCATCCTATTTTTGCAGCTAACCAGTGGTTTGCATCTTGCAGTGTAACCTCTGTATTTCTGTTCATGAAGTCTTTTGCGGACACTGGTCATTGACAAATCAACACCCGACTCTTCTGAAGATTGTTTCTGATCTGTCAGACAGGTATTTGGGGATTTTGCTTTATTATAGAGAGAATTCTTCTGACATCAGTTGTGGAGGTCTTCTTTGGCCTGCCAGTCCCTTTGCGATAAATAAGCTCACCAGTGCTCTCTTTCTTCTTAATGATGTTCCAAGCAGTTGATTTTGGTAAGCCTTATGTTTGGCTGATGTCTCTAACAGTTTTATTCTTGTTTCTAAGTCTAATAATGGCTTCTTTGACTTTCATGGCACAACTTTGGTCCTCATGTTGATAAACAGCAATAAAAATTTCCAAAGGTGATAGAAAGACTAGGTGCTGAGAGTTCTCTTTTACTTGCATTAAGGAGGCATTTAAACACACCTGAGCAGTTACAAACACCTGTAAGCCATGTGTCCCAAACATTATGGTGCCCTGAAATGGGGGGAATATGTATAAACACAGTGGTAATTTCTACATGGTGAAACCAAAATGTGTAAAAGTGCCCTTTAATAAAATCTGACAATGTGCACTTTAACCACGTGTGATTTTTTTCTATTACAAATCTCAAATTGTGGCGTAGAGGCAAATAAATAAATGATGGATCTTAGTCCCAAAATAGAGGGCACTGTACATGCTTGCCAGATTAAAACAATAAAAGTTTGATTGCCATAAATTTAAGAAATTCTATGGGAATTCAATTTGATGGAAGAGCTAGAGAAATTAAAACGTGTTACTCATTTTTAGACTGCAAAGCATAGCTAACAAATTAGAACATCTGGCACAGTGAAAG
This sequence comes from Okamejei kenojei, assembly GCA_035221665.1. Classification (NCBI taxonomy): domain Eukaryota; kingdom Metazoa; phylum Chordata; class Chondrichthyes; order Rajiformes; family Rajidae; genus Okamejei; species Okamejei kenojei. The sequence continues at coordinate 7,582,677 of CM069144.1, forward strand.
TGCATTGCCTCTACAAATAACACAAACCGGAACATTTTAACACAAAGAGACCATCTTTGAACACAAATCTCCATTCATACTCCTTTCTTCAGAAGGGCCTTGACCTGAAACGTCACCTGTTCCTTTTCTCCAGAGATGTTGCCTGTCCCGTTGAGTTATACAAATATCTGATTGTTTTGGTGTTAGTGCCTATGATAACGAAATACTCTTGAGAAGTTCATGTCAAATTGGTACTATAACAACATTTAAAAGTCATTTGCACTAACACATAGATAGGAAAGGTTTAGAGGGATATAGACCAAATGCAGGCAACTGGGACCAGTGTAGATGTGGCAGTTTGGTCAGCATGGGCAAGTTTTGCTGAAGGCATACTGTATCATTCTAACGACTGGCCGGGTATGTTAGTGACACAGACAAAGGTGGTTTCTCACTAACTTTGATAGACACATGAAATTACAGGACCACTTACTAGTCTGATGCTTCTGCCCAACATCACGATTCCGATCACTACCAGGCCTGTGGTGATGCTCTAAAAGCACAAGCGGAGAGACCAGATGATGAGAAAAGATCCACCAATGCTGACCTTCTGCTAAACACCACCACCCCACCTCGAATTACAAAATAGCCTTCATCACCTGCTCCACCAATCTGCCAATCACACCCCATCCCTCACCTCTATAAGATCTTAAGGGATGGACAGGCTAGATGCAGGAAAAATGTTCCCGATGTTGGGAGAGACCAGAACCAGGGATCAGTTTAAGAATAAAGGGTAGGCCATTTAGGACTGAGATGAGGAAAGACGTTTTCACCCAGAGTTGTGAATCCTTGGAATTATCTGCCACATTATCAGCCATGATCATATTGAATGGCAGTGTTGCCTCGAAGGCCTGAATGGCCTCCTCCAGCACCTATTTTATATGTTTCTATGGTCAATCCCTCTTCTCCCATCAGGCTGCAGATACTGAAGTTTGAAAATGCATTTCTCCAGATTCAGGAACAATTTTTTTCCAGCTGTTATCAAGCAACTGGCCAGTCCTCTCAATGAGAATAGAAAACGAAACAACTTGTCGGGCTTTGTCCCAACCCCAACTCTCTTTATCAGTTTTCCCACCCCCCCACTCCATTAGACTGAAGAAGGGTCCCGAGCCAAAATGTCACCTGTTGTTGCATCAATCCAGTGCAGGCGCCATATAGTTTCCCTCCCCCCTCCCACTTCGTTTGAAGGTGCCCGTACATAGTTATCAGTCATGTTGTCTTGTAAGACCACCCCCCCCCCTAAGAGCGCGTGCGCGCGCGCTCGCTCCCGACTACCCCCCCCCCCCCCCCATACACCGCGTCACACGGGCAGCGGCGCGCGCCCGACCACGGCTCCCGCTGATTGGTCACCCTCAACGCGTCATCATAAGGAAGGGGGGGGGGGGGAGGGGGGGAAGCTTACAGTTCCCGCCAAAGCTAAAGGGTCTCGACCCGAAACGTCGTCTATCTCCTTCGCTCCTTAGATGCTGCTGCACCCGCTGAGTTTCTCCAGCTTTTTGTGTAACCCCTAATTTGTTAGCTCTGCTTTGCCGTCGAAAAATGAGTAACGCATTTTAATTTCTCCGCTCTGTGATCTTTAGCTCCCACTATAAATAGCCGCCATAAAGGCAGTGTGGTACAGTGTGGAAGAAGCCCCTTTGGTCCAACTTGTCCACACCTACCAACATGCCCCATCTGCACCAGTACCATCTGCGCGCATTTGGTCCATATTCCTCTAAACATTGTCTAACTGTTTCTTAAACTTTGGGATTGTCCCTGCACCAACTACCTCCTCTGGCAGCTTGTTCCATACACCCACCACCCTTTGCGTGAAAAAGCTACCCCTCGGATTCCTATTAAATCTTTTTCCCTTCACCGTAAATTTATGTCCTCTAGTTCTCGATTCACCTACTCTGGGCAGAGACTGCATCTACCCGATCTATTCCTCTCATGATTTCATACACCTCTATAAGATCACCCCTCATCCTCCTGCGCTCCAAGGAATAGTCCCAGTATACTCAACCTCTCCCTATAGCTCAGACAGTCTAGTCCTGGCAACATTCTTTGTACCATTTCCAGCTTGACAAAATCTTTCCTATCACATGGTGCCCAGAACTGAACACAATACTCTAAATGCAGCTCACCAATGTCTTATACAACTGCAACATGACCTCCCAACTTCTATACACACTACTCTGACTGATGAAGGCCAGTGTGCCAAAAACCTTTTTTACCACCTTATCTACCTGCGACTCCACCTTCAAGGAACCATGCACCTGCACTTCTAGATCACTCTGCTCTGTAACCCTCCCTAAAGCCCTACCATTCATTTTGTCGGTACTGCCCATGACTTCCCAAAATACAACACCTTGCATTTCTCTATCAGCCATCATTCCATCAACCATTTCTCAGTCCACCTGGCCAATCGATCAAGATCCTGCTGCAATTTTTCAAAACCATTCATTTTTGTATTGATCAAACACAAAGATATAGATTAAATGCTGGAGTAACTCAGCGGGACAGGCAGCATATCTGGAGGGAAGGAATGGGTGACGTTTCAGGTTGAGACCCTTCCTCAGTGCTGGAGGAACCCACGCAGCATCTGTGAGGTAAATAATTTAAGGATAGCATGTATGTTTTGTGTTAAAATAGGTGCTAATGCAACTGATTATGATACTTATGTGCATGAAGGAACTGTAGATGCTGGTTTATACAGAAGATAGGCAAAATTCTGGAGTAACTTGGCTTTACATTTCACTCCTCCTCTCCCTATCTAACACACTTTTGTCTCATTTTCATCCCTAGCCTGTCCACCATCTGGCAATCAATCCGCCTTCACCTATATCTATCTATCTATCATTTTTCAGGCTTTGACCTGACTTTCTCCCCCTTTACCACACTCAGTCTGAAGGGTCCTGACTTGAAAAGTCACCGTGAAGAACAAGATGCCAGTAAATTAATTGCTGAATACAGCAGAAAATATTTAGCTACTGAACACACTAAATATAATCTGACTCCCATATTTTCAAAAGTCTCCCCATGCCAATGGTAAAATCGCTCAAAAAGTTAATTTTCATTAAGTTGGAAAAAATGCAGAAGAGCTGCACCAGGATGTTATCCAGGTGAAGAAATTGAATAGGCTATGACATTTCTTACTTGAAGTGTAGTAGGCCAAAGGGTGATCTTATAGCGATACGGTCTCCCCCCCGTCCCCAAGGTAGAGGATTCTAAAACTGGAGAGCATGGGCTTAAGGTGAGAAGAGAATGATTTAAGAGGAACCTCAGGGGCAACATTTCCTCTCAGAGGGTACTCTGTATATGATACAATTGCCATCGAAAGTTATAGAAGTGGCCACAATCACAATCATCTACCTCTTTGATGACCTACGGATTATCCTTGATCGGGCTTTGTTGGCTTTACCTTGCACTAAATGTTATTCCCTTATCATGTATCCATACACTGTAAATGGATCGATTGTAATGTATTGTCTTTCTGCTGACTTGTTAACACACAAAAAGCTTTTAACTGTACCTCTGTACGCGTGACCTCACTGCTTTCACACATAATCGTCTCTAAAGAATATCAAATTAATTTTGAAAGTTTCTAGCAATTGGTTGTAAGTTACCTCTGTGTTAACTAACTTTCAAAATCAATTATAAACATGTAAAAGAAAAAATATTTAATTTGTTGAGAATTCAAAATGTATCAACGCATCCCAGTAAATTGAGTAAAGGTCCATCACTGGTTCCCTTGGCATGACACCCTTGGTTCCAGAGCCTTGCTGGATTATGTTTTGCCGGTTCAGAGATTGCAGCCTCAGAGGAGTTGAACGGGTACAGGGACAGTTAGCCAAGATACTGGCCTGAACAGTCAGCTATGGGAACGGATCTGCCAGCTCCTTCAGGGCCAGAGTTCCAGAGCTCCGGCCGCAGGGGGCAAATCGACCTGCCGATTGACTGCAGGAGTCCCGATGAGGTCACGATCGGTACCACATTTTCGGGGAGACTTCTGGATTAGAAATGTCACCAACAGAAATGAAGATCAATAACAAAAGGAGAGTTTTTTCCATAAAGAATCGAGTAGGTTTGTGCAAAGTAAAATACCACCTGGAGCTATGTTGGATATTAATTACAGATTCATGTTATTTAACACTGTAATTCTCCTAAGGCAATAAACATTTTTGCTACAGGGAAAAGCTACCACCAAGTCTGAAGAGTTTAAATGGTAGTACAAAAATTAAAAAACATGAATCTCTGTGGTAATAACTAGAACAAATTGAATAGCAGATCAATGAATAGAATAATTCAAGATGTTTTAAGATTTGTTTTTATGATTTAAATAAAGCAAATCACAATGTGGCAATCAGCATAAATTATTCAAAGTTTGTTTAAATTTAAGTAGGTTTTTGTCACTATAATGTTCTGAAACTCTGATGATCAAATGCTTCTGCTGCAATGCTTGCATATTGTTTCCTCAGATCCAACTTGGATTTTTTTTTTAACATTTCATTACATCTGAATGCCATAAAGCAGTCCACATTCAATTAATTATTTTTTCACTGTTATGTTACCAGATAAAGTAGCTAATTCTAACATTGCATTCTTCCATAAACAGCCAATGAATTGAATGAACACCTCGTCTTTTGCTAGAGGTTTTGATGAAAGAAGAAAGTTGTTGAGAACATCACGGCAACTTCAAACTCTACTTCAAATGATTCCATGATATATTTCACAACCACCGAAAGAAAATATGGTTCTTGGTTTAACACCTCATTTGAAAGATCATATCTCCATGGTGACCCACTAGATTAATGTGCTCAAAGCCTGGACAGATAGTTGAATCACAAACATTGGATTGAATTGATTACCATATGATAACGCAGTTCCTTTAGTTAAATGAATAAGAGCATTTCACTGTTGGAATCTTGATTTCATTCGACAATTTTGATATAGAAAAAGGCTTTATCGAAATTAAAATAACTGGACGGACAATAGATAGATGTCGATTCTTTGAATGGAATCCATTTAATGTACAATTTACAAGCTATTCTGTTTTTTGGACATTTGTCATACAAAGGATCTGTAACTCTTTTCACAGATGCTGCATGACCCACTGAGTGTGTTTGACATTTTCTCTTCCTGTTCTGCCGCTCCGATTTCATTGAAGTCCGTCCCAATTTATTTTGTATTATAAAATTCTAACTAGTTGAAATAGGTGTGGGACTACGTTAATGTGGTAAATTGTTTTTATTTCTGTGTGGGAAGATACAATAATTTATGATACATGGTACGAGGATCCAGCAGGGTATTTTTCATCGAGGATGATTCTTTGTAGACTCCTTCCTCTATCATGTTACGGTCAAATTGTGTAAAAGAGTTTCAATGATATGTAACTGCAATATTGTTTGCAGGAAAAATACTTAGCACAATAGTATCTTTCCTGTAAATTGACCCAAAAATGTTCATATGAATTCAATTCAAAATTTGACCTCGATGTAGTGAAGTAGTATGATTATTGGATTTACTTGACCAACTGTGCTCTTAAACAATTGCCTTATGAATCCGTTAAATAATTTTTGCTTGCAGTGGAGGGAATGTGAGCTTGCATAGTGAATCACCCAGTTTCTCTCACAAAAATACAATTCAGTTTGGATCAACTTTTGTGTCTTGTATGGCATCTGAAATAATGCAACCTGATAGGAACTATGGGAATTTTGCACCATAGGTAGGTACTGTAACCAAAGCAAACAAAAACAAATGCATAATTAAAATTAACTCTATGCATACCATCACCAGTTGCAGCATGGACAAACTGTGTTATATTCAAAATAAACGTTATAAAACTGATAAAATACTCTTTTTTTCTCATTGTTTCCATGAAAATTGGTCAAGAGGTCTAAATTTCATAAAACTCCAACGTTCCCATCACTAAGACCTCAATTATTCCTCTTGCACTGCCACATGGATGGATGTTCATCTTGCAGATTTCTGAATTTCTTTCCATTGCAGAGCCACCAGGCGAATCCAAAAAGAATGCAGAATACAGATTCTACATAGTAGCCATCCATTACAGTTGAACAAGAACCACCAGATTTAACACAGAGCTGTATGGGAACAAAAGAAAGAAGATGGAAAATGAATGTTTCAATTTTAATCCAACAGAGATCTGATTCGTTGTGATCAAGCACGAAAAGCACTCCACCCTTACAATCCCACAGATCACACATCCACACCTCTAGTAAATGAAAACTCACCTCAGAATCTATTGCCGATCTACAGCTTTGCTCAGGTACACCTATACATTTCTTGACAGTGAGTGGATCCACCAACCAAAGAGCTAATGTAGCCGGCCAGTTTCCAGCAAGGTTAGAGATGGTATTCAATAAAGTCATGTATGTTCCTCCAATCGAAGGATCACTAATTTTAGCATTAAATGCCATTACAGCTACATACATGCTATAAACAGCCACCTGAAAGGGGAGAATATTTAAGAATGATACAGTTGATCAATATTGAAGGCAATGCAATTTCAAACAAATGGTCTTTTAACATTTTAACAAAAAAAAAACATTACTGACAGTTCTGCTACAACGTGCATTTCCAAAAAAGCGAATTAGATAGAACACGATTGATGAATTTTGGTACGGTCTTTGTATTACGCAGAACTATTTAAAAGTTACTTTGGAAATTGACAAGCAGAAAAAACGCTGTCTTGGAAAAAGTCTAGGAATTTTTTTTTTCATGTAACCTCCTTGCAGTAATCAGACACCATGGTCTCTTAAGAACACAGCCTGTCCGTTACAGACGGTTAATTCAGATGGGCACTGAATTGAAAAGCAATTGCTTCTATTGACAAATGATACTCCATTAAACAATGTAAAATGTTCTGCAAATGATACTCCATTAAACAATGTAAAATATCGCCTATTTTATTAACTAATAAACCAAGAATTATTAAGCATTTAAAAAAAAAACTGCGGGTACAAAAAACCTAATTAAAATTCTGGAAAAAAAAACTGCGGGTACTAAAAACCTAACTGAAATTCCTCGTCATTAACAATTATGTTTAAAGCACTGTTAATAAACTCAACATATAGGATAAACAAAAGCAATGATGTATTGTAAGCGAGCGCTATGGAAAAGATTAAACCGTGCGTGAATATCTTTATTTAGATTTGAATGTATGAATTACTACTCTAATTTAATCCAAAAAAATCTAAGAATCACAAATTGTGACGTTCAAAGAATGCCAGAATTTGGAGATCTCTATACCTATAAAAGTCTCATCTTGTATGTGTGTGTGTGTGTGAGCGCGTGTATGTGTCTTTCCACCTTTGTCAAAATGCCACGCGCTAGAGCAAATATTTTCACAGATTATTAATCATATTAACTCCGCGACAAAATAAACTGCTTCACTTCACATTTCATGCTATATTGCACAAGTTACAGCGTTTTAAAAATAGTCAAAACCAAGTTTTCAAACGGCAAACCTCCTTCAACCCGCTTTGAGTGATATCACAAGGGGGAGATGGGCGGCCTCCTAAGGGGTGTGGGCAGCCACCAGCTTCTAGTGACGTCACAAGGGGGAGAGCCGCATTGAAATTAACGTTCCATTTTTTCTGACTCGGGCTTCTACCCACGACGCATCGAATCCTCGGCGGTGAAGGAGACATCAGGAACGCAGATGTGAGGCCTCGGGACGATGGGCAAGGGTAGTTGGCACGTCTACACATCCTCACTAGCCCCCTCCCGCTGTACCATCCCTCCCCCTCTCTATCCCCTCCTCCCACCCACTCTACCGTTCCCTCGCCACCGCTCTTCCCTCTCTTGGGATTGAAGATCTCTCTCTCTCTCTCTCTCTCTCTCTCTCTCTCTCTCTCTCTCTCTCTCTCTCTCTCTCTCTCTCTCCTCTCCCTCTCCCTCTCTCCCCTCTCCCTCTCTCTCTCTCTCTCTCCCTCTCTCTCTCTCTCTCTCTCTCTCCCTCTCTCTCTCTCTCTCTCCCTCTCTCTCCCCCTTCCCCCCCCCCCCCCCCCCACCCTAGGGAGGGGTGGTAGCGTCCTCATTTGACTTTAATGTCCTGTCATAAATGTTTCATTACGTGATACCTGAACTAAAGAAAATTAAAAGGTTACATTCATTATTATCAAGGAGATACAAGGAACTGCAGAAGCAGTTTGATCATTCTTCAAACCTTTGTTTTGGTCCTTATTGGCAGTTTATAAAATTAAGTTACAACTTAGACCTAGACATAAACCAACATATTTCGGAGGATACTAACTATAGTGTGGAAATGCAAATGATACGTTGCTAGTATCAGATATAGAAAAAAAATCCCATTTTGTCTGTCAAAGAAAACCAGAATTGGAGTGGGAGCAAATTATTTTGAGACCTGAGGCACTACCTACGAAGAGAGAGAACCTGAAAAAAGCCTGTGTATGATCATAGGGTTCCGACTAACAACGGCAGATAAGTCTTGATATTATGAGTGTAACAGGAAACAAACTTCAATCCTTACTTTAGAACCCAGTTCAATTTCTTTTAAAGAAAAAATATCTGGATGTTAGCAACCATCTCAAAATTAAAGAGAAATGAAAATGATGGCTCAAGATTGGCAACTCAGATTTCCTGTGTATTATATAGTTCCTTTAGAATTCAATAGCTTTAAAAAAAAAAGCATCTTAAAATACTACAAATGTTAATGTACTACACTAAACTTTCGCAATGCATTCACTCACCTGATGAAAGGCATAACTGAACAACAGCACTCCATAGTAATACATAGGAAACTCTGTGCCCTGTTTTACCATTGGAGTCCAAAAAACTAATAAAGCAAATATTATGCCCATGGCTAATCTGTAACAGAGAGAGACACAATTAAGTTTAAAATCAACAAAAACACAATTAAGTTTGATGACTACCACATATAATTGATCTTAAAATCATATTAATATTGCCCTATTTCAGATAATAGTCACCGACTAACATACTTGTCTTTGGATTCCATTTTACAATGCAAAAATAAATTATAATTCAGGTGAACAGTCATAAATTTCGAGAAGATCATCGTACTTATGAAATTAGGTTCCATTGAAATTAATGATATTGAATTTAAGAAGTGCCTTATGATGTTCAGTATTACCCATGGAGGATGATATCAGGTTCTTGACCCAAAACATCACTAATTCCTTCACTCCAGAGATGCATTTGTCCCGCCGAATTATTCCAGCATTTTATGTCTATCTTCGATGTAAACAAGCATCAGCAGTTCCTTCCTACACATACTAATTAAATCCCAAGATTATATTTCAATCCTTCAAAAAATATTTTACACAAAGCATTTTTAAGTAGGAAAGCCAAATTCAGGTGGAGGGAGGAACATTTGAAGGAACTATCTGGGGGTAACTTGATAAGGTGCCAAATTTATGCCAGTATTTTGATTGAAACGTAGATATAGATATTTATAATGGAATAGTGGTCATAGAATTGGAACAAAGAGGTCACTGGAATTTGAATTCCATCTGCTTTCTCATGTAGCAGTACATTGAACTTAAATTTTGGAGGTACCTTTCATTATAATCCAATAATTAAGTATTGTTTATACAGCCACCTCCACCCTCACACAATTTAGTTAGGAAAAAGATAAACATTACCTGAATGGCATTGCCCAATAAAAAATATTCAGCGGTTTATGGCCAGCTGTATATTTGCTTATTGCGATGGGTAGTAAAATCTGCAGAGGAACCATGGGCACTGCAAGTATAGCCAACCTCTCTTTAGGCACTCCCATTTCAATCAACTTCAGTCCAGTCACTTCATCAGCAGCCGAGAAGCCAATCTGTAAATGTATATGTTCAATGGAAATATCAATGGCTTTTATAAAAAACACCAGCTTTTAGATGTTTGCACATAACATCATTTTAATTAAAACCATTTCCTACATTATGTAAAAAGATATTACATTATCAAAATATCTGGTTCCAAAAAAGACAATTTAAATATTTACAGCTGAGCTAGGATGCATGCCATTTTTCTGCCTTCTCAATGAATTTCATAACCACTCAGATGCTCTTGCAATTGATCATTTTTTAATACACGCACATTTTTAATACACACACACATGCTACCTGCATTTGAATAATTTCCACAGCAAATGTTTAGTTAATCATAAAGTTACAAAACAAAATTGAGTAGATCAGAAAAAAAAATATTTAGTGCTTGCAGCATAACAGATTTTACAAACCCTTTGGTTTCTGGAACAAAGCATCATAGTATATTAATATAATTTTTGTATACAAATTGCAAACATGGTTGGTTAAAACATAAATGAGAAAAAGTAAATTAATGCCCAAAAAGAGTTCTATTGCTCAAACTATTTTTGCCTACAACTTCTAATCCCGTGTACAGAATCAAATACCCAATCAGACCGATGCACTTTCTCCAGTGATGTTGCCTGACCTGCTGAGTTACTCCAGCACTTTGTGTCTTTTTTTGTAAACCTACATCTGCAGTTCTTTTTCTCTACACTCCTTGATCAGGGCGTTAGATCAAAGATGCGAGGAAGCTCACGTGCTGTATGATCACTGGCTTGGATCTACTATATTATCATCGAAGGGAATCAATCATTTTACAATTTTATGATATCAGAAATTTGACTTCTTATTTGAACGGCAAGAATAAACTTAACTCAAAAGTTTCAAACCTACACATCTATTTTCATGCAGTGCAGCATTCTGCATCTGCTACATCACAAATTACAGAGCCACATCTTCAAATTATTCTTCAACTATTCGAGAGTTATTCCCGAGTGAGGATTGCTACAATGGACATCCCAGAACATTCTTATAGGCTGGAATGTTTAATATGTTGGCGGCAAAAACAAAACGGTTTAATATCAGCATTCTCTGAGGAGTAATTCACAAGTTTTTCCTCTCATATGTTTACAAGTCTTCCATAAATGCATCTGTGCTATTTATCCCATTGCTAATTGTTATAACTTCTGTATTCAACCCTCTCTTTGGATAGCACAGAGCTAACTGGAATGCAATATATATATTTAAAAAATAAACATCAAATTACAATGGCTCGATATTACATTTATCATGATTTTGCTCTCATAGTATTGTAGACAGTTTAATTGAGTGAAATTAAAAATGCAATAAAAGTAGATCATTTTTATCTTGAAAAAAGATAGTTTAATTGAAGTACAAAGGAACTTAATCAAGTTTTGGAATCTTCAATTGTATATCAAAAAAAACAAATATAAATCTGTTGAGAAACTAATTTACCGGAGATACAGCAGGATACTGAAAAATATATTAAAAAATATTTGAGTACTTCAGCTACGGCTTAAAGGCATTTCCCAATTAAGTAGGTAAAACCCATAAATCCAAAATGTCAAGCTTTATGGAATTATTATTGGAGTTTGGAGCATCTTTAGTAAAGGTTATGGCTTCAAGACTTGGTTGAGTTGCAATCTAAATTAGTCAAGAGATTTCTGATGTCCAATTTATAAAATATTTAAAGGGAAGCAATACCATAAAAGGTAAATCAATCAGCTCTTGCTCAGTAAAATTCCACCTGCTTTCTCATGCAGCAGTACATTGAGTGATATGACATCATTATGATAAAATGTAGTTCGTGAAAGAATGATTACTAATGCAATTCTTACAGATGCAAAGATGGTATTTGATTAAACTCCAAATTAAAATTAATGATAATCATTGACCTGGTTCAAGAAATTCTTAGATTGTCGGAAGTCCAAGTATAGGAGGGATTTTATGCCAGATTGGTTCTGTAACAACTGGTTAGAAAATCTATAGCAGGAAAAGAGCAATGATTAGTTAGGCAGCCAAGTGTCTGGTGAGGAGTTACTTAGCTTCACTGCCAAAGCCTTTCCACCTTCCAAAAAAATCTGCAATTGTCTGCAATGATAGCAGCTCTAAAAATATTCAAATGTCTCAGCGCCATCCAAGGTACAACATACTTGATTAGCATCAACGTTATATAGTAACTTCATCACAAAAATGTTGTGTTTGCAATAAATATCATCATAATCATATTTTATTAGCCAAGTATGTTTTGCAACATACAAGGAATTTAATTTGCCATACAGTCATACCATTAAAAGCAACAGAACACACAAAATACATTTTAACATGAACATCCACCACAGTAACTCCTCCACGTTCCTCACAGTGATGGAAGGCGGAAAAAAGTTAAATCTTTCCCCTTCTTTGTTCTCCTGCGGTTGGGGGCCACGAGCCTTCCGTTGACTGGGTGATCTTGGCTCCCACAGCCGGCGGCGTTTGGGCCCATGCGTCGGGGCGATCAAGCTCCTGCATTGGGGGGAACTCAGCTCCCCCGCGTCGGGTGATCGGACCCCGGGTCGGGGCTGGCCAAAACCTTCTGCGTCGTTTGGAACTTCCCGACATCGGTCTCTACCTGAGACTGCGAGATCCTCGACAGTGAAATCCACAGGCCGCAGTTGGAGCGTTGATCCCAGGCAAGGGATCGGCTCTGATGGTAAGTCTACGTCCCCGCGGTGGGGCTCAAAGCCAGTCCCGAGCAAGGCCGCCAGCTCCACGATGTTAGGCCGCAGAGCGACGGGAGGTACGATCCTGAAAACAATTGCATCTCCGGCAAGGTAAGAGATTGAAAAGAAGTGTCCGCCAACCCCCTCCCAGACCATAAAACAAACCTGAGAACATTAACACATACTTTTAAAACACACTAAAAATAACAAAAAAAAAAGACGAAAAGACAGACAGTCTGTTGGGGAGGCTGCCATCGTGCAGCGCCCCCTTAGTGGTGGAATCGTCTCAACACACCGACAGCTCTTCATCGCTTCAACAGAACCTATAAACTCACATCCATTTCTACCTACACTAGAAGCAGCTGCATGACAACATTGTCATCCTTAAAGTTACTCATTATCCCGACTTGAAAATATGCCACTGTTCCTTCATTGTCATCGAGTCCAAATTCTGAAACTCTTTGCTGAGCAGCACTGTTGGAACACCTTCACCGTGTGCTAAGAACCAGAGAATTAACAAATAAAGACACAACTTATAATGGTATAAAGTCTTGTAACTATGTTCCATTTGCCTCACCCAATTGTCTTAGCTCACTCAATTGTTTCCTAGAGCTCACGCCCTCAAGTTCTGGCAACATCCTTGTAAATCTTTTCAGCTTTGGAAAATTTCCCTAAAATTGGTGAAACTGTCAGAAAAGATTGCAGAATTTTGAACACAAATGATGTTCAATAAATTTTGGAAATACAAATCAAACCAAAGCTTGGCTTTGATCCAAATGGTATGAATTACCAATACAAGCTTCCAGAATGGGTGCTAATTTGCAAGTCTTTGAGGAGGCATTAAAAATTAAGCTATTTCTATAAGGTAGAAGAGCAAATCTTGAAAACATTGGTTATTTAAAACATACCAAGAAACTGGCTACCATACACCAACAACGTTAATTGCAAATGGCCCAGTACATTTGTTAAAAAATGATTTACTCACAGGCAGCGGAATGATCAACATTTTATTTTGTGATAAACCCATTATTTTAGTTTTGGCAAGTTGAAAGGCCAACATTTATTGACCATCCCTAATTGCCCTATAAACATCGTACTGCTCAAATATTTCAAGGAATATGTCCTAAAAATACATCATTCTAAGTTTCATAGGAAAGACTGCTGCATTTAGCAGGTTTATTAATTTCAATATTAGAAGCAAAAATCTAAAAGAAAAACAGAAGCAATTAATAAAAAGGTATTATATACTGTGATTTTTAATTGGCCTTAATTGGCATTGTTTCCAAGTTACGTTTAAAACACTTGTTAAATTATCTTACTTTTGATGTTAGCAGAAGGAAGCAGAAATTTAAGATAGCAGGCATCCTTATTATACAGATGAGCGACTTGTAAGTCTCCTTGATTCCTTGCTGAGCAGCATGATGCAACGCCGTTCGTCCACTGTTTTCCTTTTTAAGAACCATAATCAAAGTTGTTGTCACCACGAAAACTATCCCCCAGAAAAACAGAAAATCTAAAAGTAGAAATTTTAAAACAATATATTGAGTTGAAAATCTGTAACTTTTTCTTGGTAGACACTTGTTTACATCTCAAAATCAAGCTGTCAGTTCATGGAACTTTTGCTGTAAATGAGGAATTTGTGCAAGTTTGAAAACAATGTCCTTTACATAGTATTGCAGAAAATGACAACATTTGCAAAAGGGTTTGATTTTAGTTCAGGCCTTGTGGAAAATAAATCTTCTGATTTGAAATTAGCATCAGAATTGGAATGATACAATTAAGTAAAAATTTATATCAGCCTCACATACGATATCAAAGAACAGTACTGCAGAGAATGAGATAATTTGGCCCAAGAAGTTCTATCAAACAACAAATTATGCCCTTGCTCCTTTCCCTCCAAGTAGTTAGCCAATTCCCACATAAAGCTACTGCAGAATGTGCATCTACCACCTTGGCAACAGCATTCAAATCCCAACTGCTCACTGTCACTTGTTGGGATATATGCAAATATATATTATGTATATTTAACCTTTACTTTAGAATCCCTTTCACTTTGTTAAATTTGTCCTCCTATCTTCAACACTATAAGGCTTCTGTTCTAACCCCCTTACTTCCTATCAACTACTCCAGAATTCCAGGATTCACTGTTTAAAATTTCAGTAAGAAAACATCACTCTATATGGTGACAAAACTATAAAGGAAATGTAGATTAGAAACTATAGAGTAAGTTGAAAATTAACAGGAATATTTGGGAAACAAGAAATAAAATACGACTTCAGTGTTCTTATTTAGAGATCAAATAATCGATGAGTAAATGAGACAACAATGGACAAACACCACAACATTGTTCAGCATCCTTTGATGTTTTAAAAAAATAAAAATAACATGCATTTTAGAAAACAGAAAAAGTGAGCAAGATTTGTATTTTACCAAAATTAATTAGGCAGTGGAATTAGCAAATTCAGTGATGGATTAGCAGTAAAAAAAGTTCAAATTGGAGATAAAAGGGATATAGAAAATAGCTGGATAACATGATACCCTACAGATAAAGTACAGAACAATATAATAGTTCAGGAGCGAGGAATTGGTTTCTTTGAAATTCAATATTTTGCATTATTTTGGGCAAAGGATGGTGGGGATAATAAAAATGTGTACAGCAGATAATAAGAATTGGAGAAGAAAATCCAATTCATAAATAATTCAGAGAACATGTTGACATGTCAGCAGGTCTTGATTTCCAGATGAAAGCGCATTGAGACAAAGCAAAATCATGACATTGTCAAAATCGGCTTTATAACATTATATTCCGTTGAATTACATTAAACATCTGCAGAACCTTTGCACAATGATGAACAGAGGAAGTTATTTGGACCTTGAAGGCTGTTTTGACCTTCAAAGAGATAATTGCAGATCTGCAACAAAAATCCCTGCACACATAACTTTTCCCTATATCCCCAGATTGGTTGGCAAAAATGTATTCAATTTCAAACTGACAACGAACAAGTAATCAATTATCGTCTGCAAGAATGTTCTGCATTTCTCTTCCCCAATGTACATATGTACTACATTTCCCAATTTCAACCCGAATGCCTCATTCCTTCGACTTACCCACATTCCTAGATTCCCCAACCAGTTGAAAGATTTTCCCTCCACCTAACATGTCAATTCTGTTTAACATCCTGAAATGTTCAGTTCAGTTATCACTTAATTACCTACATTTCTGGGAATGTAGCCTTAACTTATCCAATCTCAGCTCATAATTTAAACCTTGGGAACCCAGGTGCCATTCTGATAAATCTGCGCTGCACTCCATCCAAGAACAATAAATTTACCAGAATTGTTTACAGTACTGCAGGTGGAATCCAGAGCTTTATATAACTGTGACACAACTTCTTTCCCGTAGCAAACATCATCTTTGTTTGTAAATGTCCATGACAATGAACAGTTTCAATGAATTTTAATTAACCATATTTCTAGATCCAAAATGCTTTGGCCTGCTACTTTTAGCTTGAGACCATCTAGTAAGATGGTTTTATCTTGGGGTCAAAGTGGCAGGTATCACATTCCCAAAGCCAAAATCTATTTCCCACTATTTTGCTTAATTGTATATTTTCTTTTAATTTTGAAACAAAGAATGCTGGAAATATTCAGCATGTCAGGTAACATCAATGGGGGGCTCTTCCTCACCACTAATATCAGCTGATTTACTGAGTAGATCCAATGCTCTTGGTTTCTATTTCAGGTTGACAGCATGTTTGGCTTATTGGATTATTTTCTTCTTCACACTTATTTGAGAGAAAATGTGGGTGTAACTAGAAAGATCACCATATAATGTTTCTAACCTCACCTTCAGCTGAGTGACGATCAGTGTCAATCACGTCATGGAGACTGATGTCACTAATCAGCCTGATTGGGCAAGGATGGCAGATATCCTCCAAGGACATTAGTTGGGTAACTGGGCTTTCACAGTAATTCAGTGGTTTCAAGGCAACCATTCTTTCTATCAGCTTTTAATTCTTGATTTAGTTTATTACTAGAATGTAGGTTCTCAGCTACTGCAGTGGAGTATCAGGCCCCTGCATTCTACGTAGCTTCCTTTCCCATTGTTTAAGTCCTTTAGAAATGCAACATATAGTTGATCCCCACATTGATTCTTTCAACAAACCATATGCTGCTAATTTGAATGCTTGCCTATTTTTTTTCTAATTCTTGTTCTCTTGTTCAGTAAACTTTATCAAATGGCTTCTTTAAATCCATGCACATTTTCTTGTCCACTACTTTAGTTTAGTTTCCAAAAGATTCTAATAGATTTGTCAGGCATGACATATCTTTGGAATAGACAATAGGTGCAGGAGTAGGCCATTCGGCCCTACGAGCCAGCACCGCCATTCAATGTGATCATGGCTGATCATCCACAATCAGTACGCCATTCCTGCCTTCTCCCCATATCCCTCGACTCCGCTATCTTTAAAAGCTCTGTCTCGCTCTCTCTTGAAAGCATCCAGAGAACCAGCCTCCACCACCCTCTGAGGCAGAGAATTCCACAGACTCACAACTCTCGGTGTGAAAACGTTTTTGCTCATCTCCATTCCAAATGGCTTACTCCCTATTCTTAAACTGTGGCGCCTGGTTCTGGACTCCCCCAACATCAGGAACATGTTTCCTGCCTTTAGTGCGTCCAATCCCTTAATAATCTTATATATTTCAATAAGATCCCCTCTCATCCTTCCAAATTCCAGAGTATACAAGCCCAGCCGCTCCATTCTAACAACATATGACAATCCCGCCATCCGGGGAATAGCAAGAATCTCAAGTTAACCTCATGATATCACATATTGAATCTGAATATACTTTGTTTACAAAATTATTAAGGCTTGCATAACACTAGACCAATTTTTTTGTTAATCAATTGAATATAGGAAAATAAATACATTTATTAATATACTGGATTACATACAAACTCAGTGGTGCAGAGACAGGGACTGAAGTCACCACAGGGAGATAAAGTTGTGTTCCCGCGCCCTCAACTAAGACAGGAAAGGTCCTTTAATCTCCAGGCTCAGATGTACGTCTGGGCAGTTTTGGGAGCTCAGTGCAGGAAGGAGAGTCAGGTAAATATTTGAATGAAAATAATTGGTCATGGGAAGATGGCAAAAGCCTGGGACTGCTCTTTCAGGGAACCTGTTCCAAATCAATGGTCCAAATGCCATAGATTTACCTGATTCACAGCTATCAGGGTGAATAGAAAAGTGAAAATCTGATAAAGATTTCAAATACACTATGTGGAGGGTTTAGTGATATAGTTGGTGCCAATCCTGTCTTTGTAGTTAGAGCAGTGCTCCATGGTGTAGGTGATTGAAGGAGTACATCCTCCAATTTAGTGAGGATAACTTTGTAGGTAGTACAAATGATTTTACATTGAACCAATGAGAAACTAATATTAGCAAAACAAGGACATTCCCTATTTTCAAACTACAATATTGTTGCACGCCACACCTTGTGAATCTGCAGCAACTGCTGCCACCTAATGGTTTTATATTGAAACTGCATGCAGATTGTGTCATTGAGTTATATGCTTCTAACAGACACAAGGAACTGCAGATGCTGGTTTACAAAAAGAGACACAAAGTGCTGGAGTAACTCAGCCTGTCAGGCAGCATCTCAGGAGAACGTGTATAGGTGCAATTTTGGATCGCGACCCTTCTTCAGACTGAAGATGGGTCCTGGCCCAAAATGTTACCTATCCATGTTCTGTTGAATCATGTATAAAAACGACATAAAGGTCAATAATGGTGCTGCCTGGAAAAATGAAAGACAATGTAGAAAGAGCTTTTGTAAAACATTTTGTCAAAGAAAATGCTGGAGTTTTCACTGTATTTTGAATTGTAGCTTTGCAATACCAGTTCTAGTGTAAATGCCTCCCAAAAATAAACACGCAGATTGTACGGTAAACACTCAGCACTTTACCTGCTAAGGTGACTATTCCAGTTGGTTGAGATTGGGTGCGTAGATATTTGTTGCAGAACTCAGCTGATTCCAGTGCCAAAAAGAGTATATTACCCAGAAAGTAACCAGCTGTCTGTCCAACTGAATTGCAAGTAGATGCAAGTCCGACGTTCTCCTTGGACAGCATTGTTAATGCCCAACCATCCACTGCTATATCTTGCGTAGCAGCCAGGAATCCAAACATAAAAAACACAGCTGTAAGTTTAATAATATTGGGGCTGGTGTGTTCATTGCTTTTCAGTAATTCATCCACTTCAAATGACAGAAAAAACATAAAAAGGCCTAGAAAATACTGAGTTGGCACCAGCCATGACTTTCTCCGCCCAAAGCTTGAAAAATAAGCAGCGTCCACTAAAGGAGCCCACAACAGTTTCAGACTGAAAGGCCAAAATACAAAGCTGTAAATAGCTTGGTCAGAATAACTAACGTTTTTGCTCTGCAGTATTAGTGGGATGCTCCCAGCCACACCAAGTGGAATTCCCTGCAAGACATAGAGGAATAAGAGCAATAGAATGTTACTAAGATCATTCTTAAGAACTGTATTATGGTTGGATTTGTATAATCCATTGTCATTCAAAAGGCCTTTTTTTTCATCCATTTCTAAACTAGTGTCGTGGGTAAATACTTCATTTTGCATGCGCCTAGCTTCAAGCGGATTTTGAAGACGTTGTCTACTGCGTTCTTTATGCACATCCGATGACGACATGTCAGATCTAAATGGTTGAGCTCAGTTTTCAATCAGTGTACCACATTAGGAGCCTAAAAGCAACAGGAAAAAAAACAAAAAACAGCTTTCAGACGATAATAAAGTCATAATTGTCAAAAAGCATTTCCCTAAATCAGAGATATTTTGCATTACACCCCAAAGCATCTTTCAATATATATTTTTTAATCTTCTAAAATTATTCAATTGGAACGCAGGTTCCATTACAACGTTTAAGTAACATTTTGACAGGTACATGGATAGTTGGGCCTGTTTCCACACTGTATGACTCTATAACTCTCCTGCACAACCTTCTAATATGCATCTACCTGAGAAAAATGTTTCAGCAGTATCTGTGTATATTTATATTTTCTTACAACCAATCTGAGTAATGGCTTCATTAAATGTGAACAACCATAAAGTAACAATTATCATCCTTATTAAACCCATCTCCACATGAATGAATTTTGAGCTCATGTTAAGAGGAAAATAAAATTCAATCACCCAAATGTTTTTAAAAAAGAGGCGAGTATAGTTGTCATTGGCAATTTTGGCTAAGAGTAAAACAACTCACATTTTTGAGCATCAAAAACCATCAGCAGTTCACGTTTTACTGTATCATCATTTTAATAAACAAAAGCAGTTATAATTAATGAATCAAATTGCATTTTGATTGGTAATTTCCTTAATTTTTTAACTGTCTGCTCACATAAAAAAGAGAGAATTACTCAATTTACAAGAATTACTGGCTGCCTTGCCCAAGATCATCAATAACTTGTACAGCCTCACTGCAAAGGGGCCAGCATACATAGGAAAACGCTAATCGGAGAATTTGCCAGACACTCTCTACAGCTGCAGACAAATGTCAGCGTGATTGCAGACTTTAAATGTAGACAGCTGCAAAAAATCCATGCAGGTGTGACTTGCATACCGTGACAATGGAGTCTGCACGGGTAAGAGGGAATGAGCATCAGGCAGAATAAAATGGACCCTCCCGAAATACTCGAGGATGTTTCTATACCCATTGGCTAAAACGTTGTCAGGAGCCACAACAGTAAAATAGGCCTGTGCTCTTATACCCGACGCGTGATTGCAGCAAAAGATAAACCATGCAGTGGCCTTGGATCAGCTTAATGCAGATGAACCATGCCTTGGGGTCTTGCCAAAGCTGATTTAGGAGTTTTCCATTCTGCTCATCTAAGAAAAGACTCATGACTTTGATTGGTGGAGGGGACACAAGGAGAGAAAAATGCATCCGGACAATGAATTACAAAGAAAAAGTGCATTTATCAAGGTAGCCAAAACCAAACGCTGACCCTTTTTTACTTTACATTGGTCCCTGGCAGGGCTCACTCATAGCAAATGGCTGTTGTTTCCTTCCTCTAAATACAATGACGAGGAGAAATTCCCGTTTCCATTCAGAGAAGTAAATCAATCTGAAAATCAAACCAAGATAATGGTCAGTCAGGTTTTAGGCTTTATTTGAGTGCCTCAGAAGACCCAAAACCTAAGATCCTAAATATGGGAAGCTTATTTAAATGTTGCCCAAGAAGAGCAAGGTGACGTGCCTCAATGACTATCGACCAGTGGCACTAACGTCTGTGGTGATGAAGTGCTTTGAGAGGTTGATTATGGCGCATATCAACTCCTACCTCGACAAGAACCTGGACCCACTGCAGTTCACTTACCACCACAACAGGTCAACTGTGGATGCAATCTCACTGGCTCTCCACTCCGCTCTGGACCACTTAACAATAAAAACTCATATGTCAGGCTGTTATTCATAGACTACAGCTCAGCGTTTAATATCATCATCCCCTCCAAGCTGGTTACCAAGCTCTCAGATGTGAGTTTCTGCGCATCCCTCTGCAATTGGATCCTCGACGTCCTCATCCACAGATCACAGTCTGTCTGTAATGGTGGAAATGTGTCATCCTCGTTAACAATCAGCACAGGAGCACCTCAAGGCTGCGTGCTCAGCTCTCTGCTGTACTCACTCTATACTCATGACTGCATAGCTGGACATAGTGCGATCTCCATCATCAAGTTTGCCGACGACACCACTGTTGTGGGACGAATTCATGATGGTGATGAGATCAGAGTATAGAAGTGAGAACAACCGATTGACCAAATGGTGCCAGCACAACAACCTGGCTCTCAACACCACCAAAACCAAGGAACTGATTGTGGACTTTGGAAGGGGTAGGATAGGGACCCACAATCCCGTTTATATCAACGGGACGATGGTGGAAAGGGTCAAGAACTTCAAATTCCTGGGCGTGCATATTTCCAAAGATCTTTCCTGGTCCCAGCACACTGATGCAATCATAAAGAAGGCACATCTGCGCCTCTACTTCCTGAGAAGATCTACTCCCTGAGTCGGTATGTCAAGGAGGACTCTCTCGAACTTCTACAGGTGCACATTAGAGAGCATACTGACTGGTCGCATCGTGGCTTGGTTCAGTAACTTGAACGTCCAGGAGCGGAAAAGATTGCAGAAAGTTGTGAACACTGCCCAGTCCATCATCGGCTCTGGCCTCCCCACCATCGAAGGGATCTATCGCAGTCGCTGCCTCAAAAAGGCTGCCAACATCATTAAAGACCCACAACATCCTGGCCACACACTCATCTCTCCTAAGATGAGTGTGTGCCATCGGGAAGAAGGTACAGGAGCTTGAAATCTGGAACATCTAGGTTCAGGAACAGCTTCTTCCCCACAGCCATTATGCTATTAAACTCGCCATCAAACAAATTCTGAACATTAACAGCCTATTGCACTTTATCTGTTTATTTATTGTGTATATATATGGTCTATGGTATTCAGACACACTGAACTTTTATCTCCTGTTCCGTGTTATGCTTACATTCTGTTGTGCTGCAGCAAGCAAGAATTTCATCGTCCTATCTGGGACATGACAATAAAAACTCTCTCTTGACTGGACATGGCAAAAATAGACAGGGCACAGCTACTTACATCAGCTACTTACAACTACATTTACATCTAATAAATAAATAAATAAATAAATTAAAAAATGAAACTGTGGGAACGAACGAAAAGGACACAAAGTCTAAGGAAAGGCACAAAGTACTGGAGTAACTCAGCGGGTCAGGCATCATTGCTGGAGAACATTGATAGGTGACGTTTCGGGTTGGGACCCTTCTTCAGATGGGTATTTCGGGTCCTAACCCAATACGTCACCTATCCATGTTCTCCAGAGATATTGTCTGACCTGCTGAGTTACAAAAAGCACTTTGTGTCTTTTTTTGAAAAAACCACATCTCCAAGTCCAAGGCACCTTGGACAAAAAGATATCAAGCTCAGATTCATAGTAGTTCGTTTTCACCTAACACACAGCCAACAATGGCCTGTTTCCTTTATCCGTTACCTTTTTGCATATCTTTCATCCATTTGTTCTATATCTCTCTACATCACCGTCTATATCTCTCGTTTCCCTTTCCCCCCGACTTTCAGTCCTGAAGAAGGGTCTCAAACTGAAACGTCACCTATTCTCCTTTTCTCCAGAGACGCTTTCTGATCGCTGAGGTACTCCAGCTTTTTATGTCCAAGAGATATCAAGGACTAGATTACAATAAAGGAATCATACAGCAACTAGAGAAAACTGGAAATAGAGGAAGATAGACACAAAATGCTGGAGGAACTTAGCGGATCAGGCAACATCTCTGGAGAGGAATGGGTGACGTTTCGGGTTGAGACCTTTCTTTAGACTGAGGAACCCCATTTGGCATATAGAAATTGTATTAGCATACTTAAAAACAAAATTAGGAAGAGAAGTTAGGGCATAAAATATAATTGGCAGATAGATTAAGTCATATGCAAGTAAGGGCAAAAGGGAAGGGCATTATGGACAATCTGAGCATGAAGACAGAGGCCACAGGTGAGATCTTAAATGAATTGTGTTTTCGCCAAGCAGAAGGACTTTGTGGTTGAAAAATGGAGACCATAAAATTCATGAATAAGTTGCCATGAAAAGTGCTATATTTATATTCTTATCTCTTTATTATGTTCAGTTTGTTTTTATGCAGCAACTTCTTCAGATACTAGCACATACAGTACCTATATTATAATTAATGCACATTCAGTAAACCAATTACCTTTTGAAAGTCATACAATACTGCCAATACACAAGTCTTTACTTCCTTAACAGAAAAGCCTATTCACGATTATCATTGTTTCAGTGAGGCTAACATAATCAGAGCCAGAACTATCATTTAGTTTTAGGGTTCCGGCAGTATGTGATTAAATCAGAGTTGATATTCCACAATTCAATAAATTGCACAAGTAGTACTTTGTTACCCATTATTAATGGGGTGGAAGATTGCAACCTTCACGTGGTCCGCCCTGTTTCGACTAATGCAATCAACACGACGTGCACAAACGGAAGATCAAATAGAACAAGTAGTCCAAAAACTTTAGGCTGTGCACGCCACACGAAAGAAGACCCATTATTAATTAGTAAAACTAGTGACTAAGAATAGTTTAGGTTTATTATTATCACATGTACCTAGGTACAGTAAAACACCTTTGGACGGCAAGCTGCCCAATCAAATCAGATAATATGATACATAAATACAATCAAACCAAACTCAAGTACCATAGGTAGAGCTAAGGAAACGATACAGAGTATAAAATATAGTTCTCGGCATTGCAGTGCATCATTTCCATTGACAGAGTGCAATGTCCTCAATGGGGGAGAGATGAATCAGACAGCAACCTAGCTTGTGGACGGACGGTCTGTTCAAGTCAAAGTCAAAGTCAAAGTCAAAAGAGTTTATTATCATGTGTCCCTGACAGGACAATGAAATTCTTTCTTTGCATAGCACAACAGAACATAGTAGGCATTGACTACAATTATATACATAAATACACACATTAATTAATAAATTAATAAAGTGCAAATAACAGATGGAGGGGTATTAATGTTCAGAGTTTTGTCCGAGCCAGGTTTAATAGCCTGATGGCTGAAGCCTTATAACAGAAGAAATAAAAAGTTGTTCCCGAGTCCTAATCCTAAATCACATAATTGACCTCACATAATAATATCTGAACGCTAAAATTAATTCGTTTTAGATCTGACTATATTTGCCTCAGTGCAACAATAGTATTGGTTTTTGTACCCTTCCATATCTGGTTTCTCTCTCAGTCTGAAGAAGGGTCTCGACCCGAAACGTCACCCATTCCTTCTCTCCAGAGATGCTGCCTGTCCCGCTGAGTCACTCCAGCATTGTGTGTCTATCTTTTAATAATATTAGTGAATAGGCTTGTGTTAAACGGAAATAAAGACTTGGGCAGTGGCAGTATTGTATAGTTTTAAAAGGAGTAATTGATGTACTCAATGTGTAGGCCTTGGCGGACGTGACACTTCTTGATTAAAATCAACGCACAACATTAATCCGTGTGATGTTATTCTGACTGTGTGATTTGGCAGCTTCATTCTCGAAACAGCGAAAGGGAAGAGAGACCCAGAGATCAGGCCCTACGGTAGACACAAAATGTTGGAGTAACTCAGCGGGACGGGCAGCATCTGTGGAGAGAAGGGAAAGAAAGGGCGACCTTTTGGGTGGAGACCCTTCCTCAGACGTGTCCCCGGCGGCGGCGGGAGCAGGAGCAGCGGCTCGGGCAGCGGGCCTCACGCCGCCGGTAACCGGTAACCCGCGCCTCCCGCCGCCGGCACCTGTAGGGAAGCCTGCCCGGGGGGGGGGGGGGGGGGGGGGGGGAGAGAGAAGCGCGACCGGCTGCTCCTCCCGCCCGCAGAAGCGGCCTGAGGCCCGGCGAGCACCTTCCTCACCTGGAACCGTCCTCACCTGACGCCGTCCGCCCGCCCGTCAGTCCCCGTCCCTGCAGCGGGTGCGCGCGGCGCGGCCCCGACACCCCTCCCCCCCCCCCCCCGCGCGCGGCCCCGACCCCCCCCCCCCCCCCCCCCGCGCGCGGCCCCGACACCCCTCTCCCCCCCCCCCGCGCGCGGCCACCGACACCCCCTCCCCCCCCCCCCCCCCCCGCGCGGCCCCGACACCTCTCCCCCCCCCCCCCCGCGCGCGGCCCCGACACCCTCCCCCCCCCCCCCGCGCGGCCCCGACACCTCTCCCCCCCCCCGCGCGCGGCCCCGACACCTCTCCCCCCCCCCCCCCGCGCGCGGCCCCGACACCCTCCCCCCGCCAGGATACCAGTGACGTGTCCGCTCCTCACGGGCCGTGCGCGCCCCCGCGCCCATCTTGGCCAGGGGTCGATGGCAGCTTCCAGTTGTCCCTGCACCATCACCCTCCTCCCCTCCCCACAGTCCCGGCCATGCCCTCAAGGTTACCTTTGTGTGAAAAAATCACTTCCTTTCCCTTTCCCTTTCCTCTCCCCCTCTCTTCTCCTCCTAGTGCCAAACTGAACCACTGTCACCACGATGTGAATTAACTCTGCGGTTTAACCGTTCCCTTTATATTTATGCTGGAAGGAAGTCGAGTGCTCATGGTGAGTCATCGGTTTTAGAAATTGTTTCACGTCATGTAACCAAGGATATCTTCAAAACGGAGCACTGGGACATCACATAATTGATTTGGGGTACTCTAATGGGGAAACAACATGTGATGAGGTCCCATACTTGCCAATATAATTATGAATAACAGCCAAGGCACAAGTGGGAGGGTTATTATTCAATATACAAGTGGTATAGCTTATTATTTAAGGAGCAGTGGTGTGGGTTATTAATCAGACCCAAGAGGTGTGGGTTATTATTCAAGACATGGGGCCTTAAATACATAATTTGTATTCAGTTCTGAGCACCATGTTGTAGGAAAGATGTTATCAAGCTGGAAAGGATACAGAGAAGATTAACGAGGAAGTTGCCAGGACTAGAGGGTCTGAGCTACAGGGAGACGTTGAGTAGGCTGGGACCATTCCTTGGAGGGCAGGAGGATGAGGGGTGATACAATCATGAGAGGAATAGATCGGGTAGAGGCTCAGAGTCAATTGCCCAGAGAAGGTGAATCGAGGACCAGAGGACATAGATTTCAGGTGAAGGGGAAAAGATTTAATAGGAATCTGAGGGCTAACATTTTCACATAAAGGGTGGTGGGTGTATGGAACAAGCTGCCAGAGTAGATAGTTGAGGCAGGTTCGGAGGGATATGGCCCAAACGTGGGCAGGTGGGACTGGTGTAGCCGGGACGTGCTGGCCAGCGAGGGCAAGTTGGGCCAAAGGCCCTGTTTCTATGATGTATCACTCTATGGCACAAGTGGGTATGGGTTATTATTTAAGGCACGTGGTATGGGATCATTTTCATATTAAATATCCGAGGTAATGGAAGACGTTCCACAGAACCATAGGATCTTTTTCCCTATCCCTCACAATTATTGTGGCCCCATAAAAACAATTGGAACTTACTGATTCAAAGGCAGAGCCAAGCCCCATTCCAAAATTTGACAGTAGGAACTCAGCTGCCACCTCATTAGGTCATGTGGAAGTGGAGTAGAATTAGGCCATTCAGCTCATTAAGTCTACTCCGCCATTCAATCATGGCTAATCGATCTCTAACTCCTAACCCCATTCTCTTGCCTTCTCCCCATAACCTCTGACACCTGTACTAATCAAGAATCTATCTCTGCCTTAAAAATATCCACTGACCTGGCCTCCACAGCCTTCTGTGGCAAATAATTCCACAGATTTACCACCCTCTGACTAAAGAAATTTCTCCTCATCGCCTTCCTAAAAGAACGTCCTTTAATTCTGAGGCTATGACCTCTAGTCCTAGACTCTCCCACTAGTGGAAACATCCTCTATCCACATCCACTCAATCCAAACCTCACTGTTATTCTGAAAGTTCATTAGCTCTCGGAGCAGAATAAGGCCATTCAGCCCATCAAGTCTACTTCGCATGGCTGATCTATCTTTCCCTCTCAACCCCATTCTCCTGCTTTTATCACATGACCTCTGACAGCCTTACTAAGCAAAAATCAGTCAATCTCTGCCTTAAAAATATCCATTGACTTGGCCTCCACAGCCATCTGTGGCACAGAGGGTGTTACATTATTAGATGTGCAAAATTTTCAACTAAAGTCAGGAACCACCAGCATGTTCTAGTTCACCAAATGTTCAAGCTGATATTAGGAAGCCAATCAATGTTTTCATTTGAATGCCTTCACCACAAGCCACTTAAATCTAATGAAGAGTCTCAGATCAAGTCAGGTTTATTCGTCATATACACATATGAGCTGTGCAGTGAAATGAAAAGTGGCAATGCTTGCGGATTGTGCAAAAAAAACTACAAAACAGAATGGAACAGAATAACATTCACATATTACATATTTGTGGGAAAAAAAAGAAAGAAAAAACAGCACACAACAGTAGAAAAAACAGCACACATCCAGGAACTGCAGATGCTGGAGAATCGAGGGTACACAAAAGGCTGGAGAAACTCAGCGGGTGCAGCAGCATCTAAGGAGCGAAGGAGATAGGCGACGTTTCGGGTCGAGACCCTTCTTCAGACTGGTCAGGGATCAGGGAAACGAGAGATATAGACGGTGATGTGGAGAGATAAAGAACAATGAATGAAAGATATGCAAAAAAGTATCGATGATAAAGGGAACAAGCCATTGTAAGCTGTTTGTGGTGTGAAAATGAGAAGCTGGTGCGACTAGGGTGGGGGAGGGAGATAGAGAGAGAGGGAATGCCAGGGCCTGAGGGCTGAGGGAGAGATGGGAAGGGGAGGAGACAGCAAGGGTTAACAGAATTGAGAAAATTCAATGTTCAAGCCCAAAGGATGCAGACTCCCCAAGCGGAATATGAGGTGCTGTTCCTCCAACTTGCGGTGTTGCTCACTCTGGCCGTGGAGGAGGCCCAGGACCGAGAGGTCGGATACGGAATGGGAGGGGAGTTGAAGTGCTGAGCCACCGGGAGGTCGGGTTGGTTAATGCGGACCAAGCGGAGGTGTTCGGCGAAACGATCGCCAAGCCTCCGCTTGGTCTCACCGATATAGATCATCTGGCATCTGGAGCAGCGGATGCAGTAGATGAGGTTGGAGGAGGTGCAGGTGAACCTCTGTCGGACTTGGAAGGACTGCTTGGGTCTGTGAAAGGAGTGGAGGGGGGGGAGGTGAAGGGACAAGTGTTGCATTTCTTGCGGTTGCAAGGGAAAGTGCCCGGGGAAGGGATAGAGCGGGAGGGAAGGGAAGAATTGACAAGGGAGTTGCGGAGGGAGCGGTCTTTGCGGAAGGCAGACGGGGGGGAGATGGGAAGATGTGGCGGGTGGAAGGGGTCACGTTTGAGGTGGCGAAACTGGCGGAGGACTATGTGTTGTATTTGCCGGCTGGTGGGGTGAAAGGTGAGGACCAGGGGGACTCTGCCCTGTTTGCGAATGGGTGAATAGGGAGAGAGGGCAGTGTTGCGGGGTATGGAGGAGACCCTGGTGCGAGCCTCATCTATAGTGGGGGAGGGGAATCCCCGTTCTCTGAAGAATGAGGCCATTTGTGATGACCTGGTGTGGAACACCTCATCCTGGGAGCAGATGCGGCGTAGACGGAGGAATTGGGAATAGGGGATGGAGTCCTTACAGGAAGCAGGGTGGGAGGAAGAGTAGTCCAGGTAGCTGTGGGAGTCAGTTGGTTTGTAGTGGATGTCGGTCAGGAGTGTATCGCCTGCAATAGAGATGGTGAGGTCAAGGAATGATAGGGAAATGTCGGAAATGGTCCAAGTGTATTTGAGTGCCGGATGGAAGTTGGTGGTGAAATGGATGAAGTCAGTCAGTTGTGTGTGGGTGCAGGAGGTGACACCAAAGCAGTCGTCGATGTAACGGAGGTAGAGGTCGGGGATGGGGCCCTGGTACGCCGAGAACAAGGATTGTTCGACGTACCCGACAAAGTGACAAGCGTAACTGGGGCCCATGCGTGTGCCCATAGCTACGCCTTGTGTTTGGAGGAAATGGGAGGAGTCAAAAGAGAAGTTATTGAGGGTAAGGACCAACTCCGCTAGGCGGAGGAGGGTGTCAGTGGACGGGTATGGGTTGCTCCTCTGGTCGAGGAAGAACCGGAGGGCTTTGAGACCGCCTGGTGGGGGATGGAGGTGTAGAGTGACTGGACGGCCATGGTAAAGATGAGAGGATGGGGGCCTGGAGAATGGAATGCGCGGAACCGACGGAGAGTGTCTGAGGTGTCTTGAACATAGCACACAACAGTAAATTGGTACAGTATAGTTAGTCCCTGGTGAGATAGGAGTTTACAGTCCTAATGGCCTCTGGGAAGAACCACCTTCTCATCCTCTCCGTTTTCACAGCATGACAACGGTGGTGTTTGCCTGACCGTAGCAGCTGGAACAGTCCGTTGCTGGGGTGGAAGGGGTCTCCCATGATCTTGTTGGCTCTGGAGTTGCATCTTCTGATGTATAGTTCCTGCAGGGGGGCGAGTGTAGTTCCTATAGTGCGTTCGGCCGAATGCACTACTCTCTGCAGAGTCTTCTTGTCCTGGGCAGAGCAGTCCCCAAACCAAATCGTGATGTTTCCGGACAAGATGCTTTCCACAGCCGCTGAGTAGAAGCACTGGAGGATCCTCAGAGACACTCTAAATTTCCTCAATTGCCTGAAGTGGTAAAGCCGCTGCCTTGCCTTACTCACCAGTGCGGCAGCGTGTTATGTCCATGTCAGATCCTCTGAGATGTAGACTCCCAGGTATTTAAAGCAGCTCACCCTATCCACAGTATCCCCATTTATCTTCAATGGTGTGTACGTCCTCGGATGATGTGCTCTCCTAAAGTCCACGATCAGCTCCTTAGTTTTTTTGATACTCGAGGAGGCTGTTGTCCTGACACCTGAGTGCCAGATCAACCACCTCTTCCTGGTAGGCCTTCTCATCGTTATCGGAGATCAGGCCCACCACCACAGTGTCATCAGGAAACTTGATTATAGAGTTGGAGCTGAACCTAGCCACACAGTCATGTGTGTACAGGGAGTACAGTAGGGGGCTGAGGACTCAACCCTGGGGGGATCCTGTGCTCAGGGTGAGGGACTTCGATGTATTTCCTCCCATCTTGACTACTTGGGGCCTGGCGGTGAGAAAGTCAGGACCCAGGCACACAGGGGGGCGCTGAGCCCCAGTTCCAGCAGCTTCTCAGCAAGTCATTGAGTTTATACTTTCTAGGTTTCATTCCCTAGTCCAAATCATTCCAGCAGTCCCTTGCATCATTCACAGCCCAGCTGCTTCTTTTTGGAGTACTGGTACCAAGTACATTCAACTGTCCTGCTTCCTCCAAACAGGAATATCATCCTGCAAAACACAAAGTGCAGGAGTGGGTCAGGCAGCATCTGTGTATGAAATGGATAGGAAACGTTTCTGCTTTGGACCCTTCTTCAGAAGAGTCAATCCATTTCCTCCGTAGATATGCCTGATCAATATGGTTTGGTTTACTTATTCCAGTAAAATTCCCAATCGTTCACTGAGGGACTATTTGGAAATCCTGATGGTTTGGTACCTGGCACACCGGATAATATCTGCCTCCTCCCCTCTTACTTACAGGCCTGGTCCCTCTGCTCCCCTCTCTGGGTTCCTGCACACCGTTCCTACTTCAGTTATTATCATAATACCTGGATTTATGATGACATCTTTTAAAAAAAAACGAATTAGGAATGTGTTATTAATAAAGACCAATAAACACCAAACCCTGAGAAAGCTGCATTAACAGAATTTGACTGTACTACACCATAACATATTCCATATCTTAATAAAAATATAAGTTTGATGTCACTTTCCTCATTTTCCGACTTACAGTAAATGCACATGTAGAAGTTACAACAGTGAGCCAAATGGTTTGTTTCAATCAATTTGTTGGTTTACCTTCCATGTGAACGTTTTTTAAATATTTACTCACCCTCTTCCAATGTCCTTCAACTCCTTTTCCTTCACCAATGTATCCAGTGTAATCTTGAATATTTACATACTTTCTGCTTCAACCTGTAACCTGGATTTGAAATTCATAATATTTCTGCTTTAAATATCTGGTGTTTAATTTTATAGATGGATACAAAGTGCTAGAGTAACTCAGGAGGATAGGCAACATCTCTGGGGATCCGAAACCTCACCCATTCCTTCTCTCCAGAGATGCTCTCTGACCTGCTGAATACTAAACTGAAAACTGAGTTACTTTCCCCCCCCCTCTCTCCCCCACACCCGCTTCACACCCAACAAACAGCGAGCAATGTCCTGTTTCCTTTATCATCATTACTTTTTTTGCACATCTTTAATTCATTGTTCTTTACCTCTCGACAGAATCGTCCATATCTCTCGTGTTTCCCTGACTTGTATGTGGGAAAGGAGGAGGGGGGTCTCAACCCGAAACATCACCCATTCCTTCCCTCCTGAGATGCCGCCTGTCCCGCTGAGTTACTCCAGCTTTTTGTGTCTTACTCCAACCTTTTGTGTCTATCATCATCATCATCATACATGACCAAACTTAAGCTAGGCACCAGAGAGCTGTGTTAGTTGTTGGCTGCGCTCAGCAGTCTGGCGGGGCCCGGGCGAGGGGAGGAGCCGGTGAAACGCGGTGGAGTATGGGCCTGCCTCACATTGTCGGCGCGAAAGCCGCGGCTGGTGCAGTCGGTGACGGCGGGGTCCGAGGGATATCCATGGCGCTGTGCAACGGCGACTCCAAGGTCAGTTTCCCCCTCTCCCTTGGCTGGGCCGACCAGGCGCAGGCCCGGCATTGGGGACAAGTCGAGGCTGCTGCCTGGAGGTGCGGGCGCTGCCCGTGCTTGTGCTCGCCCTGGCCCGGGCAGCGGCTGGCGAGGGCCCAGGCTCCATTCGCGGCGCAGTCCCATGTGTGGGCAACTTGTTATGCTGCAGAGTGGAGTGGGTCCCAGCAGCTTGGGGCCAGAGAGGGAAGGCAGCGGTCAGCCTGGACCTGCTGAAGTTAGGCTCTGGTCCGGTATGGTACTTTATTTGTCACATGTACCGAGATACAGTGAAATTCATTTTTGCAAACCGTTCAGTAAACATAAACATCACCATACATAAGCACTTGGACAGATCTTAGATAAGCATTCAAACATTGTGTGCTGAAAAATAGACCCACACTTTTTCACGGGATGGTGGACAAGCTGTATGAGGGGTTTTTCTATCCGAGTGAGTTCACGTCTCATCTTCCTTAATGCCAGAGGTTACCAGACGTAAGATGACTTCCTCTCACATTATTGGCATGATAATATAGAAGTCTTGTGGGGTGGGAGCAAAATTAATAGTACGTACATAATTTTGTAATAGGGCACGTTTTGAAAGGAACCACATTCTATCTTGTAGATATTAAAGTTTTTGGTTAAAAAAAAATCGGTTTGGATATCAATAGATACCGATTCTCAGAAGGTTACACCGCTAGGTAAATAAATTGAACGACTCAACAAGAAAATTCATAAATTATCTATATTGCCCTGTTCTATAATGGACTGCAATATCAAACAGTTTTGAAATCGTAATACTTGAGTGTGGATACTTTAGAGATGTGATAAATCAGAACTACTGCAAAGTAGCCTCCACAAACTGAGCATTTAATTTTGTATATTTCAGCAAGGATTCTTTGGTTTATTTCAAGATCTTTGCTATTACTTGTACTTTTCTCATGCTCAGAACCTCTTACATCTGCTCTGTTTGAGACACTTATGATACAAACGTATCTCTTCGTTCTGATCCCATAAAAAAACTGACAATTCTCAAAATCAGGAGCAAGTACCATTCATTTTCTGACTCCAAAATCGCGATATTGAATATCATGAGAAAATACTATTTTGCCTTATCTCCACCGTGCCAATCCTGCTCGCATGAGCATCTTTCCCTTTTTGAAATAACTCAATAAGCATATCCTCTTCCTTTCTCCTTGTTCACCTTAAAAATAAATGTAAGAAATCTGAGGAAGGGTCCCGACCGAAAACATCGCCTAGCTATGTTCTCCAGAGATGCTGCCTGATCCGCTGAGTTGCTCCAGCACTTTTTGTCTTAAAGAAAACTGCACAATGGATTTTTACTACTTTGCATTTTTTTTCCTGAATTCATTGGTTGATTTAAAATGTGAGATTGCTCAGTTTTAGCATAAGTATTTCTTATTGTCTGAACCTTCTCCGGTGCATATATTTCTTCCCCATATTTGTTGTTTTTGCAGAAATATTGTGCATGTTAATATTGGTCAGAATTTCATGTAGGTTTAACATAATCTGCGGGTTTAATTTTTCCCGCAAGGAATGTAAGCCACTGGTTGGCTTTTTATACATTTACTTTAATCAAATCGAGTTTCTTTCCCTCTGAGTCGACTATATTGATCTTTTCAAATGTCCTGTCTACAATCAATTTGATAACATTTATGCTATAGTTTTTTTCTTGTGTCATTTAAGAGCACAATTCTGATCTTTGATTACTTTATCGCCTCTAAAATTCTAAATTCAATTCTTAGCTCTTTGTGGGTTTCATAATTTTTCACATCCCTTAAACTTTGTATAAACTGAATACAGGTAGCTCTGCAGTAACAATAGCTGCGTTCTTAAGAAACCTTGCATTGTAGAAAACCATGATTGGGGAAGTTATGATGAGGAAAAGAGATTAGGGCTAGATAATTATTTTTCATGCAGGATTTTCAAATACTAAGATTTTTTTAATGGTTATAAGGTAATTGACATTGTTTAATAAGAGAGTTCGGTATTCCAACTGCGCATGCCCAGGCCATAGGTCACTTGCAATAAACATTCTCGGCAGCTGTGCTGCTGTGTGTGTACAAGCCTGTGTTTTGGCCGTGGTTGTGGTTGGGCACGGGTCTCCGGAGCTGCGAGCTCTGCGGGCGCTGTTGAGTTGCTGCTGGGCTGTCCCCGTCCCTTCCCGGGTGTCCCGTCCCTGTCCGGGGGCGGCCGGAGCGGTGGCGGACCCGGACTTGCAGCCTGTGCGGAGGGGGGGGGCGCTGGCTCCGGCTCGGCTCGGCTCTGTAC
The DNA here is from genome assembly GCA_035221665.1 of Okamejei kenojei. NCBI lineage: Eukaryota > Metazoa > Chordata > Chondrichthyes > Rajiformes > Rajidae > Okamejei > Okamejei kenojei. Next base: position 7,616,883 of record CM069144.1, read on the forward strand.
CGGCTCTCGGGGGGGGGGGGGGGGTTGACGATGATGGTCCAGTGGCGGTTCGGCAATGCTTGCGGTGCCAGGGAACCGGGTTCGATCCTGGCTGCGGATGATGCACGTGTCTGGTTGGGCGCAGCTGCCGAGAATATCTCTCCCCCTGGCTCCCACTCGCATTTGCCCCCTCTCTCTCACTGTTACACCCCGCTCTCCCGCTGCCTGGCACCCCCATTCCTCAGATTAAATATAATTTTACACATAAATCATGGATAAAGATAAGAATTTATACACATTTTATGCAGCCAGCGCTTCATTTGCCTTTTCTTTATCGCGAATGACCTTTGACAAATCCCATGATTCCTTTCATTTTTTGGAATACCGAACTCGCTTGTAGAGCATGGTTGCGCAAGTGTGAATGAAAGTGATTCTTGTCAATTTCAATGCCCGCCTGCTGTGACACTGACAAACTGTTCTTCAGAGACAATGGTGTCTGATTACTGCATGGGGAAGGAGTTTGAATTCCTTGAATTTTATTTTCGAGACAACTTTCTTTTCTGCTTGTCAATTTCCAAAGTAACTCTTGTGTGGGTTTCTAGTTCACAATAAAAATGTGTTATAACCAATTGGGCTCATGCATATAAAAAAAATCCCCAATTCATCAATCACTTGTATCCAGTTCAAGTTACAAAAAACATGCTTTGTAGCAGAACTGCCTTAAGATTACATTTTCTTTTGCTTCCCTTTTGGCCTTGTCTCTTATTTCATTAATTTTGATTGTTAGTTTTTGTTTCAGTCAGTGTTAAATATTTTTCACTGCTGTGCTTTTTTTTCCAGTTTAATTGTTTTATTTCAGTCTCTCAATATTTTCCCATTTTTTTCTTTCTTTAACATTTTGGCATTTATTTTCAGGCTTAAATTGTCACGTTTGCACGTGGATTCATCATTAGGTTTGGGCATTTTGGTCTTGGTCTCTAAATTTGAGGAAGGACATTTTTGCTATTGAGGGAGTGCAGCGTAGGTTCACGACATTAATTCCTGGGATGGCGGGACTGTCAAATGTTTATAGAATAGAATTTCTCTCTTTGAACTACTTGAGATTTGTGTATAATTTTTAATAAAAATCCTGAACGCAATGAGGAGAAATCTTGGGGGCACTGCGAGAGTTCCCTGTTTTTAACATTATGCTGTGAAGCATTTCCATGAACTTAAACTTTTGAAACAGTTATCTGTCGCCTGAAGGTTTGGACCAATGGCCTCGGTGATAAATAGACAATAGATGCAGGAGTAGGCCATTCGGCCCTTCAAGCCAGCACCGCCATTCACTGTGATCATGGCTGATCATCCACACTCAGTACCCTATTCCTGCCTTGACCCCATATCCCCTGACTCCACTATCTTTAAGAGCTCTATCCAACTCTCTTGAAAGCATACAGAGATTTGACCTCCACTGCCTTCTGAGTCGGAGGATTCCACAGATTCACAACCCTCTGTGTGAAAAGGTTTTTCCTCATCTCCGTTCTAAATGGCTAACCCCTTATTCTTAAACTGTTGCCCCTTGTTCTGGACTCCCCCAACATCGGGAACATGTTTCCTGCATCTAGAGTGTCCAATCCCTTAATCTTATGTTTCAATAAGATTCCCTCTCATCCTTCTAAATTCCAGAGTATACAAGCCCAGCTGCTCCATTCTATCAACATATGACAGTTCCGCCATCCTGCGAATTAACCTCGTGAACCTACGCTGCACTCCCTCAATAGCAAGAATGGCCTTCCTCAAATTTGGAGACCAAAACTGCAAACAATTCTCCAGGTGTGGTCTCACTAGGGCCCAGTACAACTGATTCCCCCAGTGTGACAGTGATCTGTTATGGTCAATTTTATGTTTATCTTTTTTCCAAAAAGAGGATTGTACTTACCATGTAGGAGAATTGTAAGTGTGTATGTTCTTCAAAGTAATTAGTCTCAACTGTTTGAATGGATTATTTACCATGCTTTAAGGCAGATTGTAGATTTGAGCTGCATTAGCCTTGGTAGGTTAGTTTTGGTTCGAGGGGATTGTTGTACCAATACAAGTGATTTTGGGTTGGAGGATGGAACTTAAGACTTGCATGCGGATGGCTGAGGATGCTTATTCACTAAGTATTTTACTTTTAGTACACTCTAGGAATCGCGATTGGAGATGGGGTTTAAGAGTGGACTTCCCCCACTGTAGTTCGGGAATCCAACCTGCAGCTCTCCCAAAAGCTCATTCATGTGTATGGGTTGGACTCAAATCAGACACTCATAAAGTGGAGGATTTACACAAAATGCTGGAGAAACTCAGCGGGTGCAGCAGCATCTATGGAGCAAAGGAGATAGGCAACGTTTCGGGTCGAACCCCTTCTTCAGACTGATGGGGGGGGTGGGGGGGAGGCATGGGGAAGAAAGGAAAGAGGAGGAGGAGCCCGAGGGCTGATGGAGAGGTAGGAAGGGGAGGAGACAGCAAGGGTTAACAGAATTGGGAGAATTCGATGTTCATGCCAAGAGAATGCAGACTCCCCAAGCGGAACATGAGGTGCTGTTCCTCCAATTTGTGGTGTTGCTCACTCTGGCCGTGGAGGAGGCGCAGGACCGAGAGGTCGGATACGGAATGGGAGGGGCAGTTGAAGTGCTGAGCCACCGGGAGGTCGGGTTGGTTATTGCGGACTGAGTGGAGGTGTTCGGCGAAACGATCGCCAAGCCTCCGCTTGGTCTCACCGATATAGATCAGCTGGCATCTGGAGCAGCGGATGCAATAGATGACGTTGGAGGAGGTACAGGTGAACCTCTGTCGGACCTGGAAGGACTGCTTGGGTCCTTGAATGAAGTGGAGGGGGAGGTAAAGTGTAGCATCTCTTGCGGTTGCAAGGGAAAGTGCCCGGGGAAGGGGTGGAGGAGCAGGGAAGGAAAGAATTGACAAGGGAGTTGCGGCAGGAGCGGTCTTTGCAGAAGGCAGACGGGGGGGAGATGGGAAGATGTGGTGAGTGGTGGGGTCACGTTGGAGGTGGCGAAACTGGCGGAGGAGGACTGTGTGTTGTATGTGCCGACTGGTGGGGTGAAAGGGGACTCTGCCCTTGTTGCGAGTGGGAGGATGGGGAGAGAGGGCAGTGTTGAAGGATATGGAGGAGACCCTGGTGCGAGCCTCATCTATAGTGGGGGAGGGGAATTCATGTTCCCTGAAGAATGAGGACATTTGTGATGTCCTGGTGTGAAACACTTCATCCTGGGAGTAGATGCGGTGTAGACGGAGGAATTGGGAATAGGGGATGGAGTCCTTACAGGAAGCAGGGTGGGAGAAAGAGTAGTCAAGATAGCCGTGGGAGTCACCTTTGTCCCCCTCCGTCCCCACCTCAATGAGTTCCGCGCCCACCATGACTTGGAGCTCTTCTACCGTCGCCTCCGCCTCACAGCGTTCTTCCACGGGAAGAAGTCCTCGCCCCCCACTGATGATCCCTTTTCCTGTCTCCCACGTACCCCCTCCACTTGGACCCCCCCTCGTAGCCTTCCGGCTCTAGAACTATTTATCCAGAACTGCCGTCGGGACATCAACCGCCTCGACTTCTCCACTCCCCTGTCTCACTCCAATCTCTCCAGCCCCGAACGTACTTCCATCGACTCACTCCGTAACAACCCAGACTGGGTTATCAAACCCGCTGACAAGGGAGGTGCCGTGGTAGTCTGGCGCGTCGATCTCTACAAAGCGGAGGCCGCGCGCCAACTCTCGGACACCTCCTCCTACTTACCCCTGGACCATGACCCCACTGACGAACACCAGGCCACCATCTCGAGCACCATAACCGACTTCATCAGCTCCGGCTCCCTACCCCCCCGAGCCTCCGACCTCATCGTTTCCCAGCCCCGCACGGCCCGATTTTACCTTCTCCCCAAAATCCACAAACCCGACTGCCCTGGCAGACCCATTGTCTCTGCCTGTTCGTGCCCCACCGAACACATTTCTACATACCTTGATGCCATCCTATCCCCCTTTGTTAAATCCCTCCCCACCTATGTTCAAGACACCTCAGACACTCTCCGTCGGCTCCGTGTATTCCATTCTCCAGGCCCCCATCCTCTCATCTTTACCATGGACGTCCAGTCACTCTACACCTCCATCCCCCCACCAGGACGGTCTCAAAGCCCTCCGGTTCTTCCTCGACCAGAGGAGCAACCCATACCCGTCCACTGACGCCCTCCTCCACCTAGCGGAGTTGGTCCTTACCCTCAATAACTTCTCTTTTGATTCCTCCCATTTCCTCCAAACACAAGGCGTAGCTATGGGCACACGCATGGGCCCCAGCTACGCTTGCCTCTTTGTTGGGTATGTCGAACAATCCTTGTTCTCGGCGTATCAGGGCCCCATCCCCGACCTCTACCTCCGTTACATCGACGACTGCTTTGGTGTCACCTCCTGCACCCACACACAACTGACTGACTTCATTCATTTCACCACCAACTTCCATCTGGCACTCAAATACACTTGGACCATTTCCGACATTTCCCTACCATTCCTTGACCTCACCATCTCTATTGCAGGTGATACACTCCTGACCGACATCCACTACAAACCAACTGACTCCCACAGCTACCTGGACTACTCTTCCTCCCACACTGCTTCCTGTAAGGACTCCATCCCCTATTCCCAATTCCTCCATCTACGCCGCATCTGCTCCCAGGATGAGGTGTTCCACACCAGGTCATCACAAATGGCCTCATTCTTCAGAGAACAGAGATTCCCCTCCCCCTCTATAGATGAGGCTAGCACCAGGGTCTCCTCCATACCCCGCAACACTGCCCCCTCTCCTCATTCCCCCACTCGAAAACAGGGCAGAGTCCCCCTGGTCCTCACCTTTCACCCCACCAGCCAGCAAATACAACACATAGTCCTCCGCCAGTTTCGCCACCTCCAACGTGACCCTTCCACCCGCCACATCTTCCCATCTCCCCCCCTGTCTGCCTTTGCGCAAAGACCGCTCCCTCCGCAACTCCCTTGTCAATTCTTCTCTCCCCTCCCGCTCTATCCCTTCCCCGGGCACTTTCCCTTGCAACCGCAAGAAATGCAACATTTGTCCCTTCACCTCCCCCCTCCACTCCTTTCAGGGACCCAAGCAGTCCTTTCCGGGTCCGACAGAGGTTCACCTGCACCTCCTCCAACCTCATCTACTGCATCCGCTGCTCCAGATGCCAGATGATCTATATTGGTGAGACCAATATGAGATCTATATCGATGAGACCGCTTGGCGATCGTTTCGCCGAACACCTCCACTCGGTCCGCAAAAAACCAACCCGACCTCCCGGTGGCTCAGCACTTCAACTCCCCCTCCCATTCCGTATCTGACCTCTCGGTCCTGAGCCTCCTCCACGGCCAGAGTGAGCAACACCGCAAGTTGGAGGAACAGCACCTCATATTCCGTGTGGGGAGTCTGCATCCTTTGGGCTTGAACATTGAATTTTCTCAATTCTGTTAACCCTTGCTGTCCCCTTCCCTTCCCACCTTGACCTCAGCCCTCGGGCCCTGGCTTTCCCTCTATCTCTATCTCCCTCCCCCACCCTAGACGCACCATCTTCTCATTTTCACACCACAAACAGCTTACAATGGCTTGTTCCCTTTATCATCGATACTTTTTTGCATATCTTTCATTCATTGTTCTTTACCTCTTCACATCACTGTCTATATCTCTCGTTTCCCTGATCCCTGACCAGTCTGAAGAAGGGTCTCGACCCGAAACGTCGCCTATCTCCTTCGCTCCTTAGATGCTGCTGCACCCGCTGAGTTTCTCCAGCTTTTTGTGTAGCCGTGGGAGTCAGTGGGTTTATAGTGGATGTCGGTCGGGAGTCTATCACCTGCGATGGAGATAGTGAGGTCAAGGAATGGTAGGGAAGTGTTGGAAATGGTCCAGGTGTATTTGAATGCCGGATGGAAGTTGGTGGTGAAACGGATGAAGTCGGTCAGTTGTGTGTGGGTGCAGGAGGTGACACCAAAGCAGTCGTCAATGAAGCGGAGGTAGAGGTCGGGGATGGGGCCCTGGTACGCCTTAAACAAGGATTGTTCGACGTACCCGACAAATAGGCAGGCGTAGCTGGGGCCCATGCCTGTGCCCATAGATACGCCTTGTAATTTGAGGAATTGGGAGGAGTCAAAAGAGAAGTTATTGAGGGTAAGGACCAACTCCGCTAGGCGGAGGAGAGTATCAGTGGACAGGTATAGGTTGCTCCTCCGGTCGAGGAAGAACTGGAGGGCTTTGAGACCATCCTGGTGGGGGATGGAGGTGTAGAGTGACTGGACGTCCATGGTGAAGATGAGAGGATGGGGGCCTGGAGAATGGGATGCGTGGAGACGACGGAGAGTGTCAGAGGTGTCTTGAACATAGGTGGGGAGGGGATTTAACCAAGGGGGATAGGATGGGGTCAAGGTATGTGGGAGGAACAAATTGGAGGAACAGCACGTCATATTCTGCTTGGGGAGTCTGTATCCTCTTGGCATGAACATCGAATTCTCTCAATTCTGTTAACCCTTGCTGTCTCCTCCCCTTCCTACCTTTCCCTCAGCCCTCGGGCTCCTCATCCTTTTTCCTTTCTTCCCCCCGCCTCCCCCCATCAGTCTGAAGAAAGATTTCGGCCCGAAACGTTGCCTATCTCCTTAGATGCTGCTGCACCCGCTGAGTTTCTCCAGCATTTTGTGTAGACCCTCGATTTTCTAGCATCTGCAGTTTTTTCTTTAACTGTGGGGCACCGTTGTGTATGGCTGCTCTGCCTGCAGTCCGTCCTTTCACCCTTTTTTATTTTTAGTCCTGTTAAAACAAAATGTTTGTTAGAGGTCTTTTATGTGGTGGGGGAGGGGAAGGGGGAAACTTTATTTCCTAGTCCCTACCTGGTCGGAGAGGCGGCTTCCCTCCGAGCTGCTTCTTCGCCACTTCCTCGCGGCCTACCATCGGACTGGAGCGGCGTTTCCTGTCGGGACCGGCCGGGACTACAGCTTCAGCGGCGGCACAGACTGGGACACCATCAAGGAGCGTGCGATGCCTTACCGGGTCGCCGTGCGGTAAGCTCCGGGGTGCTATGACCGCCGACTCCAACATCCGAGGAGCTGTGGCTGCGGAGCGTCCAGCCGCGGGCGGCGCTGGATTTAAAACACCGCGGAGCCTGGGATCCAGGATCGCCAGAGTCGGAGCTCCAATTAGCGCGGCCTGAGGACTTCGGCTGCCGCGGTCTCCGGGAAGGAAGAGGCTGCTACAGACATTTCCAAGCCGCTGAGGAGTGTTCACCCGACGGGGGAATTCCATCTTCCCGGCAAGAGGGCCTGAAAACATGGACTGGCTGCAGAGGCCACAAATAAGGCCCAACCTTGGGTGATCAATGAGGAAGAGGACTGAACTTTCTGATGCTTTTCCCCACAGTGGAAAATGTTGTTTCTGCTGTGTGGGGGGACGTTCATGTTGAATTCGATAATGTGTTGTGTCATTTAAAAAAAAAAAATTTTAATGGATGTACGGAAACGTAATTACTTCTTCAATGTAAAGCACTTTGGTTTCAACGCGAGTTGATTTAAACGTGCTATATAAATACAATCTTACTTACCGTATCCTTTTGTTCCTCGACATTATTTGGTATTCTGACTTATTTTCTTGCACCCCTTGGATCAAATTCTAATCAATGCTTTTCTCCCTGACGGCCAAACCATTTTCATCTACCTGCAGTTTAAAATTTAGTACAAAAATTGGTCATGTGGTTTCCAATGAGGAGGAAATTGTTTAATACAATTTAAAACAATTCATTACAAATCAACTCCAGGCTTGAATCAACCCCTCCCTGCTGCCAGACTGTTGGTATGAATTGGATCATGAATTAAATCATTTTACTGTACCCTTGCAATAAGAATTTCGATTTAAGTCCATTCTGGTATCTTTTTTATTACTTCTCACGAAAGCAAGATAGGTATTGCATTTTTACCAGAATTTCTTTGTAAGTTTTGAAGTTTTCTCTGATGTTGTTTTCCGTTTGATCAGGAGAGTCCTGGAAGAGACATCAAGGATGCTAGACATCAATATGAAGGAGCTTTAGTGATACTTGATGCAGGAGCTCAGTATGGAAAAGTAATCGACCGGCGTGTGAGAGAACTTTTTGTACAGTCAGAAATTCTGCCACTAGAGACACCTGCTTTTGCAATCAAAGAAAATGGTTTTAGGTAAGAATTGGCTTTCAGTGCAGATTAATTGGATTCATGTGTACTTTCTTTTACATTTGTTTCTATATAATTTATCGCATTCAATAATGTAAACTTGTGTTTTGCGGAGGATGTCATAGCTTGCTTCTACATCAACTTTGCCTCTTTGGTCTATAATCTCTTTAATTTTCTCAATGTTCAAAAATATATTTCTTGAGCCCAAGCAGCAGCTAAATATTATCACCTCTGGTGTAGATAAACCAGATATTCATAACTCCACTGTGAAATAGTTGATACGTTCTCTTCATACTGCACAAATATTTGTAGAGGTTCGTGGAGTCGTACAGCGTGGAAACAGACCCTTCAGCCCAGTGCATCATTCTGACCCACATGTCTACCCAAGTTAGATACATTTGCTGGTCTTTAGCCAATATCCGTCTAAATTGTTAATATCCATATACCAATCCAAATGTTGTTATTGTACCTGCCACTGCCTCTTTCTCTGGCAGCTGTTCCATGTACATACCACGCTCTGTATTGAAAAAGTTGCCCTTTTATTCCGATTAAATCTTTCCCCATCACCTTAATTGATTATTTTGTGATTGCCACCTCTGGGAGAGAGGGAGAGTGGTTGTGCATTCGGTCCATCTATGCCCCAAAGTCAGTTTGGGGAAAGTGCATCTCCACATTTATTCAAAGAAGTTTGTACAATTTATTGTGTTTCCCCTCTTGTTGAAGCAAATTACAAAAAAGTGTTGTAAGTCAGCAGTGCCTGGACTGTATCGTTGAGTACAGACCAAGGAACTTGTGTCTGTTTTTCCTGCTTCTCAAAACTGACAGTGAAAGCCACATGCATGTTTGCATCTCCTGTGGCCATTTTTTGAAGGCGTTCAAAGGAAAGCGTGCAGCATTTTTTAAAGTTGCCTTTGTGGTGAAATCTGCATTTTCCAGTCATCTGTTGCTAAATGGAATTGAATGACCTTAACTGCAGGATGATTTTTTTTAAAAAGCAATTCAATGATGACAAAGCTCCAATAGTTCAAATGAATAATGGAATTGAAATTAAATATTAATTTAGCATTAAACTCGGTTATGAGGTATATCTGTTGGCATGGCATGTTCCTTTAGACAAGTTATGTACATTTTTTGATCGGTTAAAGAGTCTGAGATTTGCTGTTGGCAGTACGTGAATTTAACAGCACATTTGAGATTTGTATTCGCATCATGGAAACAAACCGAACTGAAAATTAAAGGTCCGTATCCCAGTTTCATTAGGAGTTTTAAATAATTTTATTCCCATGCACTAAAAAGTCTCTCAATTGTTGAGGCTGAAGTTTAAAAAAAATGCATGAACCTTGTCAATACTTTGTTTCAAAGTTTACTCTGCTTGTTCTTTGTTGCACAGAATGTTCCTTCCTTTTGTGTTTAATTCCACCTTTGTTAGAATAAACTAAATTGCTAATTTTATTTGAGCTGAGCTGATTAATTTCATTGCAAGTTTTCTTTTATTAAAATGTTTCTCTTTAATTTGAATTTCTGTTTTAAAAAAAAATGTTTTGCAGAGCTATCATTATATCTGGGGGGCCAAGTTCAGTCTATGCAGAAGATGCTCCCTGGTTTGATCCAGCAATCTTTACAATTGGGAAACCTGTTCTTGGAATCTGCTATGGCATGCAGGTACGGTGCACGTTCAGATTGTTAATACACAGTGCCCTCCATAATATTTGGGACAAAGACCCATCATTTATTTATTTCCCTCTGTACTCCACAATTTGAGATTTGTAATAGAATAAATCACATGTGGTTAAAGTGCTCATTGTGAAATTTTAATAAAGACCATTTTTATACATTTTGGTTTCACCATGTAGAAATTATATGTAGTCCCCCCACCCCCCCAATTTCAGGGCACCATAATGTTTGGGACACAGCAATGTCATGTAAATGAAAGTAGTCGTGTTTAGTATTTTGTTGCATATCCTTTGCATGCAATGACTGCTTGAAGTCTGCGATTCATGGACATCACCAGCTACTGGGTGTCTTTGGTGATGCTCTGCCAGGCCTGTATTGCAGCAATCTTTACCTTATGCTAGTCCTCTTCAGTTTTCTCTTCAGCATATAAATTGCATGCTTAATTGGGTTCAGATCGGGTGATTTGAGATCATTGGCTTGCTGTAGAATGAACCGCCGGCCAATGAGTTTTGAGGCATTTGTTTTAACTTGAGCAGAAAGGATGTGTCTATACACTTCAGAATTCATTATGCTACGACAATCAGCAGTTGTACCATCCATGAAGATAAGTGAGCCAGTACCTTCAGCAGCCATACATTCCCAGGCCATAACACCTCCACCACAGTGTTTCACGGATGAGGTGGTATGCTTTGGATCTTGGGCAGCTCCTTCTCTCGTCCATACTTTGCTCTTGCCATCAATCTGATATAAGTTAATCTTCGTCTCATATGTCCACGAGACCTTTTTTCCCGAACTGTGTTTGCTCTTGTAAGTACTTCTCGGCAAACTCTAACCTGGCCATCCTATTTTTGCGGCTAACCAGTGGTTTGCATCTTGCAGTGTAGCCTCAGTATTTCTGTTTATGAAGTCTTCTGTGGACAGTGGTCATTGACAAATCCACACCTGACTCCTGAAGAGTGTTTCTGATCTGTCGGACAGGTGTTTGGGGATTTTTCTTTATTATAGAGAGAATTCTTCTGTCATCAGCTGTGGAGGTCTTCCTTGGACTGCCAGTCCATTTGTGATTAGTAAGCTCACCAGTGCTCACTTTCTTCTTAATGATGTTCCAAACAGTTGATTTTGGTAAGCCTAAGCTTTGACTGATGTCTGTAACAGTTGTATTCGTGTTTCTCAGTCTCATAATGGCATCTTTGACTTTCATTGGCACAACTTTGTTCCTCGTGTTGATAAACAGCAATAAAAGTTTCCAAAGGTGATGGGAAGACTGGAGGAAAGACTAGGTGCTGAGAGCTCTCTTATACCTGCATTAAGGAGGCAATTAAACACACCTGAGCAATAACAAACGCCCGTGAAGCCATGTGTCCCAAACATTATGGTACCCTGAAATATGGGGGGTGGGGGGGAGAGAGGGAAACTATGTATAAACACCGCTGTAATTTCTGCATGGTGAAACCAAAATATGTTAAAAAATAAATAAATCTGACAATGTGCACTTTAACCACATGTGATTTTTTTCTATTATAAATCTCAAATTGTGGAGTATAGAGGCAAATAAACATCCCAAAAATTATGGAGGGCACTGTAGGTGTTTAAATTCAAAGTGAAGAACATCACGCATTCATCCATTAATTTGTATTCAACATGGAATCTGTTGTGTGTTATGAAATAGAACCTCTACTAATATGATCTATTCTTATATTGTCTTCTACATTACAAAAAAAAATGCAATTGCAAATACTATGTGGGGGACAATTAAAGCATAACAATGTTTTTATTTTACAGATGATGAATAAAGTTTTTGGAGGTACAGTGCACAGAAAGAATATGAGGGAGGATGGTGTGTTTACAATAAATGTAGACAATAGTTGTTCACTATTCAGGTACAGATGGCTTATTTAATTAGGACATGCTTGCAGTTTTAAGATTCAGTTTAAAAGAGGTGATGGTTTGAGATTATACAATTTAAATAAATGAACAAAGTTATTTAGTTTTTGTATACATTGCATCTCTCCTTTCATTAGAGGTCTGCAGAAAGACGAGCTTGTGCTGCTCACTCATGGTGACAGTGTGGATAAAGTGGCAGACGGCTTCAAAGTGGTTGCACAGTCTGGAAACATTGCAGCAGGTACACTTGTGTCACAGTAGAAATCATTTTTGATCCAGGTTTTATCATGTTCGTGATTTTTATTGCATTGTGATAGACATTGGTTTAGAATGGCCTCTTGGCTGCACTGCTTTCCCACAGTGATGACTGTGTGTGTGTGTGTGTGTGGTGATTTTTATTTAGCTGCTATTGAGGGAGTGCAGCGTAGGTTTACAAGGTTAATTCCTGGGATGGCAGGACTGTCATATGCTGAGCTTGTATACTCTGGGGTTTAGGAGGATTAGAGGGGATCCTATTGAAACATATAAGATTATTAAGGGTTTGGACATGCTGGAGGCAGGAAACATGTTCCTGATGTTGGGGGAGTCCAGAACCAGGGGCCACAGTTTAAGAATAAGGGATAAGCCATTTAAAATGGAGACGAGGAAACACTTTTTCTCACAGGGAGTTGTGAGTCGCGGAATTCTCTGCCTCAGAGGGCGGTGCAGGCCGGTTCTATGGATTATTTTAAGAGAGCTAGATATAGGTCTTAAAGATAGAGGAGTCGGGGGATATGGGGAGAAGGCAGGATGATCAGCCATGATCACATTGAATGGCGGTGCTGGCTCGAAGGGCTGAATGGCCTCCTCCTGCACCTATTGTCTATTGTACCCAATTGCAATGAAGCTTTGGGATCAGCCACACAGTGAAGTGATGAATGCAATGCATTCCAGAGCTCTTGTAGTTGACCTGATGGACAGCTCCCTATTGACAGGTGATCCCTAAAGTAGTGAGCCTCCACTTAAAAAAAGAAAAAAGGTAAAACTGAGCATCTCCTGTGACATAGGAGACATTTTAAACTTTTTTCAAATTAGTACCCTAGTCTATTTAATACTCCAGACCCAATCGTCCACCATTTGAGGTAATTTCTCGGTGTAGAAACCTTCTACAGGGGAAGAATCTGAAATCAAGTAGGTTTGGGGGAACCTCCAGCTTCTACAATACGTGTAGTTGACCATGCTCACCTATTTGAATATTGTTGTAATTGTCTTGTTTTATGTATAATCATAAACTGTTTCCAACATTTTCAACATATTACTTTTAAAATATTACTTAATTTCATCTTGGTTTAATGTAATTAATTTACAGTAGAAATTGTATCACAAAAAAACATGTAGTAATGGTAATTTTGTTTTAAATTTACATAGCAATAGCAAATGAGACCAAGAAGCTCTACGGTGTACAGTTTCACCCAGAAGTAGATCTGACACAGCATGGCAAAGACATTTTGAAGAATTTCTTGTTTGATATCGCTGGTTGCAGTGGAACATTCACGGTCCAGAATAGAGAAGCAGAATGCATACAAGAAATACAAAGGAAAGTTGGGCATTCCAAAGTTTTGGTAAGCTCCATTAATAGCATAACATATCTACAATGAGGAATGATATTTGCTAACAAATATTTGCTTCAATAAACTGAGCCTCACCCTTAAGAAAGTGAACTCTTGCTCCACAGGTTTTGCTGAGTGGAGGTGTAGATTCTACTGTGTGCACAGCCTTGTTGAATAAGGCTCTGAAACAAGATCAGGTTATCGCTCTTCACATAGACAACGGTTTCATGCGGAAAAGAGAAAGTCAGTGTGTGGAAGAAGCCTTGAAAAAACTTGGTATTAAAGTCAAAGGTAAAAATCAAAACAGTTTGAACTGATTTAAATGAATAACGTTATTGATCTGTTCAGATTTATGAAAATATCTATCTCAGAACCTTTGACTATGTGTAGTTAATTGTGTAGTACAAGTCCAAACTAGGATGATGTCAATGGAAGTAAATCCTAGTTCTGAGGAGTGATTTGAGATGGTTACACCATTTCCACTGAAGCAGAGAAGGTTAAGACGTGGGGTGCATGGGTAGGTTAATGATTGAAAGTTCTGAAGGGTTTTGAAGTTGGGAAAGACATGCAAAAATAATTGAGTAAAGGGTTTGGAAGATTCCAGGTATCATTTATGGCTGTGGTGGAAATGTCGTAATCCTGCAGTAGAACTCCAGTGGTGTTACAGCTCAGGCTCAACATTCTGGCACTGTAGAGAGAAATGTTGAAAGTGTTGTCTTTGCTCACTGGAAATTGTGGAAGAGGGGTTGTGGAGAGTGGGGAGATGCAAATATAATCACTCAGGATGTGGTACTGAATAAATTGATGTGGTCGCATACTGATGTCTTCAGGACCAGACAGACTTCATCCTTACCTTGGAAGTAGTGGCTCATGAAATAGTTGATACAATGGTTTTATATTTCCAAAATTCCCAGATCTGGGGTTCAATCCAGGAGATTGGAAATTTGCAAGCATAATTCCTTTCAATCAAAAACAAAAGGGAGAAACATTTCAGGAAACTGTAGGCCTGTTGGCTTTACTTCCATCATAGGGAAAGTGTTATCGCTACTATTAAAAGGTTTGAGCAGTTGGGAAAATTCAATGCAATCAAGCAGTTGATCTTGTTTTGCAAATGGAAAATTGTCTTGATTACCCTGGAGTTAATTGAAGAAGTGCTCTTGGTAAAAGGAACTTGGGGATATATGGATATACTTGGGTTTCCAGATATTTCATAAGATACCACATCTTGGGTGACTTGAAAAATAAAAGCTTGTATAGGTGGTAATTGTCGTAGATAAAAAACTGGCTGGCGAGAGGGAAACGGGTTAAGTATAAATCTGTTTGGTAACTTGTAATGAGTGAAGTATCACTATGGCATCAACTACATGCAATTAATTTATATAACTTGTATAAAGGCATAAGATTGCTAAATTAGCTGATGAGCCAAGCTTAATCAGGATATAGGGTTCTGCAGAGAATATAGGGAGGCTACAAAGAAGCATATATACCCAGTGAGAGCATAACAACTGGTAATTTAAGCTTTTACCCATTATATTAGTTCACTAAATAAAAGTTTGAAGCAATCTCTTTTGGGCAAAAATGTTTTATTTGTATAGCAAATATAATTAAATGCACATACAGCTTTCGCATCTTGCATTCAATTTTAAATTGAATTAAAAGAATACAATTCTGTTTATTTTAGTTTAGAGATACAATGCGGAAACAGGCCCTTCGGCCCAACGAATCAGCACCGACCAGCGATCCCGGCACACTAGCACTAGCCTGCACCGCTCGGGACAATTTACACTTATACCAAGCCAATTAATCTACAACCCTGTACGCATTTATTCTGCAGAGTAATAGTATATTTAAACTTTCAGTGATTAATGCAGCACATGCATTCTACAACGGGACAACAACCCTTCCAATTTCAGAAGAAGACAGAACTCCAAGAAAGAGAATAAGCAAAACTCTAAATATGACAACAAATCCAGAAGAGAAACGAAAAATAATAGGAGATACTTTTGTGAAGGTACTTTTGAATGAACCCTATAATATTAAACCAATGTTGGTGCACTCAAAATTACAGCTGAGAATTTAAAATTGTGTGAAGCATGTTAAGTACCCATGCTTTTTCGAAATTATTTGTGTAGGTGGCGAATGAAGTAATTGGGGAAATGAATCTAAAACCTGAAGAAGTCTTTCTTGCGCAAGGTACTTTAAGGCCAGATTTAATTGAAAGTGCATCCGTAGAGGCAAGCGGGAAAGCGGACATCATCAAAACTCATCATAATGATACAGAATTAATACGAGAATTGAGAGAAGAGGTCAGTAGAATTTTGTCAGCTTTGTTTCTTGAATTAAAAAAATTACTGAACCATCTCGGCATATTTGTTTCCTGTGATTCAAACAAAATGTAGTACTTGCATCCAAAGTTTAAATTAGTTGAACCTTTAATCTTAGGTTTTCCCTCGTCCTTTGGCTACAGATTTTGTGGTGATTTTGTAGCTTAGTCATACAGCATGAAAACTGACACTTCCGCCCACCTTGTCCTTTCCGATCATGATGCCCGGTGACTATGTTGTGATAGTCAGCCGTGTTCTAGCATTAAGCAATTGCATACATGTGTTTATGTTTGTTAATTTAGTTTTCAACTATATTTCGCAGTTTGAGTACATGCTCAATGTGCATATATATTGTTGCAGGGCAAAGTCATAGAGCCACTAAAAGATTTTCACAAAGATGAAGTCAGGGCTTTGGGCCGGGAACTAGGTCTTCCTGAAGATATTGTTTCAAGGCACCCATTTCCAGGTAAATTAAATACAGTCCCTGCCTTTATGTAGTCTCTTTTTTAGCATTTTAAATCATTTTTGCCTTTGAATTTTCTTTTAAAGGCCCTGGTCTTGCTATTAGAATAATCTGTGCTGACGAGCCTTATATTTGCAAGGACTTTGCAGAAACCAACAACATTCTGAAAATCTTAGCTGATTTCTCTGCCAGTGTGAAAAAGGTAAACATTGATTTTTTTTTTGTCCATGACTTTTATTGCAATCGAGATTACTAAACCATTAATTTAGCAAACTTGATCCAACTGATTTCAATGTGTAGAGGGGATGTTTACAGAGCTGATGTTCTGTATATTTTTACCTGTGAAGATGTCTTGTGCGGTGCAAAGGTTCTAGCAGATTACGGTATTTAAAATGTCACATGTCATCTGCAGCTTGCCTTAACTTCCTGAAATTTTTATGCCATAATTACGAGAAAAGCTATGCCAGTTTTAAAAGTATGGACGTATTGATCTAACACTGAGGATGGTTGCTGGCTAATAAAGTTGACGCATTTGTGTTACTTCGTTCAGTGAGAGAATGTAAATGAAAAAGATTGTCAGATTTTTAATAATTGGTTACTATTTGGATGGATTATTGTGGATACCACTGAGAACACAGTTTAGAAAAGTAAAGATCTTTGGCTTGTTTACCACATTATTACTGGGGTAAAGGATTTTTGTTCTGCAAGGAGGCGAGAAATGTGTAAGACTGTTCTCTGTGAAAAACACATCAATAAGTGACTTAATAGATGATGATTTCAGATGGAGGTGTTTCAATAAAAAGGAGAAATTATTTCCTTCAGTGTTTAGGTCAAAAACTTGTGGGTGGTGGCACAATTGCTCTTTGAGAGAGAAAATAAATACAACAGACCTGGAATCATTCTTTAATGTTAATTACTGTAGAATTGTTTCTCTGGTTTACCTGTATATTGTATGTACGAAAAACTGGTATATGTTAGCGTGCTGGTTTGTGAGTGGTCCAATATTCAGAAGTGGGAAAGATGAGATGGGTGGAGGATTTAACTTCTGGAATTCAAATCTGCTCTTAATTGGCCAAGCAGATCAATCAATTTGGGGATATTCTGGATAACCAGTCATATCTCCACCCTTTGAATATATTTCCTGCAAATGTTACGCTTGTTTTCAGCACACAATGTGCTTGCAGAAACTAATGCAAACATCTTATGCAGTAATGATATGTTCTTGTGCAGCCACACACTTTACTTCAGAGGGTCAAATCCTGTATGAGTGACGAAGAACAAGAAAAACTGTTGCAAATTACGAGCCTGCATTCACTAAATGCTTTTTTGATGCCCATTAAAACAGTGGGAGTACAGGTTAGTAAAGTTCTAAAGTTTTGTGTATCTGTGTATGGTTCATCTGATCTGTTTACATAACATGCAAAACAAAGCTTTTCACTGTACCTTGGCACATGTGTTAATAATAAACCTAGACCGGCTAAATTCACAAACATTTTATAAAGTCTTAATTTTTCAATGTGAAGTTTGAGTTAAACGCAATTGTTTCACCAGATGTATTCTGAAAGTAGAAATAGTTGGTAATTGATTTTAATGTACTATTAGTTTAAAGGAATATAATCCATGTGTACAGTGCATAATTTATATGCTGAGACTCAACCAATTTGGTTCAGCCAGTAGAAATATAGTCTGTATATCAACTAAAATTATAAAATGTGAGGGCGGCACGGTGGCTCAGCGGTAGCGTTGCTGCCGTACAGTGCCAGAGACTCGGGTTCGATCCTGACTGCAGGTGGTCTGTATGGAGTTTGTACGTTCTCCCTGTGACCTGCGTAGGTTTTTTCCGGGTGTTGTGGTTTCCTCCCACACTCCAAAGACGTATATGTTTGAAGGTTAATTTGCTTCTGTAAAATTGTAAATTGTCCCTAGTGTGCGTAGGATAGTGCTAGTGTGCGGGGATTGCTGGTCGGCGCAGACTCAGTGGGCCGAAGGGCCTGTATTTGTATCTAAGCTACAAATACTGGTTGGCGTTTGCTGGTATGCGATCCATATCAGTCTGTAAGTGCATGTATTAGATTGTGAGCGAAGTGAATGAAGGGTTGGGCCTTTCCTCATCTCAAAAGGACCAGTTTGTCTCCTGAATGCAGGTTGGTTCTTTCCACCCCCCCCCCCCCCCCCCCCCCCTCCAAACCACCCAGATCCGAATGGACGTCATTCTTAACCACATTCGTAGCTTTCGTGAATTGCACAAGTAGTCGTGGTATAAACCAATAGGTGCAGTACTAAGAAATCTCGTGATATAGAATATTGCTTTGGAAAAATAATAGTATCAATATGGGGAAAAGGCAATAGAGGCTAGCAAATTTCAAACTCACTAACATTTTTTTCCCCCCAACAGGATTTTCAGAAATAAATGTCTTTATAATAGCCTTAAGTTATTCATTCGTACATTCAAGTTCATAATTTTTACAACAAACTGAAAATATCAAAGGCTGTATGTTACATTGTTTAATAGTATCACTGTTCAAGTGTCAATAGAAGTGATAGTTTATCACTTTATCACATGGCCCATGTACAGTGAACATAGTCTTCTTGCGAATTGGTGGCAAGGGGTGCTTCTATAGAAACTTTTTGTCCCCCTTGTCATTTTGACGCATGGCAGCTTTTTTACTGCTTGTCTATTTCCAAAATAACTTTGAAGAAATCTTTAATTCTCTGAACATTGTCTTGCAGGGCGACTGCCGATCATATAGCTATGTTTGCGGAATATCAAGTAAGGATGCACCACATTGGGATTCCCTCATGTTCTTGGTCCGACTTATTCCACGAATATGTCATAATATAAACAGGTTTGTTTTTGTTTATTGGTAATAAATATGAAATGAAACTTAGATCTCATCAAAATTATTTGTTGTTATGGATTTATTCTGCTACTGTTGTGTTTCAGAGTTGTGTACATTTTTGGACCACAGATCCGAGAACCCATTATAGATGTAACACCAACTTTTCTAACGACTGGAGTGCTGAGCACACTCCGGCAGGCTGACTTTGAGGCTCACAACATTCTTAGGGAGTCTGGTAAGAATGAACTTATTGGGTATTCTTAAGTTTTGTCTGTAAGTGAGATTTCTTAGGATGAGATGACAACATTTTTCCTTCTATTGAATTTGAATTGGTCTACGTTTGATTTTGAGAGGTTTAGTATGTAGGGAATAGTTGGGAACATGAAATCTGTTGTAATATGTTAAAATATAGGTAGGAAGTACAGATACCGTAACCTGCAATCATGAGTCGGAGGCCTAAAAGCTGTGCTGGCAGGGGTAAGGGAATCTCCAGGTGGATAGAAGTGTGGAATTGGAGATAAAATATACTGTTTCACCCATTTCTCTATCCAAAGATGCTGCCTATCCCCGTGATTGACTCAAGCATCTGCAATTCCCTTCTACAGAATATATTTTGAGTAGTGCTAAGTTGATTTTAAGTTTCCACGCATCAGTGGAAGAGAAGCAGGATGTTGTAAAATCAGTTCATATAATAATTATTGAAGTTCTTTAATCTACATAGGCTGGACCAGCCAAATGAGATGAATGTGTGGCGATGAATTCAGAGAGTAAATGAGAAGCTTTTCTAGATCAGCATGTTGAAGTCCCAATGAAAGAATACACTATTTTAAATCTAATACTGTTGAATGGTGGTGTTAAAAGTCTGAGAGATATAGAGCCTCGAGGGAAGAAAGATCATTTTAAAGAATTTTATATAAAAATAAAAATAAAATCTGATGATTTGGATGAGGAGATCAGGTCTAATATATCCAGATTTGATGATGATAAGCATGATGACGGTGTGATATGCGGAGAAGATTTAAAGAAGCTTCGGGAACTTGGATTAAATGAATCAACAAGAACTGGCAGATGGTTCAACGTGGAGTAAATACAAAGTGCTGAGAGGGATGGTTTTGCTTTTATTAGCTTGGTTTCGACTTTGAACAGTAGATAATTAATTGAGTACCGATTACTTAAATACATTTATTATCTAATCTAACCCTGAATCGGCTGACACATATCAAATCATATTGATGTTTTGTAGGTTTCTCTGGGAAAATTAGTCAGATGCCAGTTATTTTAACTCCGTTGCATTTTGATCGTGACCCGCTGCAAAAGCAACCATCTTGCCAGAGATCTGTAGTTATTCGGACCTTCATTACAAGTGATTTCATGACTGGCATCCCAGCAACTCCTGGTAACCACATTCCCGAAGAGGTGAGATTGTATTTTGTTTAGATGCACATTGTCTCGGATGTTCTCTAGTCTTGACTCAGAAATATTATTGAATGTAAGTATTTTCATTCTCATTTGAAACTGAAATTAACATGGCATTTAACTAATATTTGGACAGTAAATTATGTGCTCTCGTTTTTTTTTTCCCTCCTGAAATTCCATTATCCTTTTCGGTGAACCCAAGTTGGCGACCAAATTGTTTTTGAAATACCTATTCAAATGTTGAATGAGACAGTCAGTGCAATTTTCAACCATGCAAGTCATACTAGCAAGGTGCTCCAGTTTCTACCTTAATCACCTAGTTGGTGACTTATTTCTGGAAGGACTGGCTATATTCTCTTAAGGCTCAACATAAGGAGCCGTTTTAAACAATTCCTCAGCTACCTTGACAAATGATCAGTATAGACAGGGTATTTATGACATGATGTTATCTTGTTCTAGTAAGACATTTGAGATTTTTACCTGCATTATAAAATGCTTCAATGCTGTATAATGGGCGGCACAGTGGTGCAGCTGCTCGAGCTACTGCCAACAGCGCCAGAGACCTGGGTTTGATCCTGACTTTGGGTGCTGTCAGTGTGGAACCTGCACGTTCTCCCTGAGACCGTGTTGATTTCCTCCCACAGCCCAAAGACGTGAGGATTTGTGGGTTAAATGGCGTGTGTAAATTATCCCTAGCGTATAAGGAGTGGACGTGAAAATGGGATAACGGAACTACTATGAACGGGTGCTCGATGGTGGGCGTGCACTCGTTGGGCCAAAGGGCCTGTTTCCATGTTGTATCTATAAACTGAAGTTTAGATGAAAGTACATATTAATAAAGCTTTTTGTAAATGCCAGGTTATTTCTAAAATGGTGAGAGAAATTAAGAAGATCCCTGGAATCTCTCGTGTGATGTATGACATGACCTCAAAGCCACCTGGAACCACAGAATGGGAGTGAAGGCAGTAATTTCTTTCTCTGGAAACATTCCCGATGTTAGTATGGTGAAAGTGTAAATGGAGCTGCTACGTTGCACCTTTTTTTGTTGTCTAACCCCACCCATCCCTGGAGCCTGGTGTGTAATTCAGTGCTTCGCAAGGACACACTTTAATGGGCTAAGGATATGTATGGGTGAATTAATTTGGCATCAGGTTGTCCCGGTAAAATGATTCAGCTTTTGCTGATGTATTTTGATGTCCTCTAATTAGTTTTTTTGTATATCCTGAAATGAAGTACGTTTACAGTACATTTACTTAAGCCATTGCCACTGTTACATTGCAAAGCTTGTTTCCTGCTGTGACCAATTTTCTTTTTGATCAGAAATGTTAAGTATTTTGCCAAATAATAGATTGTATTGAATTGTATGGATAAGGTTAAGTGTATTCCAGTCTATATAAAATTCTTGATGGTTTATAATTGCATTTTCCGAGGTTAACAAGTAATCGACTGTTTGGCCTTTTCACTATAAACTTGGAAATGGCTAAAAGGAATGCACTTATGATTTTAATGGGCAATTGAACTTTTGGGAGTATTTTATTTTTTGCCAAAAATCTTGATAATTTTTGGATGGGTATTAACAGCTAACTTTATTGTACTGTACATATTTCCTAATTTGGGTGAACAAATTTTATTTGATGTATAAGAGGATTAGCATTTTCCAACAGCAGCCTTTTTAATGTATCATTTGACAATTTTTGTATCTATTTTATTAACTGACTATTTCATTCCATGAAATAGTTTCAATTTGATAGCCATCTTGATAAGTTTACCAACATAATACGTACGCTAGTTGTCTGTTGCCTTAATTTGATCACTTGCATATCCCACGGTCAGAAATTGTAATTTATAAATGTAAACTTTGTCAAACTAATAAATTCATAAGATGAAGTTCCGAAATTTCCACACAACTGTATCTGTTAATAGCACAATGTAAAGGATTTCTTGTTTTGAGTTTGCTATGGAAGCCTTCGTGAAAATCTAGTCTGGCAGAAGTCCAGTTCCCATATCCATAAAAATGCTGTTCAATTTGTTAAAACCAGAATTTTAAAGTTTAAAGAACCATCTACCTTGCTATTTCTATGCATTACTTAATCTAGATTTCATTTATGCATGCTTGAAAGTTAATATTTGAACCCATCTAAAAAATTGAAGTATAATGAAATGTGACTTTTAAACCCTTTGCAGCTAAGGTACAGACTTATAGGTGGATTGTACAAACTTTTTAATCAAGTTGCTTTATAATTCAGCTGTTTGGAAAAAGCAAAACTAGCACCAAAGACTTTATTTGAGACATTTTTCTCTTCATTTCAATTAATAGCGACTGGAAGCACTTGTATGGCATAGTAAAAAAAAGCACTGATTTCATGCCAAATCTGACGCCTTATTTTAATGTCTGAGCAATCTTCATGGCTAAGACTGCTGTTTTATAACAGCTAGGTTATTCATCATGCTTCGGGTGTAGCAGTCAGTTTTATTCTTGGGGGGGGAGGGCGGGAGAATCATGATTTCTAATGTGACCGGGAAAGATTCTTCAGCCAAAAAGGTCTCCATTTTTTTTCTGATACAGTTCCTTTAAAAGGAAATGCCTGGATCACAGCATTTAGGTCAGTACTCCAATCTTTTTGTTTCCCACTCTGGTTAAAATCAACTTTTATAGTAGGTGCAAATGGAGAATTTTATATTCAAGTTGTATGTAACCAGCATTGAGGGAAATGTGAGTTCAAGTGCGTGAACCTTGCCATTAAAAAAGACTGACCAGTAGATTTCTTCTGAGATCTCCATCTTAAATCATAAAATTAAGCAAACTGTCTTTTCAAGAACCAGACAGGCATGAAGCAAGAAAAAGGGTATTTTTGACGTGTAAGTCAAAGGCATGTATCCTTTTGCAATCTTGCTGGAAATGAGATCTATTGGTCAACATGCAAATAACTTAAGTGACTTATGTCAGTGTATAAATATATATATAGGTGCTGCTGTAAACTATTTTCTTAGTAATTCATTTTATTGCATGCGTATTTCCTATCTACAGATTCTGTTTGTTGTGTCTCAATAAAGTATAGTATTAAATTGCTCTGTCTTTTCTGTGTAAACTTCAAACTGGATGGACTATCGTTTGATCAATAAAATTCCAAACCGTTCAGGAACTATTTCCCCACATAGCTCTTTATTGCTATCATTGTGTTCATTTCTATATTTGAGGTCCACTTTTGGTTTTGCACGTTTCTGCAAACTCACTGTATATTTGCTCCTTAGTATTCTTTCTAGTAGTTGCAGTCCATGGTGTAGTTGCTGTAGTGTACTGCGCCATAATTGTTTTAAAATTGTAAATGGATAGCATCTGTCCTTGATCATTGCAGGAGGTAGAATGGCACTTTAGACATCATGCTTGCTTCCAAAATCCCCCCCCCCCCACCAAACATCTCGATATTTAAGGCACTTGCAACTCTATTTTAAAAAAAGGTGCCTGCACCCCTCTCACCTTAAATTGCTGGTCCATCAGTGATTTATATTTCTACTTGGGAGGGGGAAGACTGTATCCTATCTAATCCCCTCATACTTTTATAAACTTCCTATCAGTTCTCTACTTTGGTAAAAGCAATCCAAGCATCTCCAATTTCATTTTGCAACTAATATCTATTCCATGAAACATCCTACTGAAGGACTTCACCACCCCTTCTAACTTTCCCTGTCCTTTCTGTATTGGGGTGATAGAATATTCCAAATATGGCATGATCAAGAAGTTTTATACAGCTGCTACATGACTTCCTGACGTTTGTACTCAATACGATGTTGAAATAGGCCCTTCGGACCAACATGGCCTAACTAAACTAGTCCCTGCCTGCATTTGACGCATATCCCTCTAAACCTACCCTGTCCATGTCACTGAAGGCAAGAAACTAGAGATGGACTATCTCTCTGTCTCAATACAACAGTGAATTGTTCAATGTACAATTTTCAATTACATTCATAATTCCTCAGAGAATGAGACAGTCCATGCCTGCATGCAGATAAAGCAAGACAGTGGCACGGCTGGTAGAGGTGTTATCTCACAGCGCCAGAGACCCCAGGTTCCATTCTGACCTCGGGTGTTGTCTGTGTGGAGTTTGCTCGTTCTCCCTGTTGGGTTCATGTGGGTTCCTTTCGTGTGCTACAGTTTCCTCAACGAACATATGAAATGAAATTTATGAATTGCTGTAGCTATGCAAAAGGACTTGGTTTTTTATTGTTCATGAATGTAACAACTCTTTACAAAATGGCCTGTTATAAGTGCTGGATGTGGAAGAGGAAGCAGAATACCGTTGCCTAGATATTCATCTCTGGTGAGTGGAACTGAAGGTGGTATAAAATACAATAAATACAGAACATTTTACAGCACAGATCAGTCTGAAGAAAGGTCTCGACCCGAAACATCACCGATTCATTTTCTCCAGTCTGCCTGTCCGGCTGAGTTACTCCAGCATTTTGTGTCTACCTTCGATTTAAACCAGCATCTGTAGTTCTTTCCAGCACATTTAACTCTGCCTCTGAAACTCAATTCTATTGACTAGTGAAATAAATTTCTCAGTGCAATTATTGACACACAACTGCACTACCACTGACCAGAAATGAATTTCAAAGTATTGATACTATGCCAATCGTGAAGATATAAGATAGGGCAACCAAGGGATCCATTATCAAACGTTCAGGTGACTGCATTAAAACATTATTTCTTCTGAGAAGTTAGTTCAAATCTGACAAACTGATGGAATGAAAAGCCCTTTTTGATAGTTATAAGAATAATGTGAAACAAATACAGTACATAAGGCGAAGCAGTGGTAGAGTTGCTGCCTTACAGCGCCAGAGACCTGAGTTCGATCCTGATTATGGGTGCTGTCTGTACGCTCCCCCTGTGACCGCGTGGGGTTTCTCCAGGTGCTCCGGTTTCCTCCCACACGCCAAAGACTAGTTAAATTGCCTTTGGTGGTCATTTCCGGTGACACCATGACAGTGAAGACCTGCTCTCCGGGAGGCCCTCTTCAAACCAGCCATAAGAAAGATAAATACTGTGATTTATGAGGAGAAAGGAGTGCTAACGGCTGTCTGAACATGATGGGTCGACATAAGGCGTCTGAGCGAGGAGGAAAAGGAAAGAATGAAGGTCAGAAACTAACAGACTCCCCTCAAGACGCCGAGTTTGATAAGGAAAGCCCGTTAATTCTCTCTGAGTTGGGAGAGTTGAGAAAAGAACACAAAGAAGCCTCAGAAGATACCAAACAGAGATTAATGAGAGTGGAGGATAAAATGAAGGATTTAACAGCTCGAATGGAAAAGCTGGAAGGAAAATTGAAGGAAATGGAGGTCAGAGTAAGTTCAACAGAAGATAAGGAAATGAGACACGAGAGAGTGATTAACCACCTGTTACAGAGAAATGTTTGGACCTGGAAAATCGAGCGAGGCGTAAAAATGTGCGGATATATGGAGTCACAGAGGGAAAGGAAAACAAGGACATGTTCCAGTTTGTAAATTAACTATTGAGGCATTCCCTAGAACTCCCGGAAGATTTAACTATTAATATAGAGAGAGCACATAGGTCCCTCGCAGCTAGGCCGAGTGCAGAGCTAGCCCCACCAAGATCTTTAATTGTCAGATTTTTAGACTATTATACGAAAGATCTCGTGTTGCAACAGGCTTGGAAGCAGCGTAAGATAATATATGATGGGGACAGAGTGTATTTTGATCATGACTACTCGCCAGAAGTCCAGAGAAAGCGTAAGGAGGTGCGACAGGTGATTAAGCAACTGCGGGAGAAAAATATTAAAGCCAAGTCACCATCCCCGGCACAGCTCAAGATCTTCCTAGATTCTGGAGTTAAATCCTTCAGGACATTGACTGAGGCTGTACCTACACTGGAGAAGATGGGGATTTACATCAGATCGGAGTCCAGAGATGTGTTGAATAGAGAACTGCTGTGGGACCACTGGTCGGGGGGACGAATAAAGCAGGCGGCCAGAGAGGATTTGCAAATCTGTCAGAGGAAGATCTTCGCACCATACTGGGTATCATAGGAGATGGACTATAGACAGGTTTGAAATAAGCACAGGAACGTTGGTCATATGTGCAAATGGTAAATTGTCTGAAAGAGACCATTGGATTAATGAAGTGGACAATTAACATCTATACAATCAGATAATAGTATAAGATGAGACAAATAATATGTAAATAGTTTGTACATATACTCTGGTTCTGTTTTGTTTTCTTGACGAAGGGTAATTATGCCATGTTTTACAGCACATATACGGCTGGTTTTGTAATGTATTATATTTTCTAATTGATTTAAATGTACTATCAAAGAGAGGGATGGAGGGGGGCTCTCTCGGGTGGGGGGGAAGATACCTGCCATTTATTTTTGTTTATAATTGTAATTCAAAAGTCACAAAGTGGGATTTAGAGCAACCTTACTGTAGATGCAACCACACATAGGTGGGCTACCCAGGAGAGACCTAGTCACATCTCTTCGCCTTTTTACGAGGAGCTGGTATACCACCTAGTTTAGGGTGTCCAGATGGGTTTGTTAGGTAGGAAGTCCATTTTTTCTTTATTGCTTTTTGGACCTATGTGTAAAGTTTTATTGGATATTGATTTAATGATTTGTTTATTGTTTATTGATTTGTTAGTTTGGCAAATGTTTTTCATTGTTACATCGCACCCTAGTAAATTGTATTTTGAGTACAGCGGATATTCACAGGCTAACCAGAGCAAGAAACAAAAAAGGTATAGAAAGCAACTAGTAGAAAGCAACTAGCGACCACGTGGGATAATGACTAATTTAAAGATAGTAAGTTATAATGTCCACGGTTTAAATCACCCCATAAAGAGGAGAAAAATTCTGAGCCAACTCAAAAATTTAGGATGTGGAGTTGCATTGATTCAGGAAACGCATCTGGTGGAAACTGAACATAAAAAGCTTAGAAGAGAGTGGGTTGGTGAGGTATTTAGTGCCTCCTATGGGAAAAGGAGAGGAGTGGCTATTCTTTTCAACAGAAATGTAGTTTTCTCTGTGGAAAAAATGCTCCAAGTTACATTGGGGAGATATGTAATGGTAATTGGTACAATAAGTGGGATGGAAGTATCGATTATAAATATTTATGCACCAACGGAAGATGATTACTCTTTCTTTAGAGATATTGCAAATATAATTGCAGAAAATGCCAAAGGTATGATAATACTAGGGGGTGATTTCAATGCGGTCCTTAATGGGAGGCTGGATAGATAACCAGATGAGTACAACCAAACAAAAAAACACAAAATATTCAATAATATGCTAGGGGAGTTAGGATTAGTAGACTCATGGAGATATAAAAATCCAAGAGGGAGGGATTATAGTTTCTTTTCGAACGTGCACGGGAGCTACTCACGTATAGACATGATTTGTGTTCTCAAACAATATACATATAAAGTGGTAGATTGTAAAATTGGTTCAATAACAGTCAGTGACCATGTGCCCATAATCCTTACCTTGGAGTTAGGAACTGAAAAGAGTTTTAAATACTGGAGAGCAAGCATTTCTTTGTTGACAAATAACATAGTGACACAAGAAATTAGGAATTGTATTAACGAGTATTTTGACCACAATGACAATAGTGAAGTAACATTATCCATGCTTTGGGACGGTGCAAAAGCAGTAATAAGGGGCAAAATGATTGAAATATCAAGTAGAGTAAGGAAGAATAGGTTGAAGAAGCAATCTGACTTGCAAAGTAAAATAAAGATATTAGAAGTAGAACACAAAAATAACAATAGAAACAAGAATTTGTTAAAGGAACTAAAACAAAAAAGACATGAGTTAGAAGAGCTTCCAACATATAAAGCGGAAGGAGCCCTTCGATTCTTAAATCAAAAATACTATGAGAAGGGAAATAGGGCTAGTCGTCTTCTGGCATTTCAGTTGCGTAAAATGAGGGTAGAAGCAATAGGGAGCAAGGTGAAAGTAAAAGTGGCAGGCAGACAAAACCAGGGCAAAAATCAAAAAGGGCCACTTTTCAACATAATTGTATAAGGGTAAGAGCGTTGTAAAAACAAGCCTGAAGGCTTTGTGTCTCAATGCAAGGAGTATTCGTAATAAGGTGGATGAGTTGAACGTGCAGATAGCTATTAATGATTATGATATAGTTGGGATCACGGAGACTTGGCTCCTGGGTGACCAAGGCTGGGAGCTGAACATCCAAGGATATTCAATATTCAGGAGGGATAGAGAGAAAGGAAAAGGAGGTGGGGTAGCGTTGCTGGTTAGAGAGGAGATTGACGCAATGGAAAGGAAGGACATTAGCTTGGAGGTTGTGGAATCGGTATGGGTAGAGCTGCGAAACACTAAGGTGCAGAAAACGCTGGTGGGTGTTGTGTACAGGCCACCTAACAGTAGTAGTGAAGTTGGGGATGGTATCAAACAGGAAATTAGAAATGCGTGCAACAAAGGCAAAACAGTTATAATGGATGACTTCAATCTACATATAGATTGGGTGAATCAAATTGGCAGGGGTGCTGAGGAAGAGGATTTTTTGGAATGTATGCGGGTTAGTTATCTAAATTAACATGTAGAGGAACCAACGAGAGAGCAGGCTATTTTAGACTGGGTTTTGAGTAATGAGGAAGGGTTAGTTAGCAATCTTGTTGTACGTGCCCCCTTGGGCAAGAGTGACCATAATATGGTCGAGTTCTTCATTAAGATGGAGAGTGACATTGTTAATTCAGAAACAATGGTTCTGAACTTAAATAGAGGTAACTTTGAGGATATGAGACGTGAATTGGCCAAGATTGACTGGCAATTAATTCTAAAAGGGTTGACGGTGGATATGCAATGGAAGACATTTAAAGACTGCATGGATGAACTACATAAATTGTTCATCCCAGTTTGGCAAAATAATAAATCAGAGAAGGTAGTGCATCCGTGGATAACAAGGGAAATCAGGGATAGTATCAAAGCAAAGGATGATGCGTACAAAGTAGCCAGAAAATGCAGCATACCAGAGGACTGGGAGACATTCAGATACCAGAATGACAAAGGGCTTAATTAGGAAAGGAAAAATAGATTATGAAAGAAAACTGGCAGGGAACATAAAAACTGACTGCAAAAGTTTTTATAGATATGTGAAGAGAAAGAGATTAGTTAAAACAAATGTAGGTCCCTTGCAGTCAGAAACAGGTGAGTTGATCATGGGGAACAAGGATATGGCGGACCAATTGAATAACTACTTTGGTTCCGTCTTCAGTAAGGAAGACATAATTAATCTGCCGGAAATAGCAGGGGACCGCGGGTCAAAGGAGGAATTGAGTGAAATCCAGGTTAGTCGGGAAGTGGTGTTGGGTAAATTGAATGGATTAAAAGCTGATAAATCCCCAGGGCCAGATAGGCTGCATCCCAGAGTACTTAAGGAAGTAGCTCCGGAAATAGTGGATGCATTAGTGATAATCTTTCAAAACTCTTTAGATTCTGGAGTAGTTCCTGAGGATTGGCAGGTAGCAAACGTAACCCCTCTTTAAGAAGGGAGGGAGAGAGAAAACGGGGAATTACAGACCAGTTAGTCTAACATCGGTAGTGGGGAAACTGCTGGAGTCATTATTAAAGATGGGATAGCAGCACATTTGGAAAGTGGTGAAATCATTGGACAAAGTCAGCATGGATTTACAAAAGGTAAATCATGTCTGACGAATCTTGTGGAATTTTTCGAGGATGTAACTAGTAGCGTGGATAGGGGAGAACCAGTGGATGTGGTATATCTGGACTTCCAGAAGGCTTTCGACAAGGTCCCACATAAGAGATTAGTATACAAACTTAAAGCATACGGCATTGGGGGTTCAGTATTGATGTGGATAGAGAACTGGCTGGCAAACATGAAGCAAAGAGTTGGAGTAAACGGGTCCTTTTCACAATGGCAGGCAGTGACTAGTGGGGTACCGCAAGGCTCAGTGCTGGGACCCCAGCTATTTACAATATATATTAATGATCTGGATGAGGGAATTAAAGGCAATATCTCCAAGTTTGCGGATGACACTAAGCTGGGGGGCAGTGTTAGCTGTGAGGAGGATGCTAGGAGACTACAAGGTGACTTGGATAGGCTGGGTGAGTGGGCAAATGTTTGGCAGATGCAGTATAATGTGGATAAATGTGAGGTTATCCACTTTGGTGGCAAAAACAGGAAAGCAGACTATTATCTAAATGGTGGCCGATTAGGAAAAGGGGAGATGCAGCGAGACCTGGGTGTCATGGTACGCCAGTCATTGAAAGTAGGCATGCAGGTGCAGCAGGCAGTGAAGAAAGCGAATGGTATGTTAGCTTTCATAGCAAAAGGATTTGAGTATAGGAGGAGGGAGGTTCTACTTCAGTTGTATAGGGTCTTGGTGAGACCAAACCTGGAGTATTGCGTACAGTTCTGGTCTCCAAATCTGAGGAAGGACATTATTGCCATAGAGGGAGTGCAGAGAAGGTTCACCAGACTGATTCCTGGGATGTCAGGACTGTCTTATGAAGAAAGACTGGATAGACTCGGTTTATACTCTCTAGAATATAGGAGATTGAGAGGGGATCTTATAGAAACTTACAAAATTCTTAAGGGGTTGGACAGGCTAGATGCGGGAAGATTGTTCCCGATGTTGGGGAAGTCCAGGACAAGGGGTCACAGCTTAAGGATAAGGGGGAAATCCTTTAAGACCGAGATGAGAAAGACTTTTTTCACACAGAGAGTGGTGAGTCTCTGGAACTCTGCCACAGAGGGTAGTTGAGGCCAGTTCATTGGCTATATTTAAGAGGGAGTTACATGTGGCCCTTGTGGCTAAGGGGAACAGGGGGTATGGAGAAAAGGCAGGTACGGGATACTGAGTTGGATGATCAGCCATGATCATATTGAATGTCGGTGCAGGCTCGAAGGGCTGAATGGCCTACTCCTGCACCTAATTTCTATGTTTCTATGTAAGGAGCAAGCTAATCGAGTAGTTTCTAAAGTTCTACATCCGATTTCTAGAAATTTAGTCTCACAACCACGAGGAATCACAGAAGCGTTTGCATCCTTCTATGAGCAGTTATACGACTCTCCTGAAATCATAGATAAAGAGGAAAAGATCAGAACTTTCTTTTCTGGATTAAAAATGCCCTGCTTTTCTCAAGAAGAAGCGAGAAATATGACAACACAAATAGAGCAGGAAATAAAACAAGTAATTAAAAAATTAAAGAACAAGAAGTCCCCAGGGATGGATGGGATTCCAGGAGAGTTTTATAAATATTTTGAGAACGAGCTTTCTCTGATTCTGGCTAGAGGCTATAATTATGCCTTGGCTGAAGGCAACCCACCGAGATCATGGGCCGAGGCTATAATCTCTGTTATTTATAAGGAAGGGAAGGATCCCACAGGATGTGAAGGCTACAGACCGATAAGTCTCTAATGCAATGACTTAAAGATACTCAGTGCTATATTAACTAAGAGTATCCATAAAATTATAAAACAATTGATACATCCTGATCAAACAGGGTTCATACTGGGCAGACAGGGAGCCAATAATATTAACGGGTCCTGAATATCATGTCATGTGCAAAAAGGAAGCATCATACTTCAATGCTATTAATTTTAGATGCTCAAAAGGCTTTCGACAGAGTAGATTGGGTCTATCTTGAATATACACTAGATAAAATGGGGTTCCACTCAAAAGTTACTAATTGGGTGAAAACATTATATTTAAATCCAAAGTCAAGAGTGAGGGTAAATGGATGTTGCTCTGAGATTTTTTTTAATTAAAGAGGGGAGTTAGACAGGGAGACAGTTTGAGTCCCCTGCTTTTTGACTTGTGTTTATAGCTGCTCGCAGAAACTATTAGGCAAGATGACTATATTGAGGGCATTAAAGATGATCGGGGGTGGGGGGGGGGGGGGGGGAACAAAAGATTTCACTATTTGCAGATGTTATGATCTATGTGAGTAATCCTATTTCCTCAGTGCCTCGCCTAATGCAAGTCCTACAGGAATATGGAGAAATATCGGGATATAAAATAAATTATTCAAAATCAGAAGCAATGATGCTGTCAGGTCTGTGGCCCTTGCAATTAAATGATCAGGTCAGGTTCCTTTGGTCTCGGGAGGGTTTTAGATATTTAGGTATTGTCATCACTTCCTCTATCACCGCATTGTATGAAGCTAATTATGATAAATTACTCAAGAATATTAAGGTAGACATGCACAGACGGGATATTCTCCCTTTATCTTTAATTGGTAGAGTGGAAGTTGTTCGAATGAACATTTTGCCCCGACTGCTTTTCTTATTTCAATCTTTACCAGTAGGGGTCCCTGGCACGGCATTTAAGGCGTTAGACAAAGAGTTAACACGATTTGTGTGGCAAAATAAGAGACCCAGAGTCAGACAGAAGACACTGTTGTTGTCAAAACAAAAAGGGGGCCTAAATATGCCAAACTTTAAATATTGTTATTGGGCAGCGCAGCTGAGAACCTTGATAGCATGGTTAATGAATGATGAGGAAACGGGATGGGTGAAAATAGAACAAAATGCATGTCCTAGTATTGCCCTGGCTGGGCTCCCATTTCTAACTCAAGTAAATTGGAAGAAATTAAAATAGATAACGATTGGATTAAATTCACGATGAAAACGTGGTCAGCTATCAGAAAGCAATTAAATCTTTTTAATTCGATATCTAGAGCAATGAAGATAGCTACTAGTCCCAATTTGATATGTCTCTTGGGCCATAAGCTGACAAGCAGCCCCTCTTGGAGGAAGTTCGGCTGGAAAATTAAAATGAGAGTATTCAGGACCCCTTTAGTGTTGGCAAGATACAGTAACACCTCAAATTTATGCTGGAGACAATGTGGGAAGATCGGTGATCACACACACATTTTTTGGGATTGTCCCAAATTGTACCAATACTGGAGAGACATCCAGGTAGAGATTAAATTAATTCTGGGAGTGGATCTACCTCTGGAACCAGCTTGTTTTATATTAGGAGATACTCCAGCAGCGACAGATATTCAAAATCAGAAATATTTGCTTGGGGTGATGCTGTTGATTGTTAAAAAGATGATAACAGTGTTATGGAAAAAGGAAATGCCACCAAATGTTCAACAGTGGAGGGAAAGATTGAAAAATGTATACTTGATGGAAAGTATAACTGCTAAACTCCAGTTGAGGACTGATGCCTTTAATATTATATGGAAACCAGTACTATTACAAATGCCAAGATTGATTAATGGATGAGCTTGCATTGGTGCCTGTGAATAAGATACTTCTATGATAGAATGTTAAGAGGATCCGATGTGATGCAAATAGAGGTTAGGTGATTTGTATTTTGTCATTTTGCGATTGTCTTTTGTGTGTCTCTTTGTTTTGCCTGTATGTGTATTTTGTCATGTCAATAAATGTGGAGTTCAAAAAAAAAAATTGCCTTTGGTTAAATTGTCCCAAGTGTGTTTGATCGTGCGATCACTGGTCGGCGCGGACTCAGTGGGCTGAAGGGCCTGTTTCCGCACTGTTTCTCAAGACCAATCTGCTATCCACTTCCTTATAGTTGCAGGAGACTTGGAATTCAATTGACCTGTCAGGAAACAAGTTGATGATAAATAATGTCTGAGAACCATGTCAAAAAATGAGTTACGTGTGTTGCAATCATTGGATGGCCAGAATTAGTTGTTGCCCTATGGGTGCTATATTCCCAGCGGGACTATTATTACATTTATTACATTACATTGCGGCAATTACACTTTTTATAGCTCACAGCTCCTTTTGGTTTCTTCCTGCAATTTAAGCACATTTCCCGTTTTTTAATCTGTCATTTCTCATATGATTTCCTAATTGCAATTTCATGTATTAATAATCGTTCCTTTTGGTCTCTGCTATTTTTTTAAATCCTGGTGCCTGTAACACTTTTTTTCTTTTTTTCCTTGAGAATAATTGTGAATTATTTGCTCAGGACAAATAGGGTAAAAACATGCATGAGCAAGGAAAATAATAGGAACCACAATTAAGGGCGTCACATTGGCGCAGCGGTAGAGTTGTTGCCTTACAGCGCCAGAGATCAGAGTTGATCCTGACCTTGGGTCCTGTCCGTACAGTGTTTGTACGTTCTCCCTGTGACCGCATGGGCTTTCTCTGGGTGCTCCGGTTTTCTCCCACATTCCGAAGACGTACAGGTTTGTAGGTTAATGGGCTTCTGTAAGTTGTCCTTAGTGTTTAGGATGGAACCAGTGTACGGGTGATCGCTGGTCGGTGCGGGCTGAAGGGCCTGTTTCCACGCTGTATCTCTAAACTAAGAATCAAACAGAAAATGGTAAGACGTCAGACCCCCAAAACATCTTGGCACTGGTGAACATAACATGTTTCACATTTATTAGGGTAATAATAGAAAAGAAAATACCTAATCCAGAAACATTGTAAAAGTCAGATAGAGAGAAAATAGGTGCAAGCAAAGGAGAATTACCGGTAACTGAAAAGAGCTATGGGGACAGAATTAAGCAATGGAAATCTGTATTAGAAATACAGAGACTGCACAATTTAAAGGAACTCGTGTTGGCAACAATAACAGCTTATGTGATTTCAAATAACCAGGTGGTACAAAAAGACAAATTGCTGGAGTAACTCAGCGGGTCATGCAGCATCCCTGGAGAGCATGGAAGGATGACGTTTCGCTTTCGGTCCCTTCAGACTGAAGTGAGGCAATTGGGTAACTTTGATTACTCTTTCCTGCCTCCATGTTCCTTTAGGAAATATTAATAACGGGATGAAAGCAGTTATCACCAATGCTCAGAGGAGACAGACATTGTCCACAACATGCCATAAAGGACACATATTTATGATGACCACAATCCCGAATTGAGAGTTTGGAAAATATTTTATCCTGAATTTAATGCTGGTAGAGGTCACATGAGCAATGCATATTTTCCTTTTTTTTTTAGGAAGTTGTGAATTAACCCTGCTTGTATCAATGTGTATTGTGGTAGCATTTGATGTATGAGTTGGGTTTGTAGGGAATTTCTCAAAGAATAAAGGATTGCAACTGACATACAATATATTGGTATATGTCCCCAAGCTGGGTTACAACTTCAGAAGGTGCCATGTTATAACTATAAAATTAAATCAACATATTGAATGATAAAAGTCCTTGATAGAGTGGATGTGGATAGGATGTTTCCAGGCGTGGGAGAGTCCAGGGGCAGAGGGCAGTCTCTGAATAAAAGGATGTTCCCTTAGAATTGAGATGAGAAGGAATTTCTTCAGCCAGAGGGTGGTGAATCTGTGGTACTCATTGCCACAGATGGCTATGGAGGCCAAGTCATTGGGTATGTTTAAAACTGAGATTGATAGGTCCTTGATTAGCAAGGGCATCAAAGATTAATGGGGAAGGCAGAAGAATGGGATTAATGGGGAAAAAATAGATCAGACTATTGAATGGCACAGCAGACTTGATGGGCTGAATGGCCTAACTCTTCTATGTCTTATGAGCAGCATACTACCATATAGCAAAAGATAATATGACTGCATAGCCTGCCATGTTTCCTTGGACATCTTGCTTCCCACTATCAGACTCATCTATATTGGACTGGTTTCTCTGTTCCTTCTCTTTGATTAACTTCTCCCATATGCAAGATTAAACTCTAGAGCCACTGTCATCTCTCCATTTCTGCTGCTACGCCACATCTCCCATGCTATTTTACTCCCTATCCCGCAATGAAGGAATTCCAAAAAAGGCACAACAGAGGATATACTTCCTGCGGCAGCTGAGGAAGCACAATGCAATGATGGTCCAATTCTACACGGCCATCATAGAGTCTGTCCTCGCCTTCTCCATCATGGCCTGGCATGGCTCAGCCACCAAGCATGGCATCCGGAGGCTGCAGCGAATCGTCCGATCAGCTGAGAAGATTATTGGCTGCAACCTTCCTTCCATTGATGAACTGTACAATGCAAGGGCCAGGAAGCGAGCGGGTAAGATCATCTCTGACCCCTCTCAACCTGGCCACAAACTCTTTGAACCACTTCGCTCTGGAAGGTGACTCCGGATTGTCAAAGCTGCCACAACCAGACATAAAAACAGCTTTTTTTCCCCCATGAGTAGTAGCTCTACTCAATAACCAACAATCTGTAGCCTCTTTTTGCTTTAGTATGTTATTTAATTCACATGTTTAATCAATAATGTTTTATTATTAATGTTTATTGTTTTATGTATCATTTTTAACTGTCACTATGTCATGTCACTTGTGGGCGGAGCACCAAGGCAAATTTCTTGTATGTGAATACTTGGACAATAAATGTATTCATTCATAAACTTATTCATCCATGAAGCAATTCCTCTTGCTTCATGAAGACCATAGTACTTGCGAGTTCTGTTGATTTTAATGGACTGCATGTGAAGTTTCAAGCTGGGCCTCACAAGCTTTTTCTGATCTTGTGATTTGTGCACTATATTCTGAGTAGTCTTTACAAAGTGAACAATTCTTGTTCTGCAAAGTTTGCAAAAAGTCACTGGATATTTTTTGAATGAATAAGTTTATTGGCCAAGTATTCACATACAAGGAATTTGCCTTGGTGCTCAACCCACAAGTGACAACGACCTACAGTGACAGTTAGGAATGACACATAAAACATTAAACATTAATAATAAAACATTATTGATTAGACATGTGAATTAAATAAAATACCAGAGCAAAAGGAGGCTACAGATTTTTGATTATTGTGTAGAGCTACTACTCGTGGAAAAAAGCTGTTTTTATGTCTGGCTGCGGCAGCTTTGACAGTCCGGAGTTCACTACATGAGAATAGTATTTTCATGTTAGTTCCTCAAAAGGGAAGAGATTCCTACATGAGTTTTATGATATTTACCTCAGCCACACCATACTTCGAAATACAGAATTTCTCGAGAGTGGATTTCTTCTAGGCCATGCACTGAGATTTCCTTATTTGAAAACAAAATCATATATTTATGGAATCTCACAGTGGTGCAATTATTCAGGTTGCCACCTGTTTTTCTGCATGATTGTGCTGTGCAGGTGCAAATGGTGATGAGTTAAAGAAATAATTGCTGAATTATCCAATTACTGTGATTACTCGGACACAGAAAAATATACACAACATTTTTCAAAATAACTATTACAATGGTTTAATCAATACACCTGTAATAAAGCACCAGAGTACCTTTCACAGCATATTTATCTGCTTTTGTTAATTAAAGCTGAAACTATTTAATGTTTTTTTTTAAAGCATTATACCTAAAATGAAAAATATTAAGTCGAAGATACAACTCGGGTCTTAGTACAGCATCTGCAACATTATCCTATTTAAAGAACTATCTAATAAGATACACAGAATGCTGCAGTAACTCGGTACATCAGGCAGCATCTTTGGAGAAAATGGATAGGAGATGTTTTAGGTCAGGGCCCTTCAGACTGATTGGGGGCAAATGGAAGCTAGAAAAGACTGGGACAATTCAGGTTACTCCTGCATTTTGTGCCTATCTTTCTTTTAACCCAGCATATGCAGTTCCATTACATTATATATAATAAGATGGTTCTTTACTTATAAACGTAAATAATACTTAGAAGTTTAGCTGGCATGATCTTTGTCATATATCATTTCCTTATGATACAGAAGGTCAATTTATGCTTGCTCTCCGAACATTATCTTCATTCCTATTTTCCCATCATAGTGTCATACAGCATGGAAACATGTCGGTGGGGGAGGAGGGAGAGAAGGGGCAGTGAACATTAAAAAAAGACAAGGATACAGAATGATATGGCCAGACCAGTGTGAAAAATATACATCTTCTAGGTGTGCTGGGACGCATCCTCAGTGATGTGATATTGAATGACACATTGCCAATACTGCATTACCTGACATTTCCAGCACCACTGACTCCCACAGCTATCTAGACTACACTTCTTCCCACCCTGCCTCCCAATTCCTCCTTCTACGCCGCATCTGCGTCCAGGATGAGGTGTTCCATACCAGGACATCTGAGATGTCCTCATTCTTTTAGGGACAAGGGTTTCCCTCTTCCATCATAGATGAGGCCCTCACTAGGGTCTCCTTGATATCTCACAGCTCCGCTTTTGCTCCCCTCTCTACAGTCGCAACGGGGACAGAGTCCGCCTGGTCCTCACCTTTCACCCCATCAACCGTCGCATACAGCATATAATCCTCTGACATTTTCCACACCTCCAACGGGATCCTACCACTAGCCACATCTTCCCATCTCCACCCCTTTCCACTGAGACCGTTCCTTCCACAATGCCCTGGTTAATTCGTCCCTTCTCACCCAAGCCACCCCCTCCCCAGGTACATTCCCCATGCAACCGCAGGAGATGCAACACCTGTCCCTATACCTCATCCTCGACTCCGTCCAAGGACCTGACAGTCTTTTCAGGTGAGGCAGAGGTTCACTTGCACCTCCCCCATCCTCATCTACTGTATCCACTGTTCCAGGTGTGGACGCCAATATAACAGCGAGACCAAGTTCAGGATCGGCGATCGTTTCGCTGAACACCTCCACACATTCCACGAGAAACCTACCTGATCTGCCGGATGTTAAACACTTTAACTCCCATTCCCATGCCCACACCGACCTTTCTGTCCTGGACCTCCTCCATTGTCAGAGTGAGGCCCAACGCAAATTGGAGGAACAGCACCTCATATTTTGCCTGGGCAGCTTACACCTCAGCAGTATGAATATTGACCTCTAACTTCAAGTAACACTTGCTTTCCCTCTCTCTCCATCCCTCCCCTTCCCTGTTCTTCGATCGGGCTGATTGGCCCCTAATTAAATTTTATATTGTGAACCTCGTTGTCACCTTCCCCGGCTAACAGCGATCTATTCTACATTTTCCTTAATGTCTTGTTTTCACGCACTTATCTCTGTGTCTCCCTCTCCCCAGACTCTCTGTCTGAAGAAGGGTCTTGATCCAAAACGTCACCCATTCCTTCTATCCAGAGATGCTGCCTGTCCCGCTGAGTTAGTCCAGCATTTTGTGTTTATCTTCGATGTAAACCAGCATCTGCAGTTCCTTCCTACATATTTCCAGCACTTTCTGCTTTTATTACCCAAGGTTTTTGCTGCGGGCTTACTCGATTTATGTGCTGTCTTTTATTAAGCAGCAGTTCAGATAGTTCCAGACAAAGCACATGTTAAATTGTGTACTTACTGGGATGAAAAGCAGATGAACAAAAATGTTTCTGTGTGAAGCTGGAATGCAAGCAACGACATTCCATAATTAGTCTCCTAATTAGAATCACATCTCCTCGTCCCAAGACCACTGTAACAAATTAAATACTGAGCATTTGCATTTTTGATGTAAATTAAATTAAGATTATTTCCGTCGCACATGATCAAGAGTTCAAAACGAGCACCATGTTATACTGAATTACATTACCCCTTCACAAAACTCCATTGAAGATTTTAAAATCATATTAGAGATAAAATCTCTTTCTCCGTGAAAATGAGACCATCTTCTTCTAGAATTATTCAGTGAACTTCCATTAGAATCAACATTTTCTAATGTTTCGTTTAATTTAGGTACTATGGCTAGTAATTGTAACTTTGCTAACATACAAACCCCGTGTTCTGTTAGATATTCAGTTATACTGACTACATTTATGATGTTAAATATGCGTTTTGATATTGAATTTCCAATGAAAGCAATTTCCAATTTCAGATGAAATCTGCAGATTGCATGTCTAATTTACCATGTTTTCTCCAGAATGCCGAAGGTTGAATGGGCACCTGATAGAATTATATAAAATGAGGAGAGGCATAGATGGAATAGACAGCCAGAACCTTTTTCAAATACTTGAAGGCATAGCTTTAAGGTCAGAGGGGTCAAAGTTTAAATGGTGATGTGTGGGAGGAAATTTCTTGCAAGAGAGTGGTGGGACCTTGGAACACACTGTCACAGTACAAAAACCTAATGGATATATATTTTTGAGAAAAGTCTTTTCCTGTGACTCCCCCCAAAAGGGGAGAGATCCCCACAAGTGTTTAATGACATTTACTTCAGCCACACCCACTTTGAAATACAGAATTTCATGAGTTCTTTTATGCCCCTGTCCCACTTAGGAAACATGAACGGAAACCTCTGGAGACTTTGCGCTCCACCCAAGGTCTCCGTGCGGTTCCCGGAGGTTTTTGTCCTCCGGCAACCACCTTCAACTAGTATCGCAACCGGCTTCAACTAAAAAATTACCGATTTTTAAAACGGAAACCACTTTCGACCATTAGGGAGACAAAAACCTCCGGGAACCGCACGGAAACCTTGGGCGGGACGCAAACTCTCCAGAGGTTTCCGTTCAGGTTTCCTAAGTGGGACAGGGGCATTAGGCTGCACACTTTGAGATGACCTTATTTGAAAAATAAAATCATATTTTATGGAATCATAGAGTGGTGAAATTATTCAAGTTGCCACCTGTTTTTCACCCCGATGGTGGTGGAGTGAAGGATGATAATGACGTTTAAGAGGTTTTTAGATGGCTGGGGGAAGGATTGGATATCTGTACATTGTCGCCTTTCATGGTTGTGCTCTTCCTCATGTGCATTCAAAACAATTACAAACATCCTTTCTTTACCTGGGCTGAGGGGATTTTGTTGGATATCCGTTCGTGCCTCTAGTAATTCTGCCTTGCAAGATGTTAGTGAGATTTCAGTAATGTGTTTGTGCAATGTTTCATGCCGGAGTTGTGGAAACAAGCGGTGTCTGAGGCGATTATAGGTCTTGAGCTGTGGTGTGTGCATGAGACAGACACGGAAGCAATTGAATATTCGATACTGGGTGTATTTTTGATAATGTCACGTTAAAAATGAGTGATGGGATGTGGTCTACTGAGTGAGGAATGAGGCTCGAGATGGATTTCAAGAGATCTGGCATCTGGATATTCATACATTGGCCTTGAAGATGCCTTTAGTGCCATTGGACTTCCTGTAGCACTGCACTCAAATTCTCATTGTTTGAGTGCTGGGGTTGATGGCCAAAACACTCTCCACTGGTTCCTTATGATCTATGTATTTGAAGTGCAACACAGTTCCCAGTGAAGTAGAACGCTTCTCCTCCTCTCCATGTTCTCTAACAAGGCAGTGTAGTGTCAGAAAAGCAGAGAGCATGCTCTCTCCCCATCGATCCCATTATCAAATATCTTCCAGCCTCGCTTCAGAAACCAGATGCCTGCAAACATGCTCTTAAAAGGTGGGTAGTGACTTAAAGTATTAGTCCGCTGCTCAGGAGATGACAATGGGTATGGAGGAGATAGTCAAGGTTCATTACAGTGAATCGATGTAATGTGCAGCCAACATAGGCTTAGTGTGGTGTCCCATCTACATCTGGCTGAATTCATTAGGTCAATGGTGCATTCACTGTGATATCATTTCTCTCCTGATATCAGGAAGAAAGTATAGGAGCCTGAAAAATATAATGTCCATATTCAGGAGTAGCTTCTTCCCTACAACTATCAGGCTATTAAA
This sequence comes from Okamejei kenojei, assembly GCA_035221665.1. Lineage (NCBI taxonomy): Eukaryota > Metazoa > Chordata > Chondrichthyes > Rajiformes > Rajidae > Okamejei > Okamejei kenojei. The sequence goes on from CM069144.1 coordinate 7,658,716, forward strand.
CCTACAACCTCCAAATGCACTCCGAACTACATAGACTTGGGAGCATTGTTTTTGTCTTTGCACTATATTGTTTATTATGTACTGAACATGTTTTTGTTGTTGTTACTATGTTTCGTTATTGTTCTTACACTGCAAGTAAGAATTTCATTGTTCCATTTTGGGACATATGACCATAAAACACTCTTGACTCTCGAAGAATCATATTCCTGTATTTGAAGAAGATTCATTTTAGCTTCCTTTTATCTCAAATGAAGACATGGGTGGTTTTATTGGCGACGAAGGGAACTGCAGATGCTGGACTCTTGGACAAAACACAAAGTACTGGATGGATACAGCAGGTCAGGCAGCATCTGTGGAAGGAATGGACATGTGACATTTCGGGTCTGGTGGTTTTATTTCTCCACAACTCTGATTTTAGGTCTTTTCCTGCGTTTGCTTTACCCCCAAAAGTTCTGAGACTATACGTCATTTCCTCAGTTGACAAATTAAGGGCCTGTCCCACTTTCACAACCTAATTCACGACCTCTTTTAATCGTGGCCAATTTTCATCATGCTAGAAAAAACGCCCCGACCTGCCTGATGCCACGAGTACCTACGACTAGCATCACGGCCTGCTGCCTACGACCTCCTACGATCTTGCGATGACCATGCTGCGAGTATGAGTCAAGGGCAAACTCGACAGAGGTCATGAATTAGATCGTGAAAGTGGGACAGGCCCTTAATGCTCATTTCAAAGAAAAAGGTAATATTTTTTAAAGCGCTGCTAAACCAATAATCTACCATGAATTTTAAGAAGGGAAAGCTGAATGTTGTTTACCTGAGATTTGAAGTACACTTTCCCTTGACTTGCACATAATTTGAGATCCCAAGACCACTAAACGCTCTTGCGGTTGCAACAGTCACAATTCTCAGAGGGGGGCTCATTGGAGATAATTATATCAGTTCACCAACCAAATACCAGATGATTTCGAAAGTGCTCTATAAATGGGGGGAAGGCGTTGTTAGAAGTTCCATTGATCGTCAAAATGAGGGTCTGTTACCGATTATGTTTTCTGTGCTTTTCCTTTGAGTTTTCAGGGTTTGAGACGGCCTCGCCGGGCTGTAACCTTCAGGAATATACAGCGAACGGGGTCTTGCAACACGGCGAAATAATTATTGGAGGCGTCTTCCCACTTCACGGCACTGCGGCTATATCCAATTTGTCTTTCAGGTCCAAGCCAAATCACCGAATGTGCAATGAACGGTGGGTACACGTTGAAACAACACTTTGAACACGCTGCGTGACATGCTTAAGAGACTTTGTGGGTTGTTGTAGTCAAGAGTGTTTTAATGTCATATGTATTGAAATGAAACAGTGAAATTCTTATTTACACAACGGATATGTAAACATAGTGTTCAGTATACACCATTATACATGGAAAAATAAGTTCAATATATATATAATATATATTATAGTGCAAAGACAAACGCATAGCCCCAAGTCTCTAGTGCAATCAAGGCAGTTCATAGTTGTATGAATGAATACTTTCTCGTCAAATGTGACAAGTCACAGTGAAATTCTTCACGGTTTGGTTGGAGTTCGACACAAAATGCTGGAGTAACTCAGCGGGACAGACAGCATCGCTGGGTAGAAGGAATGGGTGACGTTTCGGGTCGACTGCCTTCTTCAGACTTCATGGTGTTCAATAGGAGTAGTGATTATTTATTTTTACGTATACTAGATACAGTGAAATGCATACCCTCCAAAAAAAAATCATACCATACTTAAGCACAATTATACACTAAGCAGAAGAGTGCAACTATTAAGAAATTGTTTTCTGATGCAAACACGCCAGGTTTCCTGTGCTATCTTGTAACGTTCATGTATCAAGTTCTTAAAAACATCAAGACTTATCTTGGCCTTGAAGGTCTAGTGCTCTGGTGGCGGCACTGGGTTGGTGGTGTGGGGGTCAGACTGGCCTGGTGATGCTTTGAGGATTCCGATGAATGGAAAAAGAGGATTGCAGGGTTACAAACAACTATCTTTATTATAGTAAAATGCAGGAAAATGCATTGAGAAAACAACACATCTCACACCCCTCTGCTTGTCGAGTTTTTACTGATACAAAAAATATTAGCAGCAAATCAAATTTTAACATGAAGAGAAATATTGAGAAGGAGGAGGGAGTAAAAGGGAAGGTCTGCGACAGGATAGAAGGTATAAAAAGATAAACTGTGAAAGGGATGATAATAGAAACATAGATAAACATAGAAAGTAGGTGCAGGAGTAGGCCATTCAGCCCTTCGAGCCAGCACCGCCATTCAATATGATCTCTGGCTGATCATCCAGAATCAGTCTGAAGAAGGATCTCGACCCGAAATGTCACCCATTCCTTCTCTCCAGAGTTGGTGCCTGTCCGGCTGAATTACTCCAGCATTTTGTGTCTATCTTCGATTTAAACCAACAACTGAAGTTGTTTCCTACACATCCAGAATCAATGCAAGGTACAGGAGTGGTAATGGGGCAAGTAAAGAAACATGAAGAAGGGTTTTGGCCCGAAACATTGCCTATTTCCTTCGCTCCTTAGATGCTGCTGCATCTGCTGAGTTTCTCCAGCACTTTTGTCTACCTAAAGAAACGAGACATGGGTTAAGATAATGCATGAATGGGAATAGCATAGTTATTATCAGAAAGGCTCCACGTTGAGGCAGTGCGACCCGACAACAAAGCAGAGAAGTTTGGTAAATGTGACAATCAATCCTGCTTGCTGAGACCGAGTTGAACTTTTCATTATTCTGGTGAGATTACCCTGCTTTTAATTGAAGAATTTACCACAGTTTCTTTCGTAATTCTGCTTCCTTTGCTCTTCAAATATATTCTGGGTAAGTTGCCGTTCCTTGCAGAGCACACCTCTGTGTGAGCCTGGACTCTGTCCAACCCTGCCTCTAACTCATTGCCTACGCAATAGAAGTTCTGTATTTATAAATATTTTCTACTTGTATTCCCGTGATATGTTCTGTCCGCTCCGGGCTCTTCCCCATGTAACACACAGCCAGCTTTTTTAGTGTTTCCTTTTTTAACACTCTGTACCTTTTCAAGTGATGCTGCTGGTAGAGCTGCTGTCTCACAGCGCCAGAGATCTGGGTTCAATCCTGACCTTGGATGCTGTCTCTATAGAGTTTGCACATTCTCCCTGTGACCACGTGGTTTTCCTCCGGGCGCTCTGGTTTGAGAAATTGAAATAACACAGAGCTAGTGTGATGGTCGGCATGGACTCGGTGGGCCGAAGGGCCTGTTTCCAAGTTGTATCTCTAAAATCAACTAAAAATAAACTTCCTCCTCCTTTACCAAAACTTTGGAAATGTCCTCTTCCTCAGTGCAATATAAATGACTCATTAGATAAGTGAGAAAAGGCTTCTGCTTCCACCATTTGATTTCGATCTTTGTCTCCATTTGTTCCTAATGTTCCTTTTATACTCATAGGCAACCTATGAGTATGCCTTTCTATTTGTCACCCTCATCTCCTGTCATACTGACTTGCTACTCTCTTATTTACTTTTTTCTGATCTTTTATGGTTGGAGATATTTCCCCTTGTCTGAGCAATTTGCCAAATGCCCCTTTCTCTGTTTCTTCTGCATCCAGAGAGGTCGGGATTTGCTGCCCCTTCTTCAACCCGGTCTATGACAGGACCCTACCTGAATCATCCCCGTCTCAAAAGGTTGCCCCCCTGTTCCATTACAGTCCTGCCTGCCAGGGTTGGACCTATCTTCAACTCACTGAAAATAGCTTAAGTCATGCAATGTGGAAACGAACCCTTCGGCCCAACTTGTCCATGCCGACCAAGGCACCTCAGTATGCATGACAATAAACAAAACTAAAACTAAAGATTCCCCATCATCGCAAGTCCCACCTGCCCGTATTTGACCCATATCCCTTTGAACCATTCCTATCCATGTATCTGTCCAAACGCCTTTTAATTATTTTAAGTATTTTCATTCAAGAGTCTGAATGTAAATATTAACTTTTGGTTATAATCATCATGAATTTCTTTTTTTAAGGTTCAACATTAGGAACTACCGATGGATGCAAGGAATGATCTACGCAATTAAGGAAATAAATAACAATTCAACACTGTTACCAGATGTAACTTTGGGTTATGCCATCTATGATACTTGCTACAATAGTCCAACAGCAATAGAAGATGTGTTTGCCCTGATATCTGGGCATCCTAAGTTCACGCCAAATTACCAGTGCCAGTTAAATTCTACCTTAGCTGCCGTGGTGGGTGCATCAACCTCAACGATCTCAATTGCCATGGCAACAGTACTTGGGATTTATCGGTACCCCCAGGTGAGAGCCACTTTTACAGGGAAAATGTCCTGTAAAAGATCATAAAGTTTTAAAAATAAAAGTTAATCTTAATTAAATTAGGTTGAGTCTGAAAGATGGTCCTGACCCAAGACGTTGCCTATTCCTTCCCTCTGCTGAGTTCCTCTAGCACTTTGTGGTTCCTCAAGATTTCAGCATCTGCAGTTCCTTGACTATAGTTTAGTTTAGTTTAGCGATACAGCGCGGAAACAGGCCCTTCAGCCCACTGAGTCCACCCCGACCAGCGATCCCCGCACATTAACACTACCCTACACACACTACGGACAATTTCACATTTTTATACCAAAACAATTAACCTACAAACCTGTATGTCTTTGGAGTGTGGGAGAAAACCGAAGGTCTCTCAAAGAATAAACCTAGCAATTATAGACCTGTTAGTTAGATGTCAGTGGTGGGCAAATTAATGGAAAGGATACTTAGAGATAATATATATAAGCATCTGGATAAACAGGGTCTGATCAGGAACAGTCAACATGGATTTGTGCCTGGAAGGTCAGGTTTGACAAACCTTCTTGAATTTTTTGAAGCGGTTACTAGGGAAATTGATGGATGGTAAAGCAGTGGATGGTGTCTATATGGATTTCAGTAAGGCCTTTGACAAGGTTCCCCATGGAAGGTTGGTTAAGAAGGTTCAATCTTTGGGTGTTAATGACGGAGTAGCAAGATGGATTCAACAGTGGCTGAATGGGAGATGCCAGAGAGTAATGGTGGATGGCTGTTTGTCAGGTAGGAAGCCGGTGACCAGTGGGGTGCCTCAAGGATCTGTGTTGGGTCCACTGTTGTTTGTCATGTACATCAATGATCTGGATGATGGGGTGGAAAATTGGATAAGTAGGTGTGCAGATGGTACTAAGATAGGTGGTGTTGTGGAAAATGAAGTAGATTTTCAAAGTCTACAGAGAGATTTGGGCCATTTGGAAGAGTGGGCTGAAAGATGGCCTTTATAAATCAGGGCATTGAATATAGGAGTAGGGAGGTAATGATAAAATAGTACGAGGCATTGTTGAGACCATTTCTGGAGTATGGTGTACAATTTTGTTCGCCTAATTATAGGAAGGATGTCAACAAAATAGAGAGAGTACAGAGGAGATTTACTAGAATGTTGCCTGGGTTCCAGCAAATAAGTTACAGAGAAAGGTTGAACAAGTTAGGTCTTTATTCTTTGGAGCGCAGAAGGTTAAGGGGGGACTTGATTGAGGTCTTTAAAATTATGAAAGGGATAGACAGAGTTGACGTGGATAAGCTTTTACCATTGAGGGTAGGGAAGATTCAAACAAGAGGTCATGACATGAGAATTAAAGGACAGAAGTTTACATGAGGGGGAAGTTCTTTACTCAGAGTGTGGTGGCTGTGTGGAATGAGCTTCCAGCAGAAGTGGTGGAGGCAGGATCGATTTGAATATTTATAGGTAAAGTGGATAGGTATATGGACGGGAAGGGAATGGAGGGGTATGGTCTGAGTGCAGGCAGATGGGACAAGGGGAAAATAAATGTTCGGCACGGACTGGAAGGGCCGATAGGTTATATGGTTATATGGTTATATGGTTATATGGTCTCGGAGAAAACCCACACAGGTCACGGGGAGAACGCACAAACTCCGCACAGACAGCACCCGTAGTCGGGATCGAACCCAGGTCTCCGGTGCTGTAAAGCAGCAGTACTACCTCTGTGCCACCGTGCCGCCCATTCCTTGAACGGTTTAAGCAGCCTATAGGATGATTATCTGCCATGGACACAAACAGCAAGGAATTATATGCACACCAGCACCTTATTGCCTGGTGTGCATATAATGGTGCACCTTATATGAGGTGCTGCTCCTCCAATATGAGGTGCTGTCCTGGGCCTCCTCTCACTCTGGCCGTGGAGGAGGCCCAGGACAGAAAGCTCGGATTCGGAATGGGAGGGGGAGTTGAAGTGCTGAGCCACCGGGAGATCAGGTTGGTTTTTGCGAACCGAGCGGAAGTGTTGGGCGAAGCGATCGCCAAGCCTACGCTTGGTCTCACAGATGTAGAGCAGCTGACACCTAGAACAGCGGATGCAATAGATGAGGTTGGAGGAGGTGCAGGTGAACCTCTGCCGCACCTGGAAGACTGTTTAGGTCCTTGGATGAAGTGAGTGTGGAGGGATCGCTGGTCGACGCGGATTCGGTGGGCAAAAGAGGCAATTTACATTTATACCAAGCCAATTAACCTACAAATTTTGTACATCTTTGGAGTGTGTGAGGAAACCGAAGATCTCTGAGAAAACCCATGCAGTCGCAGGGAGAACGGACAAACTCCGTACAGACAGCACCCATAGTCAGGATCAAACGCGGGTCTCTGGCGCTGTAAGGCAGGAGCACTTTTTTGTGCACTGCCATGCTGCCCTTGAATATATACTGAGTGCAATGGCGGATTTAGATGAAGAGAGGCCCTAGGCTGTTCCACTTGTGAGGCCGCTCCCAATCCCCCACCCCCACGACTAGAGGAAGATGATCCACCAGATTGACACCAATTTGCAGCCAAACGTGGCCAATGAGATAAGGGGCTGCAAAGATGCGCTTTTTATTTATTTATTTATTGCCAGTGCTAGTGTCGAGTTATCGGCTTAAAACACTATTATTCTGAAATGAAGCAGAAGGAAAATTACTGAAGGTTTGTTTAGAGACTATAGTGCGTTGTGACAGCATATGTAAGAAAGGCCAATGACAGTGTCAAAAATATTATACACCTTGGCCGGAGGCCCCCTAGATTTCGAGGCCCTAGGCTACAGCCTACGAAGCCTAGTGGTAAATCCGGCTCTGACTGAATGGAACCATTTAATAAATGAAACCAGTTAATGTCACATGATTGTCCCAGAAGCTAGCCATTGTTTTGAATTGAAAACAAACAGTATGAATATATATATTTATATATATTATATACAACTTTGCTTAATGATCATTCACATTTTGTGTTGTTTCTCTACAGGTCAGTTACTTTTCATCCATACCGAGTCTCAGTGATAAAGAGAGATTCCCGTCCTTTTTCCGCACCATGCCAAGTGATATCTTTCAGTCCAAGGTCCTTGTCAAACTGATCAAACACTTTGGTTGGAAGTGGGTGGGAGTATTGGCAGATAACATGGACTATGGCATTCAAGCAGCCGAGATGTTCGAGATTCAAATGGAGCGTATGGGAGCCTGTGTTGCCTTCAAAGAGGTGATCCCAATCGACGGCTCCCGAAAAAAGTACCGTGAGATTGTTGAAGTGATAAGAAAGTCAACCGCGAAGATCATTGTTGCTTTTTCGTGCGACGCCAACATCGTCCCCTTGCTTGAGGAGATTGTGAGGCAAAACATAACAGACAGAACGTGGGTGGCGACCGAGGGCTGGAGCACATCAGGGCCACTCACTGCTATCAAAAAAGAGTACGCTAAGTACTGGACTGGGACTATCGGGCTAACACTCCCACTATGCAAACTTGAGGGGTTCCAAGAATTTCTCTATGAAAAAAATCCGGTGACAACCCGTGATGATACTTTCATATCTGAGCTCTGGGAAGACATCTTTGGTTGCAAATGGGCTTATAAACTTCCATCAAACGTAAGTCAAGCTGATGTGAAGAAATTGTGTACCGGCCTGGAAGACCTGAGGAGAGCGGATCACGCCTACACGGATGTCAGTAACTTCCGCATTGCCTGCAACGTCATCAACGCTGTGTACGCTATTGTTTATGCCCTTCAAGACCTGCAGTCCTGCAGAAATGGGAAAGGGCCCTTTGAAAATGGAACATGCGCAAACATACGTTCTTTTGAACCTTGGCAGGTTAGTTCATGAATTATGGGAGCAGAATTAGATCCTTCGGCCCATCAAGTCTACTCTGCCTTTCAATCATGGCTGATCTATCTCTCCCTCCTAACCCCATTCTCCTGACTTCTCCCCATAACCTCTGACACCCGTACTAATCAAGAATCTATCTACCTCTGCCTTAAAAATATCCATTCGCTTGGCCTCCACAGCCTTCTGTGGCAATGAATTCCACAGATTCACCATCCTCTGCCTAAAGAAATTCCTCCTCATCTCCTTTATAAAGGTACGTCCTTTTATTCTGAGGCTATGAACTTTAGTCCTAGACTCTCCCACTGGTGGAAACATCCTCTCCACATCCACTCTATCACAGGCACGGAAATCGCTGTCAAAACATGCGGGGGGCACAATTTCTTGGCGGCCACGCTCGCGCATGCGAGGCTTCGGCCCTGGGCTTGAATCGGCCCGTTCCCGGGGTCTTTCATCGGCCGGCGGGGGCTTCAACATCGGGAGCCTTGATCGCCTCGAAGCAGCAGTTTGATTTTAAGCCAGGTGGGGCGCTGAAAGGCCACTCGAATGGGCCGATTTAGCCCTTAGAAAGCGTCTGATAGTCAGGATGACAAAACATGGGGGGGGGGGGGATCGTCCCCCACCTCTCAAAGCATGGGGGGCGATGTGTCCCCCCCGACTCCCCCAGGATTTCTGCCCCTGCTCTATCCAGGCCTTTCACTATTCGGTAAGTTTCAATTAAGTACCCCCTCATCCTTCTAAACCCTTCAAACGCTCATTATATGTTAACCCACGCATTCCTGGGATCATTATCATCAACGTCCTCTGGACCCTCTCCTACGACAGCATACCGTACCTCCGATATGGGGCCCCAAACTGCTCACAATACTCCAAATGCGATCTGGCCAGCATTACATCCCTATTAGTTTTAATTTGGCTCCTGAATCTCATTTAGCTTGGAAGGATGAGATACATCAGTGAAAAGATTTATTTTTCATGCTATCCAATCAGATAAGACAATAATATTCATGAATAGAATCAAGTCAAATTCAATACAATAGCTAGAGCAAAGGGGAAGTGCAGAATGTACTGTAGCTATAGTGCAGCAGTTCCAGAGACAAAGTCCATGTCCACAATGGTGTAGAGGTGAATCGGACAGTAACCTAGCTTATGGAAGGACTGTTCAGAAGCCTGGTAACAGGGGGTAGAAACTGTTCCTGAGTCTGGTGGTGTGCGCTTTCAAGCTTCTGTACCCAACGCAGGGAGAAGAAGGAAAATAAGTTAATTATGCCTCTTTAAAGGTGTCCACTGGTTTGTATTAAGAGGATACACCACTAATCTCAGTTCAAGAGGCTTGTTCCTATCTTGTTCCTATCGAAGTTGTCACAGATTTATCCGAAAATCCTTGAACTTGTTTATTTTTTTGGATAAAATGGTCTGTGGATCTTGCACACAGTTTTTAATAAACAAACAATAAGTTAATTTTTGTCTTGCAAAATAAATTTATGTTCAATGTCACAAATATAAATTGGATACTAATTTCTTCCAAAACCTTAGGCAATGCCGACAAAGAATTGGGTTTGAATGCCATCATACCACTTCATTTCAACCCCCTTTCGCATCCCTTGAAAATGCTCGCTGGTGTGCCTCTAGTTTGTTAAACATTAATTACGCTCCAATGATAGATTAATACCCAGCGTTCAAGCAGTTAGCATTCCTGAGAGGATACAGCTGGTTCGATATGTGGCTCTATCAAGCGGGCAAATGGGACTGACTTTGATGGGATATCTTGGTCTGCATGGGCAAGTTGGGTCGGTGGGCCTGTTTCTCTGCTGTATAACTTTATGGCTCCACATCTAAAAATGCAGAGAAGGACATTTGATGCTTCAGACATCAGATAACCATATAACAATTACTGCACGGAAACAGGCCATCTCGGCCCTTCTAGTCCGTGCCGAACACTTACTCTCACCTAGTCCCATCTACCTGCATTCAGACCATAACCCTCCATTCCTTTCCCGTGCATACACCTATCCAATTTATTTTTAAATGATAGAATCAAACCTGCCTCCACCACTTCCACTGGAAGCTCATTCCACACAGCTACCACTCTCTGAGTAAAGAAGTTCCCCCTCATGTTACCCCTAATATTTTGTCCCTTCATTCTCAAATCATGTCCTCTTCTTTGAAGCTTCCCTACTCTCAATGGAAAAAGAAGCTTATCCATGTCAACTCTGTCTATCCCTCTCATTTTAAAGACCTCTATCAAGTGCCCCCCTTAACCTTCTGCGCTCCAAAGAATAAAGACCTAACTTGTTCAACCTTTCTCTGTAACTTAGGTGCTGAAACCCAGGCAACATTCTAGTAAATCTCCTCTGTACTCTCTCTATTTTGTTGACATCTTTCCTATAATTTGGCGACCAAAAGTGTACACCATATTCCAGAATTGGCCTCACCAATGCCTTGTACAATTTTAACATTACATCCCAACTTCTATACTCAATGTTCTGATTTATAAAGGCCAGCACACCAAAAGCTTTCTTTACCACCCTATCTACATGTTTTGTTGTCTCCTGCTTTGTGCCCTGACTGTATAAAATGGTGAGTGAGTGTGCATTTCTTTTCTAGCTTCTACATTACATGAAAAACGTTCGCTTTGTCGACCGATCAGGGATGGAGAGATATTTTGATAAGAACGGTGATTTTATAGCCGTGTATGATATAATAAACTGGCAGGTGTCTTCCAATGGAAAGATTCATTACGTGACTGTTGGTAAATATGATGCCAGAGTAGAACTGGAGAATCAACTGACCATCAGAGAACAGGACCTAGTCTGGACTGGTGGCACAAGACAGGTGGGTTTACGGTCAACATGGAAGGTCAACGTTTCTTTCCAGAAACCAATAGAATCCATTTAAAGTGTAAGATTTTGTTAAAACAAATAATTGAACTTGTATAAACTTCATCAGAATTTGAATTACTATGAAAGGTTTAGAGGGATGTGGGCCAAACGTGGGCAGTTGGGTCGAGTGTAGATGAGGCATCTTGGTCGGCATGGACAATGGGAAACACAGTGGTGCAGTGGTAGTGTTGTTGCCTTACATTGCCAGAGACCTGGATTCAATCCTGGGTGTAGTCTGTATGGAGTTTTCTCCAGGTGTTCCGATTCCCTATCGCATTCCAAAAAAGTACAGGTTTGTAGTTTATCTGGCTTTGGTAAAATTGTAAATTGTCCCAAGTGTGATGGATTAGTGCTAGTGTACGAGGTGATTGCTGGTCGGCACGAACTTGGTGCGCCAAAGGGCCTGTTTCCTGTCCCTGTATCTCTAAAGTCTAAAGACAAGTCAAGTATGACTCCATATACTGACTGCCACTTAACGCCCCTGGATGAAATAATTATCGTAAATATTCCTAATTTACATGGACAGAATATCTGTTAAAATAGCTCATATTTGATTGTTGGAATAACTTCACATTATGAATGCCTGTACATGGTTGGCACAAGATTGGTGCTAAAGCTAATCTGATCTCACTTGCCCACACTTGGCCCATATCCCTCTAAACGTTTCCTATCCATGCACCTGCCCAAATGTCTTTAAAATATTGTTCTCGTACCTGCCTTGACTGGTCAAAACATCTCGTACCTGCCCAGAGGTCAAAACATTTAGAAGACCTTCAGAGAGGGAGAGGAATTTCTAGATAAGGTATCGGAGAGTCATCTGTTGGCTTTCTGAGAGGATGGGCAACGGTTGCGGAGATGAATGGCAAGAGGACAACATCTTATGATGAAGAGCAAAAAAAACCACAAAGTGATGGAGTAACTCAGTCAGTCAACATCTCAGGAGGACATGGATAGATGGTGTTTCAGGTCGGAACCCTTCTTCACACTGAAGAAAGGTCCCGACCCGAAACGTCACCTATCCACATTCTGCAGTGGATGATAAGAATTTCAAGTGAGTTGCGGCCTCACAGCTTCTGTTCGATCCTGACCTTGGGAGCTGCCTTTGTGGACTTTATTCTTGTCCACAAATGCACGAGGTTCCCCTGGGTGATTTGGTTTCCATCCACACCCCAAGGATATTCTGGTTAATTGATGACTAATTTACCACTAGTGTAGGTGAGTGGCTGAGGATGGGCAAGTGAGAGAGTGCAGGCTCCAGGGGAATAAATGGGGCAATGGGATTATTGGAATGGCTCTGAAAACTGGGATAAACTAGATGGGCTGAATGGTCTACTCTGTCTTTAGACTTGACTTTGGAGATAGCGTGTGGAAACAGGTCCTTCGGCCCACCGTGTCCATGCCAACCAGCGATCGCCCTGTATGCTAGCACTATGCTACACGCTAGGGACACTTTACAGAAGCCAATTAACCTACAAACCTGTACGTCTTTGGTGTTTGGGAGGAAACCGGAACACCCGGTGAAAACCCACGGAATCACGGGGAGAACATACAAACTCAGGACAGACAGCACCCGCAGTCGGGATCGAACCCGTGACTCTGGCAGCAACTCTACCGCTGCGCCACAGTGCCGCCCTTCTACAAAAACAATGATAAAATATGTAACAAGGAACTGTAAAATATGAAATGTGGAGGCACGCAGTAGGAGAGAGTCATGGGATCAATAAAGGTTTGATTTGGAGATGAGAACCACAATGGCATTGGGACAAAAGATAGACGCAAACTGCTGGAGTAACTCAGTGCGTCAGTGTGCATCTCTGGAGAAAATGGATAATGTTTCGGGTCGGGGCCCTTCTGCGTTTAATGACATTGGGAGGGTTTGGCTGGATATTTTCTCCAACATTTTCCATTTAAACTTTATGCCTCTATTTTTCACGACATTGTTCTTTTTGTACTTGCGAAGGTTCCTCGCTCTGTGTGCCGTGAAAACTGTCGCCCGGGAACTCGGAAAAACGTTGAGGAGGGAATGTCGATCTGCTGTTTTGATTGCATCCCGTGTGCAAACGGCGAGGTATCAAATGGCACAGGTACGCAATATAACGAGAACAAATGTTATTAAGGAGACTACTCTCACTAACACTTTACTATATCTGAGAATACAAGGAGCAGAACCGGCTTATATAATAAATATTGAAGAAATTCAACAATGCCATGCTTTTTCAATTCAGTGGAAATCATATAACACCATATAACCATATAACATTTACAGCACGGAAACAGGCCCTCTCGGCCCTTCCAGTCCGTGCCGACCATTTGTTTTCCCCTAGTCCCATCTACCTGCACTCAGACCATACCCCTCCATTCCCTTCCCGTCCATATACCTATCCACTTTACTTTTAAATGTTAAAATCGATCCTGCCTCCACCACTTCTGCTGGAAGCTCATTCCACACAGCCACCACCCTATAATTAGGCGACCAAAATTGTACACCAGACTCCAGAATTGGTCTCACCAATGCCTTGTACAATTTTAACATTACTTCTCTGCTCCTATATTCAATGCTCTGATTTATAAAGGCCAGCACGCCAAAGGCTTTCTTTACCACCCCATCTACATGCGATTCCACCTTCAGGGAACTATGCACAGTTATTCCTAGATCTCTCTGTTCCACAACATTCCTCAATTCCCTACCTTGAAAAAACTTCGCACGATTTCCGAAGAAAGGTCCCGACCCAAAATGTCACCTATCCATATTCTCCAGAGATGATCCCTGACCCGCACCCTTACTCCAGCACTTTGTGTACTTTTGTACAAACCAGCATCTGCAGTTCCTTGTTTCTACCTGGACTACTCTTCCTCCCACCCTGCTTCCTGTAAGGACTCCATCCCCTATTCCCAATTCCTCCGTCTACGCCGCATCTGCTCCCAGGATGAGGTGTTCCACACCAGGTCATCACAAATGGCCTCATTCTTCGGAGAACGGGGATTCCCCTCCCCCACTATTGATGAGGCTCGCACCAGGGTCTCCTCCATACCCCGCAACACTGCCCTCGCTCCCCATTCCCCCACTCGCAAACAGGGCAGAGTCCCCCTGGTCCTCACCTTTCACCCCACCAGCCGGCAAATACAACATATAGTCCTCCGCCAGTTTCGCCACCTCCAACGTGACCCCTCCACCCGCCACATCTTCCCATCTCCCCCCCTGTCTGCCTTCCGCAAAGACCGCTCCCTCCGCAACTCCCTTGTCCATTCTTCCCTCTCCTCCCACTCTACCCCTTCCCCGGGCACTTTCCCTTGCAACCGCAAGAAATGCAACACTTGTCCCTTCACCTCCCCCCTCCACTCCTTTCAGGGACCCAAGCAGTCCTTCCAGGTCCGACAGAGGTTCACCTGCACCTCCTCCAACCTCATCTACTGCATCCGCTGCTCCAGATGCCAGATGATCTATATCGGTGAGACCAAGCGGAGGCTTGGCGATCGCTTCGCCGAACACCTCCGCTCGGTCCGCAATAACCAACCCGACCTCCCGGTGGCTCAGCACTTCAACTCCCCCTCCCATTCCGTATCTGACCTCTCGGTCCTGGGCCTCCTCCACGGCCAGAGTGAGCAAACACCGCAAGCTGGAGGAACAGCACCTCATATTCCGCTTGGGGAGTCTGCATCCTTTGGGCTTGAATATTGAATTTTCTCAATTCTGTTAACCCTTGCTGTCTCCTCCCCTTCCCACCTCTCCCTCAGCCCTCGGGCCCTGGCATTCCCTCTATCTCTATCTCTCCCCCACCCTAGTCGCACCAGCTTCTCATTTTCACACCACAAACAGCTTACAATGGCTTGTTCCCTTTATCACCGATACTTTTTTGCATATCTTTCACTCATTGTTCCTTATCTCTCCACATCACCGTCTATATCTCTCGTTTCCCTGATCCCTGACCAGTCTGAAGAAGGGTCTCGACCCGAAACGTCGCCTATCTCCTTCGCTCCTTAGATGCTACTGCACCCGCTGAGTTTCTCCAGCTTTTTGTGTACCCTTGTTTCTACATGTTGCCTGACCCGCTGAGTTACTCCAGCACTTTGTATCCTTTTGTGCAAACCAGCATCTGCAGCATCAATGCTCCTTGCTTCTGCATCTTGCCTGACCGACCCGCTGAGTTACTCCAGCACTTTGTGTCTATTTTAGTTAGATTTTTTTTCAATTCTTCCAAAGTGATTCCTAATTTTCAAATTATTCACAATATTCCATTTTCTATTTCTGTTTCTCAGAGTGTTTTGAGTGTCCGGAGGATTACTGGTCCAATAAGCAGAAGGATACGTGTTTGCTGAAGGAAGTGGAATTCCTTTCGTTTGATGAACCACTGGGGATTGTTTTAACTTTCTTTTCAATACTCGGGATCGCCATCACTGCAGCTATTTTGGTGATATTTATAAAGTTCATGAACACACCCATTGTACGAGCTAACAACTATGAGCTTAGTTTTCTCCTGTTATTTTCTCTGACATTGTGCTTCCTGGCCTCGCTTGCCTTCCTTGGTCGACCTACGGTCAAATTTTGCATCCTCCGCCAGATAGGATTTGGTATTGGCTTTTCCCTCTGCCTCTCTTGCATCCTCGTTAAAACCATTGTGGTGGTACTGGCTTTCACAATGACCAAACCTAACCAAAACGCCCTAAAACGCTTCCGGCCTATGTATCACCGTGTGATTGTAGCATCCATTACCTTCATTCAGATATGCATCTGCATTGGATTCCTCTTGTCATCGCCCATCTCTGTGCAGAAGGACCCAACAGTCGCAGTTGGTAAAATTATTTTGGAATGCAGCCAGGGAGCAGAACAAACGTTATTTGCTATTTTAATTTACATTGGGCTCTTGGCTATTCTCTGCTTTATATTTGCATTTCTAGCTCGGAAGTTGCCGAACAATTTTAACGAAGCCAAATTTATCTCTTTTAGCCTCCTCATCTTCTTCGTGGTCTGGCTTTCCTTCATACCTGCCTACTTCAGCAGCAAAGGGAAATATATTGTTGCGGTGGAAGTGTTTGCTATTTTGGCCTCCACCTTTGGCCTGCTTACTTCCATTTTCTTCCCGAAATGTTATATTATTTTGTTAAAGCCTGAACTGAACACAAAACGTGAGATGATGGGGCGTGCTTCCGCAGCAGCAGGCAACGTCCATAAACGTTAGTTATTTTAAACCCAACTCATTTCCTGGGCTTTTAGACATCTTGCGTAACATTTTTTTTTCTGCATGTCAATCTTTCTCAGACTTTTACGGTGAAGGGAAAAAGATTTAGTAAGAATCTGAAGGGATAGCTTTTTCCCATAAAGGGTGGTGGGTGTATGGAGCAAGCTGCCAGAGGAGGTAGTTGAGGCAGGGACTATCCCAACGTTTAAGAAACATTTAGACATGTACATGGATAGGACAGGTTTAGAGGGATATGGGCCAAACGCGGGCAGGTGGGACTAGTGTATGTTGGCCAGTGTGGGCAAGTTGGGCCAAAGGGCCTGTTTCCACGGTGTATGACTCTATCGCTATAACTTTTCATCAATCAAATGCATCGGGACATCAAATTGCTATGTAAATAATGTGGTTATTGTTTCAGTGTACGCTGAGCATTGATATCAATTTAAAATAGGGCTGCAATGTATGCAACCCATCAATCAAGGAATAAAATATTGTTGAATTAAACAGTGATTTTTCTTTTGTGATGGATTTCAAATAATGTTCAAGAGGCAGTATGAGTTTAGTTTATTGTCACGTGTACCGAGGTACAGTGAAAAGCTTTTGTTGTGTGCTAAGGATATGCACCTGTCATTTGCACTGGTTCTATGTTCCACTTTCTCATCCACTCCCAACACACTTGGGGCAATTTACAGAGGCCAATTGCTCTACAAAACCACACGTCTTTGGGATGTGGGAGGAAACCGGAGCACCTGGAGGAAACCCTCGCGGTCACAGGGAGAACGTGCAAACTCCACACGAGCAGCACCTGAGGGCAGGATCAAACTGGGGTCTCTGGCGCTGCGAGGCAGCAGCGCTACCAGCTGTGCCACTGTGCTTGCCCAGTTATTGTTTGTTATGGTTTCTATCAAATTTGGCATCTTCCTTTTACTTCTCGGCAATCTAGCATTTAGAAATAATATTGCGCTGTTTTAGTGAGGAATTAATTATTCTGCTCTTTAGAACAATTCAAAAATCGTGGATCAGTCAAGCGAATCCTCGTGTCTGGTCTCTAAATCCTAAAAGTGACTGCAAGCAAGCATATGATTAACATGAAAAATAAATCTGTTTTATCTCAAGTATAAGTCATGGGATCAGACTAATGAAATAACCGATGAACAACGCCGCCTGTGTTTCCATATTCTTGCTGAATATATGAAGAATAATAGAATGAGTTTTCAAACAATTAGCAAGGCCATGGGTAAATGAACATAAAACAGAGGAGCACAAAGTAGCTCAGTAGAACTATAATTAAGAAAGTTGACTCAGTAGAACTTTAATTTAATTATCCCTCCCTTTTCAGATTGCTGATTGCGGGCAGCATCTTCAATGACAACGCTGCTTTCACGACAAGCTCTCTCGATGTATAGTTCCCAGGTTCTAATTTCCTCCTGACCCAAGAAAGATTAAAATCTGTGTCTAGAGAATCTTAATCATTGTTACAACTTAGGTTTAGTTCAGAGATACAGCGCAGAAACAGGCCCTTCGGCCCACAGTGTCTGCACCGACCAGCGATCCCCGCACATAAACACTGCTTGGGCACTACGTGATGAAGCCCGCCAGCCCGCATGCGCGTCAATACGTTCTAACGCATGGCGCACGACTGGCTGGGAGGAGCGTTGCTCCTCCGGCGGTAAGTTTAAAACCCTGCAGGTAAGTTTCAAATTTATTCTGAGGTCGTTTTTTCGTGACAAATTTTTGTTACAGAGTTTGAATTGCTGAACAAATTATGGGAAAATCCAGGGCGAGACCCAGACGGGCCGCGGGGAAACCGGCTATGGAGGACCGCGGGAGTGCGGGTAGCCGGTGGCTGTCAGTTTCGCCGTCCGAGTCGTTGACAGCGCAGTCAGCAACTTCAGACTTGGTGTTGGCCCTAAGCACTTTGGCAACCCCGAAAGGAGGCAAAGCCAAAAGGAAGTCTGACAGGCCTGTGTACTCAGACGAGTCAGGCCTGGAGGATTATCCTCCTACCAACATGGATAGCGTCTTCGGGCGTTTATCCCGGATGGAGCATCTCATGGAGAGGATGCTCCATCATGATATGCTCAGTAAAACGGAGACATATCAGCGCAGGTCTCCTTTCGTGCATGCGGCAACGCCTGGTCCTGGGCTGCTTAATGTCTCCCACTCTGAGGAGGGGAACGTACAGGGTCATTGTATGACTGTCTCCGAATTTGGAGGTATGTCCGTGGAACATACTGGAATGCATGACATGCGTGAGGTGCAAGAATTGCCTGACATGGCATCAAGGTTTGCGATACCCTTGCAAACAGGGGAGCCGCTGCAAGACGAGCTGGCTTCCAGCATCAACTACCTCATGTTGCATCAATTACTGGAGGAGGTGATGGTTCAGATGGCTGCAAAATACTATATTTGAAAGTGCCGGCAGTGAACAGCTCTATCTGGGCATACATTTGAGGGGGCATTAAAGCCCAAGAAATGAAACCAAAGAATTTTAAAATTATTGGCTTCAGGCATCAGGGCATTTGCCAGATCTGTGGATGGCGGGCCCTTATCGGACGTCCAGCAGGATGCCCTGGCGTTGATGTGCAATGCGCACTTTGAAATTAACTGCTTTTGGAAGAACACCATCAAACCTGCCTTAAATCCCATATTTGCAGGCTTATGTAAGGCCAGCAATGTCCAGCTGCCGAATCTTCTGTTTGGGAAAGATCTACCCAAACAGATAAAAGACCTGGATGAGGAAGCAAATGCTGTCGGGTTAATTAAGGCACCAACGACGAGCACAGCTTCACTGTTTCGGCGACAACACCCCTACGCCTCCATCAGCAGTAAGCGGTCGCTGAAAGCTGATTTCTCTGGGCAGAGGTCTTTTTTAGGCCAAGGCCCAAGCCGGCCCTCGTGGAAAATGCGCAATCCGCGCACCCCAGCAGTCCTACCCTCCAAACCTCGAGGGCAGAAATAGAACCCGCATCAGGGGCCTTTGGGCCTACCATAAGACCACCGGTAACCATGGAGGTAGGTGGGTCTGGTTCTTCCCAGAACATGGGGTGTGTGGACCAGTTATAATTGGTGGTAGATTACACTTGTTTTTGCACGAATGGCAATGGGTGACATCAGATCCGTTTATACTGCACAGTATACAAGGGTTCCAAATTGAATTTCTTTCCAATTCATTGCCACCCACACAACATACCCCAAGCCGGGCATTTGTTCATTCCAAACAAGAAGGTTTAGATATACAAGTTGTAATTCACACATTATACATGAACATCACCAATTAATCTCCAATATATTTTCTAGACATAAGAGAGATGAAGGATGTCGGATCATCCTTGATTTAACACAACTAACTCTTGTGTGCAGTATAGACATTACAAAATGGAAAACTTTGTTACTGCCAAACAACTGATTTCCAAAGGATGCTTTATGGCATGCATCGATCTCAAAGATGCATACTATTTGGTGCCCATTCACAGGGATCACCGGAGATATTTGAAATTTAGCTGGATGGGGCAACTGTGACAGTTTAAAGCATTGCCTAATGGGTCAACTTCAGCCCCCAGGTTATTTACCAAACTATTAAAGCCGGTGTTTGGGCTGCTTAGAGCTCAAAAACACATTGTTATGGCATATCTGGATGATTTTCTCATCATAGGAAAAATGCTAAAATTGGCTAAATTAGCTGTTTCAGCCATGAAACTCATATTTTTGAAGTTGGGGTTTCTCATCCATCCAGTTAAATCCTAGTTGATACCAACTAGAGTTATTAATTATTTGGGGTTTACCATTAACACCATTAACATATGTCTGTGACTGCCCTGGGGCAAGAGATTAGAATGAATAGAAGCCTGTAACAACCTTGTTGTTATGGAACAGCCATCTATTCGACAGGTGACGAGTGTAATTGGCAAATTAGTGTCTGTTTTTCCAGCTGCACAATTTGGTCCTTTGCATTATCAGAATTTACAACGTGCAAAGGAGCAAGCACTCAAATACCATTTAGGTCATTTTAACAGACCTATGCTATTATCAGCTGAAGCTATATCAGAACTACAATGGTGGACGACCAATGTTCGGCATTTCTCCAGTAACATTTTGGTCAGTAAACCTCCAGTTATATTACAAACTGATGCTAGTACTCAAGGATGGGGAGCTACTTATACCATCTCTAGTTGCAGTGGCAGATGGGATGTGCATGAGTTATCAATTCTTCAGTTACATGGTATCAACTACCTGGAGATGCTGGCGGCATTCTATGGGTTAAAATCTTATTGTGGGAATATGCATGCTCTGCATGTTTCAACTACAGATTGACAATACTACAGCGGTGACATATATTACTCACATGGGTGGAATCAAGTCAGTATCCTGTGATAATTTAGTTAACCTTATTTGGCATTGGTGTATGGGGAAAAAGCATTTGGATTTCAGCTACCTACTTGCCGGGTAGGTTTAACATGGTGGCAGACACCAGGTCACGCAAATTCAATGACAACACAGAATGATGTTAGATCATAAAGTATTTAACGACATTGTTGCTCGGTATGGAACACCGGAGGGGGCAGTGGCGATAGATGCATTCTCGCTACACTGGGGAGGAATGTTCTTTTATGCATTCCTCCATTCTGTCTCATCAGTCGGTGCTTGCAGAAAATCCAGCAAGATTCCGCTTCAGGCATTTTGGTAGTGCCCGACTGGCCTATGCAGCCATGGTTTCCCGCTGATATTGGGAATGATAATAGAGCCTTATATGGTTATTTTGAAACACAAAAATTTGCTGGTTCATCCCGTGACTCGGGAAGGCCACCCTCTGCATGATCGAATCAATTTATTGATTTGCAGGCTCTGAGAAAACCGTTCCTGGGGCTCGGATTGTCAGACCGAACCGTGGACGTGATCACTGCAGCTTGGAGGGATAGCACCAAGAAGCAGTACATCTCTTACCTCAGGTGATGGGAAGTGTTTTGTTTTAATTCCAACATAACGTATGAAACGGCACGGATAACTGATGTCTTGGAGTTTCTCTCAAAACTGTTCTTTGACGAAAGATTAAGTTATAGTGCCATTAACTGTGCCAAAAGTGCCTTGTCATCATACCTGTTGCTGGGATTGGGACACCACTCTGTCGGGTCCCATCTGCTGATATCCAGATTTATGAAGGGTATCTTTAACACAAATCCTCCCAGGCCCAGGTACACAGAGGTATGGGATGTTAACATTGTATTAACACTGCTTCGCCGGTGGGCTCCAGCTACATCCCTATCTTTGGTCAGGCTCACATATAAAGTAGTTATGCTCATGGCGCTAGTTTCAGTGCAATGCGTCCAGTCGTTGCATAAACTGTGGGTGGACAGAATGGTTACATCTACCAACAAAATAACGTTTTATGTACATGAGCTAATTAAACAAAGCAGACCAGGGGTGTCAGACCATGGACCATAGATTGTGTGTGGTCAGACATATTCAACAATATTAAGACTACAAAGAACCTGAGAGGCACTGAACTGGCAATGTTTATTAGTCATAAAAAAAGCCACACAGGAGGGTATCAGTGCAGACCATCTCCAGGTGGTTAAGACATGTATTGGCTTGTGCAGGAGTGGACACTGATGTTTTTGGGTCTCACTCCACCAGGGCTGCAGCAGCTTCGGCAGCAAGGTTCATGGATGTTCCGCTCGACCACATCCTAGTGACTACAGGATGGTCGAAGGATCGGATTTTCCAAACCTTTTATAACAAACCAATTGACAGGCCAGGATCATTTGCCAACTCAATTTTATGTTCTGTTCAATAATTTGCCTTCCCGGATGTAAGGGAGCACTATTATTATTATTGTCATTTGTTTATTAAAAGCATCAGCATGTTTTAAAGCTATGTCATGTCTGAATGCATTATCTTTTCAATCATTTCTGGTCAACTAATGCAGTGTGTTGCATGGACTCATGTTCGCGGCATGAAATCACAGAGCTTTAAAGTCCCACATGACTTTGAAGTAAAATAGTAAGATTAAATGAGAACTTACCAGTTTGAAGTTTGATCTTTATTTTATGAGAAGTTGCGATGAGGGATTACGTGCCCTCCACTCCCAACCCGCTTCTCATAAAGATCACGTGGGAGTTCTAGTTCTAGAATCTTACTATAATCTGCTCAGCAACTGTTTTCTGTGATTTCACACCGCTGCTTTGAAGGTTGACGCGCATGCGGGCTGGCGGGCTTCTTCACGTAATCCCTCGTCGCAACTTCTCATAAAATAAAGATCAAAGTTCAAACTGGTAAGCTCGTTTAATCTTACTGTTTACCTGCATACCTGGACGTCTTTGGAGTGTGGGAGGAGACCAAATATCTCAGATAAAACTCCGTACCGACAGCACCCATAGTCGGGATCGAAAACCCGGGTGTCCGGCGCTGCAAGTGCTGTAAGGCAGCAACTCGACCGCTGCGCCACCATGTTGCCCTTCATCGAATCATTTCCATTAGAGTGCCAGTGCTTTCACTGGGGTGCATCAGTGTCAGCCTTTTGACTCAAGAGTGTTTTGTTGTCATGTGTCCCAGACAGAACAATGTAATTCTTACTTGCAGCAGCACAACAGAATACATGAACATGTAGGAAAGAACTGCAGATGCTGGTTTCAACCGAAGATAGACACAAAATGCTGGAGTAACTCAGTGGGTCAGGCAGCATCTCTAGAGAGAAGGAATACGTGATGTTTCTAGTTGAGACGCAAAACGTCAGCCATTCCTTTCCTCCAGAAATGCTGTCCGACCCGCTGAGTTACTCCAGCTATCTTCAGAATATCTTCAGTCTATCTTCAGAATATGTAAACACAGTATTCTGTAAACAATATAATAAATTGGATCTCTCTCAATGACGCAACTCCTTGCTCAAGCTGTGAAAGGGGGGGAAGATTCCTCAGTCAAGGGGTGACTGTGCTTGTTTTTATAGTTGGGTTAGTTTGGGTTAAGGTAAGAACAGGTTGGGGGGGGGTGGGGGTGGGTGGGGGGGGGGCGGGGGGTTGGTGGTGGAGATGTGACTTCACACTTGGTTCCATTTATGATTCAAACAACTGCTGCCGATTGTGTCGGCTGGCGACGTTGGAGCTGCACCTGCAACAGTTCCCACACCAGAATCAAATGGTGCCGCAGCGATAGAGTTGCTGCCTTACCGCATCAGAGACGGGCTCAATCCTGATTACGGGTGCTGTCTGCACGGAGTTTGCACGTTCTCCCTGTGACCTGCCTGAGTTTTCTCCGGGTGTTCTGGTTTCCTCACACACTCCAAAGACGTACAGGTTTGTAGGTTAATTGGCTTCGGTAAAGATTGTAAATTGTCCCTGGTGTGTAGGATAGTGCTAGTATACGGGAATCACTGGTCGACACGGACTTGGTGGGCCGAAGGGCCTGTTTCCACGCTGTATCTCTAAACTAAACTAAACTTGCCACAATAGTAATAAAAAGTCCCAATGTCCAATTTTCATGGATTGGCACTCAGTATTTAAAGGCACATTTCTCCATGTTGGGTTTAAATGGCAGGATGGCTTCTAGCTTGCAGATCAGAACACCAAGTGCTGGAGGAACTCTACGGATCAGGCAGCATCTGCGGAGGGAATGGACAGGCAACGTTTCAGGTCAGGAGTCTGAGAAAAAGGACCAGTCCCGAAATGTTGCCCCTCCATTCCCTCCCCAGATGCTGCCTGAGCCGCTGAGTTCCTCCGGCACTTGGTGTTTTGTTCCAGTTTCCAGCATCTGCGCCCTCTCATGTCTCCAGATGCTGCTAGACACAAAGGGCTGGAGTAAACCAGCGGGTCAGGAAGCATCTCTGGAGACCATGGGCAAGTGACGATTTGGGATGGGACCCTCCTTCAGACTAATTGTGAGGGGGGGGGGGGGACTGGAAGTAAGAAAAGAGCCAGGACTAATCATGGCTGCCAACAGATGACCTCAGGCAGGAAGGTTCCCTGAAAGGCCGATTGATGACTGGGGGGGCGACGTGATTCCAAGAGGGAACTGGTTGACCGAGTATTCTCCAGAGGTATTTCACCAGAGTTTCCATTATCTCCAGTGACGACAGTGAGTTACTCCAGCCCGTCATGCCTGTCTTTGCAATAATAGTGCCTGTGTTTGCCAAAAGGTTCCTAAAGGCGTGCTCCAACTAACCCGGAAACAGGAGACATGAGGGAGTGCAGGGGCATCTCGAACAAAACACCAAGTGCTGGAGGAACTCAGCGGGTCATTCAGCATCTGGGGAGGGAATGGACGGGCAATGTTTTGGGTCAGGTCCTTTCCTCAGACTCTGAAGAGGCTCCTGACCTGAAATGTAGCCTGCCTATACCCTCCAGAGCTAGGGTTGCCAACTTCCCGTATTAGCCGGGGCATCCCGTATTTTGGGCCAACTTGGTTTGTCATGTATGGGATCACCAGTACACCAGTTCTACCCTACACACTAGGGGACAATTTATAAACGGCAATTAACCGACAAACCTGCACATTTTTGGATTGTGGGAGCAAACTGGAGCACCCGGGGAAAACCCACATGGTCACAGGAAGAATGTACAAACTGTACAAACAGCAACCGTAGTCAGGATGAAACGCAGGTCTCTGGCGCTGTAAGGCAGCAACTCTACCGCTGCGCCACTGTGCCGCCCTTATGTTATGTTTGGTGTATTGTAATTTGTACATTTTTGTGATATATCTTGGCCTTTACCTACCCCTGCTCCTTTAGTTCAAAATTGTTCAGCGTTGTTAAGAAGGTTTGACCTTTCCTCCAATGGATGTCCATGCGCTGTGATCTGCCAAAATGGAGCACATTGAATTCTCCAATTTTAGGTAACCTCTAACACCCCCTTCCCTTTTGCCCCCATATCCCCCTTTCTTCCCCCCCCCCCCCTCCCCAGTACCTCACCTGGACACACCTATTGCTCCCCTCCTCCTCCTACATTCATTCCTCTGGATTCACAATTTGCAACTCTCAATCAGTTAGTCTCATACTTTTTTTCCCCATCTCTGGCCTCTGTCCAGCCATCTGCCTCTCAAACCCACCCCCTCACCTGTGTTCACCTATTATCTGCCATGCTTTGTCTCACCCCTCGTCTCCCAGTTTCTTCCCTCCCCATCACCCTCCCACTAGGGTCCCGACCAAAAACGTCACCTATCCATGTTCTCCAGAGATGCTGCCTGACCCGCTGAGTTACTCCAGCACTTGGTGCCTTTTTTTAACGTTAAATCTTTTCTGTTAATTGGATTAGGAAATAGGTACAGGAGGAGGCCATTTGGCCCTTTGAGCCAGCACTGCCATTCACTGTGATCATGGCTGATCAGCCACAATCAGTAGCCCCTAGAGCTCTAACTAGCTCTCTTTTAAATTCATCCAGTGAATTGGCCTCCACTGCCTTCTGTGGCAGAGAATTCCACAGATTCACAACTCTCTGGATTACAAACTGATCCTGAATCTTATGGTCGGGAAGGAACGGCAGATGCTGGTTTACACCGAAGATGGACACAAAATGCTGGAATAACTCAATGGGTCAGGCCGCATCTCCAGAGAAAAGAACTGGGTGACGTTTCGGGTCGAGACCCTTCTTCAGACTGAGAGGCAGGAAAGAGGGAAACTGGGGGCATGAAAAGGTTTAGTCAGCAGCGATGGCCAAAGAGTAATTGTTACTCTGGCGCCACCTATTGCTGATGTTAATGTTGTGCAGATACTCTCCGGGACTGAAATTCTATGGAAACATAGATCGAGGAAAGTACAACACAGGGACAGGCCCTACGATCCACCAGTCGGCAGTGGAACATCATAAAGACCTGATGCACATGAGGAATACTTTGCTGAAGACCTGTGATGCGTCCAACATGGCCACCTGGAGCTCATGGCCGCTAGTCATTTCAACTCCTCCCTCCATCTCACATAGGCCCGTTTGATGGTAGATAAAAACGCTGGAGAAACTCAGCGGGTGAGGCGGCATCTATGGAGCGAAGGAAAAGGTGGCTTTTCTGGTCGAGACCCTTCTTCAGACTGATGTGGGGGGGGGGGGGGGGTTGGGAAGGAAGAAAAGATAAAGGGGGAGACAGTGGGCTGTGGGAGAGCTGGGAAGGGGAGGGGAAAGAGGGAGAAAGCAGGGACTACCTGAAATTGGAGAAGCCATTGTTCATACCGTTGGGGTGTAAACTACCCAAGCTAAATATGAGGTGCTGCTCTTCCAATTTACGGTGGGCCTCACTCTGGCCATGGAGGAGGCCTGGAGGTCATGGTTCTCAGACTCCTGTGACTGTGTTTGCCAAAAGGTTCCTAAAGGCGTGCTCCAAATAACCCGGTAACTGGAGGCACGAGGGAGTGCGGGGCATCTTGAGCAAAACACCGAGTGCTGGAGGAACTCCTGCGAGCATAGCCAGGGTGGTGTAGGTCTTTGTGGTTCGGAATAAATTTCAAGATCTACTATGTCTACAAAGCCCTTAATGGGCTCGCCCCACCTACATCAAAAGTCTGCTTACCACCACACCACCTCCAGGTCCCTCAGATCGGCCGACTTGGGGTTACTGAACATCTCGCGGTCTAGGCATAAGCTCAGGGATGACCGCGCCTTTGCAGTTGCAGCTCCTAGATTGTGGAATAGCATCCCTCTTGCCATCAGAACTGCCCCCTCCATCGACTCCTTTAAGTCGAGACTAAAAAATCTTTACTCTCAAGCCTTTCTTGATGTCCTCTGAGTGAGGGCTATATGTATGTATTTATGTATGTAATTAATGTATGAACCACTGTTGTATAACGTTAGTACCTCCACCAATGTAAAGCACTTTGGCCAACGAGAGTTGCTTTGTAAATGTGCTGTAGAAATAAAAGTGACTTGACTTGACTTGACTTTGCCTTCCTGAGGCAGCACTTCCTGTAGATCCCTTCAATGGTGGGGAGGTCCAGTACCTATGATGGACCGGGCAATGTCCACCACTTTTTGCAGCTTTCTTCGTTCATGAGCATTCGGATTTCCAAATTGGACCAAGATGCAACCAGTCTGTGTGCTGATACACTTGTAGACGTGCACTTGTAGAAGTAGAGACGTTAGTGAGCTCTTCTTCGTGGTTACATCGAGGTGCTGGGTTCAGGATAGAACATGGGAGACCTCCGGGAATCTGAAGCTGAATCTGAATCTGAAGTGCACGGTCACTTGCCTTTCTCTTCGCAAAGTTGGAAATCAGCTTGGGCAGCACGCTGGCGCAGCGCCGGAGACCCGGGTTCAATCCTGACTACGGGTGCTGTCTGTGCGGAGTTTGTACGTTCTCCCCTCGTGAGAACCCCGCATGGGTTTCTTCCCACATCCCAAAGACGTTCAGGTTTGTAGGTTCATTGGCTTCCATAAATGGGAAGTTGTTGTAGCGTGCAGGATAGTGCTTGTGTACAGGGTGATCGCTGGGTCGGCATGGACTCGGTGGGCAGAATGGCCTGTTTCCGTGCTGTGTCTCTAAAGTCAAGTAAAGTACAGCTCCTTGGTCTTGCTCATGTTGGGAGCAAGTTCGTTGTCTCGCACCACTCAACCAGATCATCAAACTCCCTCGTCGTTACTAGATATTCATCCAACGAAGGTGGCATCCTCATTGAATTTCAAGATGATGTAGGAGCTGTCAGGCTCCCTTGTGGTGGGTATGAAGAGAGGAGAGCGGGGGACTGAGGACACACCCCTGATGGTGGTCAGTGAGGAGGAGGTCTATGGTAACAGGCAGGATGTTGATGGTAATGCCACTGAACATCAAGAGGAGGTGGTGAGACTCCTTTGCTACACAGCGCAGGGCTGCCCACTCTCACGCTTTGAGCGTGAGACTCACCCATTTCGAGAAATTCTCACGCCCTCACGCAGATCACAAATTTCTCACGCTCTGTGGTGAGAAATTCTGTGATCAACGAAAATGTCAAAACTCAGATAAACTGCATGGGCCGCGGGTGTTCGAGAGCCGGGGCTGAGGGAGGGATGGAAGCAGAACCAGCGGCGGGGACAGAGGCGGGTTGCCGGCGCTGGCGAGTGTTTGCCAGGGACAGAGGCGGGTTGCCGGCGCTGGCGAGTGTTTGCCGGGGACAGATGCCGGGAACGCGGCTGGCGAGTGTTTGCGGGGCTGGCGAGTCGCTCAGTTCAAGAGTCCCAGGCCGTCGGAGGCGTCTGAAGCGTTGCGCCGCTGCCGTGAGAGTCTCTGTGCCGAAGAGACTCTCCAAGGGAGGCGGAGAGAGGGAGGCGGAGAGAGGGAGACGGAGAGAGAGAGGGGAGAGACAAAAGGGAGAGACAGAGGGGAAGAGAATGGGGAGAGAGAAGGGGGGGGGGGAGGGGAGGGCGAGAGAGGTAGGGAAGAGTGATAGGGAGAGAGAGAGGAGAGAGATAGGGAGAGAGAGAGAGGGGGGAAAGAGGGAAGAGAGAGAGAGGGGGGAGAGAGAGAGAGGTGGAAAGAGGGAAACGGGGGAAA
Source organism: Okamejei kenojei (assembly GCA_035221665.1). Lineage (NCBI taxonomy): Eukaryota > Metazoa > Chordata > Chondrichthyes > Rajiformes > Rajidae > Okamejei > Okamejei kenojei. Next base: position 7,687,379 of record CM069144.1, read on the forward strand.
GAGAGAGATAATGAGAGAGGGGGGCAAAGAGAAAGAGGAGATAGAGACAGAGGAGAAAGAGAGGGGAGAGAGCAAGGGGGAGAGTGAGGTGAGAGAGGAGAGAGGGAGAGAGAACAAGGGGGAGAGCGAGGTGGGAGAGAGAGGAGAGAGAGAGAGTGGGTGGGAGAGAGGGGGAGAGCCCCTGGTTCTGGATTCCCCCAACATCGGGAACATGTTTCCTGCATCTAGCATGTCCAAGCCCTTAACAAATGGTAACAGAATACTGAGTGAGTATAATTTTATGGATGAGAAATTGTGTTCAACCAATTGATGACTTTTTTGACAAAGTAACTCGCATGTTAGATAACATGGAAGCCAATGAATGTAGCACATGTTGTTATCCATAATTTGGTCTGTGAAGTGCCCCATAAAGGATTACTGCATTAGATAAGCACCTGTGGACTGGAACGTAATAGGTTAAGTCCAGGGGTCAGATATGGGGCTTTATGTGTGGGCCAGATATATTGTCAGTCCAGAGGGGCTAGGAGCAAGGCCAAGTGTGCATCCAGAGTCAAGGTCTGGAATAGTACCAGGTGTGCAGTCAAAGCTGGGACCAGGGGAGTGTTCAGCACTGGGAACCTTAGCAGGTAAGGAGCTATGGTCAGGGTAGAATAGGGGGCCAGGTGTAGGGCTAGACGCAGGACAGGAATGAGAGAAGGTATGCAACTGGCGTCAGGGCCAGGAGTAGTACCAGGTGTGCAGTGAGACCCAGGTTGGCCAACATGGGCCAAGTGTTTGATTATAACCTGATATCCATATATGAATACACTAATATGCACCATATGAATACAGTGTGCATCATATTGCACAATTTCAAGCTGAAAAAATGCGAAAACCAATGGACACCCTCCGGCAATTTCTCACTGCCATGTTGGCGGCCCTGCTACACATGGAACATCACTTGCCATTTACCACCCGCCTTAATATTGGCAAGGTGGTGCTGCTGTACAGTACTTTGTTTTATTCCAAGTATAATATGCGTATACCATAGTGCATATTCTATACAGAATACAACGTGGCCTTGTCGCCCGCTGGGAGCTCCAACATCAGGGAGAAGAATAAGGAACAGGGGAGAGACAAGACTTTGCCTTCCATCACAGTGAGGAGGTGTTTGGAGATTCACTGTTTAGTGTAAATTGTGTTAATTGTGTCTTGGTTTTTTTTTTCTTGTTTGTATGACTGCAGAAACAAAATCTCGTTTGAACTTGTTCCAGAGACAAAGCCTGTAACATCTGCACAATTTCAATCATTGATTGAAAAACATGGCTAGGTAAAATTAACCAGTGTACTCTTCACTCTTTAACATGTATTTCAGGGGTATATTTCCATTTACCACTTGTAGCATTAAAACCTATGAATTTTAATAGTTTTATAGTATGGAAACAGGCCCTTCAGGCCCAACTTGCCCACACCAGCCGACATGTCCCGTCTACACTAGTTCCACCTGCCTGTTTTTGGCCCATATCCATCTAGACCTGTCCTATCCATGTAACGGTCAATTTATTTCTTAAACGTTGCAATAGTCCCAGCCTCAACTACTTCCTCCGGCAGCTTGTTCCATACACCTACCGCCCTTTGTATGAAAAGGTTAATCCCTCAGGTTCTTATTAAATCTTTCCCCCTCACCTTAAAACGATGTCCTCTGGTTCTCGATTCCCCTATGCTGTGTAAGAGACTCTGTACATCCACGGCAGTTATGCCCATGACTCTAATTAAATGGGATAACCTTTGCAGATTTCTGTGTGTGTTCCATACTTAAAGAATATTTAAAGAGGTTAACTAGCCCATTGAATATGTCGGGGCGGCACGGTGGCGCAGCGGTAGAGTTGCTGCCTTAATGTGCTCGCAGCACCGGTGACCCAGGTTCGATCCCGACTACGGGTGCTGTCTGTACGGAGATTGTACGCTCTCCCCGTGACCGCGTGGGTTTTCTCCGAGATCTTCGGTTTCCTTCCACACTCCAAAGACGTACAGGTTTGTAGGTTAATTGGCTTGGTGAATGTGTAAATTGTCCCTGGTCGTGTTGGGTAGTGTTAATGTGCGGGGATCGCTGGGCGGTGCGGCCTCGGTGGGCTGAAAGGCCTGTTTCCACACTGTATATATCTAAACTAAAACTAAACTAAACTAAACCCGATCTATTCCTCTCAGGACTTTGTAATAGAAACATAGAAACATAGAAATTAGGTGCAGGAACCGGCCATTCGAGCCTGCACCGCCATTCAATATGATCATGGCTGATCATCCAACTCAGTATCCTGTACCTTCCTTCTCTCCATACCCCCTGATACCTTCAGCCACAAGGGCCACATCCAACTCCCTCTTAAATATGGCCAACGAACTGGCCTCAACTACCTTCTGTGGCAGAGAATTCCACAGATTCACCACTCTCTGTGTGAAAAACGATTTTCTCATCTCGGTCCTAAAAGACTTCCCCCTTATCCTTAAACTGTGACCCCTTGTCCTGGACTTCCCCAACATCGGGAACAATCTTCCTGCATCTAGCCTGCCCAACCCCTTAAGAATTTTGTAAGTCTCTATGAGATCACCCCTCAATCTTCTAAATTCCAGCGAGTACAAGCCGAGTCAATCCAGTCTTTCTTCATATGGAAGTCGTGCCATCCCAGGAATCAGTCTGGTGAACCTTCTCTGTACTCCCTCTATGGCAAGAATGTCTTTCCTCAGATTAGGAGACCAAAACTGTACGCAATACTCCAGGTGTGGCCTCACCAAGACCCTGTACAACTGCAGTAGAACCTCCCTGCTCTTGTACTCAAATCCTTTTGCTATGAATGCCAACATACCATTCGCTTTCTTCACAGCCCTGCTGCACCTGCATGCCTACTTTCAATGACTGGTGTACCATGACACCCAGGTCTCGCTGCATCTCCCCTTTTCCGGATTTAATCGGTCACCATTCAAATAATAGTCTACCTTCCTGTTTTTGCCACCAAAGTGGATAACCTCACATTTATCCACATTATACTGCATCTGCCATGCATTTGCCCACTCACCCAGTCTATCCAAGTCATCCTGCAGCCTCCTAGCATCCTCCTCACAGCTAACACTGCCCCCCAGCTTCGTGTCATCCGCAAACTTCGAGATGTTACATTTAATTCCCTTGTCCAAATCATTAATGTATATTGTAAATAGCTGGGGTCCCAGCACTGAGCCTTGCGGCACCCCACTAGTCACTGTCTGCCATCCTGAAAAGGACCCGTTCACAATGATACAGAGACGTTTATGCCCCCCTTGTCACATGGCCTCAGGAATTAACGCCTGTTGTGGTTGGTTTGGTTCAGTGATGTTTCCTTCGGAAAAAAAAGAAAACCATTGCATTGAAGCTTCACACTGCCATGAGTCACGTGAAGCAGAGGTTGAGATTATAACTTCATGGCCATGGTAACTGTTAATTCTCTGAACAGCTCCTTGGAAGTAAACAATTCTATAAAGTTAATTGTTTAGTTCGCGTTCATTATATTTTTCTACCTGGGGAGATTGGGCCACTGTCATCATTTGTTTGGAACAGATTTGTAATTGTTAAATTAATTTAGTTAAAAATAATTAAATTAATTGTGTTTACGAGCAAGGTACTGGAACCTTTTTGTTTTTTTAATTTTGTATGCTATCTTTGTACTGAACTGTTGGGAGATATTGTCGTTCTCAGTTTTGTTTTACACTCTTTCATCCAATGAGATATGCAGATGTCATTTTTTTTAGTCTTAATACTGCAGCAAGCAAACAGGCCCTTCGGCCCTTCGAGTCCATGCCGACTGTCGATTACCCTTTCACACTAGTTCAAGGTTATCCCACTCTCTTTATTTACACATTATGGGCAATTTTACAGAGGGTCAATTAACCTACAAACCTGCACGTCTTTGGGATGTGTTGGGGAACCAGAGGAAACCCATGTGGTCTAAAGGGAGAACGTGCAAACTCCACACAGACAGCACCTGAGGTCAGGATCGAATCAGGGTCTCTGGCGTCATGAGGAAGTGGTTCTGCCAACTTCACCACTGCTCTACCTAATTTTATTCCTCATTGCTGAAAGAAAATCCATCCATGTTCATAAGCCACAGGAGCTGATGTAGGTTATTCAAGTCTCCTTTGCCATTCAATAATATGAGGAAATGCATACATTTTTCTCTTTAGACTTTAGAGATACAGCATGGAAACAGGCCCTTCAGCCCACTGAGTCCGCACCAACCAGCACTCATCTTGTACACTAGCACTATTCTACAACGTGGGACTGCTGTAAGAACACCCATTGACACGACCTCCACAATCATCTGTGGCAATGAATTCCGAAGATTCACCACCCTTTGACTAAAGAATTTCCTCCTCATCTCCTTTCTAAAGGTACGTCCTTTTATTCTGACGGTGTGCCCACTGGTTCTAGACTCTCCCACTAGTCGAAACAGCCTCTCCGCATCCACTCTGTCCAGGCTTTTCACTTTCCGGTAAGTTTCAATTCGGTCTCCCCTCATCCTTCTTAACTCTAGAGAGTACAGGCTCATTGCCGTCAAATGCTCATCATACGTTAACCCAATCATCCCGGGGGTCAGATGCTGGTTCACAAATAATGAAGTTGTCATAAGTTGTCTGATTGTCTTATTATCATAAGTTGAGAAGTTCTAAGCTGAAGGACTGAGTTGGCAGTCGAACCAATTCCTTTCAAGGATGGCGTGATGAATTGATCTAAGGACGGCCAGTAGCCCGAGGGGTTTGGTCTAACGGTTGTGGAAGATGTTGGATGTTTGTGGTGTTTCGGCCCTTTGGGATCTGAGACATCAGGATCAGCAGCCTAACCAGAGGCCTCAGTTTGGCACAGAGGTCCATGGTGGTTTCAATCATGTTTGTCAGAACCACAGACCAAGGTTAACTGAGCATTGCAATCATCCGAGTGGTTTGAATAACAATCGCTCAGGTGCTCTTCAATTATGTTGTTACAGTAATTAATTAACCTGGGATGGTTCACAGGGCCAGAGTTTGCCAGAAGAGATTTCCAGCTGTCTTTGGCCGGATACGTTTAACACCAACGCAACCCAATCTCAAAGCTTCAGCAAGTCAGAAATTAAAGGTCCTAACTTTCTGCTAAGATTTCGACCTCATATTTAAATGAAACTGGTTGGTTTGCTGGTTGCTTTTGGCAGTGTGTTTATCGACGAGCGATTGTCGCCCCACAGTTTGGTATCTCCACCCACTTCACGGTACATAAATATTTACAAAAGCAGAACCAAGCAGCCACTCAACGCAGGATAGAAGTCGGAAGAAGGGCCCCAACAACAAAACATACATCTTTTTTCTCCAGAGATGCTGTTTGACCCATCATCTTTTTCTTGCATATGGCGTACACAGCCTTAAGTTGCAGGACAACTTGTTCTGTTTGATCTTATTTGATTGTGCACGCTGGGTTGATTGCATTCGTCGAAACAGGACGGACCACGTGAAGGTTGCAATCTCCCACCCCTTTGACCCGTTGAGTTACTCCAGCACTTTATGCCTATATTTGGTATAAACCTGCGGCTCTCTGTTTCCATAGAAGTCAGTTGCTTGGCAGAATATATTATTTTTCCACCCATCATTTTGCAGTCAAAAGTAGTTTTAAAAAAAATCTACTTTTTCTTTCTGCAATACCTAGGAAACACGACCCACATGAAAATATTTTAATTAATCATTTTTACTTGCAACGCTTAAGTACTAAAAAATATCCACAGATAAATGTAATGCAACCATTTTACAAGGTAGCGTTTCGTTAGGAGAAATGCTGAGCTCTGCTTCGTAATAACATCCAAAATCCCTTTGGGATGATTTCAAGGTGTTTCTTCTGTTCATTTCACAGTGTTAACCAATGGGTTGAAGGTTGGTGACATAAAAACAGGGGACCTGCAGGCGATCGAGTTTTTTCCTCCCTCTTGTCCTGAAAATCCTGAAATGTATTCGCCAAGTTACTTACGTCTTGTGATGTGTTTAATCGTTTCCGTAACAGTTTCTGGACGATCGACGTGCAAATTGAAAGGGACGTTTAATTTGAACAATTTCAAGATGCCTGGAGATGTGATGGTTGGAGGGATGTTTCCTATTCATTACAGAGTAGTGAGCATGAACTCATCTTCCAACATTTCACCACAAGCCTCAGGCTGTGAGGGGTAAGAATTAAACTCTTAATTATAGCGATGTGATTGCTGGTTGCAGAAGGCTTGGACAATTCATTTATTACTATTGTCTAAGTAATCTTTTCTAACATCTTTTTTTTTTAAATGGAGCTCTCAGGAAACCAAATAAATTAGTTTCCACTGCCACAGAAAACTTCAAGCAGCTGACGGCTTCTCAAACTGATCAGTGTTAAAGAGCAAATGGGTTGTTCACTTATGTCGGATGCTTCATGACATTTGACACGCTGGAGTTTGAGGGGAGGCCGGCTACAAGTACATCAAATTATGAGAGGCGCAGATCAGGCAGACTGTCAGAACCTTATTACTCCTGGGGTGGAAATGTCGACGACTAGAGAACATAGCTTTAAAGTGAGAGGGGCAAAGTTTAAAAGAGATGTGCAGGGCAAGCTCTTTTTACACAGAGGATGATCGGTGCCCAGATGCACAGTTGGGAGTGTTAGCGGTGGAAGCAGATGTGATAGTGGCGTTTAAGATGCTTTTAGATAGGCACATGCATATACAGGAAATGGAGGAATGAGGATCACACACAGGCAGATGAGATTAGTTTAGCCTGGCAACCTTTCTGGCACATATATTGTTTACCGAAGGGTCCGTTTGCGTGATGTACTGTTCTATGTTCTATGTTTCTGCTATACGTAAGCTTAGCACACTCAGTGCACTATGGAAAGTGCATGAAACATTATTGTCTTGTCTGATCATTTACTGTTCATTCCTAGTTAAAATAAGTAGTCCACGTTGGAATGCCAGTGTGATGGGTGCTCGATGGTCAGTGTTGGCTCAGTGGGCCGAAGGCCCGTTTCCATGCTGTAACTCTAAATTAAACTACAACTGGTAGAACAAAGCCATGCAGATCAATTTTATAATTCAACTTTTTTTAATCCTTCCAGAGGCTCACTATTTTTTTATCTAGTCACAGTCTCCCAACATATAAGTAACAAAGAATTTCATTGTTCTGTTGACGGAACATATGACAATCAAGGATGCTTGAAAAGCAGATGAAACATCCATTCCATTGTTTGAGCATCTTTTTGTGAAGCACTTTGAGATAATATTTTACCTTTTATGAACACAAAGTGCTGAGGTAACTCGGCGGGGTCAGGTTTCACCTCTGGAGAACATGCATAGGTGACAATTTGGGTCGAGACCAGTCTGAAGAAGGGTCCGGCCCAAATCGTCACTTATTCATGTTCTCCAGAGATGCTGCCTGACCCGCTGAGTTACTCCAGCAACTTGTGTTCTTTTGTTTAAATCAGCATCTTCAGTTCCTTGTCTCTACATTTGACCTTTTATGTTCCTTTAATTCCCACTAGTAATGTTAATAATAATGACCTTTCTGTCTAGTTTAGTTTAGTTTATTGTCACATGAAAGCTTTTTGTGGCGTTCTCTCCAGTCAGCAGGAAGACGATTACAGGGTTATAATCGTTCAATCATTGCAATTATACAATCGAACCGTCCACAGTGTACAGATACATGGTAAAGGGAATACCATTTAGTGTACGGTAAAGTCCGATTAAAGATAGTCCGAGGGTCTCCAATGAGGTAGATGGGAGGTCAGGACCGCTCTCTGGTTGATGATAGGATGGTTCAGTTGCCTGATAACAGCTGGAAAGAAACTGACGGGTCAGGAAACCTACAGGAATTTGAAACATAAGATTGACATGCTAGAGGCAGGAAACATGTTCCCGATGTTGGGGGAGTTCAGAACCAGGGGCCACAGTTTAAGAATAAGGAGTAAGCCATTTAGATGGAGATGGAGTTTAATGCTGATAAGTGTGAAGTGCTACATCTTGGCAGGACAAATCAAAATAGGACGTACATGGTAAATGGTAGGGAATTGAGGAATGTTGTGGAACAGAGAGATCTAGGAATAACTGTGCATAGTTCCCTGAAGGTGGAATCGCATGTAGATGGGGTGGTAAAGAAAGCCTTTGGTGTGCTGGCCTTTATAAATCAGAGCATTGAATATAGGAGCAGGGAAGTAATGTTAAAATTGTACAAGGCATTGGTGAGACCAATTCTGGAGTATGGTGTACAATTTTGGTCGCCTAATTATAGGAAGGATGTCAACAAAATAGAGAGAGTACAGAAGAGATTTACTAGAATGTTGCCTGGGATCCAGCAACTATGTTACAGAAAAAAGTTGAACAAGTTAAGTCTTTATTCTTTGGAGCGCAGAAGGTTAAGGGGGGACTTGATTGAGGTCTTTAAAATGATGAAAGGGATAGACAGAGTTGATGTGGATAAGCTTTTCCCATTAAGGGTAGGGAAGATTCAAACAAGAGGGCATGACATGCGAATTAAGGGACGGAAGTTTAGGGGTAACGTGAGGGGGAACTTCTTTACTCAGAGGGTGGTGGCTGTGTGGAATGAGCTTCCAGCAGAAGTGGTGGAGGCAGGATCGATTTTAACATTTAAAAGTAAAGTGGATAGGTATATGGACGTGAAGGGAATGGAGGGGTATGGTCTGAGTGCAGGTAGATGGGACTAGGGGAAAACAAATGGTCGGCACGGACTGGAAGGGCCGAGAGGGCCTGTTTCCGTGCTGTAATTGTTATATGGTTATATGGTTATTTAGAACGGAGACGAGGAAACACTTTTTCTCACCGAGAGTGGTGAGTCTGTGGAGTTCTCTGCCTCAGAGGGCGGTGGAGGCGGGTTCGCTGTATGCTTTCAAGAGAGAGCTAGGGGGGAGGGGGAATCTTTTAAAATCTCTTCCCTGCACGGGAGACCCGACCTTTTCCTTGTCGGGTCTCCGTTGTCGTTGGGGCCTAGCATCGTGGAGTGGCCTCCAACCGGAACGCCCTGAGAGGCTCCAGTCGCGGAGCTGTGGACTACTCACCATCGTGGGGCGGGCCGGCCTCGGAGTGTGGGGAGCAGTGGTGGCGCGCTGCTGCGGCCCGGCTCCGGAGCTCGGAGGCTCCAGCTGCAGCTGCAGCTGCAGGTCTGGTGGACTGTGATATCGGGAGCTCGCGGGTCCGGGTGGGAGACCGCTTTTCTGAGCTCCCGCAACGCCACTTCTCCAGCCCGTGTCGCGGGGTTGGAACGACCCGGAGCGGGGCCATACATCACCCGGCGCGGTTTAATGGCAGCGGGACATTCCAGCGCCCGCCCGGGGCTCCAACTTTGTGACTTTTGGGCCTGGAGCGGGGCCGTACATCGCCCGGCGCGGCCTAATATGGCCGTGGGACTTACCATCGCCCGTCTGGGGCTTCGGGAGAGAAATGGTGCGGGGGAGAGAAAAGACTTTGCCTTCCATCACAGTGAGGAGGAGATTCACTGTGATGGATGTTTGTGTGAATTGAATTGCTTGTGTGTTTTGTAGGAATTGTCTTTGCTTGTATGGCTGTGGAAACGGAGTTTCGTTTGAGCCTCACTGAGGTTCAAATGACATGGAATAAAATATTGTATTGTATTGTATTGTAAAGATTGCAGTCAGGGGATATGGGGAGAAGGCAGGAACGGGGTACAGGATATGGGGATCACATTGGTCATGGCTCGAAGGGCTGAATGGCCTACTCCTGTACCTATTGTCTATTGTCTAGGACCTCTCTCTAGTTGTTATTATTGTGGTTTTGTGGAAGACGGGACTTTTCTCATAATCTTCATTGATTTGCTGAACAGATTCAATTTCAGAGCTTTCCGTTGGGCTAGAGCGATGATGCATGCGATCAATGAAGTCAACCAGGATACTTCAATACTGCCTGGTATCCAGCTGGGCTACTCGATCTATGACTCTTGCTTCACCATTGCCAAAGCCGTTGAAGGAACGCTGACGTATCTGACGGGGCAGGATGAAGCTGTGCCCAACTACCGGTGTGGGTCTGGGGCACCCCTGGCGGTACTGATCGGGGCTGGGGGATCAGCTCTCTCCATCGCCACTGCCCGGATCCTGGGGCTGTACTACTTTCCACAGGTAACTCCATGTAAAATACAATCGTCAAACAATCTTGAGACTTTAGACTTTAGATATACAGCGCAGAAGCAGGCTCACCGAGTCCACAACGACCACCCCACACACTAACACAATCCTACACACACTAGGGACAACTTACCAAATGCTGGAGTAACTCAGCGGGGCAGGCAGCATCTCTGGATAGAAGGAATGGGTAAAGTTTCGGGTCAAGGCCCTTCTTAAGACACTGAACTTCAGACTCTGAAGAAGGGTCTCGACTTGAAACATCACCCATTCCATCTCGCCAGAGATGCTGCCTGTCCCACTGATTTACTCCAGCATTTTGTGTCTATCTTTGGTTTACACCAGCACCTGCAGTTCCTCCCCACAACAAGGACAATTTACAATTTTAACAAAGCCAATTGACCTGCAAACTTGCCCTGCACATTTACTTTAAACTTTGCTCCTTTCACCTTAACGCTCTGCCCTCTAGTGTTCAGAGATACAGTGCAGAGACAGGCCCTTCGGCCCAACGAGTCCACACCGACCAGCGATACACTAACACAATCCTACACACAAGGGACAATTTACAATTTTACTGAAACCAATTAACCTACAAAACCTGTATGCCTTTGGAATGTGGGAAGAAACAGAAGCACTTGGAGAAAACCCACGCTATCAGAGGGAGAATGTACACACTCCTTACAGCCGTAGTCAGGATCGAACCCGGGTCTCTGCAAGGCCGCAACTCAACCGCTGCGCCACTGCGCCGCCATTGAATACACAAGGAACTGCAGATGCTGGAATCTTGAGCCAAACACAGAGTAACTCAACGGGTCAGACAGCATTTGTGGAGGGAATGGACAATGACATTTCGGGTCGAGACCCTTTTTCATATACATTCTGCGTTGGGATTTTTATAAAAAATAATTTTCGGGTTACTACATTAGTGTGGTAGAATCTCCATCCACAATTTGCCAAGTATTTCATGTGATTAATTGTAAAATTTAGTGAATTAATTTACTCAATATATCTTTGAAAGGTCACAAGTCTTACTGTAGGTTCCAGATGTATGAAGTTGAACTTTTTGTAACGTTATCATTTTATGCACATTGATCCATAATTATGTTTGGTTTAATAGCAGGTTGTGTATGTCGCTCTATGTAACCAGGCCAAAAATAACAAACTTCAGCAGATTTGCAGCTTTTTGTTAAATCTCCAAAGAATATAATTTGTAAAAAAATGAAGTATTTAACTTTCATAGTGCTCCAACTGCAGGGAGTCGAGTGAAATATAGCTCATGTTGAAAACAGCTCTCTGGAAGACAATGTATTTAATCTTGAGCAAAAAACAAAATGCTGAAATAACTTGGCGGGTCAGGCAGCATCTCTGGAGAAAAGGAATAGATGATGTTTTGGGTTCAGACCCTTTTTCAGACTTTTCCCCAGAGATGCTGCCTGACCCCGCTGAGTTACTCTAGTATTTTGTGTCTATCTTCAATCCGAAAGTCTAAATGACACAAAATGCTGGAGTAACTCAGCGGGTCAGGCAGCATCTCTGGATAACGTGGTTAGGTGACGTTTTGGCTCGTGACCCTTCTTCAGTCTAGCTGCCTGGATTAGAAACCATGTAAGCAGAGGCTTGAGAATATTAACTTAAATCATATTTTCAATGCATAGTGATTTCATGGCAAAACCAATAAACAAAATAACGGTTTAGGTTTATTATTATCATTGCCATGTGTACCGAGGTTTGTTTTGCCTGCTATCCAAACAGAGCAGATAATACTACACATAAGTCTCAAATCAAACTCAGGTACAGTGGATTGAGCAGACATTTAAAGAGTAGGCACGGTGGTATCGGACGTTAGTAGATACTTCTCTGGGAAAAGCACGCGAGAGTCACCGTGCTTTGGCAGCAACCTGTTTAGTTTAGACATAGTTTAGAGATACAGCACGGAAAAAGGCCTTTCAGCCCACCGAGTCTGCGTCGACCAGCGATCCCCTTACACTACTCTATCCTACACACTAGGGACAATTTACAATCTTTACCGAAGCCAATTAACCTACAGACCTGTATGTCTTTGGAGTGCGGGAAGAAACCAGAGAACCCGGAGAAAACCCACGCAGGGAATGTGCAAACCCCATACAGACAGCACCCGTAGTCAGGATCGAACCCAGGTCTATGGTGCTGTAAGGCAGCAACTCTACCGCTGCGCCACTCTGCTTGTCTAAGTACACGGGTGCACGTCTGAATAAAATAGGTGGAAAAAGTAGTTCCACATGTAGATAGCGCTGTTGAGGTTCTGTTTAGATTAGTAGCGTTACAAAGTAATTGCTTTGCTGATTTTTTGCAGGTGGATTATTCAGCCTCCAGCTCAATCCTGAGCGATAAATTTCAGTTCCCCTCCTTTATCCGCACCATAGCAAGCGATACCTTCCAATCCACGGCAATGGCCAAGCTTGTGATGCACTTCAGGTGGAAATGGGTTGGCACGATCGCATCAGACGATGACTACGGCAAGTACGGCATCAAACGCTTTAGCGAAGAGGTTGACAAGGCCGGTGTGTGCATCTCCTTTTCTGAGACTATCCCCAAAGTTTACGCAGAGAGCAAGATAATCCGGATCGTAGACGCCATTCAAGAATCGACTGCCAAAATCATTGTGGTCTTCTCCGCTGATATCGACCTGAGCTCATTGATTGAAGAGGTGGCGCGGCGTAACATCTCCGACCGAACTTGGATCGCCAGTGAGGCTTGGATCACCTCCGCCTTGATTTCCAAACCGGAATATTCCTCGCTGATGGCTGGGACCATAGGGTTTGCGATCCCTCGGGCCGATATCCGCGGTCTTTACCAACATCTCATGGAGATAAATCCACGAAAAACCGGAGACAAACTGGAAACCGAGTTCTGGGAGAGAGCCTTTGACTGCATGTTTTCTGAGAGCGGTGCGGTAGTCGGTAGAATGGCAGATCACAAAACGGCAGCGTACAACAGAACGAGGGCTAATGCTAGAATTCATAACATTGTCCCTATATCTCAGCGGCCATGTGAAGGAAACGAGAATTTGAAAGATATTGAAAATACGTACACTGATGTATCCCAGCTGAGGCTGACGTACAGTGTGTATAAATCTGTGTACACCGTGGCTCACGCTCTTCACAATATGTATACCTGTAAGGCAGGTGAAGGTCCATTTGTAAATGGGTCGTGTACAGACATCCTAGACTTTCAGCCATGGCAGGTATGTACTCAATGGTTACGGGCCTGTCCCACTTGGGCGACTACAGGCGTCTGCCGCAAAATTTTCAACATGTTGAAAATTTTTGGGCGACAGTGGCGACAATATTTGCTGTCGTAGGTTGTCGTAGGTGTTGTCGTGGGTTGTCGTAGGTTGTCGCCAGGTGTCGTAGGTGAATCCCATTAATCCCATTAGCCCCTGGCAGTCATCTAAAGAGTCGCCTAAGTGGGGCAGGCGCATTAATATGAGTTGGATATTCACTAGCTCTATAATTTGAGTTAGATATAGTTCTTAGGGCTGATGGAATCAAGGGATATGGGGAGAAAGCAGGAACGAGGTACTGATTTTAGATGATCAGCCATGATCATATTGAATGGGAGTGCTGGCTCAAAGGGCCTGCACCTATTTTCTATGTTTCTAATAGTTTTAGAGTCATAGGGTCAAACAGCATGGAATCAGGCCCTTTGGCCCACCTTGTGCACACCGACCAACGTGCCCCATCTACACTAGTCCCACAAATAGGCAGGTGGGACTAGTGTAGATGGGGCATCTTGGTCATTGTGGGTATGTTTGGCAACTGTGACTATGGCTGTAACTTTTCAGTCATTATATTCCAAATCATAACAGCTTATTTCATATGTTTTATTGTAGTTTACAGATTAAATAATAGGTTGAATTGAAAAGGTCTCTATGGAACACAATGCACCAACACAAGCAAAACACAAGGTACTGGAAGAACTCAGTGGGTCAGGCAGCATCTGTGGAGGGAATGGACAGGCGACATATTGGGTCAGAATCTGCCTTCAGACAGATGGGGACTGGTGAGATTCGCTGGGAGAGGGCCGTAGATGTACAAGCTGAAGTCACTCCGACCATCTTTTGCTGCCGATTGACGTTTTCTTACACCAGCACAATATTTTTTTACAATAGACAATAGACAATAGACAATAGACAATAGTGCATGAGTAGGCCATTTGGCCATTCGAGCCAGCACCGCCATTCAATGTGATCATGGCTAATCATCCACAATCAGTACCCCATTTCTCCCTCCCCCCCCCCATATCCCTTGACCACTATCTTTAAGAGCTCTCTCTAACTTTCTCTTGAAAGCATCCAGAGAATTAGCCTCCACTGCCTTTTGAGGCAGAGGATTCCACAGATTCACAACTCTCGGGTGAAAAGGTGTTTCCTCATCTCTGTTCTAAATGGCCTACCCCTTATTCTTAAACTGTGGCTCCTCGTTCTGGTCTCCCCCAACATTGGGAACATGCTTCCTGCCTCCACCATGTCCAATCCCTGAATAATCTTATAGGTTTCAATAATATATCCTCTCATCTTTCTAAATTGCAGTGTCTACCACATACATTGTGATATGTGCTAAGAGCATATTCCATTGACATTGAGTTCAAGATACAACCTTTGCAAACACTTTAAAATAACAGGAGCTGTGGAGGTGTTTGAGAAAAACATACAAGAGAATAGTCTAAATCAACTGGCAATTTAGCTATCCCCATCATGTTAAAATTCTAACCTGTCAGTATGGTACCTCATTTATACATTAATGATGGCAAGTGGAATGTCTTTCACAAAGACAGACACAAAATGCTGGAGTAACTCAGCGGGACAGGCAGCATCTCTGGATGAAGGAATGGATGATGCTTTGGGTCTCGAACCGAAACGTCACCCATTCCTTCTCTCCAGAGATGCTGCCTGTCCCGTTGAATTACTCCAGTATTTTGTGTCTATCTTCGATTTAAACCAGCATCTGCAATTCCTTCCTACAAGATACCTTTTTCACAGCGCATTTCACCGATGCAATTTTGAAGTAGAGTCATAGATAGTCAGAGAGACACACAACATTGAAACAGGCCCTTTGGCCCAACTCCTCCATGCTGACTAAGATGCCCCATCAAAGCTAAGTCCCATTTGCCTACATGTGGCACTCAAAACCTTTCTTATCCATGTATCTGTCCAAATGTCTTTTAAATGTTGCATCTGCTTCAACTACCTTCTTTGGCAGCTCATTCCATACACCCACCACACTTTGTGTGAAAAGGTAGTCCCTCAGCTTCCTATTTAATCTTTCCCCTCTCACCTTAAACCTCTGCCCTCTGGTTTCTGATTCCCCTACCCTGGGTCAAAGGCTCTGTTCATTCACCCTATCTATTCTCCTTGTGATTGTATACACCTCAATGAGATCAGATCAATGTTAAACTAATACATTGAACTTATAAAGTGCAACGTTTCTGCAACATTTCTGCAACCATTTCTGCAATGCCCTTACCATTTCCCATCAGGATATGAATCCTTAGACTGAGCAATATTCTTCTATTTGTGATTTATATTTGCAAACAATACCTGTCTCTTATTAACAGAACAAACTGTTGAGCCTTCCCGAGGAGATCGTGGGTCTAACACCAGTGAAGGGAGGCGCCCACTTGATAAGCCCAATGATATACTGGCATCAACACCATCAGCTTTTATGTGCTTGCTAACGTGTAGATATCCTATTATTGCATATGGAGTTAGTTATTGTCCTTTGTGTTGGAAGGAACTGCAGATGCTGGTTTAAACTGAAGATAGACACAAAATGCCGGAGTAACTCAGCGGGACAGGCAGCATCTCTGGAGAGAAGGAATGTTTTGGGTCGCGACCCTTCTGAACCCGAAACGTCGCCCATTCCTTCTCTCCAGAGATGCTGCCTGACCCGCCGAGTTACAGGACTCCAGCATTTTGTGTCTATCTTTGGTTATTGTCCTTGATGTAACTGTGTATAAGCAGTTTAGATACAACTTTGGCATTGGGCTTGGTTTTCTTGGTCGAGCGCTGATCCTGGCGTTATAGAACGTACAGTGTGGTTTAATAGTAATTCACTTCTTTTTTTTGCAGCTTATGTATTACCTGAAAAATGTCCGGTTTCAGAGCCTTTTAGGCGAGGAAATATATTTTGATGCCAATGGGGATGTTGATGCAATGTATGACATTATAAACTGGCAGAGGACCTCCAATGGGTACATCAGCTACAAGGTCATAGGCAGTTACAATGGGACTGCAGCAGCTGGAAAGGAGATGACCATCTACAATGACTCTATCATTTGGCGTGATGGCCAGACTATGGTATGTAAGTAAGGAAGCCTCTGCTTTATAGAGAACAATACAAGGCGATTTGAATTCCACTCACTTTGGCCAACAGACTTAAGTCAGACTTTGTTTAGTTTAACAGGCAACCGTTCCTTCTCTACAGAGATATCGATTTACAACAAAAGAAAGAATCACAGTGCTGGGGTAACTCAGCGGGGTCAGGCAACATCTCTGGAGAATATGTATAGGTGACGTATTGGGTCGGGACCCTCCAGACTCACTGCTGGGGGGCGGTGGAGAGAGGGGGGAGGGGAGGGTGGCGGGGGAAGAAATCTGGAAGAGAGGAGGGGCAGGACATCAGTCTGAAGAAGGATCTCGACCCGAAACGTCACCCATTCCTTCTCTCCAGAGATGCTGCCCGTCCCGCTGAGTTACTCCAGCATTTTGTGTCCATCGGTGGGTGGGCAGGGCAAAGCAAGGTCAGTAACAGCTGCTACTAGCTGGTATTGGTTGATCATTGTCACGTGTACCGAGGGACAGTGAAAAGCTTTAGTTTCCAAATTAAATCAGATCATACTGTACATGAGTGCAGTCAAGCGACAGAGACGCACAACAGGTAAAGAGAAAAATATCAGCAGATAGAATATAGATTTACAGCATTCCAGTGTAACAATTACAGAGAAAAAGTGCAGTGTCCACAATGAAGGTAGGTTGGAAGATTGGGACTACCCCCTGATTCATGGGCGGGCTGTTCACCAGACTGATAACTGAGGGGAAGAAGCTGCTCCGGACTCTGGCGGTGCCAAGTGGGAGAGGGGAGAAGACGGAATGACCGGGGCGAGAATGGCCCTTGATTACGTTGGCTGCTCTCCTGAGGCAGTGTGAAGAGTAGATGGAATCAATGGTGGGGCGTCTGGGCTGTTGGATGGACTGGGCTACACCCACAATTCTCTGCAATTTCTTGTGGTCTTGGGCAGAGCTGTTCCCAAACCGAGCTGTGATGCAACTCGACAGCATGCTTTCTACGGTCCATCTGTAGAAGTCAATTCTAAATGTTAACAAGCCAATGAGGATATAAAAAAGAATTCACATTTGGAATTGTTACATATTCACTATTTTGTGAAGTATTCTGCAAATTCTTATTAATTCCATTCTGCTGTTTAAAATGTTTAGCAGATGATATAGAAATGTAACGTGACGATTATCTCCCAATTCATAGCTTGAACATAGAGCATAGAAAGTACAGCTCAGGGACAGGCCCTTCGGCCCACAATGTCTGTGCGGAACATGATGCTAACCTAAACTAATCACATCTGCCTACATACGATCCATATCCCCCTCCATTCGCAGCATATCATGCGCCCATCTATAAGCCTCTTAAATAATCAAAAGTCACTATAGTATCTGCCTCCAGCACCACTCCAGGCAGCGCGTTCCAGGCACTCAACACCGTTGGTGTTAAAAAAAACGTGTTCCACTCTTCTCCTTCAAACTTTGCTCCTTTCACCTTAAAGCTACAGTTTGCCCTCTAGTTTTCAACATTTTCACGCAGGGATAAAGATTTTGACTGTCCAACCTCTCTATAGCTAATGGCCACTAATCCCGGATAATTGTTGTGGCCTTCTGCATCAGTGTTAGAGTGAAGCTTCAGATCAGTTCACTTTCGTTCAGTTTATTGTCACGTGCGCTGAGGTACAGTGAAAAGCTTTAACCAGTCAGCGGAAGACAATACATGATTACAATCGAGCCTCTTACAGTGTACAGATACATGATGAGGGATTAACGTTTAGTGCAAGGTAAAGCCAGCAAAGTCCGATCAAGGGTAGTCCGTGGCTCACCAATGAGGTAGATAGTAATTCAGCACCGCTCTCTAGTTGTGGTCGGATGGTTCAGAGTTAACACAATCAAAATCATTCTCTTTGGTTGCATATCCGAGATGTTACTTGTTCTTTTGCTGATTTCTTATTTTCCTTTGGGTCCTAGAAATGGCAGCTTCACTCTGGTAGTCTCTTTATTTGTTTAAGTTGCCTTCTGGAAAGTCCTGTTCAATTTGAACCAATGTTCCATTTGTCAGCCTCCAGTGTCCGTGTGCAGTGAAAGCTGTCGGCCTGGCACCAGGAAGGGGATCAAACAAGGAGAGCCCATTTGTTGCTTTGATTGCATTCGATGCGCAGATGGCGAGATCACCAATAAAACCGGTGAGTTACATTAGTCTCCATTTCTCTTGTCATAGAATCGCGTCACGGAAACAGACCTTTCGTCCCAAGATGCCGCATCTGGGTTAGTCCCATTTGCCCACGTTTGGTCCGCATCCCTCTAAACCTTAGATAAACACAAAGTGCTGGAGTAATTTAGTAGGACAGGCATCATCTCTGGAGAAAAAGCATGGGTGACGTATCGGGTCATTCATCTAAACCTTTCCTATCCATGTACTTGTCCAAATGTCTTTTGAATGTGGTTATAATACCTGCCTCAACTACCTCCTCTGGCAACTCTTTCCATATATCCAGCATCCTCTGTGTGAAAAGAATTGCCCCCCCCCCCAGGTTCCTATTAACCCTTTCCCCTCTCACCTTAAACCCATGCCCTCTGTTTCTTGATTACCCTACTGATGCTGTATCCTTAAAACTGAGAGCAAAGCAACACAACACATCAATGAGTGAATGAATGAGTTTGTTGGCCAAGTATTCACATACAAGGAATTTGCGTTGGTGCTCCGCCCACAAGTGACAAGATGACATACAGTGACAGTTAGGAATGACACATATAGGACTTTATTCAACCTTATGCAAAGGACTTTATTCCTTGGGATGCAGGAGGTCAAGGGGTGATCTAATAGAGGTGTATGAAATCATGAGGGTAACAGATAGGGTGAATGCACAGAGTCTTTTACACAAAGGGTGGTGGGTGTTTGGAACGAGCTGCCAGCAGAGGTAAAGGCGGCTGATACTATAACAATATTCAAAAGACATTTGGACAAGTACATGGACAGGTACTATCACGATACTTAAAGACATTTGGACAAGCAAGGGATATGGGCCAAACGCAGGCAGGTGGGAGTTGTGTAGATGGGCATTTTGGTTAGAATGGGGAGGTTGGACCAAAGAGCCAATCTATAGTTTTAGTTATAGTTTAGACCGCTCTGGAGTTGTTAATAGTGGTTGATAGCATGGTTATGTTGCCTGATACCATCAGGGAATAAACTGTCCCTGAAACTGGAGGTGTGCGTTTTCACACTTCTGCACCTCCTGCTTGATGCGAGAGGGGAGAAGAGGGAGTGACCTGTCCTTGATTATGCTGCTGGCCTTGCCGAGGCAGCGTGAGGTGTAGATGGAGTCAATGGAAGGGACGTTGGTTTGTGTGATGGTCTGGGCTGCGTCCACAACTCGCGGTAATTTCTTGCGGTCTTGGATGGAGCTGTACCCAAACCGTGCTGCGATGCATCCCGATCAACTGCTTTCTACACCGCATCTGTAGAGGTTGGTGAGACTCTATGATGCTGTTTCCAGGATTGGTCATCTTAGATGTACTTGGGAAGGGTTATGGGCCTGTCCCACTTAGGCTATTTTTAGGCGACTGCCGGCGACTGTCATAGTCATAGCAGGTCGCCGTAAAACCCACGACTGGACCCCCCCCCCCCCCCCCTTCGACATAAAATTTGAAATTTAATTATTACTTTAACAACAAAAAAAATTGAAGTCAGCACCGGCGACAACCTACGTCACCTGGCAACAACTGCGACAGCACCTACGTCAGGAGAAGTCAAGCTACGCTCATTGGCGTGAAACCCACGGTCGCCGATTGTCGCTGAAAAATTTTCAACATGTTGAAAATCCAGCGGCGACCAGAAAGACGCTACGATTCTTTGGGCGATTGTGGAGACGATTCACGACCATACAGCCTAGCCGCCTGTAGTTGCCTAAAAATAGCCTAAGTGTGACAGGCCCTTATGCACATTATAGGGAATCACTAGTGCACCATCGGACTAAGTATGAACAAAGTAATGGATGTGTTTTTGTCAAAATATGTAATTTGATTTTGATGTTCATTAACAGATTCGAGAGAATGCATTCAGTGCCCTGAAGATTACTGGTCAAATGCAAAGAGGGATGAATGCGTGCATAAAGTGATTGAATATCTCGGCTACAATGATCCTCTGGGCATAGCATTAATTGCATTGTCCGTATTTGGGGCTTGCATTTCTTTAGCCGTGGCTATAGTTTACATTGTCCGTAAAGACACGGCCCTTGTGCAGGCTAACGACTGTGGGCTGAGTTTAGTGCTGTTGTTTTCACTTGTTATCTGCTTTCTCAGCTCCGTCGTATTTGTGGGTCTGCCCATGGCGTGGTCTTGCATGACACGCCAGGTCCTCGTTGCTGTCAGCTTTGCTGTCTGTCTTTCCTGCATGTTGTCCAAGGCCGTGAACCTGATGCTCATAGCCAAGGCTGACAGAGCCGAGGGGGGACGGGGAAAACAATTGGGTCCTCATCAGCAACGAATGCTTACGTTGGTTTCGGTCCTGTGTCACGCCTGCCTGTGTGCAGCTTGGCTCCTCATCTTCCCCCCTTACCCTGTCAAGAACACACTGTCCCAAAACATCAAAATCATTATGGAATGCAACGAGGGCTCTGTTGCATTTCTGTGTTGCGCGTTAGGCTACGATGCATTGCTGGCTGCAGTCTGCTTCTTCTTTGCATTCACTGCGCGCCAAATGCCCGACAACTTTAATGAAGCCAAGTTCATGACCTTCGCCCTGCTTGTCTTTTTTATCGTTTGGATTTCTTTCATCCCAGCCTACTTAAGCACCCGGGGTAAATACATGGTGGCCGTAGAAATGTTTGCCATTCTAGCTTCTGGTTTTGGCTTGCTGGCTTGCCTTTTTGTTCCCAAGTGTTACATTATCGTACTGAAGCCCGAGAGGAACACAGAGGAATTAGTTAAGGGCATCACTAGTAACCGGGAAAAGAGCTCCCCGTCAACCACGCAGTCAGTCTCAGTCTCCGCTGTCAGCACTGCCTGTTCAACCGTAACGCTCAATAACTAAACCTGTCTTTCAGACAGTCTGTTTGTATTGCTAGACTTTTTTGCTGCTTGAATATGCATTATTAAAGCCCTAAATCATTTAAGAAAGCTATAGATTATATATTCTACATATAAAATGCCAGTGCCTTATATTTTAATAATGTAATTTATGCAATGTTTAATTCTTAATCTTTGTCTAATCTCTGACCAATACTGCAAATATGTAATGATCTGATTCTGAGGAAGTTCACCTTAAACTCAATGCTGGATTCATGAACTGTATTTCATGTTTTTAGGCTAAAACAAAGTAAACTTATTTTGCTTAACATGCTTTGTAAGCTTCCAGTACTTTTTTTCACATTGGTTGCTGAGGTCGGATAGTTGTGCACTGCTAGCGGTGCTGGCTCGAAGGGCCGAATGGCCTCCTCCTGCACCTATTTTCTATGCTAATGGATCCATGTCACCGGTAAAATACAATAACAAAAGGGAGTGTGCGGGAAGGTAGACAAAAGTGCTGGAGAAACTCAGCGGGTGCGGCAGCATCTATGGTGCGAAGGAGATAGGAATGCTGGTTTACACTGAAGATGGACCCAAAGTGCAGGAGTAACTCAGCGGGTCAGGCAGCATCTCTGGAGAAAAGGAATAGGTGACGTTTCAGGTTGAGACCCTTCATCAGACATTTAAAACAATAATCCCTGGTCCTCTTGCTAACTTCAACCCAAAAAAATAAATAGCACCTCACATTTAGCTTGGGTAGCATACAACCCAAGGGCATGAATATTGATTACTCTAACTCCAAGTAATCCTTACATTCCCAGTCTCTCCGTCCCTCTCCCACCCTAGTCTTGCAAATATTTTTTAAAAAGGAGTCCGGTGAAGGGTCTCGGCACGAACCGAAACGCAACTCTAACCCATTCCTTTTCCCCAGAGATGCTGCCTAACGAGCTTCGCTGTTATTCCAGCATTTTCGGATTATGTAAAACAGAAGACATTCATTGATTTTAAAAGACTGGGCAATGTTCAATACCAAATGTTTTTCATTTGTGGTTAGCACTCAACTATAAACCACTTCAAAACAAACATCGCGCTGACTTCCCATCCATGGTGCAAACTCTAGCGATTGAGTGTTTTGTGTAACACTTCATAATCCTTAAACCATTCTCTTCCTGTCTGAGTGTTCCAGGAATATTGGCTCCTGGCTCATTATCAAGTTTAGAAAATTGCCCGTCAGCCAAACGACAGTCATGAAACTAAAATTATAACTCCACACAGCCATATGACCCAGGTGTATGGCTCTTATTCAAACAATTTTAATCTGCTCACATTTCCAGAATATTTCAGTCAGTTCAGAGGTAGAATCATGTGTTATAAAATAATTAAACCTATGATAAAAATTACCTGGTGTCCTTGACTGCTCAACAATTCAAGAACGCTCTGCGACAAATGATTTCTCATTAAAACTTGGAGCAAATTGAGTTCTGAGTGAGTTATTCAATGTGGCGTTCGTCTGGGTATGATCTCAGCTGCTATGTTATGATCACACCCAAGAACATTTCCAAATTGAGCTTCAAGAACCCCACGTGGCTGCAATATCCACAGCCAGCACCGGCACCGGAGGATGCATCGCAAACTAGTCACGGGTCAAGAGACAAGAGTGTTTTATTGTCATTCGCGACAGATTGAACAATGAAATTCTTACTTGCAGCGGCACAACAGAATATGTAAACATAGTACACCGCTTCTTTTCGCGTCCATCTCGTTACAAATGTTGATCTCGCTGCCGTCGTCCGTCCTGAAAAGGACGCAAGCTTCCGGCGACAATCATTGGAAGCCATCACTTGTCGCAATAGATGATGGCGGTCAGCAGAATTAGCTCGGGGTACTTCCAGCTTCCAGCCCCGCGACGTGGACGCTTCTGCTATGGGGCCACGTAGTACACTGTAAACAATGTAATAAATGAGAAAAAAAGTTCAGTGTGTATATATATACACATACTCACACATACCTACATTATATACACACACGTATATACACACCCGCACACACGTACACATATGTACGCATAGAAAACAATAATAATAGTGCAATAATAATAATAATAATAGTCTATGTAGTTCAAAGCTTAATGAAGACTGATGGGTGTCGGGAATAAGCTGTTCATGAACTATTCCCATGTTACACGATCACTGACACTGAATGAATATCTGTGTGAAACAATGAACAACTCCAAATTAGGGTGCAAGTCACACACCGGCCTGACTTGACTGGATCTTGTTCCTTCATTGTCACCGGCCCGGAGTCCACCAGCATTAAAATGATGGGCAGTTTAGACAGGGTAGACAGTCAGAACCATCTTCCCAGAATGGAATAATCAAATACTAGAGGGCATGGGTCTAAGCTGAGAGGGGCAAAATTTAAAGGAGATGAGCGGGTTTTTTTACACAGTGTCGTGACTGAGGTAATTATAATAGTGGCGTTTAAAAGACTTTTGGAAAGTCATGTGGATATGCAGGGAACGGAGGGATAGGGTATAATTGCAGGTAGATAACAGATAGTCATGGCATTATGTACGGCACGGACATTGTTTGAGTTTGTGTTTAGTTTCTTGTCACGGGGTACAGTGAAAAGCTTTTGTTGCGTGCTAACCAAACAGTGGAAAGACAATACATGATTACATTTGAGCCGTAGTGGGCTGAAGGGCCTGTTCTTGTGCTGTACTGCTCCAAGTCCTGTTGCGGGAATACCTTCATTACATGGATGGTAGACAAAAATGCTGGGGCAACTCAGTGGGTGAGGCAGCATCTAGGGAGCGAAGGAATAGGCGACGTTTTGGGTCGAGACCCTTCTTCAGACGCAATTCAAGATGAAGCCACAGGACCTGGCATGGGATACTTTGTGGGGGGGAGGAAGAACAGTCGGCCTTGGGGAACTGCCATGAGGTGGGGGTGGGGGGGGGGGGGAGAGAACAAGGGTGCACCTGGCGTGGGATACTTTGTAACATTGTCAACACCCTTTATGTGGCGGTTACTTGCATACCTTGGGTATGTAAGCAAAGAATTTCACTGTGACAATAAGGTATTCCGTTCAATTCAACAGAGAGGAGTGGGTGGCGGGCAGTGTGCTCCTCAGGTCTCTTTTAAATCTTTTCCCTCTCACCTCAAACCTACGCCCTCTAGTTGCATTCTTCTCTAGTTCTGGACTAGAGAAGAATCCTGTGACCAGAGAAGAAGGCTCTGAAGAAAGGTCTCGACCCGAAACATCACTCATTCCTTCTCTCCAGAGATGCTGCCTGCCCCGCTGAGTTACTCCAGCTTTTTGTGTCTGTCCTGTGACCATAGACCTTATCAACGCCTCTCCTGATTTTGTATACCTCTATAGGTTACCTCCAAGCCTCCTACGCTCCAGGGAATAAAAAATATCCCAGCAAAATCCATCTTCTCCTTAAAACAAGTCCAGATAACGTCCAGGTGAATCTTCTCTGTACATCTTAATGACGTCCTTCCCATAGCAGGGTGACCCGAACTGCACACAGTACTTGAGGCGTGGTCTCACCAATGACTTGTACAGCTGTGGAATAACATTACAACTCCTGCATTCAGTCCACTTACCAATGAAGACAAGCATGCCAAACACCTTCATCACCATCCTGTCTTCCTGTCTTGACACTTTAAGTGGACTGTACACCTTGGTCATTCTGCATTGGAACACCTTCCAGGGCTCTACCATTTAGTTTTATAGATACAGCATGGAAACAGGCCCTTTGGCCCGCTGAGTCCACTCCGACCAACAATCACCTGTACACACTAGTTCCACCCTACAATCTCGGGACAATTTAGTGAAGCCACTTGACCTGTGAACCCGCACATCTTTGGAGCGTGGGGAAAGGAAGGAACGGGGTACTGATTGGGGATGATCAGCCATGATCACAGTGCTGGTTCGAAGGGCCAGATGGCCTACTCCTGCATATATTGTCTATTGTCTATTGTCTATTGAACCCGAAGCACCCGGTGAAAATCCACGCGGTCGTGTGGAGAATGTACAAACTCCGTACAGACAGCACCTGTAGTCAGGATCGAACCCTGGGCCTCTGGTGCTGTGAGGCAGTAACTCTACCACTGCGCCACCGTGCCGCCCCTCCTGCCCTGGCCAAAAGTCCACTGACCAAAATGCCACCTCACAATTGTCAGAGTTAAATTCCATCTGCCGATCTTTGGCCCATCTTCCGAAATGATCTAGAACCAATTGCGAACTTTGATATCCTTCCTCACTGTCCATCAATTTTAGTGTCATCCACTAATCTAATAACCACCTTCAATCCATTGTCATCCAAATTGTAAATGTATATCAAGTTCAACAATGACATTCTCGCTTTGCTTCAGCACAACAGAACATAGTAGGCATTGCTTTAAAAAAAAACAGATCAGTGTGTCCATATACCATTATATAGGTAAATACATACATGAATAATGAAACTGATAAAGTGCAAATATCAGACAATGGATTATTAATGTTCAGAGTTTTGTCCGAGCCAGGTTTAATAACCTGATGGCTGTGGGGAAGTAGCTATTCCTGAACCTGGTTGTTGCAGTCTTCAGGCTCCTGTACCTTCTGCATGAACGTAGCAGGGAGATGAGTGTGTGGCCAGGATGGTGTGGGTCCTTGATGATACCTTTTTGAGGCAGCGACTGCGATAAATCCCCTCGATGGAAGGAAGGTTAGAGCCGATAATGGACTGGGCAGTGTTTACTACTTTTTGTAGTCTTTTCCTCTCCAGGGCGCTCAAGTTGCCGAACCAAGCCACGATGCAACTGGTCAGCAAGCTCTCTACTGTGCACCTGTAGAAGTTAGAGAGAGTCCTCCTTGACAAACCGACGCTCCGTAATCTTCTATAGTCATGATTGTTTTATTGTCCTGTATCCCCAACCAAAATAATGGATTCGGTATTGAAGATAGACACAGAATGCTGGAGTAACTCAGCCGGTCGGGCAGCATCTCTAGGGAAAAGGAATAGGTGGTGTTTTGGGTCGGAAGCCTTCTGCAGACAGATTCTTCTGAAATCTTAAATATTGAGATTACTGTCTTTCAGTATCTTATAGATTTTATAGAAACATATAAAATTATCAAGCGATTGGATAGGAACAATGTTCCCCATGTTGGAGGAGTCCAGGACCAGGGGTCACAGTTTAACAATAAGAGGTTGGCCATTTAGGACTGAGATGAGGAAAAACGTTTTCACCCAGAGAGTTGTGAATCTGTGGAATTCTCTGCCACCGAAGGCATTTGAGACCAATTCACTGGATGTTTTCAAGAGAAAGATG
The DNA here is from genome assembly GCA_035221665.1 of Okamejei kenojei. Lineage (NCBI taxonomy): Eukaryota > Metazoa > Chordata > Chondrichthyes > Rajiformes > Rajidae > Okamejei > Okamejei kenojei. The sequence goes on from CM069144.1 coordinate 7,714,149, forward strand.
GATATAACTCTTAAAGCCCTGTCCCACGGTACGAGTTCATTCCAAGAGCTCTCCCGAGTTTGCCTTGATTCGAACTCGGAGATTTACGGTAATGGCCGCTCGTCGGTACTCGGGGCTCTCGTGGACATTTTTCAACGTGTTGAAAAATCTTCACGTGTTTTCCCGTGCTTACCTGCCGTTAGCGAGTCTTCCCGATTACCTGCCGCTAGCGTTACGAGCCGCTAAGAGACGTCCCCGAGCTCCGACGTACCCGCTACGTTCATTCTCCGTGCTTACCACAAGTTTGATTTTTTTTAAATGCGGGAGAGCTCTTGGAATGAACTCGTACCGTGGGACAGGGTATTAGGGCTAATGGAATCAAGGGATATGGGGAGAAAGCAGGAACGGGGCACTGATTTTGGATGATCAGCCATGATCATATTTTATGGCAGTGCTGGCTCGAAGGGCTGAATGGCCTACTCCTGCTCCTATTTTCTATGTTTCTATCTTTCGATGTTTCATGGTGATCACAAGTTAGTAATAAAGACCACTGACGCTGTGGTGAACTGGTCTCCTGAGATCACTGCTGTGTGACAGCTTTTTAATATGCTGGCCCAGTGAATGTTGGCAGCACTGACAATTGACTGGGGCTGTGCTATTAATGGAACAGAATGTCAGGCTTCATCGCTGTCGACACGCCTGAGAAAGTTGCGTGAATGAACGGGCTGGAGTAGCGGCCATCCCAGGCAGCCATCCCAGCTCCCATACAACACCAGGGCCGGGCTTGTCTTCATAAATCCCAGGGAACTGTGTCATAGAGAGGTAAGTCCAGAACTTCCCACAAATGTCTGCTTCATCTACAGAGCGTGGGGCATTATTCAGATTTAACCATTGCCTTTGCCTGCTCCTGTTCAGAATGTGGGATTGTGCCAGGAGTAGATTGTGAGTTGTGCTTTACTTGTCAACAGGCAGCAACATTCAAAACGTATTTTATTTAAGGATTTTACTGTATATGTATCAACACTTTGGAGATAAATGTCCTGGTTTTAGCCTGGCATCAATTATAGAAAAACTATTTTAATCGTCTAATTGTTGTTCACTCATACTGGCTGATGAAGATGACATGAACTCTTTCTGTGGAACACAAAGTGCTGCAGTAGCTCAGCACTATGAACAAGCCTTCCACCACAGCAAAGAATGCTGCGATGGATGTGTGTGTTAAATCTTATTGTGTATTGTGTGTTCTTTTTACGTGTATCGCTGCTGGCACATTCATTTCACTGCATCTTCTTGTGTATGTGACGAATAAAATTGATCTCCTCCTGAGATGCTGCCTGACCCGCTGGGTTACTCTTGCACCTTGAGTTCTATGCACGGATCCAGCATCTGCAGTCCCTTGTGTCTCCATTAATTGATCTTAACTATTGACATCAGTCATATCATTAAGTAAGATACCTGTGACATCGCCAGTGTGTGTTGAAGTAAGGATTTACAATCTAATTATGCTGGAGTGAATATTAGATTATGAATATTGATTTGAATATAGACTTGCTTATAGAAACTTACAAAATCTTAAGGGGTTGGACAGGCTAGATATGTGACAAGGGGTCACAGCTTAAGGGACTTTTTTCACACAGAGAGTGGTGAGTCTCTGGAACTCTCTGCCACGCCAGTTCATTGGCATGTGGCCCTTGTGGCTAAGGGGATCAGAGGGTATGATACTCAGGATATATTGAATTGCAGGCTCGAAGGGCTGAATGGCCTACTCCTGCACCTAATTTCTATGTTTCTATGTTTCTATAGACACAAAACGCTGGATTAACTCAGCGGGCCAGGCAGCATCTCTGGAGAGAAGGAATGGGTGACGTCTGGTAGAAAGGGGAACAAGAGATATAGACGGTATTGAGGAGAAAGGAATGGTCGATAGGCAAAAAGTAACGATGATTAAGGAGATGGACACACAATGGTCCATTGTTGGCTGTGGGATAGGTGATAACGAGTATACAGACTAAGGAACTCAACAGGATGACAGTAATACTAGTACGATGACTAGGGTGGGGGAGGGAGGGAGGGAGGGAGGGAGGGAGTGGGGGTGAAAGGGTTACTTGAAGTTAGAGATATCAATATTCATGCCGCTGGGTTGCACGCTACCCAAGCTATAGTATTGCGCTAATTACTTTGTGGTTCTTCCCTAAGCTGAACATTGCCTGGTGCCTTGGTGACCAGAGCATAAGATCAAAACACACGGTGGCGCAGCGGTAGAGTTGCTGCTTTATTGCGCTTGTAGCGCTGGAGACCCGGGTTCGATCCCAACCACGGGTGCTGTCTGTACGGAGTTTGTACATTCTCACCGTGACCCCCGTGGGTTTACTCCGATATCTTCGGTTTCCTCCCACACTCCAAAGACGTACAGGTTGGAGGTAAATGGGCTTGGTAAATGTAAAACTTGTCCCTAGCGTGTGTAGGAGAGTGTTAATGTGCTGGTCGGCGCGGACCCAGTGGGCTGTTCCCGCGTTGTGTCTCTGTACCTCTAAACTAAATAAGAGACAAAACTCCCATATTCTGCGTTCTCGGTAATGCATGGCTCAGCATTGACTGCACCTAACGGCTGCTGTGTCTGCCGGCAGCACTATGTCAACACAATATCGCCGGAGAATATATAACTCATCTGTTTAGGTTTTGTTTTATTACAGCCAGGTGTACCGAGATACAGAGAGAAGCTTTCTTTCACACGCTATCCAATCAAGTCAGACAGTACTATCACGAACCAAGGGGACATAGGTTTATGGTGAGGGGGGGGAAGGTTTTATCGGAACCTGAGATGCAGCTTCATTACACAAAGGGTCGTAGGTATATAGAACGAACTACCAGAGGAGGGAGTTGAGGCAGATACCATCACAACATTTAAAACACATTTGGATTGGTACATAGATAGGATAGGTTTAGAGAAATACTGGACCAATTTCAGACCCGTTAGGTCTGCTCCCCCAATGCACCCGTTCCCTACCCGTAGCCCCCACGGGAGGCGTGGTCCTCCAACTCAAGCCGTTCCCGAAAATAAGTGAAGCTGATCACTGCTAGCCGGCCCATTGTGACATCATCAGTTGAAGCTGGTCGTTTTTAATTCAAAGTCTTTTGATTTTTTAAACTTTAGTCAGTCATAAGTTGAGAAATAAAGCTTAAAATGTTCCGTGAAGGTGATCTCTGCCTAGAGGGGAAAAAGGTGAATCAAAATATGTAAAAATCTTGTGAAAGTTGACATTTCTAAAGCGTTAATCGTGAATAACTTGTCAAATAGAGGATGAAATCTTCAGTGAAGCTGATCACTGCAAGCCAAGCCATTGTGACGCCATCAGTTGAAGCTGGTCGTTTTAAATTCCAAGTCTTTTGATTTTAATCAGTAATGAGTCGAGAATAAGTCGAGAAATAAAGCATAAAATGTTCAGTGAAGGTGCTCTCTGCCTCGAGGGGAAAAATGTTAATCAGAATATGTAAAAATGTAATTGTTACCGCGTGGTGTTTTTGCGAAGATGTAAAGACAATCTTCGTTGTACACACGTTGTACACACGTACAAGATCGGACTTTTATTAAATATATGATATGATATGATATGATATGATATATGATATGATATGATATGATGGGCTAAACGCAGGTAGGTGGGACCAGTGTAGATGGAGCATGTTGGCCGGCAGGGGCAAGTTGGGCTGAAGGGCCTGCTTCACTGTATGACCACTCTATGATTATACATAAATACAATCAAGCCAAAGTCAAGGACAGTTGGTACAGCAAAAGGGAAAGATACAGAGTGCGGGATATAGTTCTCGGCATTGCAGTGCGACAGTGCTATGTCCACAATGAGGTTGCGGTCAGGGTCCCAGTGTTGCATTTCATATTCTTCCAGGTTGCACTTAATCTCTCATAGTCTACACAAAATGTATATTTCCTGTAGCTGTGAGAGGTTTTCCTTTCATCACTCTTCTGTCCTGTTTGTTGCATTCTCAATACTTCAATAGTTCTTTATTTCCACATATACCGAGGTACATACATAATGCAAAAAAATAATGTCACTATACCCCAGTACATGTGAAAATAATGAACCATTGAGAAGTATTGCCACAGATAAGCACAATCTTAGATTAAGTACAAAGTGTTTCAAAATAGTCCGCTGAGACAATACACAAGGGTTGCAAGGTTTTAGCACCGTTTTCAAAGTAGCTTTAGGTGCAGCTGGCCATAAGGGCACGTAGCCTTGGCGACGGAGTTGAGTCGTTCTGGCCAAACGCAGTTGGTAAGCGTCCTCCACCGCTGCTCCTCCATTCTGGTTTAGTTGAGTTTAGTTTAATGTCACGTGTAGCGAGGTACAGCGAAAAGCTTTTTGTTTGATCAAGTCACATTGAGCTTCTGAAGTGAAGCCATTGAGTGAAGTCCCTGGCGTCCATCCCAGCAACCTTGTCAGATTCCACCTCCCCAATAACTCTCTCCATTTCCTCCGCTTCAGTCAGTATCTCGCCACCGGGGTGTATTTATTTTGAAATTAACTACTTTGACCGATCGCAGCAGCCTTTTACAAGGTTATTCCCTTATCATCAAGACTTTATCCTGCACTAAACGTTATTCAAGTTATTTCTTTCATCATGTATCTGTACACGGTTGTAATCATGTATTGTCTTTCCGTGACAATAAACTAAACTGAACCTAACCTGAGGAACTTTAAGAGAGGATTTCTAGCAGTCTGCTGAAGTTAAATACAATTAATCCATAATAAAATAGAGATACGAGGAACTGCAGATGCTGGTTTACAAAAACCCCCCACAAAGTGCTGGAGTAACTCAGCAGGTCAGGCAGCATCTCTGGATAACGTGGATAGGTGATGTTTTAGGTAGGTACCAATAGACAGTAGACAATAGACAATAGGCGCAGGAGTAGGCCATTCGGCCCTTCGAGCCAGCACCACCATTCAATGTGATCATGGCTGATCATCCACAATCAGTGCCCCGTTCCTGCCTTCTCCCCATATCCCCTGACTCTGCTATCTTTAAGAGCCCTCTCTCTTGAAATTATCCAGAGAACCGACCTCCACCGCCTCTGAGGCAGAGATTTCCACAGACTCACAACTCTCTGTGTGAAAAAGTGTTTCCTCATCTCCGTTCTAAATCGCTTACCCCTTATTCTTAAACTGTGCCGCCTGGTTCTGGGCTCCCCCAACATCGGGAACATGTTTCCAGCCTCTAGCGTGTCCAAGCCCTTAACAATCTTATTCAGACTTCAGACTGGGTCTTCTTCAGACTGGGTCAAAATCCACAGTATTCAATAATTAATTGTGGGGACGGGAGTACTGGGCGAGAAAGGGTGCAGACAAAGGTCAAGGGTGTTTTATCGTCATGTGTCCCAGATAGAACAATTAAATTCTTACTTGCTGCAGCACAATAGAATATGTAATCAATAAATAATATGATAAACGAGAGAGAGAGAGAGTGATAAAACAAAGTTCAATGTGTGTATATACACATACTCATAGTTTATATATATATATATATATATATATATATATATATTTATATATATATATATACTCACACGTGCATACATACTCAAAAAAACAAACAATAACAGTGCAATAATAATAATAATAACAATAATAATAGTCTATTGTATTTCAGAGCTTATGAGGTTGTAGTGTTTAATAGCCTGAACCTGGCCGTTACAGTTCTCAGGCTCCTGTACCTTCTTCCTGATGGCAGGGGTGAGATGAGTGTGTGGCCAGGATGGTGTGGGTCTCTGATGATGTTGGCTGCCTTTTTGAGGCAGTGACTCCGATAAATCCCTTCAATGGTGGGGGGGTCAGAGCCGGTGATGGACTGGGCAGTGGTCACAGCTTTTTGCAGTCTTTTCCGCTCCTGAGGCAATGATGAGCAGCAGTCTTTGCAACTTCAGAAGGAAGTTCAGTTTAGTTTATTGTCACATAGAAACATAGAAATTAGGTGCAGGAGTAGGCCCTTCGGCCCTTCGAGCCTGCACCGCCATTTGATATGATCATGGCTGATCATCCAACTCAGTATCCCGTACCTGCCTTCTCTCCATACCCCCTGATCCTTTTAGCCACAAGGGCCACATCTAACTCCCTCTTAAATATAGCCAATGAACTGGCCTCAACTACCCTCTGTGGCAGAGAGTTCCAGAGACTCACCACTCTCTGTGTGAAAAATGTATTTCTCATCTCGGTCTTAAAGGATTTCCCCCTTATCCTTAAGCTGTGACCCCTTGTCCTGGACCTCCCCAACATCGGGAACAATCTTCCTGCATCTAGCCTGTCCAACACCTTAAGAATTTTGTAAGTTTCTATAAGATCCCCTCTCAATCTCCTAAATTCTAGAGAGTATAAACCGAATCTATCAAGTCTTTCTTCATAAGACAGTCCTGCCATCCCAGGAATCAGTCTGGTGAACCTTCTCTGCACTCCCTCTATGGCAATAATGTCCTTCCTCAGATTTGGAGACCAGAACTGTACGCAATACTCCAGGTGTGGTCTCACCAAGACCCTATACAACTGAAGTAGAACCTCCCTGCTCCTATACTCAAATCCTTTTGCTATGAAAGCTAACATACCATTCGCTTTCTTCACTGCCTGCTGCACCTGCATGCCTACTTTCAATGACTGGTGTACCATGACACCCAGGTCTCTGCATCTCCCCTTTTCCTAATCGGCCACCATTTAGATAATAGTCTGCTTTCCTGTTTTTGCCACCAATGGATAACCTCACATTTATCCACATTATATGCATCTGCCAAACATTTGCCCACTCACCCAGCCTATCCAAGTCATCCTTGCAGTCTCCTAGCATCCTCCTCACAGCTAACACTGCCCCCCAGCTTAGTGTCATCCTGCAAACTTGGAGATATCAATTCCCTCATCCAGATCATTAATATATATTGTAAATAGCTGGCGGTCCCAGCACTGAGCCTTGCGGTACCCCACTAGTCACTGCCTGCCATTGTGAAAAGGACCCGTTACTCCTACTCCTTGCTTCATGTTTGCCAGCCAGTTCTTTATCCACATCAATACTGAACCCCCAATGCCGTATGCTTTAAGTTTGTATACTAATCTCTTATGTGGGACCTTGTCGAAAGCCTTCTGGAAGTCCAGATATACACCACATCCACTGGTTCTCCCCTATCCACGCTACTAATTACATTCTCGAAAAATTCACAAGATTCGTCAGACATGATTTACCTTTCGTAAATCCATGCTGACTTTGTCCAATGATTTCACCACTTTCCAAATGTGCTGCTATCCCATCTTTAATAACTGACTCTAGCAGTTTCCCCACTACCGATGTTAGACTAACTGGTCTGTAATTCCCCGTTTTCTCCCTTCCTCCCTTCTTAAAAAGAGGGGTTACGTTTGCTACCCGCCAATCCTCAGGAACTACTCCAGAATCTAAAGAGTTTTGATCCACTAAGACTTATCTACTATTTATGCACCCAACAGCACTTCCCAGACTAACCTGGATTTCACTCAATTCCACCTTTGACCCGCGGTGACCCGCGGTCCCCTGCTATTTCCGGCAGATTATTTATGTCTTCCTTAGTGAAGACGGAACCGAAGTAGTTATTCAATTGGATCCGCCATACCCTTGTTCCCCATGATCAACTCACCTGTTTCTGACTCAAGGGACCTACATTTGTTTTAACTAATCTCTTTCTCTTCACATATCTATAAAAACTTTTGCAGTCAGTTTTTATGTTCCCTGCCAGATCATAATCTATTTTTCCTTTCCTAATTAAGCCCTTTGTCCTCCTCTGCTGGTCTCTGAATTTCTCCCAGTCCTCTGGTATGCTGCTTTTTCTGGCTACTTTGTACGCATCATCCTTTGCTTTGATACTATCCCTGATTTCCCTTGTTATCCACGGATGCACTACCTTTCCGTATTATTCTTTTGCCAAACTGGGATGAGCAATTTTTGTAGTTCATCCATGCAGTCTTTAAATGTCTTCCATTGCGTATCCACCGTCGACCCTTTTAGAATTGATTGCCAGTCAATCTTGGCCAATTCACGTCTCATACCCTCAAAGTTACCTTTCTTTAAGTTCAGAACCATTGTTTCTGAATTAACAATGTCACTCTCCATCCTAATGAAGAACTCGACCATATTATGGTCTCTCTTGCCCAAGGGGGCACGTACAACAAGACTGCTAACTAACCCTTCCTCATTACTCAATACCCAGTCTAAAATAGCCTGCTCTCCCGCTTTTGTTGCGTACTAACCAGCCAGCGGAAACACAATACACGATTACAATCGAGCCATTCGCAGTGTACAGATACATGTCAAGGGAATAATGTTTAGTGCGGAGTAAATCCAGCAAAGTCCAATCAAGGATAGTTTGAGGATCCCCAGTGAGACAGATAGTAGTTCAGGACTGCTCTCTGGTTGCGGTGGGATGGTTCAGTTGCCTGAATGCAACTTTGCAGAGTTAAATGTGAAGCACTGTTAGCGTTCATCAACTTCAAAGTCGGGACTGGAAAAATGTTTCTCTACCTTGGGATAACGTCTTGTGCATTAGAGAGCATTTGTGGACACAGGGGCATGCAGGTACACAAACAAAATAACAATGTGTAGACACAGATCAACCTTTTTAATTTATTTCATTACACATCGCCGCCCTTGGGAATGTATGTCACGTTCACCTGTTCAGTCCTGAGGCTTTTGTTTTTGCAAAATCACTGCAGCAGAAAGGGAACGGTTCATCCAGATTTGACAGAAAAATAGTTGTATCAGTTACGTTACTGGAGGTGCACCACCAATAATTCAGAATAAAGCTATCTGAAGAAAGAGGACTGTCAACTTTTTGAGTAAAGATAGGCATTAAGTGCTGGAGTAATTCAGCGGGTCAGGCAGCATCTCTGAAGAGAAGGAATGGGTGACGTTTCGCGTCAAGACCCTTCTTCAGACGTGACCCACCGGCGTGGGTCCGGACTGTCACCCATTCCTTCTCTCCAGAGATGCTGCCTGGCCCGCTGAATTACTCCAGCATCTTGTGCCTATCTTCAATTTAAACCAGCATCTGCAGTTCTTTCCTGCACATGAATAAGTGACATTTCGGGTCACCTTAGAAGTGTCTCGACCCAAAACGTCACCTATCTATGTCCTCCAGAGATGCTGCCTGACCAACTGAATCACAGCATTCTGTGTCCATCTTTGATATAAAACAGCATCTGCAGTTCCTTTGTATTACAATTTAACAATGAGCAGTTTGGAGCAAATTCTCACTAATTTTATAAGTATACTCACTTCCTGACCACAGACAAAGGATTTAAATAGTCCATTTTAAGAACAGCTGCTAATGATGCAAATAATTCTTCTTCAGTGTTCAGAATAAAGAGGTTTCCTTTTGAGCTCATTTATATTTTATTTCTTTAGTTTGATCAAGCATTCTGAGGAGTTTGATGGGATTTCAATCATCATTGAAAATAATGAATTCTCAAATGACCTTCCAGGTAAGAACCATTCAGTAGCTAAATTAAATATGTTTGGAAAAAAGTATCTTATTCAAAGGGGAAGCCAAAGGATTAAGGTGAGGTGCTTCCTTAACACCAGGTTGCATCCTGACCTCCGGTCCTGTCTGTGTGGAGTTTGTACGTTCTCCCTGTAATCGCGTGGGTTTCCTTCGCGTGCTCCAGTTTCCTCCCGCCTCCCGAACACATGCAGGTTTGTGGGTTAATTGTCCTCTGTAAAATTCCCTCTTGTGTGTAGGGAGGGAATGGATGAGAAAGTGGGATAACATGGAGCTAGGGAGCAGCTGATTGATAGTCAGTGTGGACTTGTTGGACCTGTTTCAATGCCCCATCACTTCACTTCACTTCACTTAACTAAACTAACTTGGTGTACCGAAGTGTGAAGAGGAGTCCTGATCTGAAACGTCATCTATCCATGTTCTCCAGAGATGCTGCCTGACCCGCTGAGTTGCTCCACCACCTTGTGTCTTTATTTGTAACCCAGCATCTGCCCGTTCCTTGCTCCTGCACTAGAACTTGGCTTGCTGCCTTGTTTACTTTTGCCTTTGGCAATTACACAGTGCTGCAGAATGCCAGTGGAACAGTTTCCCTCTCAGTTCATTTAGTGACAGAGCCCTGATTAGCCCAGGAGACATACAGAAGGAACATCATGAAATAAACATTCCTATTTGTGCTATTGCTGAAAATAAACTTTAAAACTGTGCAATTTGTTTTTTTTCAAAATTAATATGTCATGGTAGCCGAGATATGATAGTGGTGTTTAAGAGGCTTTAAGATAGGCACATGGATATGCAGGGAATGGAGGGATATGGATCATGTGCAGGCACAGATTAGTTTATCTTGGCATCGTATTTAGCACAGACATCGTGGGCCGAAGGGCCTGAACTCCATATAGACATTGCCAGAGGTCAGGATCGAACCGGGTCTCTGACGTAGTGAGCCAACAAAGTGCTGGAGTAACCCAGCGGGTCAGGCAGCAACTCTGGAGAAAAGGGATGGGTCACATTTTGGGTCGAGACCCTTCTTCAGACATATTCATATCCAGACAAGAGGCAGCAGATGGACACAGAGTGCTGGAGTAACTCAGCGGGTCAGGCAGCATCTCTGGAGAAAAAGGATGAGTGACGTTTCGCGTCAGGACCCTTCTTCTTCAGACTCTCGAGGCAGCTTCTCTTCTCTATGCTCGACTGATATATGTCCACAGTTCATGTCTAAGTGATTGGCATAATATCTTGTTTTACATAATGGCTTGCTCAATGTTCTTCTGATTTTCCTTCATCAGAGGATGGTGTCATTCTTTATTTGGAGAAATGCTTTCTGACTCATGGAGCGACTCAGCTGGGAGGTTTCTACTGAGGAAGCAAAGTGCCGTCACCATGATATACAGGTAATGGCCCTTCTTGTCAATATTGCAAAGTTCAGAGATAGCTCATGTCAGTGGTTGCAGGAATCTGGGAACCGAGGATCAGAAACGGAACTATGTAAAGCATGAATGAATAATGGCATGCACTTCAGTGACTTTAGACTTTTTAGAGGTACAGTGTGGATAAGGGCCCTTCAGTAGACCAAGTTCATGGCCACCAGTGATCACAATGGACAATAGACAATAGGTGCAGGAGTAGGCCATTCGGCCCTTCGAGCCAGCACCGCCATTCAATGTGATCATGGCTGATCATCCCCAATCTGTACCCCGTTCCTGCCTTCTGCCAATATCCTGTCTGCCATGACATGAGAATTAAGGGACAGAGGTTTCGGGGTAACGTGAGGGGGGAACCTCTTTACTCAGAGGGTGGTGGCTGTGTGGAATGAGCTTCCAGCAGAAGTGGTGGAGGCAGGATCGATTTTAACATTTAAGAGTAAAGTGGATAGGTATATGGACGTGAAGGGAATGGAGGGGTATGGTCTGAGTGCAGGTAGATGGGACTAGGGGAAAACAAATGGTCGGCACGGACTGGAAGGGCCGAGAGGGCCTGTTTCCGTGCTGTAATTGTTATATGGTTATATGGTTATCCCCTGACTCCACTATCTTTAAGAGCCCTATCTAGCTCTCTCCTGAAAGTATCCAGAGAACCGGCCTCCACCGGCCTCTCGAGGCAGAGAATTCCACAGACTCACCACTCTCTGTGTGAAAAAGTGTCTCCTCATCTCCGTTCTAAATGGCTTGCCCCTTATTCTTAAACAGTGGCCCCTGGTTCTGGACTCCCCCAACATCGGGAACATGTTACCTGCCTCTAGCGTGTCCACACCCTTAATAATCTTATATGTTTCAATAAGATATCCTCTCATCCTTCTAAACGCCAGAGCACTGCACAAACTCACCCCGTGCACTGGCACTATCCTACACACACGAGGAACAATTTACATTTTACACAAGCCAACTAACCTACAGACCTGTACATCTTTGAAGTGTGGGAGGAAACCAGAGCACCCGGAGAAAACCCACGCGGTCACGATGAGAGCGTACAAACTCCGTGCAGGCAGCACCCGTAGTCAGGATCGAACCCGGGTCTCTGGTGCTATTTAGGCAGCAACTCTCCCACTGCACCACCTTGCCGCCCTGTAGATGAGTAGAAAATTGAGCTGGGCTGCAAATACACCATTACATTTGGGCCACAAATCTAGTTTGAATGATTTAGTTTAGTTTATTGTCATCTGTACCAAGGCCCAGTGAAAAGTTTTTTGTCGAGTGCTATGTAGTCAGCAGAAAGACTATCCATGATCACTATCAAGCTGTCCTTGGTGTAAAGATACAGGATGAAGGGAATAACGTTGCAAGATGAAGTCCACTGAAGTCCAATTAAAGATAGTCCAAGGGTCCATTGAGGTAGATGGGAGGTCAGGACTCCAGTCGCTTTGAGTTGGTCAGAGGACGGATCAGTTGCCTGATAACAGCTGGGAGGAAACTACCCCTGAATCTACGGGTGTGCATTTTCACACTTCTGTACCTCTTGCCTGATGGGAGAGGGGAGAAGAGGGTGTGACCAGGGTGAGACTGGTCCTCATTCATGCTGGTGGCCTTGCCGAGGCAGCGTGAAGTGTAGACGGAGTCAATCGGAGGGAGGTCGGTTTTGAGTGATGGAATTATGACACTTGATACTTTGCTATGGCAACAGCTAGTCTTTAATAGCAACCTTGTTGTACGCAAAGGAACATTGCGGCTTTGCATCCGTGTTAACAATTAGTCTGTTCAGTGCCTCAAATGATTGGCATCTGCCACCTAGTGGAGCTACCGAAGTACAGCAATGTAGAAAGAAGGAACTGCAGATGCTGGTTAATACACAGAAGGATGCAAAGTGCTGGAGTACCTCAGAGGGTCGGGCAGCATCTCTGGAGAACATGGATAGATGGCAGTCTCCACCAGAAACAACACTTTTCCATGTTCTCCAGAGATGCTGCCTGGCCTGCTGAGTTATTCCAGCACTTTGTGTCCTTTACTGCGATGCACTTTTTTGTCTTTTAAAATGCGTTTGAAATGTTTTATCAGCCAGCAATTTTAAAATGTCACATTGTTTCTGGCGGTCTGGTCATTGTTATGTCAGTGGTGTATTTGTAGTTCAATGTTATTAGAAAAAAATCTGTTAAATAAATTAAATATTAGTATCATTTAACTTGCTAACAATAAACTTGTGTTATTCACATTTCATTTGTATTGGAAACAAAAAGCAGAAACTATGATTGCTACTCCCACCTGCCCACGTTTGGCCCATACCCCTCTCATCCTTTCTTGTCCATGTACCTGTCCAAATGTCTTTTAATTGTTGTGGTAGTACCTGCCTCCTTCCTGTAGCAGGATGACTAAGACTGAACGCTACATTCTAAATGCGGCCTCACCAACGTCTTGCTAACTGTAACAGAACATCCCAACTTCTTACTCATTACCCTGCCTGATGAAGGCCAATGATGAATGGAGAATGGAATTTCTTTGGTCAGATGGTGGTGAATCTGTGGAATTTGTTGCAAACAAATGACTGTGGAGGCCAAATCATTGAGTATTTTTAAAGCAGAGATTGATAGGTTCATAATTAGTAATGGCGTCGGAGGTTCTGGGGAGAAGGTTGGGGGGAAATATGGATCAGCCATGATTGTATGGTGGAGCAGATTCGATAGGCCAAATGGCCTAATTCTGTACCGATATAGTACTATGTTTACAGATCTGTTGTGTCGCTTCAAGTAAGAACTTCATTCCTCTGTTTTGGGACATATGACAAAAAAACACTCTTGACTCTTCATATCTTATGACCTTGTGATGTGTGGAAAGCCTTCTTCAGTGAATCTTGTATCTGCCTTCTCTCCATACCCGCTGATCCCTTTAGCCACAAGGACCACATCCAACTCCCTCTTAAATATGGCCAACGAACTGGCCTCAACTACCTTCTGTGGCAGAGAATTCCAGAGATTCACCACTCTCTGTGTGAAAAATGATTTTCTCATCTCGGTCCTAAAGGATTTCCCCCTTATCCTGAAACTGTGACCCCTTGTCCTGGACTTCCCCAACATCGGGAACAATCTTCCTGCATCTAGCCTGTCCAACCCCTTAAGGATTTTGTAAATTTCTATAAGATCCCCCCTCAATCTTCTAAATTCTAGCGAGTACAAGCCGAGTCTATCCAGTCTTTCTTCATATGAAAGCCCTGACATCCCAGGAATCAGTCTGGTGAACCTTGTACCTGGATAGTAAAATGTACATTAAAGTGTTTAGGACTTTGTAGACCATGTGCTGAAGTGCTAACCAGATTGTCTTTAAGGGTTTAATATAATCTCTTTGTTGCATTCTTTGCCTGTGTTTTTGAAGCCTGGGATACTATATGTTTTTCCGGCCACTTTCTCAACTTGCGCATACCCATGCAAACGTCTCTGTCCCGAAACATGTTCGTCTTTCTGCAAAAGGATAGGTTTAACTTCCTGAAAGTGCGTCAATGGGGGACGTCACTAAGACATTGATCAACATTGGATAATTTACGAGGTGAAGCAGATATGCCAGTGTGATGCAGGTGTGTCATGAAGAATTCATGATCCCACTGGCAGTCAGGACAGAGATGCCTTCTCTGAATCGCACTGTGAGGAGAGTAGTGGAGTCAAAGTCAAAGTGAATTTTATTCGTCACATACACCCGAAGGTGCAGTGAAATGAATTTGCCGGCAGTGGTACAATTAAAAAAAGAACACACAACACACAATAAGATTTGTGTTAAGTATTTTTATTATAGAAACATATTAATGAAAAATACATTATTTTGCATAAATGAAAATACATTATAAGATACTTTCATGATATTAATAATATTAATATTATTATTAATATTAAAATTTAAGACTATATGCTTCTATACACTTTTCTAATTTTTTTATAAAGTAAGAAAAGATAGAGAGAGATAATATAAAAAATATGAAAGCGAATGGAGTGTTAATCATTAATCCGTCATTGGAGATATAAACACACAATAAGATTTAACACAAACATCCACCACAGCATTCTCCACTGTGGTGGAAGACACAAAGTTCAGTCAGTCCTCCTCCTTGTTCACCCATGGTGAGATGCAAGGGAGGAGATGCGGGGAACTGCAGATGCTGGAACCTTGAGCAAAACACAAAGTGCTGGAGGAACTCAGCGGGTCAGGTAGCACCTGTGGTGGGAATGGACACGTGACGTTCCAGGTTGGGACCCTTCTCCTGTGTGGTCCAGCTGAAACCTTATTGGGGATAAAAAGGTTGCATTAGGTTATATCTGGATCACGTTGACATTAGTTTTGTGTACTGTGTTACAATCTGATGTCCTTGGACATTTTGTCTTGGTTGCAAATGATTAGGCGTGTTACAGAACACTCTGAAACAAGGGAGGTTGAGAAAGTGGCCGGTAAAACATACAGTATCCCAGGCTTCATGAACACACACAAAGACTGCAACAAAGAGATTATATTAAACCCTTAAAGACAACCTTGTTAGCACTCTGTCATAGGGTCCATAAAGTCCTAAACACTCGAATCTACTTTTTACTCCAAATAATCTTCTTTAGAAAGGAAATGAGGAGGAATTTCTTTAGTCAGGGGTGGTGCATCTGTGGAAGTCATTGCCACAGGCATCTGTGGAGCCCAAGTCAATATTTTTAAGGTGGAGATTGACAGATTAGTACGGGTGTCGGGTTATGGGCAGGAGAATGGGGTAGAGAGGGCAAGGTAGGTCAGCCATGATTGAATGGCGGAATCGACCTATTGGGCCGAATGGCCTAATTCTGCTACCAGAACCTATAAACTTATGAACATCTGCCAAAGGAATGGTGAGTATTGTCACAGATAAGTTGTGCATTTTGCATTCGGTGGATTCATCCGAAAGCCTTTTGTTTGCTATGTGCCAATGTACATGGCTACATACACGTAGTCGATTGTGTTATGTTCTGCTAGAAATTTTGCAGGCCACGGTTGGCACGTTGGCGCAGCGGTAGAGTTGCTGCCTCACAGCGCCAGAGACCCAGGTTTGATCCTGACAACGGGTGCTGTCTGCACGGAGTTTGCACGTTCTCCCCGTGACCACGTGGGTTTTCCCCGGGTGCTCTGGTTTCCTCCCACAAAGATGTACAGGTTTGTAGGTTAATTGGCTTAATATAATTGTACATAGTCCCTAGTGGGTGTTGGATAGTGTAAGTGTGTGGGGATCGCTGGTTGGTGGGGACTCGGTGGGCCGAAGGGCCTATTTCCGCGCTGTATATCTAAACTAAACTGAAGTCTAAACTAAACCAAACTAAATCTTACTGTATTAAAAGATTCTTGCTGTTCCCTCCTGCTGGCAAGGGGAATGAATGTTTCCCAAGATGGGGGGCTTCCCAGATTTGGGGAATTGGGAAACAAGGAGGGGTTAGTCAAACTTCGATAGGAATGAACAGCAGATGCTGGTTTAAACCGAAGATAGAACGAAATGCTGGAGTAACTCAGCGGGACTGGCAGCATCTCTGGAGAGAAGCAATGGGTGGATTGGATTGGATTGAATAAGCGAGTTTGGTATTCCGAAAAACGCAAGGAATCATGGGATTTGTCAAAGGTCATTCGCCATAAAGAAAAAGCGAATGAAGCGCTGGCTGAACAAACTGTGTATGAATTCTTATCTTTATTCATAATTTACGTGTAAAAATATATTTAATCTGAGGAACGGGGGTGCCAGGTAGCGGGAGAGTGGGGTGTAGCAGCGAGAGATAGGGAGACAGGGGAGAGGCTGGACCGGCGGAGAGACCTTCACGGCTGCTGCGCGCACAGACCCGCTCCTCATCGGCAGCCAGGATCGAACGTGGGTCCCCGGCATTGCCCAGGGTGCAGCCGGAGACGTCCGGGGCAACCCGGGACCAACAGGACACCGGCCCGGAACAGCGGCGGCCCCATTGAGGTTCAAACGAAATTTAGTTTCTGCAGTCATACAAACAAGAAAAGAACCAAGAGACAACACAATTTACACAAACATCCATCACAGTGAGTCTCCTCCTCACTGTGATGGAAGGCAAAATCTTATCTCTCCCCTGCACTCCCCATTCTCCTCCCGATGTCAGAGTCAAGGTCAAAGCCCCCGGTGGACGATGGTAAATAAGTCCCGCGGCCATTCAGGCCGTGCCGGGCGATGCATGGCCGCGCTCCGGGTCTTGATGTTAAAGCCCCCGGCGGGCGCTAGCAACTACCGCGGCCATTAAAGCCGCGCCGGGCGATGTAAGGCCCCGCTCCAGGTCATTTTCAACCGCGCAACTCGGGCGGGAGAAGTTGCCGTTGCGGAACCTCCGAAAAGCGGTCTCCCACCAGGGACCCGCGAGCTCCCAGTGTTACCGTCCACCGGCCTGCAGTTGGAGCCTCCGAATCTCCGAGGTCGGGCAGCGGCAGCGCGCCACCACAGCTCCTCCCATTCTGAACTCCGCCAGCTCCACGACGGTGAGTGGTCCTCAACTCCGCGACTGGTGCGCTAGGCCCCAGACACAACATGGAAACACTGTGTCCATGCAGACTATCTATCAACCGTTCACACAAGTCCTAGGTTACCCCACCGCCTCGTTCACACAAGGGGCAATTTATGATCTATATCTTCTGAACCTTCTGAATGTTGTAGTCGGCAGGGCAGTACTCTGCATATCGCCAACCTGGACAATTTAACTTTTTTTTTTATCAAGCAAATTAATCAAGCCAATTAACCTACAAACCTGTACGTCTTTGGAGTGTGAGAGCAAACCGAAGATCTCGGAGAAAGCCCACGCAGATAACAGGAAGAACATACAAACTCCACACAGACAGCTCCTGTAGTCGGGATCGAACCCGGGTCTCTGGCGCTGCATTTTGCTGTCAGGCAGCAACTCTACCGCTGTGCCACCGTGCCCTGTGTGTGAGGAACCGTAGGAGGTGGGGCTTCCAACTGTAGTTCAGTTTGGTTTAGAGATACAGCGAGGAAACAGGCCCTTCGGCCCACCGAGTCCATGCCAACCAGCGATCACCGTACACTAACCTTATCCGACACACACAAGGGACAATTTACAATTTTACTAAGCCAATTAACCTCCAAACCTTTGGAGTGTGGGAAGAAACCGGAGATCGCAGAGAATCCTCTGGTTCTGTAAGGCAGCAACTCTACCGCTGCGCCATCGTGCCCCCTGTGTGTGCAAGGTACCATGGGAAGTGGGGCCTCCATGTTTAAAGACAACTTGAGAATCAGGTGAGCAGGATACCAAATGATTTGGATTTCTGAAGAGTTGGATGGTTGGATTAGACAACAGACAATAGACAATAGGTGCAGGAGTAGGCCATCCGGCCCTTCGAGCCAGCACCGCCATTCAATGTGATCATGGCTGATCATCCCCAATCAGTACCCCGTTCCTGCCTTCTCCCCATATCCCCTGACTCCGCTATTTCTAAGAGCCCTATCTAGCTCTCTCTTGAAAGCATCCAGAGAACCTGCCTCCACCGTCCTCTGAGGCAGAGAATTCCACACTCAATACTCTCTGTGAGAAAAAGTGTGTCCTCGTCTCCGTTCTAAATGGCTTACTCCTTATTATTTGTGGATTGTTGTACATTAAGACTGTTGATGAACAATGATTGAGCAAATATGTGCTATAGACAATAGACAATAGACATGCTGTGATGTGCGCGAAGGGGCAGATGGTGAATTTCAACTTTAATGCCTGGTTTATTGACAGCTGGCATCTGAGAAATGAAAAGTGATTCACATCTTCCAGGGTCCCATCATGAACTTTTATTGCCTAAGATATGGTGTTGTAATCAGAGATTCGTTGGTAAACAACCATTGTTTTGAGATAAGAACACAAAGTACTGGAGTAACTCAGTGGGTCAGGCAGCATCCCTGGATAACACACCACCAGACTCAGACACAGCTTCTACCCCTCTGTCACCAGGCTTCTGAACGGTCCCTCCATAATCTAGGGTACTGTGCAATTCACCTCCACCCCATTGCGGACATTGGACTTTGTCTCTGGAACTGATGCGCTGCAATGCTCAGAACTATATTCTGCACTCTGAATCTTCCCCTTTGCTCAGCGGGTCAGGCAGCATCCCTGGAGAAAAGGAATAGGTGACGTTTCGGGTCGCGACCCTTCTTCAGACTGAGTTCAGTTTGATTATATTCAGTGTTTTCTGATCGGTTAACAAATGCTAAACACAGCTTTTCACTATACCTCTGTGGATGTGGCAATAATAAACCTAAATCTATTTAATTTCAATCTGTTTAGAGGGCTGCCTACACACAAATAACATTTAAGCTTTACATTCTGGTTCTTCCTTTTTTAAATTAAAACAACAGTCAATTTGATCGTGTTTGACTAATGGAATTATTATTTAAAAAATAAGCTTACGAAGGTGAATTTTTGTTATCTCTCTTGTAATTACTAACATCTCAGCCATGAAATATATGTTGTGTGTTGTGTAATAGGATTAACAATTAGTGACGGTAGATAGTGTTCACCCATATATATGAGTTTCCCTTGTGCTTCTTAGATGGCAATATCAGATTGCTGATTACATTTCAGGGCGATCATTATACTGTTTATTTTAAACATTTATTGATATTGCGCGTAATGCCTTTTTAATGTTAAAAAAACTCCGAGAACTGCAGCAAAGTACATGCTTCTGGGAAAGAAAATCAATAAACTTGAAGATTCAAAGGTTATCAAAGTTTAGTTTAGAGATACAGCACGGAAACAATCTCAGATACTGCCCACTTTTTTTTTTCTCCTTCTTCTTTCGTGTCCATCATGTTACAAATGTTGACCTCGCTGTCATCGTCCGTCCTGAAAAGGACGCGAGCTTCCGGCGACAATCAGCGGAAGCCCACTGAGTCCACGCCGACCACAGATCACCCGTTCACACTGGTTCTGTGTTATCCCACTTTCTCACCCACTCCCTGCACACTGGGGGAAATTTACGGAGGATAATTAACGTACAAACCCTCCCTTCTTTGTAATGTGGGAGGAAACCGGTGCACCCGGAGAAAACCCACGTGGTCACAGGGGGAACCTGCAAACTCCACCCGGACAACACCTGAGGTCAGGATCTAATCTGGGAGAGTCAAGAACTAGAAGTCATAGCCTTAAAATTGAAGGATGTTCCTTTGGGAAGGTGATGAGCAGGAATTTCTTCAGTCAAAGGGTGGTGAATCTGTGGAATTCATTGCCACAGAAAGCTGTGGAGGCCAAGTCAATGGCTATTTGTTAAGGTAGAGATAGATAGATAGATTCTTGATGAGTATGGGCTTCAGGGGTTCTGTCATGGGGAAGGCAAAAGAATGGGGTTAGGAGGGAGAGATAGATCAGCCATGATTGAATGGTGGAGTAGACTTGATGGGCCGAATGGCCTAACTCTGCTCCTATCACTTATGAACCCAGGTTTCAGGCGCTATTAGGCAGCGGCTCGACCAGCTGCGGCACTGTGCCGCCTCGATCAAAAACAAAAAGCAAATAGAAGCCCTTTTATGATCCATCTGTGTAGATCACAGATCTAAACATTAAAGTCAAGAGTCTTTTGTTTAATTGTCAAATGCATTGGCAACAGAACAATGACATTCTTACTTGCTGCATCTTTACCGGTACATTAACGCACCAACACAACAAATAAACATGTACAATAATCAGTCACTTTTGTGAATGAAACCATAACAGTGCAAGCCACGTATATAGTGCGACCGATACAAAATCCAGAGTAGATTGTTTCTGGGGTGGGGTTGTGGTTAGGGCTGTGCAGTGTGGTTTGAGAGCTTGATTATTGATGGGGGGGTGGGGGGGGGGGGGAAAGCTGGACTTGAAACTGGAGGCCACGGTTCTCAGACTCCTGTGCCTGCAGCGAGATGAGAGCGTGGCCAGGATTGGTGTGTGTGTCAGCTGCCATTTTGAGGCAGCGCCGCTAGTAGATCCCTTTGATGGTGGAGAGGTCAGATCCAGTGATGGACCGGGCAGCGCCCACCACTCGCAGCAACCTCCTTTGTCCTTGGGCGTTCAAGCTTCCGAATAAGTAAACTTCATTTTATTAATGAATTCCAAACTTGACTTCCACCAGCGTTCCGCATCTTTGAACACCAGGCATCCATCATGAATAAGGTGCAACGAACCTCATTAGAGAAACTGAAGGCAATTATAATTTTCAGCAATGATATAAGATTGTAATGCTCTGGTGATTGTCTGATGTTACCCTGTCCAAACGGAAACAAAAGCTTATCAGGATGTCGAATGGTAAACAATATGATTATTCCCATTATCAAAAGTTAAAACAACCCAGATTACTGGAACAATGTTGCTGTTGTGGCGGCACCTGGTGGTAGGCCACGGGTAAAGTGAACCCTCGGCCACGGAAGGAGGAGTCAGGTGTCTCGGTGTGGGAGGCGCAGGTCACGGGGTTGACCCTTAGGGGTATTTAAGGCCGGGCAAAGTCCGTGCCCATTTGAGGAGTTTGGAGCAATACTGTAACAGAATAAACACGTCTCGTTCACACAACTTGTGTTCCGGCTGATTTTTGGCTGGACTGCTGTGAGTCCCTGCTATACTGTTAATGATGAAATATACAGGACCTACCCGATGGTAAACAGATATATGGGCATCTTCACACATGAGCAACCATTTGGCAAATGTTATAATAGGTCCACTTACGTGTTGTTAATGATGTCCAGAGGATATGAAAACCCAGGCGTTATTTAAGTGCGTTGGCAGTTTAATGCTTGGCCTGCAAGTTATAAAACCAACGCTATTATATCCCCGCACTGCTTTATTCCTACAGATTAAATTAATTTTATTGATGTTTCTTTGCATTGACTGAAAGAGATTTCTTAGAAAACGAGGGCACAAGTGACGACATTGTTTAATGTCACATGTTTAGTGTAGTTTAGCCTAAAGATACAGCACGGAAACAGGCCCTTCGGCCCATCGAGTCCGCGCCGACCAGTTATCCCCGCACACTAACATTATCCTACACACAAGAGGGACAATTTTACATTTGTACCGAGCTGATTAACCTACAAATCTGTACGTCTTTGGAGTGTGGGAGGAAACCAAAGATATCGGAGAAAACCCACGCAGGTCACGGGGAGAACGTACAAACGCCGTACAGACAGCGCCCGTAGTCGGGATCGAACCCGGGTCTCTGGCGCTGCAAGGCAGCAACTCTACCGCTGCGCCACCGCGATGCCCTATCATGTGATAGTAAAGTATCAATCAATCAATCGATCAATATTGCTTGGAATTTTTGGTGAAAAAGGTTAAGGAATCAATGTATTTAGTTCAGTTTATTGTCACGTGTACCGAGGTACAGTGAAAAGCTTTTGTTGCGTGCTAACCATTCAGACAAAACATGATTACAATCGAGCCATTTACAGTGTATAAGATGCATGATAAGGGAATAACGTTTAGTGCAAGGTAAAGCCAGCAAAGTCCCATCAAGGATGGTCCGACGTTCATCCAAGAGGTCGATAGTAGTTCAGCACTGCTGTCTGGTTGTGGTAGGATGATTCAGTTGCCTGAAAACAGCTGGGAAGAAACTGCCCCTGAATCTAGAGGTGTACGAGATTCAGGGAGAGTTTCTTGGTGGTTTATCTCATGATGCATCTGATATACTAGTGGAGGTGATGTTACAAATACCTCAGAGAGTGGCTCCTCCCACCTGTGAGCGACGAGTAGCCAGGTATCACCTTCCCACTGTGGGGACAGGATAGGTTATAAGGGGAGGAAGGATCGTCACTTCTCAAACATCTAATGACCCTGGCATCATACAAGGTGGTCCATATACTCTGGCCCATTAACCTGTCAGGATGTTGGCAGCTGGAAGTGGAACTTCAAGAACCAAACTCGACGACATTTCAAAGCTGAGAAAATATTCCGTGAACTCCCTGAACAAGGAGAAATGCAAATTGACCCAGGACAATCAAAATACTGCAGCAGTCCAAATGCGACAGAGAGTTCAAAGATTAGCGATCGTGCGCGAGTTAGAATTGAACCTCTACATGAGGGAATATGATATCTCGCATAAAGATACAGTAGCCTATCAAACTAGGATGCCATACAGGTCAGAATCACCTTTGTTATTAGGCTGGTTTGCTTGCAATTTGTAATCTAAGTTCATGTTCTATTTAATGCATTTATAAGTACTGGGAAGTGTGTGTGGGGAGGAGGATGTGAGGGTGCATTTGCACACATGTGTGTGTAAAAGCTCTTCAAGAGAAACGAAAGACATTCAGTTGCCATACGTAATTGTAATTGAAACCAAATGGGTGGTGGGTGCGTGGATCGACCTGCCGCAGGAGGTTGCTGTGGCAGGTACTACAACAGCAGTTAAAAGACACTTGGACAGGTACATGGATAGGAAGGGTTTAGAGGGATATGGAACAAATGCGGGCGAGAGGGACTATGGTCTGTGTCTCGGTATGCATGTTAGAGTCGGGCCGAAGGGCTGCTTTCCGTGCTGACTCTAATTTCGAATCCTGGGACAATGCAAGCCAAATGCACCATCATTTCCCCTTCCTTTTGTGTAATGCAATACCCTGTGTTGTTGCCTTTTACAAGTTTCATGACCCACATCTATCATTAACTGTGCTGTTCCATGAAGTGAATTGAAAAATACAGCTTGGAAACATGCCCTTCGGCCCAACTCAACCATGCCGACCAAGATGCCCCAACTAAACCGGTCTCATTTGGCCCAGATCCCTCTAAACCTCTCACTATCTATGCAACTGTCCAAATGTTGTTATTGTACTTGCCCAGAGAAGTTCCATGTACCCACCACTCTCAGAGTGGAAAAGCTGCCCCTTAGGATCCTATAAAATCTTGCCTCGCTCACCTTGAAGTTATGTCCTCTTGATTCCCCTACTCTGGATAAAAGATTCTGTGCATGCGCCTTCTCAAGGACATTTGGGAGGGGGGGAGGGGGGGAAGAATAAAGGAAGAGGCAGAGACAGTGGGCTGTGGGAGAGCTGGGAACGGGAGGGGACGGGGGTCGGGGAAACAAGGACCACCTGAAATTGGAGAAGTCAATGTTCATACCGCTGGGGTGTAAACTGCCCAAGCAAAATATGAGGTGCTGCTCCTCCAATTTGCGGTGGGACTCACTCTGGCCATGGAGGAGGCCCAGGACAGAAAGGTCGGATTCGGAATGGGAGGGGGAATTGAAGTGCTGAGCCACCGGGAGATCAGGTTGGTTAATGCGGACCGAGCGGAGGTGTTGGGCGAAGCGATCGCCAAGTCTACGCTTGGTCTCACCGATGTAGAGCAGCTGACATCTAGAGCAGTGGATGCAACAGATGAGGTTGGAGGAGGTGCAGGTGAACCTCTGCCTCACCTGGAAAGACTGCTTGGGTCCTTGGAAGGAGTCAAGGGCGGAGGTAAAGCGACAAGTGTGGCATTTCCTGCAGTTGCAAGGAAAAAGTACCAGGGAGGGTGTGGTTTGTGTGGGAAGGGACAAATTGACCAGGGTGTTACGGAGGGAGCGGTCTTTGCGGAAAGCTGACAGGGGAAGAGATGGGAAGATATGATCAGTGGTGGGGTTCCGTTGGAGGTGGCTAAAATGTCGGAGGATTATCTGTTGTATGTGACGGCTGGCAGGGTGGAAGGTGAGGACGAAGGGGACTCTGTCCTTGTTACAACTGGGGGAGTGGGGAGTGAGAGCGGAGCTACGGGATATAGAAGAGACCCTGGTGAGAGCCTCATCTATAGTCGAAGAGGGGAACCCCCGTTCCCTAAAGAACGAGGACATCTGAGTTCAAGAACCTAATGTGAAGCGTATGCAGCAGGGGTGGCAGGGTGGTGCAGCGGTAGAGTTGCTGCCTTACAGCGCTAGAGACCAGGGTTTGATCCTTAACTACAGGTGCTGTCTGTACGGAGTCTGCACGTTCTCCCTGTGCCTGCGTGGGTTTGCACCGGATGCTCAGGTTTCTTCCCACACTCCGAAGACATTCAGGTTTTGTAGGTTAATTGGCTTCTGTAATAATTGTGAGTTGTCCCAAGTGTGTAGGATAGTGTTAGTGTACAGGGATCGCTGGTCGGCAAGGACTCGGTGGGCTGAAGGGCTAAAAAAATGAAGCTAAAGTCCCATAATCTACGTGCTGCTTTAGCATCTGCTCAAAGCAGCTTAATTACATTACTCACTTCCCAAAGCTCTCTGTCAATCTGGGCTCCATCCTAACATGCAGATGTCCCATCTCACCCTAACACACCGTCTCGCATGTACACTCCGCTAGCTGTTCAGGTGCAGGAACACGACAGTCAAACTGATTGCTCCGGGAGCTCAGAGACGCATCTCGCTCTGTGTTACAGGAGAACATGGTGCAGAGACAAAGCAAATGGGAGCTCTGCGAGGGAAGGGAGGACCCTTCTTCCAGACAAGGTGTCGGACTGTCAGCAGACCTTGAGTCTGAAGAAGGATCCTGACCAGGCAACAAGAAAGCCTTTCACTGTACTTCAGTAACAATAATAATAAACTAAAATAAACTAAACACCCATCCATGTTCTCCAGGGATGCTGCCCGACTTGCTTATTTATTCCAGCATTGTCTATTTTTTGTAAACCAGCATCTGCAGTTCCTTCTTTCAGCAAGGTGAAGAGATTTGATATCATTTTATCCGCTGGGTCTGGTTGCGAAGATGCCATATTTGCAATTGGAAATTGAATTATAATTAGTTAAGAGAACAGCAGCTGTTAAGATTATCTTCAATGAAATACTCAGCTTATGAAAGATAGATGGTTATGCGAGGAAAACGTTTTGCCAAGTGAAATATATTAAATTGAGAAGTGAGGTCGCAATGGACATGGGGTGTTTTTCGAGTCGGTCTACCTTCCAGACTGAGATTAAAGTGGAGATCAATAGGTTCGCGATTAGTAAGGGCGTCAAAGGTTATGGGGAGAAGACAGGAGAATGGGGTTAAGAAGGAAAGCCAGATCAGCCAGGATCGAATGGAGGACCATACCTGATGGGCCAAATGGCCTAATTCTGCTCCTATGTCTTATGATCTAATGATCATGGTGAAAATGGGCTTTATGTCATAGACAAGGATCTATTGCTTTAAGTAATGCAAAGAAAAATTGTATATTGAACATTTTTAAGTAGAAGAAATACAAAGAGTGTCCAAAAACAGATGCAGTGTGAAAGCCACAGATCTTCACTGTGGCTGTCAATATATTGCTTCGGATAAGCCTCTACTCTTATTTTTGTTAATGTACAGTAAAGACAAATAGCGATTGAAGTGACATTTCAGGCAAGAACAAGCTAATAATGCTTTCCAGTTTCCAGTTTCCTGACAAAACGTCTTCAGCGTGTGTGTGTGTGTGTGTGAACGGAAAGAGCTCCAATTGGCACCCAGTGTTGAGTGGTACACCCCAGGGCACAGTACGTGGCCCACATCTGTTTTTGCTTTACATAAATGACATCCATGAAAAAGTCGCAAGCACGACCAGACTATTCGCTGATGATTGTTTGCTGTACCGTCCAATTAAGTCAGCTGATGATGAAGATGCTCTCCAAAAGGATCTCGATACTATGGTCGAGTGGTCACAACAATGGGGCATGCAGTTCAACCCGTCCAAATGTGAAATCATTCGTGTCACCAGAAAGAGGAATCCAGGCGAAACATCTTACAACATACTTGGTGCCACCCTTGAAGAATCCAAACAAACCAAGTATCTTGGCATCAAATTGCAGAACGATCTGCGTTGGAATGGTCAGACTCATCATGCAACGGTGAAAGCAACAGGCGTCCTGAGACGCAACTTTCATCATTGTTCAGCTTCTGTCAAGGAGAAGCTATACTTCACCCTCGTTAGACCTCATTTGAACTACGCAGTTGCAGCATGGGACCCATACCCAAATAAAAACATTTCTTCCATCGAACGTGTCCAAAGACAGGCCGCTCGATTTGTTACTAACACCTATGAGAGAGAAGCGAGCGTTACCAAACTTCTGAATTCACTGGGGTGGAACCGTCCAAGACAGACGTGAAGCTCACCGCTTGACCTGTTTTTACAAAATGCTAAATGGCCAGCTCAACATAGATTACAAAACCTACACCAAACCCAAACCAATTAGGAGCAGACGAGGGCATTCGATCCAATTTGAGATACCAGTTACCAAGACAGATGTGTACAGCAATTCATTCTTCCCCCGCACAATGAAAGCATGGAATAGTATTCACCCTACCATAGTTACCCAACCAGATGCAACTAAATTTAAGGTCGCTCTTTTTTCCCCAAGAACCCCTTCTAGCTTAAGTCCTCCCTCCACCACCTCCAGTTTAAATTCAATTTGGAATATTTTGGAGGACCAAGAAACCAAGAAAAACCACGTCAGACATCACTAAATGGGCAGAGAATATTTCAGCCACAATTTTGCTGAGAAGTTGTGGTTGTGGTTGCTGGGACACCAGAGGAGTTGATCAGTGTGAGCTTAAACTGGAGTGAAACCTGATTGCTAATGTTTGGAATCTAGCTACTGCAGTGTGGAGGTTGGTTGGATCTGGAACTTTGAAGAAGGATCCTGAACTGAAATGTGTCGGAAGGAACTGCAGATGTATTTGCACGCCAAAGATAGACACAAAGAGACTCAGCGGGTCAGCAGCATCTCTGGAGGAAAGGAATAGGTGCCGTTTCGGGCCGAGTTCAGGTTGGAATCTAGTTACTGCAGTGTGGAGGTTGGGCTTCAGTGTTAGACGCTGGAACGGATGTTTGTCATCGAACTGCAGATGTATTTGCACAAGGTGACATACTCAGTTCCCAAATCCCAAAAGGCGCTGACAAAAGGGCAATCACGTCAAAACTATAAAGGCAAGTGTCCTGCTTAACCGACTCCAGCTGTCACAGGGTGGCACGGTGGTGCAGCCCTAGAGTTGCTGCCTTGCAGCGCCAGAGACCCAGGTTCGATCCTGACTACGGGTGTCGTCTGTACGAAGTTTGTACGTTCTCCCCGTGACCTGCATGGGTTTTCTCCGGGATCTCCGGTTTCCTCCTTCCTCCGAAGAAGTACGGGTTTTTTCACACAGAGAGTGGTGAGTCTCTGGAACTCTCTGCCACAGAGGGTAGTTGAGGCCAGTTCATTGGCTATATTTAAGAGTGAGTTGGATGTGGCCCTTGTGGCTAAGGGGATCAGAGGGTATGGAGAGAAGGCAGGTACGGGATACTGAGTTGGATGATCAGCCATGATCATATTGAATGGCGGTGCAGGCTCGAAGGGCTGAATGGCCTACTCCTGCACCTAATTTCTATGTTTCTATGTTTCTATGTTAATTGGCTTCGGTAAAAATTGTAAATTGTCCGCAACGTGTGTAGGACAGCGTTAGTGTGCGGGGATCGCTGGTCGGCACGGACTCTGTGGGCTGAATGGCCTGTTTCCACGCTGCATCTTTAAACTAAACTAAATCTCCTCAATACACATTTGCCAGCATGGAACCCTGGAACAGAAATGCAGTGTCACCACTGAGAACAGCCCAAACTCCAACAAACTTGTTTTACAGCTACAGTCCCAGATTGTATCCATGGTAATATACAATTGGGCCCATCATAGAGTCATATAGCACGGAAATAGGCCCTTCGGCCCAACTTACCCATGCTGACCAACATGCCCGATCTACACTAGTCCCACTTGCCTGTGTTTGGCCCATATCCCTCTAAACCTTTCCTATCCTTGTGCCTGTCCAAATGTCTTTTAAAAGTTGTTATAGTACCTGCCTCAACTATCTGTCATATGCTGAGAGAATGGAGCGGCTGGGCTTGTGTACTCTGGAATTTAGAAGGATGAGAGGGAATCTTATTGAAACATATAAGATTATTAAGAGTTTGGACATAGTAGAGGCAGGAAACATGTTCCCGATGTTGGGGGAGTCCAGAACCAGGGGCCGCAGTTTAAGAATAAGGGGTAAGCCATTTAGAACGATGAGGAAACACTTTTTCCACACAGAGAGTGGTGAGCCTGTGGAATTCTCTGCCCCAGAGGGTGGTGGAGGCCAGTTCTCTGGATACTTTCAAGAGAGAGCTAGATAGGGCTCTTGAAGATAGTGGAGTCAGGGGGATATGGGGAGAAGGCAGGAACGGGGTACTGATTGTGGATGATCAGCCATGATCACATTGAATGGCGGTGCTGGCTCGAAGGGCCGAATGGCCTCCTCCTGCACCTATTGTCTATTGTCTATTCTATTATCTCCTCTGGCAGCTCATTCCATGTTAAACTAATCTCCTCCAGCTCCACGTGATCCACATCCGCCCATTCTCTACATATCCTTGTGCCTTTCAAAAAGCCTCTTAAATGAGTAACTCAGTGAGTCCGGCAGCATCTCTGGAGAATATGGATAGGCGACGTTTCAGGTTGGGACCCTTCTTTAGACATGTGTACAGTTTTCTCCAGTAGCCAATGATTGCTAACTGTAGACACAAGGAACTGCAGATGCTGGAATCTTGAGCAAAGCACAAAGTGCTGGAGGAACTCAGCGGGTCAGGTAGCACCTGTGGAGAGACATTGTTTTCAGTCAGGAGCCTAACTGCACTTGAATTGATATTTTTAGATATTTAGGAGAAAAATAAGCAATATTAGATTTGTGATTGCTTGTGTTCTTAATGGGCCTGTCCCATTTAGCAATTTTTAAGCGGCCTGCTGGTGACTGTCAAGTCGCCGACAGTCGCCTGAAAAACCGGAAACTGAACGGCGACTGTCAGAGTGGAACACACACAAACGCTTCGCTTCCTTCACCAGTCCGTTATGCAGGCGGGGGACAGGGCAAGCGGGGGGGAGCGATGCCTAAAAAATTCACACGGTGCAAAGCCAAGGTGAAACAGACACACACCACGATGAACAGGAAGGTTGGCGCTGTAAAAAGACGGCTAAAGCACAGTGTACGGTCAGTCCTTTAAAAGAGGGGGGAGAGGGGGGAGAAGGAGTGGAGACAACTTTTAATGAAGCCAGAGATACACGGCTGTGAAGCCCGGCGAACATTTAACATTACCGGTCGGCTATCCTTGGTTCTGAAAACTACTGCTTACGTTTTTTTTCCCCAATGAGCCGATGAAATTCACCGGTCAGCACCGGCTACAACCTACGAGAACCTCCGAGAACCTTTGACCTGCTGGGGACCCACTAGGACCTCCTGGCGACCCACCTACGGCACGCGAATTCACGCTACTCTCCATGGCGGCTTCATTCTAGATGACGCTAATTTTTCGACAAGTTGAAAAATTCGCGGCGACCATAATGGGGCCGCGACTCGATCCCAGAATGCGGGAACTCCTCACGGCCATGAAGGCGACTCCCCGGCAACCGCCCGCGAACATGTGGCGACTGCATAGTCTCCTGCGGCCGCCTGAAATGTCCACTTAAGTGGGACAGGCCTGTAAAGCTACCAGTTTGCTAAATTCCGTGCAGAAATCCAACACAATTAATTCTCCTGTTAGTCAGAATACTTGAAAACAAGTTGTAATCTTATTTGATCCTTTAATAAGAGATGCTAAGAATGGGGTTTGAGAAAATCTTTGGATGTGTTTCTTTTACACTAAGCAGCACTTAGCAGACAATCTGCTTCCTCCTGGGGCATGGTTTCCTCTCAGAGTTGGCAGTCCGCTGCTTTTTTTTGCCAGAATTTCAAAATTCCCAATGACCTGGAAATAACGCTCAGTACTGTCAAATCCACTTAAATTAGAACAGTTCGATTTCACGGCTAATGTCAGGGGAAGCATAGTTAACATCGACGGGTCTAATGGTGTGACAGTCGTTCTAGGATCTGTGGAATTTTGGTCGATAACAATCAATGCAGCCGCAATGATGGACAAGGCGTCGGTGAGGCCACATTTAGAGTATTGTCTTCATGTTTGGCCACCATGTTATAGGAAAGATCAAGCTGGAAGGGGTGCAGAGACGATTTACGAGGATGTTGAGGACCTGAGCTATAGGGAGAGGTTGAGCAAGCTTGGACTTTACCCCCTGGAGCACAGGTAAATGTGCCGATCTTGCAGAGGTGTATAAGATCATGAGGGGAATAGATCGGGAAAATGCAGAGAGTCTTTTGCCCGGAGTAGGGGAATCGGGAACCATAGATTTAAGGTGAGGGGGGAAAGAATTAATAGGAACCCGAGGATCAACTTTTTTACGCAAAGGGTATGGAACAAGCTGTCGGAGGAGGTTTAGTTGAGGCAGGTACTATCGCAACTTTTCAGAAACATTTGGACAGGTACATGCACAGGACAGGTTAGATGGATATGGAGCAAATGGAGTAAGGAGAGTAGATGGGGCATGTTGGTCAGTTTGGGCAAGTTGGGCCAAATGGCCTGTTTCCGTGCTCTATGACTCTATGACTCTATGTAAAGGTGCGAGCTCCTTTCCCTCTCCTGCCTCATTATTTTTTTGACAGGCATTAAATCTGCTGCTGCTGATGGGGAACATCCCTTTAAGAGCTGAAGCCTGGCTGTGAATGACATGCAGTGGTTTGATGTTCACACTGACTGCATCGTGACTTGCTGCTTCCCATTAATGGAAGCACTGTTCAAAATAATAAAAAGGTACTTGTGCAGTTGTACCATCTAAGGTCGTGATGATCTGAATCAGTGTGAGGGCACCACATATTCCTGTTACATAATGCTACGAACATTGAGCAATTGAATTTCTACATACTGAGCTTCCAGCAGAAGTGGTGGAGGCAGGATCGATTTTAACATTTAAGAGTAAAGTGGATAGGTATATGGACGTGAAGGGAACGGAGGGGTATGGTCTGAGTGCAGGTAGATGGGACTAGGGGAAAACAAATGGTCGGCACGGACTGGAAGGGCCGAGAGGGCCTGTTTCCGTGCTGTAATTGTTATATGGTTATATGGTTATATTTAGTTTAAGAAAGAACTGCAGATACTGGAAAAATCGAAGGTAGACAGAAAATGCTGGAGAAACTCAACGGGCGAGGCAGCATCTGTGGAGAGAAGGAATCGGCAACTTTTCGGGTCGAGACCCTTGTTCAGACTACCTAACGTTTAATTTAGTTTTTAGTTTAGAGATACAGCGGGGTGACAGGCCCTTCGGCCCACTGAGTCCGCACCGACCAGCGATCCCCGCACACTAACACTATCCTACGCACACTGGGGACAATTTACAT
This sequence comes from Okamejei kenojei, assembly GCA_035221665.1. Lineage (NCBI taxonomy): Eukaryota > Metazoa > Chordata > Chondrichthyes > Rajiformes > Rajidae > Okamejei > Okamejei kenojei. The sequence continues at coordinate 7,746,202 of CM069144.1, forward strand.
TTAAGCCAAGCCGTATGTACATTTAACCCGTATGTCTTTGGAGTGTGGGAGGAAACCGAAGGTTCTCGGAGAAAACCCACGCAGTCATTGGGAGGGAACGTACAAACCTCATACGGACAGCACCCGTAGTCAGGATTGTACCTGGATCTCTGGCGCTGTGAGGCAGTAACTCTACCGCTGCGCCACCGTGCCGCCCTACAATGTCCTTACTTGTAAAGTGACTAAAATTAATGTGGACAATTCAAGAGAAAACAAAATATTTAAAAAGCAATTATTTAAAACTGAATCAAATATTTATATTTGTCTTTATATTTAGATTGACATTTACTTATTTTATTAATTCCAGTTTTCACTGACCGAACATTAAGACAATCCTGGAATGGTGTTGGCAAATAAACTAAAATACTTTTGCAAGGAACTGACTTTCAATGTACTTATCTACGATTAACTACTGTTTCAAAGCAAGACTGGTGTTTACAGCTTCTTATTAATTCAGTGTGGAAAGCAAATTAATTTTTCACAAAGGAAGGCAGGTTGGTTCATTAAATACTCATAAATAGTCTTGCATGGTGTGGTAATTAATCTGTTGTCTTCATGTGATACTCTTGTTACAGTCAACATGAGGTGTTTTGCTTGGCAAGGGACTGCTTTATTCATCTTCATGACTCCACAACCAACAATTGACTAGCACACATTATGTTATTCATTCATTGATATAATTGTGATGAGTTGCAGCTAAACCATATGGATGTCTTATGGGCCTGTCCCACTTACGCGACTTTCTAGGCGACTGCCGGCACCTGTCATAGGTCGTTACAGGTCGCCGGAAATTTTCAACATGTTAAAAATCCAGTGGCGACCAGAACAAGGTACGACTCTTTGGGCGACTACTCACCACCATATATGCCGCCAGGGTGTCGCCTGTATGGTCGTGAGTCGTCTCCTCAGTCGCCCAGAGTCATAGCGTCTTTCTGGTCGCCGCTGGGTTTTTAACATGTTGAAAATTTTCACCGACCTGCAACGGCCAAAAGTCGCGTAAGTGAGACAAGCCCATAATTGGAATTCTTTATCTCTGTGATCTTTCCACACAAATATCTTTTATTAACCAATGCCTGGACATATTTTTTGAATAAATAATCCCTTTGGAGAATATTGCAATAAAATCTGTTTATTATATGTAATCTATGAGTATTGTGTTTACAGGCCGGTTACGCTGCTGCAAGTAAGAATATCATGGTTCTGTAGTCGGTACATGCGACAATTAAACACTCTTGACTCTTGTCCGAGATTTTGTGTACACAGAGGCAAGATCAACATTTTTTTTTTGAATATAAATATGATTCGAACTCGAGAAGACATAATGTGAATATTCTTCAACTGAGATATAAATTCTTCTTAATCTTAAATTGCAGACAGTAATATGTTGCTGTTGTCACAAAGGGACACGGCAGACCAGGGAAGAGTTCTGCAGTCTGTTGATCTTTTTAATTACATCCATATCAAAGAGAGAATTTATTAAAGCTAGGATGTGTGTGGCAGTAATGGTATGTGTGGGTTGAACAGTCTGTTTATTGCTCAATTAATAAAAATACTTTAAAACATTTTTGGATGTATAATCCTATTGGAAAATATTTTGATAAAATTTGTTCTGTAATCCTAGATTTCGATCGTAGCAGAGGATGTGTAGGAAGGAACTGCAGATGCTGGTTTAAACCGAAGATTGACACAAAATGCTGGAGAGAATCTTCTTCAGACGTGCCTACTCATGCAAGGAAAGACACAAAGTGTTGGGAGTAACTCAGCGGGTCAGGCAGCATCTTTGGGGAACATGGATTTGCGACGTTTCGGGTCTGAAGAAGGGTCAGACTCTGAGTCTGATGAAGGGTCCCGACATGAAATGTCATCCACCCATGTTCTCCAGAGATGCTGTCTGACCCGATGAGTAACTCCAGCACTTTGTGTCTGTTTTTTTGTAAACCTGCATCTTCAGTTATTTGTTTCTCCTACTTATGCAAGGTACAAGTTGCATATTACAAGATATATAGAAAACCAACAATGAACCAATAATTAAATGGACCGTTAACCAAGTTTGTTCGGTTAGTTTAGTTTAGAGATGCAGCATGGAAACAGGCCCTTTAGTCCCACAGATAGACACAAAATGCTGCAGTAACTCTGTGAGTCACCCATCCCTTCTCTCCAGAGATGCTGCCTGTCCCACTGAGCATTTTGTGTCTATCTTTGATTTAACCCAGCATCTGCAGTTCTTCCCTACACCTTTGTCCCACAGAGTCCAAGCCGACCATCGATCATCCATTCGCACTAGTTCAATGTTATCCCACTTTCCCATGCACTCCCTACACACTAGGGGAAGTTCACAGGGGCCGGATAACCTAACCTTGGAATGTCACAATAAACTGGAGCACTTGGAGGAAACCAACACAGTCACAGGGAGAACGTGCAAACTCCACACAGACAGTTTGTGAGCCCTTGCCAGCAATAATTAAATGAAAAAATTGGGTCTAGTTTCTCAGCTTTTAAAAATAAATGCCCGGTCACAAATCCGCCAAAGATATTTTGTCACATATTATTGCTTTTGGGCTCATTTGATCTGAAAAACAGATCAGCTTCAGTGTTTTTAAGTAATTACTAATAATTGCAAGCTAGCTAAAAAGATTAAGGGTGTTCTTGATTAGTAAGGGTGACAAGGGTTATGGGAAGAAGGCATGAGAATTGGAGGGAGAGATAGATTATTCATGATTGAATGGTGGGTTAGACTTGATGGGCCGAATGGCCGAATTCTGCTCCTACAACTTTGGAACCGATGAGTTAATGTAATGTAGTGTACAGTAATGTAATGTAATGGAATGTAGTGCTATTGGCAGGACGGTCTGGGGTTTAGACCCAGAGATAACGAAAGACTGGTGATACATACCCGTCAGTCAGGTGTGTGACTGGGTGGGGAACCTGTACATGTTGATTCCTATACCGGCTACTCTTGGAGCTGATTGATAATCAGTCCGCAATACTAATTCCTACTAGAGATAGACACAAAATGTTGGAGTAACTCTTCCATATCTCTGTGTCTCCCTCTCCCCTGACTCTCAGTCTGAAAATGGTCTTGGACCAGAAACGTCACCCGTTCCTTCTCTCCAGAGACGCAGCCTGTCCCGCTGAGTTACTCCACCATTTTGTGTCTATTCATTCTTACAAGCTCTTTCATGTATTACAATAGTGACCTATCGCAAAGTAATTGAATGAATGAATAAGTTTATTGGCCAAGTATTCACATACAAGGAATTTGCCTTGGTGCTCTGCCCGCAAGTGACGACATGACATACAGTGACAGTTAGGAATGCCACATAAAACATTAATAATAAAACATTAAGTAAGTTAATAAAACATTAAGTAAAACATCAAGTAAGATAAACAAAGAGTTTGAACATGATTAATGTATTTTTTAAACTCCAATATGTCATCCATTTTTTTAATTAAGCTAAATATTTAAATATTTTTGTAAAATTATTCACTCCCACATCAGGATTATGCTTCTGATTTTCCTTAATTGAGTAGAATAATTAGCAAGTTAACTTTCCCAAAGGAACTAAATCTCATTCTCTTGACTTAGAATCATAGAATCATAGAAAATAGGTGCAGGAGTAGGCCATTCGGCCCTTCGAGCCTGCACCGCCATTCAATATGATCATGGCTGATCATCCAACTCAGTATCCTGTACCCGCCTTCTCTCCATACCCCCGATCCCTTTAGCTACAAGGGCCACATCTAACTCCCTCTTAAATATGGCCAATGAACTGGCCTCAACTACCTTCTGTGGCAGAGAATTCCACAGACTCACCACTCTCTGTGTGAAAAATGATCTTCTCATCTTGGTCCTAAAAGACTTCCCCCTTATCCTTAAACTATGACCCCTTGTTCTGGAGTTCCCCAACATCGGGAACAATCTTCCTGCATCTAGCCTGTCCAACCCCTTAAGAATTTTGTACGTCTCTATAAGATCCCCCCTCAATCTCCTAAATTCCAGCGATAAATTCTTAAGTTCTTTTTCCAGATGCACCTTTTAAAATTGGGAATGTGCAATGCTTCCCAGCATAGAGTCATAGTCATGCAGCAGAGAAACAGGCCCTTCAGCCCAACTCGTCCATGCCGACCAAGAGGTCACATGTAACGCTAGTCCCATTTGCCTGCGTTTGGGCCACATATTCCTCGAAACTTTTCCTATCCATGCACCTGTCCAAGTGTCTTTTCAATGTTGCTCTAGTAGCTGCCTCAATGACCTCCTGTGGCAGCTCGTTCCTGAACCGTGCTGAGTGGTCAGTTAGGGGCATAAGCGCACTGGCATCACTGCCGGCCAGGAACGTCACAGGTGCACGCGACGCGGTAGATTGGCAACACCGTCTCAAGGGGGCGATCAGGGGACGGTGACGTGGGACCTGCGCGAGACTCGGACCGGACACAGTTTGAAAGGCTGCAGCCATTTGATGTAAGTTAGGTTGATGAACCATGTTCGAAGGTAGTTAGTAAATTACTGCTAAATTACTTACTCATTGTCGTTATTGTTCCGGGCGGTACCTGACAGTTGCAAATACTCACCACCCTCTGAGTTGCCCCTTGGGTTCCTATGAATTCTTTTCTCCTCTCACATCAAAGCTAAGTCCACTAGTTCTTCATCATAAATCATTCCTGATGTCTTGCTTGAATTGGTTTTAACTTGTGTAACACTAACAGGGCATCACAGCGACACGGCTGATATTGTTGCTGCCTCATAGCTGCCTCACAGAGGCCTGCGTTCGATCCTGACCTCGAGTGCTGTCTGTGTGGAGTTTGCATGTTCTCCCAGTGGCCACGTGGGTTTCCTCCGGGTGATCCGGTCTCCTCCACCATCCCAAAGACATGCAGGCTTCTAGGTTGATTGGCCCTCTGTAAATCGCCCCCTAGTGTGTAGGGAATGGATGAGACAGTGGGTTAACATAGAACTAGTGCGGACTCGATGGGCTGAAGGGCCTGTTTCCATGCTGTATCTCTACTCTACACTAAACTACACACTGAGAGAGAAGTACTGGAGGGATTCTGCAGGAGGAGCTATTTGCCAACAAGACAACATCAATAAGAAAACTATTCCAGTGAAACTCGCAGACACCTAGCATCAGCAATACATAATTTACCTGTTATAACCAGAATTACAAATTCTCCAAAAATGTACTCCATAAACTATAATAATAATTTGTGTAGTGTACATAGAAAACACTAAATCTGTAGCATTCGTTGCCATTAAGGGTTGTGGAATCTAAGTCAGTAATATTTTAAGAAGGAGATATTCAGACACATGGACTTTCTTTCCCAGAGTAGGAGAATCGAGAACCAGAGGACATAGGTTTAAGGTGAGGTGGGGGGGGGGGGGGGACTTAATAGGAGGGGTAACTTTTTAACACAAAGGGTGGTGGGTGTATGGAATGAGCTGCTGGATGAGGTCGTTGAGGCAGGTACTAATGCAACAATTAAGAATAGGATAGGACATCATGGATAGGACAAGTTTGAAGGGATGTGGACCAAACGCAGGCAGGTGGGACTGGTGTAGCTGGGACATGTTGGCCGGTGTGGGCAAGTTGGGCCGAAGGGCCTGTTTCCACACGGTATCACTCTATGACTCTATATCCTCAGAATTAAAGAACGTTCCTTTACGAAGGAGAAGAGCAGGAATTTCTTTCGTCAGAAGGTGGTGAATCTGTGGAATTCATTGGCTGTGGAGGCCAAGTCAACGGATATTTTTTATGGCAGAGATATCTAGATTCTTGATTAGTACGGGTGTCAGGGGTTATGGGGAGAAGGCAGGAGAATGGGGTCAGGAGGGAGAGATAGATCAGCCATGATTGAATGGCAGAGTAGACTTGATGGGCCGAATGGCCTAATTCTGCTCCCATCACTGATGCGTCTGAAGAAGGGTCTCGACCCCAAAACATCACCCATTCCTTCTCTCCAGAGATGCTGCCTGTCCCGCTGTGTTACTCCAGCTTTTTGTGCGTATCTTTGGTTTAAACCAGCATCTGCAGTTCCCTCTTACACATATGACTCCCCTTCATTTTTCTAAAAAATCTGATGAATACAGAGCCAATTAGTTTTGTCGCTCTTGATGGGAATTAACATTCCCCATCCAAGAAATGATCTTGTCTAATCTCCTTTAGACTGCCTCCAATGTCTTTATTCTTTTTCTTTAGTTTACCCTCTCTCTCTGCCCTGCTGTATGGCTCGCTGTATTTTTTCTTTCCCTCGATACCTGCATGTCTTTCTATTGCAATTCCTCATCCCTCTCTCTGCCAGCGTGTCCATTTATGTTTCATTCATCACATGACTCATGCTTCAGCTGACCGCACATCTCACCGAAGGTGTCACACATATACCTCGTCTGATTCCTTTCATTCATTCTTGCTTCCTTGCACAAAGGTCTGTTGCTTGGAGTACTTCAGTCAATTACAACAGAAAGCGGCTTGCTTTTTAATAAGGGAAACACTCCCAACCCATCTCAAATATGAAACGACCCATAAACTACACACTCAATGGACAGCAAGCTAAAGAAGCACATCTGTTCTTGCTTTGACTCTGGTTTGTGCAGCCCTCATGGAGAACGTGGAGTAAAGGCATCGAGCATTCATAGCAAAAGGATTTGAGTACAAGGGCAGGGAGGTTCTACTGCAGTTGTACAGGGTCTTGGTGAGGCCACACCTGGAGTATTGCGTACAGTTTTGGTCTCCTAATCTGAGGAAAGACATTCTTGTCATAGAGGGAGTACAGAGAAGGTTCACCGGACTGATTCCTGGGATGGCTGGACTTTCATATGAAGAAAGACTGGATAGACTCGGCTTGTATATGCTAGAATTTAGAAGATTGAGGGGGGATCTTATAGCGACTTACAAAATTCTTAAGGGGTTGGACAGGCTAGATGCAGGAAGATTGTTCCCGATGTTGGGGAAGTCCAGGACAAGGGGTCACAGTTTAAGGATAAGGGGGAAATCTTTTAGGACCGAGATGAGAAAGAGAGTGGTGAAATCTGTGGAATTCTCTGCCACAGAAGGTAGTTGAGGCCAGTTCATTGGCTATATTTAAGAGGGAGTTAGATGTGGCCCTTGTGGCTAAAGGGATCAAGGGGTATGGAGAGAAGGCAGGTACAGGATACTGAGTTGGATGATCAGCCATGATCATATTGAATGGCGGTGCAGGCTCAAAGGGCCGAATGGCCTAATCCTGCACCTATTTTCTATGTTTCTATGTTTCTATGAAAGCACATCTCGAACCCGCAAACGCTCAGCATAGGAGCACCACAAGGTTGCGTACTCTCTCCTCTCCTAGGTTTAAGGTGAGAGGGGAACAGTTTAATAAAGAGCTGAGAGGTAACTTTGCCACACAGAGGGTGGTGGGTTTATGGAACGAGCTGTCGGAGGAGGAAGTTGAGGCAGGTACTGTAAAGGCATTTGGTCAAGCACATGGATAGGAACAATTTAGAGGGATATGGGGCAAATGCAGGCAGGTGGGACTAGTCTAGATGGGGCATTTTGGTCGGCATGGGCAAGTTGGGCCAAAGGGCCTGTTTCTGTGCTATATGGTTGATGGTTGTTGGGAAGAAGCTATTCCTGAACCTGGAGGTCACGGTGTGAGTCTGAAGTCTGAAGTCTCGACCCGAAACGTCACCTATCCATACTCTCCAGGGATGCTGCCTGACCTGCTGAGTTACTCCAGCATTTTGTGCCTATCTTTGATATAAACCAGCATCCTCAGTTTCTTCCTACACTGTATTCCAATATGCTTCTGACTTGTGTCTTGTAGGTGGTCAAATGTCTTGGGGGTTTTAGGAAGGGAATCATTCCTCATTGTTCGAATCAGCTCGTAGAGTCATAGAGATACAGAGTGGAAACAGGCCCTTCGGCCCAACTTGCCCACACCCGCCCACATATCCCTGCCACACTAGTCCCACCTGTCAGCATTTGGTCCATATCTCTCCAAACCTGTCCTATCCATGTACCTGTCTAACTGTTTCTTAAACTGTTGCGATAGTCCCTGCCTCAACTACCTCTGCTGACAGCTCGCTCCATTAATCCACCACCCTTTGCAGAAAAAGTTAAGGGCCTGTCCCACTTGGGAGACCTCCAACGTGACCTCTGGCGACCTTAAGCGACTAAAAAAATCAAGGTCACGGTGACCTACGACCTTCCTCGACTATGTGTACGACCTCCTACGACTGTTGAAGACTGGCTTCGACCATGTACGATTTACTCGAGGATGCCCTTTCCTCCTCAGTCTCCTGTTAAATCGTTTCCCCATCGCCTTGAACCTATGTCTTCTGTTAAAGAAATAGGTAGCTGATTCTGAAGATATGAAATGTCTTGACTTTTTAAAACACAGTCAAGATTATAACAGAAAAGCAAAAAAGGCATATTTTACTATGTCTTTGAGCATGAAGTAAAATATTGTGCCACTTGTTGAGCATTGCAAATCTATTGTCTATTGTTTATTGTCTAACGTTCTAAGATCCTGCATCTTCAGCAGTCAGAACTCACATTTACATTAGGTACATTATTTTGAAATCTAGTCTTGTGCTGTGTTCGCCAACTTCAGATGAGGTGCTGTCTTATGTGTCCTTATCCACAGAAGTAGAGTTTCACCAGGACTTTAACTTGCCTTGTTTTAAACTAATAAATGCAAAACTTCCACGATTCCAGTCTGCATTGACATATCATTTTTTTTTTTTGGTGTGATTGTTCATGTACCAAACAGTTTAGATATCTTTCCCCTTATGTATTTCTGAGTCTCTGCTAAAGCCTTCCGTTCCTGAGGCAGCAATTTCCCGAGGAATTGCTAACGCAATTTTCAGATAACAAATCTGAAAGGATAACAATCCCTTTGGCTGCGTCATAGAGCTGCTCGAACTGGATCAAGAATAAAAACACAAAGGGATGAAATCTTTCAGTTTTGTAACACCTCAAGCAAGATGTTGAAACGCAGGATCCTTCTGCACTAGCTTACTACTTGGGCATGGAACATACTGTAGACCGTAGAACTATACAGCACAGGAACAGGCCCTTCGGCCCACAATGTCTGTGCTGAACACGATGCCAAGTTAAACTACGTAATCTGTTCTGCCTGCCACGGTGGCGCAGCAGTTGATTTGCTGCCTTACAGCGCTTACAGCTCCAGAGATCCTGGCCATGGGTGGGTGCTTGTCTGTACGGAGTTTGTACGTTCCCCTTGTGACCTACGCGGGTTTTCTCCGAGAACTTTGGATTCCTCCCACACTCCAAAGGCGTACGGGTTTGTGGGTTCATTGGCTCCGGTAAAGATTGTAAATAGTTACTAGTGTGTAGGATAGAGTAATGGAAGGGAATCGCTGGTCAGTGCGGGCACGGTCGGCCGAAAAGCCTGTTTCCACGCTGTATCTCTAAACTAAACTGTACTAAACTAAACTAAGTTGAGTCTGAAGAAGGGTCTCGACCTGAAACGTCACTTTTTCCTCCGCTACATAGATGCTGCCTCACCTGCTGAGTTTCTCCAGCATTTTTGTCTACCTTAAACTAAACTAAACAGGATTTATATACTTCCATTCCCTGCTATCTAAGTGCTGATCCCAAACCCTCTCAAATGACTCTATTGTATCTTCCTCCACCACCACCATATCTGGCAGTACGTTCCAGGCACCCATTACTCTCTCGATAAAAGAACCATATCCCGCACATCTCCTTTCAACTCAAAGCTATTGCCCCTCTCAACTCTGGAAGGCGACTCCAGATTGTCAAAGCTGCCACAGCCAGACATAAAAACAGTTTTTATCCACGAGTAGTTGCTCTACTCAACAGCCAAAAATCTGTAGCCTCCCTTTGATCTGGTATTTTGTTGGTTGACATGCTTGATCAATGATGTTTTATGAAGAATCAAATACACAGGACTAGATGTTAAGAAGTCCCTTGTGCCAGTAGGTGGGGAGCATTTCACGACATTCATTGATTGCTGAGAGTGGTCGACGCTCAACATCAGGGGGGGGGGGGGGGGGGGGGGGGGGGGGCGGGGCGGGGGGGGGGGGATACGTATACGTATATCTTGGCCTGGGTAACCTTCAGGACAGCTGGGCACAGGACACATCATCAGTAGTGTACCCTTGCATCACTGGGTGTTTCGGCCTTTTAACACTATACACCCTCCACAAGGGCGGCCCGCTGCAGGATGATCAGCCCTCAGCGCGTGTCCCGTGTCAAACTGCCTCAAAGATTCACCTTGACGTATTTGGGGCCCAGCATGGGTCTTTCTGCTTGAGCCAAATCCAACAGCTGCTTCTTTCAGCCGCGTCCCGTTTGGAATTTTAACATAGAAACATAGAAACATAGAAAATAGCAGGAGGAGGCCATACGGTCCTTCGAGCCAGCACCGCCATTCATTGTGATCATGGCTGATCGTCCCCTATCAATAACCCGTGCCTGCCTTCTCCCCTTATCCCTTGACTCCACTAGCCCCTAGAGCTCTATATAGCTCTCTCTTAAATCCATCCAGTGACTTGGCCTCCACTGCCCTCTGTGGCAGGGAATTCCATAAATTCACAACTTTCTGGGTGAAAAAGCTTTTTCTCACCTCAGTCTTAAATGACCTCCCCTTTATTCTAAGACTGTGGCCCCTGGTTCTGGACTCGCCCCACATTGGGAACATTTTTCCTGCATCTAGCTTGTCCAGTCCATTTATAATTTTACATGTTTTTATAAGATCACCCCTCATCCTTCTAAACTCCAGTGAATACAAGCCTAGTCTTTTCGACTTGGAAAGTTCAACTTTTGGTCTATTTGGAACGATAAACATTTGGAACTATTCACGTTCTCCGGAGATGCTGCCTGACCCGCTGAGTTACTCCAGCACTCTGTGTGTCTTTTATTTGTAAACCAGCATCTGCAGTTCCTTGTACCCCCACATTTTAATAACTTTCTGGGTATGGAGAGAAGGCAGGTACAGGATATTGAGTTGGATGATCAGCCATGATCATATTGAATGGCGGTGCAGGCTCGAAGGGCCGAATGGCCTGCTCCTGCACCTAATTTCTATGTTTCTATGTTTCTAAAGATTTTTCCCCTCATTTCCCCGAAACATTTATTAGTGACGACCCGAAGCAAATGGCTGTAAAATTGATCTCATTCAAAACTCACAATTTGAGGACCAGGGACAAACACTCTGCTGTGGGATACAAAGCGTCGCAGTAGCTCAAAGAATCAAAGTGTAAACCCACGTAACCCAAAAACAAAATCAGTTGAAGGAAAAGTTCAGCGGCAGCAGAAATGATGAGGCTTTGGAAGTGATGATGTGCCTATTTTTATAGTTATTTAGGTTATTGTTTTGGATGATATAGCTGCAATGCCAACTGTAGTGCGTGTTGTGGCTGAGGTGTCCTATTAGTCACCTTGGTTTAGTTTGGAGATGCAGCGCAGAAACCGTGGCCCTTCAGCCCATCAAGTCTGCACTGACCAGCAATCCCCGCACATTAACACTATCCCACATACACTATCCCACATACACACACACTATCCCACATACGATTTGCATTTATACCGAGCCAATAAACCTACAAATCTGTACGTCTTTGGAGTGTGGGAGGAATCCGAAGATCTCGGAGAAAGCCAATGCAGGTCACGGGGAGAATGTACAGACAGCGCCCGTAGTCAGGTTCGAACCCAGAGCTGTAAGGCAGTAGCTCTACCACAGTAGCAGCTTAGTCTCTGAGTGTATATGTTGCCTGCGCTGTTCATTTGATTTCTGATTTCTCCCACCAAACTCTGTTGACAGTCAGCTGCTTTTGCAAACCTTCAACACAATTTATGTGGAGTCATAGATATCAGGGAGATTTAGGTTTAGTTTATTACGTATTACTGGCCTTGCTCTGTCCTGCCCCTTCTCTCTCCCAGCTTTCTCTTCCGCTGCTCCTACAATCAGTGTGAAGGTGGGTTCCGACACAAAATGTCCCCTATACACGTTCTCCAGAGTTACTCCAGCACTTTGGTAGAAGTCAGCATCTGCAGTTTCGTGTTCTTGAAGGTTTAGTTTAGTTTAGTTTGGGTTAGTTTAGTTTAGTTTAGCGATACAGCGCCCTTCGGCCTACGGAGTCCACGCTGACCATTGATCACCCATTCATACTGGTTCTATGTTATTCTACTTTCGCACCCACTGCGAGTCGGCTGCCTCGCCTGCAGCGGGTTTGTTGTTTAGACTTTTTTTGTTATTTTTAGTATGTCCAAAAGTATGTTTTAGTGTTTCTCTGTATGTCTTGTGTGGTGGGTGGTGGCGGGGGGAATAGGGGAAACAGTTTTTCAGGCACCCACCTCGACGGAGATGCGACTTTCTTCCTTGTCGCTTCTTCGCCCCCCTCCTCGCGGCCTTACAGCTGGTTTGGTGCGGCCTTTCCCGGAGTCGGGCCCAGAGCTTCAGCGGCGGCGCAGTGGGGAATTTTAACATCGCGGGCCCCTTGCCGGGGGTCGCCAGAGAAGCGCTCCGACCGCTGGCCTGCGGCCTACAACATGTTGGAGCCTCGGTCTGTGGAGCTTCTGACGGCAGGCATGGAGTGGACCTTCATCGTGGTGCTGGTGATCCCTCGCCGGGGGTTGCCGGAGAAGTGCTCCGACCGCCGGCCTGCGGCCTACAACATCTGGAAGCCTCGGTCTCCAGTAAGGAGGTGGCTGATTGGGAGCTCCGGGCCGCGGGGTGTGCTTGACCTGTCCTGACTTCGGCGTTCCAACCATCCCGACCAGAGGGCTTGACATCGGGCCGTCCGTACGGAGGGTCAGGGCCCCGACCACGGGTGAACAAGGGAGGAGGAGGAGGAGGAGGACTGCGTGAACTGTATTGCCTTCCACCACAGTGAAGAATGCTGTGGCGGGTGTCTGTGTGGAATTATGTTGTGTATTGTGTCCTTTCTTAATTGTAACGCTGCATGGTAAATTATATTTCACTGCACCTCATGGCGCATGTGACAAATACATTTGAACTTGAACTAGAACTCCCTGCCACACTGGGGGCAATTTACCTCAGGATTTTGTACAACTGTATGTGATCACTCCCTCAGCCTCCTGTGCTCCAAGCAATAATGTCTATGTAAAATAATAGACGCGAAAAATGTGCGGAGAGGAGTAACGACTTTACGCAATGGTCTGTCAGCATCTGGCGTGGGCTTTTTGAAAAAATAATGGATGTGAATTCAGACATAATTTTCAATTACATAATTAAAGAAGAGACAAACATTGAAGGGCTAAAGTAAAATGGCGGCACGGTGGCGCAGCGGTAGAGTTGCTGCCTTACAGCGCCAGGGACCTGGGTTCGATCCTGCCTACGGGTGCTGTCTGTATGGAGTTTGTACATTCTCCCAGTGACCGCGTGGGTTTTCTTCGGGTGCTCCGGTTTCCTCCCGCGCGCCAAAGGCATACAGGTTTGTAAATTAATTGGCTTCTGCAGATTGTAAATTGTCCCTAGTGTGTGTACAATAGCGCTAGTGTATGGGGTGATCGCAGGTCGGCACGGACTTGATGGGTCGAAAGTCGGAGAAACAAGTATTTCTTTCAAGGAATTAACATGGGGCTATGAGTTGAAGAAGCAATGAACTGGAAGAATCACAATTTTCTAGAAGAATGTGTGTAATTCTATGGAGTTGTTTCCAGAGACAATCAAATGTCTTGGCTGTGAGTTTGTAGACACATCACACATAAAAATGGCAGATAACGCAAAATATGAAGCATCTTTCCTCTTTAACATTAAGGGCCTGTCCCACTTAGGCGATTTTTTAGGCGACTACCGGCGACAGTCACAGTCGTAGCGGGACACCGAAATGGACCCACCCTACGACAATGTCTAGGACAAGCTACCACCTAGTCAAGCCATCAAGCTACGACAAGCTACGTCAACTGGTGACAGATTCCTCCCGACTTGGGATGTCCACCTATGACAACCATGACGACACCTATGACAACTGAAGTCAACCTACCTCCACCCGCGACAAGCTACGAACCTGTCGGCGACAAATGAAGACAACTGAAGACTTCTCTTGACGCCGGAACTGTCGCCAGTTGACGTAGGTAGTCGCCAATGGAAATCACTGAGGTCGTCACCCGGCAACAACCAACATCACCTGGCGTCATCCTGGCGACAACCTACGACAGGAGAAGACAGGCAAGGCCAAGCCCACTGTCGCTGAAAGGTTTTGAACATTTCAAAATTCAGCGGCGACACTTGAGGAGACAACTCACGACAATATCTCGTCACCCATCGACAGCCAGCCTATTCTCCGGCTGTCGATGAAAAAAATCGCCTGTGGAACAGGCCCTTAAATCCTCTTTAATGCGATGCACCACCTCTCCGGTGATAAGCTCCAGTACATTTTGAGTTTGTTTTCTATTTGATGACAATTGCCTCATCCTAGATTAGTGGAAAATACCAAAGCATTCTTTATTTCAAGCTCTTTCTTACAAACATTATTCTTAGAATTTTATAATTTAATTTTGTAAACTAAACTGCCTAACTGCATATTAAGGTTGAATAAGTCAAGGGGAATTAAGCCTCATTCACTGTGACAATGGTTTTTAGATAAAGCAGAATTCATTTTGTTACAGAAATAGGTCACATTGCAGTTTTATATTGAGGAAGCATTTTACTGTTGGAAAAAAAGTCTTGTGATTTTCTTTTTATTGAGTTACTGTTGTTTCTAACCCAATAATATAGCATTCTATTCAAAAATAGCCTACGTCCATGCCATTTATAAATTCATGCTGCGTTTATTTTCCCAATGAAATCATTTGGGAACTGGGCAGATGGGAACGGCAGTCAAACGAACTGCGAATGCTGGAAATTTAAAAGAAAGAATAGTATGATGAAAATACGCAGTCAGTCAGGCCGCACCCTTGGGAAGAGGCACAGAGCAACCATTTCAGGTCACGGTACTTCGTCACAGCTAAACTGTTCTTCGTTAACAATAGGCACTTGGACTTCCAAGAAACACCCACTTAAAGCGTAAAGCTGGACGGGTCGCCTACATTTCATCAACACCTGGCTGGTCTCCGCGACAAGGTCATGGCACGTAGCGGCCTCATCCGACGCCTGGCGGCAACAAGTTGGGGAGCCGAGCCCGTCAACTCTTCGCACCTCTGCCTTAGCTCTTGCGTGTGCTCCAGCTCAGTACTGCACATCCGTATGGAGTAGAAGCAGACACACTAGCCTGGTAGACACGAGCCTGAACAGCACCTTGCCAACCATCACTAGGTGCCTTCAACGTATTCCAGTAGAGCAGCTCCCTACACTTGCAGGCAAACCTGTAGGACCACCCCTCCATTTGCTCAGCCATTTCCATTCAATGTGGAATAAGAAAGCAGCACTCCGGGTATCGATGGTTATGGAACCAGTCTTTATATGTCCGCTTATATTCGTTTTTGCAACGTTCGACTTTGCAATTACCAATAATCCTTGAAGGGTACACCAGTGAGATGATGAACGGTTTCATGTAGAATCCTGAGATGAGCTCTGGCATCTGAAAACTTACTCCCTCTTTCCCTCTTGCTCTTTGATGGAGATTAAAATTGGCGCAGTAATGATCACTTCAACTTTGCCGTACGTGCACATGATGGTAACCTAACACTGACGCTTGTCCGTAGAACTTAAATACTTTTAATCAGATGAAATTTAGAATGATTGTGTCTAAGGCTGCAGAGGCAGTTGTCGGTGCAAAGAACACACTTGACCAGTCGTCTGCATAAACGTACAATTACAAGCCCTAGTCATAGAGTGATACAGTGTGGAAACAGGCCCTTCAGCCCAACGTGCTCACACCAGCCAACATGTCCCATCGACACTAGTCCCACCTGCCTGCCTTTGGCCCATATCCCTCTAAAACTACCCTATCCATGTACCTGTCTTAATGTAACTTAAATGTTGCAATAGTCCCTGCCTCAACTACCTCCTCCGGCAGCTCGTTCCATACACCCACCACCCTTTGTGTAATAGAAATTCCCCTTCAGGTTCCTATTAAATCTTTTCCCCCTCACCTTAAACCCCTGTGCTCTGGTTCTCGATTCCTTACTCTGGGCAAGAGGCTCAGTGTATTTACTCTATCCTTTGTCACTTTCTATGGTGATCACATATCTTTGAGCTACTCACTGACGTGGGCTCATCCTCTGACCTGGAAATATTTAACATTTACTGCTGTTTTCTTACCGTGTGCTGGTACACCTCATTTTAACACTGTACAGCCACCTAACTTTGTAAATAGTTGCGTACTGTTTTTAACAACATTTTAAACTATATGCAATAGTTAACCAAGAGCAATGGACTAAACCTTGATTCATAAAGGCTTAACATATATGTCTGCACCATGCCATTTTACATTAACTGCAGTCTGAAGAAGGATCTCACCCATTCCTGCTCTCCAGGGATGCTGCCTGTCTCGCTGAGTTACTCCAGCTTTTAGTGTCTATCTTATTTTACATTAATTACATGTCAAGAAATATTTTCTAATATACCTTATTTCTCTATTATCCCCCCTCTTCCCCAACCCCCTGTCGCACTCGACCAATATCTCACCTTCTGACTTTGCGGTACATTACACTCCTCCCCTTCTCTCACCCCACACCATTTAATCTTCTTTTCACCTCCAGCCTTTGTCACCAACACCACTCACCTGCCATTCAAACCCCCTCACCTGTATCCACCTATCACTTGTCGGGATTTGTCCTGCCCCCACCTCTCTTTTCCAGCTTTCTCCACTCCCCCCCCCCCCTTCTACAATCAGTCTGAAGAAGGATCACAAACTGAAACGTCGCCTGTCCCATTCCCTCCACAGACGCTGCCTGACCCGCTGAGTTCCCCCAGAACTTCCTCCAGTGTCTTACAAGAGATTTAGAGGCTTATATATTTTTTTAAGTTGCAGGTGACCCGAAACATCACTCATTCCTTCTCTCTAGAGATGCTGCCTGTCCCGCTGAGTTACTCCAGCATTTTGTGTCTACCTTTGGTGTAAACCAGCATCTGGTTTTGCTTCAGATGGAGAAATGAAGAAAGCCATGAATGCAATTGACAAATTGGCAACCCAGCACACCTGGAGATATGAAAAATAAATACTTTAAAATGCGTCTGAAGTAAGGCAAAAATACAATCCTGAGTGCAAGAGATCTGGTCAAGGCTGGAACTAATGCACAAGGTCCGTGTAAGCTATAAATCATTTGAGCCTCTGCTTGAGCTGTGAAGGAAATGGGTGCAAATATTTAGACACAAATACTGCAGATACTGCAGACGCAGGTTTACAAAAAATAACAGGAAGTGCTGGAGTTAATACGGGGCACGGTGGCACAGTGGTAGAGTTGCTGCTTTACAGCACCAGAGAGCCGGGTTCGTTCCAGACTACAGATGCTCTCGGTACAGAGTTTGTACCTTCTCCCTGCGACTGTGTGGGTTTTCTCCGGGTGCTCCAGTTTCCTCCCACACTCCACAGTAGTTTGTAGGTTGATTGGCTTCTGTGAATGTAAATTGTATGCAGGATAGAGCTAGTCAGGCACGTGCCGTGAGTAATTACTCAGGGTAGGCACTCAGTTGGATAAAAATTAAAAAACGCGCATGCACAGATTGTTCTCTCCGTAAAAAAATAAAATGTAAAAAAAACATTAACAAGTCAATTTGCCGAAGGCTTCCTAGTCTCCTTTATTCTGAATTACTGAAGGGGGGGGGGGGGGGGGGGGGGTGAAGGGTGATGGCAGGTGGAGAGAGGGTGGGAAAAACGGGAGCACACAAGGAAAAGTTGAATCAGTTGTCATCTTATTGAATGACAACATTTGTTAAAGGGACCAATTGGGTGGACAGTTCCTTTCACGGTGTATGGGGAGTCTGTGCCAGGGGTAAAGTTTCGGGGAGAGCAGGACTGTTGAGAATGAGGGGGTCGGGGATAATGCCAGTAACTCACTCACTTACCGCTGTTGCTGCGCTCCAGGCGTGGAGCCACCACATTGTAGCCGGGGATAGAAGCAGCTCGGGGAGCTGCGAGCGGTCGCCGGGACCCGACAGCCAAACTGTCCGCCACTTCAGCGCCTTCTGCCGGCCCGCTTACCTCTGGCAGTGCTCTCCGTCTGAACAACTCTCACCTGCCGCTCGCTCATGTCAGCGACTTCCTGCAAATCCTTAAATTCCCACAGCCGAGTAATCTCAATCGCGCTGTCGGAATTTAAGGATTTGCAGGACATGAGTGAGGCCAGCGAGCGGCAGGAGAGAGGTTTTGCACGCCTCCGTGCAAGGAGCGTTGCAAGTGGCATTATCCCGATCCCCTCCTTCACAACATTCGTGCCCTCCCCGCAACTTTACCCCGGGCCAGACTCCCCAAATGCTATGAAAGGAGCTCTCCCCCCACCCCCACACCCCGGGAAGTACGGTATTTAAAAACATAAATACAAAACGTACTTACCACGTTATCGGTACACGAGCTCCATTCTTCTCTCCCTGTTTCCTAAGATACACTTGAAATATTGCCAATCCATATTTGAAAACCCCGCCAAGAAACTAGCGCTGCGCATGCGCGGTAGGCTGCTGCACCACGCAGTGCTGCAAAGGCAGAATTTCAGCTGCCTTCAGCCCCGCTTGAAACTGACGCTTGAAGCAGCGCTGACGGCACGTGGGCTGCACAGACCTTCAAGGGTTACAAGCGCTGCGGAAGAAAGGCACGGAGAATTATGCCTACCTAAGAGATCGATCTCTTAGATAGGCATAATTCTCCCATGCCTTTATTATTTATATTTAGTAATTACTATGTTATAATTTTAGTCAGGGTAGGCAGTGCCTACCTTGCCTACCCTGACAGCACGTGCCTGGAGCTAGTGTTTGTACAGGATAATCGCTGGTTGGCACAGGACTCGGTGGGCTGAAGGACCTGTTTCCTTGCTGCATCTCTAGAGTTTAGTTTACTTTAGTTTAGAGGTACAGCGCGGAAACAGGCAGATTAAGTTGGCAGACTACGGCCCACAGAGTCTGCACGACCAGCGATCCCCGCACACTAACACTACCCTACACACACTAGGGACAATTTACAATTTTATCGCCAATTAGCTTACAAACCTGCACGGATTTGGAGTGTGCGGGGAAACCAGAGCACCTGGAGAAAACCCACGTGGTCAAAAGTCTAAAGACGAAAACCCAGCAGGCCAGGCAACATCTCTGGAGAACTTGGACAGGCGATTTATCGGGACAGGACCCTTCTTCAGATACAAATATTCTGAAGAAGGGTCTCGACCCCGAATCGTCACCCATTCCTTCTCTCTAGAGATGCTGCCCGTCCCGCTGAGTTTCTCCAGCATTTTGTGTCTATCTTCGGTTTAAACCAGCATCTGCAGTTCCTTCCTACATATATAGTTATCAGGCAGGACAATTGGTTGGACAAGACGCTCTATTCTCACCGAGCCAGCTATTCCAGCAGCCTGGCTGTTTGCAGCTGTAAGATCAGTCGATTCATCACGAATGGTCTCCTTAGTGACGCCGTCCTGTCACTCGCGGTTGATAAGGAGCAGAGAGGAAACGCTTGCCAAAGCTGTCGCTTGAAGGGAACTCTCAGCCTGACTCGCTTCACAGCCAGTCATGTGTGAGGGCCGCTCAAGTCAAGTGGACACAGGGGAAGAGGGGAAGTCCAGGAGACTGCTTGACCCAGGCAGCTGCCACTATCCAGCGCTGGCTCGCTGGGCCGAATGGCCTCCTCCTGCTCCTATTTTCTATTTTCTATGTATCCTGCAGGCTGGAGCAGGCCTGGGCTGTCCCAGCCTCAAAGTGTGCAGCTCAACATTGTTAACAAGTACAACATAAATGGACAACATCGGACTTAGCTGGCTTTACCATGCGCTAAACGTCATTCCCATATCATGTATCTATACACTGTGAATGGATCGACTGTAATAGAAGATTGGTACAAAAAGCTGGAGTAACTCAGCGGGGCAAGCAGCATCTCTGGAGAGAAGGAATGGGTGATGCTTCAACAGACAATAGACAATAGGTGAGGAGTAGGCCATTTGGCGCTTCGAGCCAGCACCGCCATTCAATGTGATCATGGCTGATCATCCCCAATCAGTACCCCGTTCTTGCCTTCTCCCCATATCCCCTGACTCCGCTATTTTTAAGAGCCCTATCTAGCTCTCTATTGAAAGCATCCAGAGAACCGGCCTCCACTGCCCTCTGAGGCAGAGAATTCCACACTCACCACTCTCTGTGAGAAAAAGTGTTTCCTCGTCTCCTTTCTAAATGGCTTACTCCTTATTCTTAAACTGCGGCCCCTGGTTCTGGACTCCCCCCAACATCTAGCGTGTCCAAGCCCTTAACAATCTTATATGTTTCAATGAGATATCCTCTCATCCTTCTAAACTCCAGAGTGTACAAGCCCAGCTGCTCCATTCACTCAGCATATGACATATCACATATTCCACCATACCGGGAATTAACCTTGTAAACCTACGCTGCACTCCCTCAATAGCAAGAATGTCCTTCCTCAAATTAGGGGACCAAAACTGCACACAATACTCCAGGTGTGATCTCACTAGGGCTCTGTACAACTGCAGAAGGACCTCTTTGCTCCTATATTCGATTCCTCTTGTTATAAAGGCCAACATGCCATTCGCTTTCTTCACTGCCTGCTGTACCTGCATGCTTACTTTCATAGACTGATGTACAAGGACTCCCAGATCCCGTTGTACTTCCCCTTTTTCAAATTGACGCCATTTAGATAGTAATCTGCCTTTCTGTTTTTGCTACCAAAGTGGATAACCTCACATTTATCCGCATTAAACTTAATCTGCCATGCATCTGCCCACTCCCCCAACCTGTCCAAGTCACCCTGCAGTGTAATAGCACCCTCCTCACTGCTCACACTGCCACCCAGCTTAGTGTCATCTGCAAATTTGCTAATGTTACTTTGAATCCCTTCATCCAAATCATTGATGTATATTGTAAATAGCTGCGGTCCCAGCAACAAGCCTTGCGTTACCCCACTAGTCACTGCCTGCCATTCTGAAAGGGACCCGTTAATCCCTACTCTTTGTTTCCTGTCTGCCAACCACTTCGCTATCCATGTCAGCACTCTACCCCCAATACCATGTGCCCTAATTTTGCCCACTAATCTCCTGTGTGGGACCTTATCAAATGCTTTCTGAAAGTCCTGGTACACTACATCCACTGGCTCTCCTTTGTCCATTTTCCTGGTTACATCTTCAAAAAAGTCCAGAAGATTAGTCAAGCATGATTTCCCCTTCGTTAATCCATGCTGACTTGGACCGATCCTGTTACTGCTATCCAAATGTGCTGCTATCTCATCTTTTATAATTGACTCCATTTCTCTCTCCCGCCTTTCTTAAAAAGTGGGATAACATTAGCTACCCTCCAATCCACAGTAACTGATCCTGAGTCTATAGAACATTGGAAAATTATCACCAATGCATCCACAAATTCCAGAGCCACTTCCTTAAGTACCCTGGGATGCAGACCATCAGGCCCTGGAGATTTATCAGCCTTCAGTCCCATCAGTCTATCCAACACCATTTCCTGCCTAATGTGGATTTCCTTCAGTTCCTCTGTCACCCCAGATCCTCTGGCCACTACTATATCAGGAAGATTGTTTGTGTCATCCTTAGTGAAGACAGATCCAAAGTACCTGTTCAACCTATCTGCCATTTCCTTGTTCCCCATAATAAATTCACCATTTTCGGTCAACAAGGGTCCAACTTTGGTCTTAACTAATTTTTTCCTCTTCACATACCTAAAGAAGCTTTTACTATCCTGCTTTATATTCTTGGCTAGCTTACCTTCGTACCTCATCTTTTCTCCCCGTATTGTCTTTTTAGTTATCTTCTGTTGTTCTTTAATCATTACCCAATCCCCTTGCTTCCCGCTCATCTTTGCTACGTTGTACTTCTTCACTTTAATTTTTATACTGTCCCTGACGTCCCTTGTCAGCCACGGTCATCCCTTTCTCCCCTTGGAATCTTTCTTCCTCCTAGGAATGAACTGATCCTGCACCTTCTGTATTATTCCTAGAAATACCTGCCATTGTTGTTCCACTGTCATCCCTGCTAGTGTATCTTTCCAGTCAACTTTGGCCAGCTCCTCCCTCGTGGCCCCATGGTCCCCTTTATTCAACTGCAACACCGACACCTCCGATCTACCCTTCTCCCTCTCCAATTGTACATTAAACCTGACCGTATTATGGTCACTGCCTCCTAATGGCTCATTAACCTCGAGGTCCTTTATCAAATCCGATTCATTACATAACAAATCCAGAATTGCCTTCACCCTGGTCGGCTCCAATACAAGCTGTTCAAAGAATCCATCACGAAGGCACTCTACAAAGTTCCTTTCTTGGGGTCCAGTACCAACCTGATTTTCCCAGTCTACCTGCATGTTGAAATCTCCCATAACAACCACAGCATTACTTTTGCTACATGCCAATGTTAACTCCTGATTCAACTTGTGCCCTATGTCCAGGCTACTGTTTGGGGGCCTGTAGATAAGTGCCATTAGGGTCTTTTTACCCTTACAATTCCTTAGTTCTATCCACACTGACTCCACTTCTCCTGTTTCAATGTCACCCCTTGCAAGGGACTGTTTTTTTTATTCCTCGACAACAGGGCAACCCCACCCCCTCTGCCCACCTGTCTGTCTTTTCGATAGGAGGTATACCCTTCAATATTCAGTTCCCAACCCTGGCCCTCTTGCAGCCATGTCTCAGTAATTCCCACAACATCATACTTGCCAGTTTCTAACTGAGCTTCAAGCTTGTCCTCTTTATTCCTTATACTTTGCGCATACATATACAGCACTTTGACCTCCGTATTCACCTCCCCCACGCAATTGGCCCTGACCTTACTCTGTTGTCCATTCTCAAGCTTTCCTTCCCATTAATTCGAGAATCGCTTGTAATTTTTCCTGTAGCCATTTCCCCTTCAACTCCATCTTTATACTCCCAATTTGTCAATCCCTCCCCCCCACTATTTAGTTTAAACCCACACGTGCAGCCCTAGCAAACCTGCCTGCGACCAGTTAAGGTGTAACCCGTCCCTTTTGTACAGGTCGCCCCTACCCCAGAAGAGATCCCAGTGGCCTATAAATCTAAATCCTTGCTCCCTGCACCAGACCCTCAGCCACACATTCAGATCCCCTATTTCCCTGTTCCTGTCCTCACCAGCACGTGGAACAAATCCAGAGATAACCTCTCATCCTTCTAAACTCCAAAGTGTACAAGCCCAGCCGCTCCATTCTCTCAGCATATGACAGTCCCGCCATCCCGGGAATTAACCTTGTAAACCTACGCTGCACTCCCTCAATAGCAAGATAACATAGAACTATGTTATATGAGTTATAACATAGACTATGTTCACATCAGTCTGAAGAAGAGTTTCGGCCCGAAACGTTGCCTATTTCCTTCGCTCCATAGATGCTGCCTCACCCACTGAGTTTCTCCAGCATTTTTGTCTACCTTCGATTTTCCAGCATCTGCAGTTCCTTCCTAAACATAGAACTAGTGTGAATGGGTGATTGATGGTCGGAGTGGGCTTGGCGGGCCGAAAGACCTGTTTTCATGCTGTTTCTCTAAACTGAACTAAACCGTTGCATATTCTGCAGGAGTACACTGGAGTGTTTGTCATTTCTATGCATTATCTCTAAACCAAACTCAATCAACATCACTGGAGGAACAGTATCTCAAATGTTGCTTGGGCAACCCAGTGATATGAACCGGATATACCCCTTGCATCCCCTCTCTCTCCATCCCTCTCCCAACCAAGTTGCACCAGTTTCAGTCATCTTCTTGAGTCCCATTGCACTCACTCTCACCTAGCCCACAGCTAACAATGGCCTGTTTCCTTTCTCTTTGTTACCTTCTTGCACATCTTTCATTCATTTGTTCTACATCTCTCCACATCACCGTCTGTGTCTCTCGCTTCCCTTTCCCCCCGGCTCTCAGCCTGAGGAAGGGTCTCGACCCGAAACATCACCTATTCCTTTTCCCCAGAGATGCCGCCTAACTCCAGCTTTTTGTGGCTCTCTCTAGCTTTCCAATCAAGGTTTGGGGACTCTGTTCAAGCGAGCGGAATATCGGGAAGATGAGGTTGGAGAGTTTCCAAGCTGGGGATGAGTAACAGCTTGGTCACGTCCTGTTCGCTGCTTTGTCTCTGACACACAGATGTACGCTTGCCTTGAGCAACAAGCACACTTGACATATTGTGATGTTGGATGGACAGCGAGATCCTTGCAAGCGACAGCTTTGACAAGCGATTCTCCTCAGTATTTGTCAGCCGGGACTGAGAAAAATGACAAGAGTGTCATCCTTGAATAAAAGTACCCCTGACAAATCTTAGCGATGATTCATTCGAAGCTTGCTTTCAGTGATGGCACCTACGTGGTTTAAAATTAGGTTCACTCATTACCGGAACACACAAAAGCCCCAGAATATTGTCGATAGGACAGCAAAAAAACAAGATAGGTTTCCGAAATATTTGAGATAGAATCAGAATCAGATTTTATTCGCCATTTATGTTTTACAACATACGAGGAATTTCATTGGCCAGGTCAGTCATACAATTAAAAGCAACAAATCACTCAGAAACACATTTTAACATGAACATCCACCACAGTGACTCCCACACATTCCTCATTATGGTGGAAGGCGAAATAAAGTTCATGTTCTTTCCCTTAGTCCTTCCTCGGTCGTGGGCCTCGAGCCCTCTGTTGACGGGACGGTCTTGGCCCCCGTAGCCGGCGGCGTTCGGGCCCTCCGCGTCGTGGCGATCCGCTCCCGCATCGAGGGGATGCCAGCTCCCCCGCGCTGGACGATCGAACCTCGCTTCGGGGCTGGACAAACCTTCTGCGGCGTTGTAGCTCCCGACTAACCTCTCCCGAGACAGCGAGCACTTGTTGGTAAGTCAACGGAGGTCACGGTGGGAGCGATCCCAGGCGAGGGATCAGCTCCGATGGTAAGTCCGCACCCCACGAGGAGGCTTCCAGCTCCATCGATCGAAGGACGCAGATCCCGGAGAATGTGATCCGAAAAATGATCACATCTCCGGGAAGGTGAGAACCTGAAAAAAAGTTTCCCCCGATCCCCTCCCCCCTCCCCCACACAAAACAAACCGAGCAACATTAAAACACACTTTCAACAAACGCTAAAAATTAAAAAAAGATGAAAAAACGAACAGATTGACCGGTAGGGCAGCCATCCCCCCCCCCCCCCCCGGCACCCCTGGTGCATAGACACAAAAAGCTGGAGTAACTCAGCGAGTCAGGCAGCATCTCTGGTGAAAAGGAATAGGCGACGTTTCGGGTCGAGACCCTTCTTCGGACTGAGAGTCAGGGGAAAGGAAACGAGAGATATGAAAAGGAACATAGAGCAAATGGATGAAAGGTATGCAAAAGGTCAGATCAAAGCCAGCATCGACGATCAACAAAAGGTGGAGCCCACAATGCTCCATTGTTGGCTGTGGAGCAGGTGATAGTCAGTAATACGACAGTGAAACTCAGCCGGACGACAGTGAAACTAGTAGGACGACTAGGGTGGGGGAGAGACGGAGAGAGAGGGGATGCAAGAGTTACTTGAACCAGATTCAGGGACAGTTTCTTCCCAGCTGTTAGCAGGCAACTGAACCATCCTACCACAACCAGAGAGCAGTGCTGAACTACCATCTACCTCATCGGTGACCCTCGGACTATCCTTGATCGGACTTTGCTGGCTTTACCTTGCACTAAACGTTATTCTCTTATCATGTATCTGTACACAGTAAACGGCTTGATTTTAATCATGAATTGTCTTTCCGCTGACTGGATAGCACGCAACAAAAAGCATTTCACTGCCTCGATACACGTGGCAATAAACTAAACTGTAAAATGTAAAAACTGTGAATAAATCAATATTAATATTGGTTTATTATTGTCACGTACAGTGTATTACAAAACCGAAGATGAGATTCGGATCTGATATGAATCAGTAGTTAGGCTATAGTTAGATTGCAGTTGAGCATTTGTCAAATATTTACTGACAGCAGAACGACTTGCCTGTATTATACACTTGCGTGATACCTCCACCCACAGGAAGCTGACGGCAGAGTCCTCTGGTTGCAGTTGGAAAGCGAGTGTCGGGCAACTGACCCGTTTAAAACGCAGTGACTCGCAGTAAAGGACCTGTCTCACTTGGCCGCCATTTGCACCTCATTTATGCGTCATCTATAAAATAGGTCGACGCATCGTGAAGCGCGACGTCGCGCGCAAATCACGCGTCATCACGCGTCTGCGCGCATCATCATTAGAATACCCTGCGGCGCGCGGCAGGACGTTGACGCAAGGACGTAAGGACGTTGACGCACGGTGACGTAACCATGCGTAACCACGCGATACACGTTTGACGTCGGGACGCCAGCATACGACGCCAATGCATTAGCGTGCGTACCCAATGCGTCAGCGTGCATATGCGATACGTCACGCAGGTGGTGCACGAGGATTTTGTTCCTGTACTAAATCCTGGAGCGCCGCGCGATACTGCGCGCCACCGCATACAATTCCACACCTCACCTTGCACAACGCAGGCGCACACCACGCGTCACGATGCGTCGACCTAATTTACATATAACGCGTAAATGAGGCACAAATGACGGCAAAGTGAGACGGGTCCTTAATGCAGCAGAATTGTCCTCTCCGCTTTCCAATTATCATTTGAGATCCACCTTCAAATTTGACAGACTTAATGACGGGAACACACAGTATCTCTACATAGTCGCATTAACACACTGGGAGATTTGTTTCCCAGCTTATTTATTGTTCAGAATGTGGGAGGCAGAGGCAAAGTGCCTCCCCACAACTCAGGTCTTCTTCTTATCGAGTCCACACATAAGATTAGAAGTTGTTTAGCCAGAGCTGACCACGCTTCACGGCATCTGCATACAATGGTGTCTGAGACGTCGCTTCTTGTCCTTGTGCGTGGTGGTGGAAAGACTGGTGGAAACAGGGCCATGACGTGAACGCTCTTCCCTTCACCCCACAACTCAGGTAGCACCTGGCGTTTACCAAGCACCAGTAGTTGCTCTGGAAGGGTGGGAGAGAGCCACCATATTGAACCACGGCAATCCTTCTAGTAATGTTATCCCAATGATGAATGAAGGTCCTGCAATGCGTTTCCCATTTGGGGTGTTCCCTAGGGGATTAGCTTGGATGAAGCATCTAGATCAGACACCAAGATGCCCCATCCAGGCCAGACCTAGCTTAGTTTAGTTATGTAGGAAAGAATTGCAGATGCAGGTTAAAAACAAAGATAGGAGCCTGAAGATGGGTCTTGACCCGAAACGTCACCCATTCCTTCCTTCCAGTGATGCTGCCTGTCCCAATGCGATGGGGAAACACTTTTTGTGGAATTCTCTGCCTCAGAGGGCGGTGAAGGCCGGTTCTCAGGAAACTTTCAAGAGAGAGCTAGATAGGGCTCTTGAAGACCGCGGAGTCAGGGGATATGGGGAGAAGGCAGGAACGGGGTACTGATCGTGGATGATCAGCCATGATCACATTGAATGGCGGTGCTGGCTTGAAGGGCCATATGGCCTACTCCTGCACCTATTGTCTATTTTCTATTGTTACTCCAGCGTTTTGTGTTTTAGAGATACAGCGTGAAAACAGGCCCTTTCGGCTCACCGGGTCCTCGCCGACCAGCGATCCCCGCACACCAACACTATCCTACACCCGCTAGGGACAATTTTACATTTACACCAAGCCAATTAACCCACAAACCTGTACGTCTTTGGAGTGTGGGAGGAAACCGAAGATCTCGGAGAAAACCCATGCAGGTCACGGGGAGAGCGTACAAACTCCGTACAGACAGCACCCCGTAGTCAGGATCGAACCCGGGTCTCCGGCGCTGCATTCGCTGTAAAGCAGCATCTCTACCGCTGCGCCACCATCTTTAGTTTAGTTATACATTAGTTTAGTTTATGATTGTCACGTGTACTGAGGTAAATAGTGCCTAGTAAATAGTGGAATAGCTGCGTAATGTCACGTGAGACTCTCCTAATTAATTTCTAACATTAATTTGTAATTGTGAAAATTTGCAGGAAGCTAGGCTGCTTCTGTAGAGGGAGAAAATTTTTCAGAGGATTGACCTTTTAATGGAAGAAATTCAACGATAAATGTTAAGATTTGGAGAAAGGTGGGAGAGAATAAAGATTCACCAATAGGTTTGATGAAATTACATCTTAAATGATGGTGGATGATAAAAGGAGGGAGAGATAGATCAGCCATGATTAAATGGTGGAGTTGACTTGATGGGCTG
This sequence comes from Okamejei kenojei, assembly GCA_035221665.1. Lineage (NCBI taxonomy): Eukaryota > Metazoa > Chordata > Chondrichthyes > Rajiformes > Rajidae > Okamejei > Okamejei kenojei. Next base: position 7,774,523 of record CM069144.1, read on the forward strand.
AATGTCATACTTCTGCTCCTATCACTTATGAAATAAATTGTTTCTTTCTCATTGTAAAAAAACAAACAATTGGTCTGGAGGCAAAGCAAGTGGGAGTGGCATAAAAGTCATGAAACCCATTGGAATCACTCTTAGTTTGGGAAGACTATGATGTTCCCAGTTGATAGATGCGGATCTGTTCCAGGAGATTGGAGTTTCTCAGAAGAAATTAAATGATACATTTTAAGTCTGAAGAAGGGCCCTGACTAGAAGGGTCACTTATCCATGTTCTCCAGAGATGCTGCCTGACCCGTTGAGTTACTCCAGCACTCTGTGTCCTTTTGTGTAAACCAGCATCTGCAGTTCCTTGTGCCTACACCTAGATAAATGTTACGATACAGAGGAAGGGCTGATCCTCATGTTGTTTTGAGTTTCACTGGCAATGTGTCGGAGACCAAGGGTATAGAGGAGAGGGTGTAGGTTGGACAAAAGTCTTACCTTCTTTAGTTTGACTAAGTTAACTTGAACTTCAACTTGAACTTCTTCAATTCTGGCTCTCATCTGGAGTCTGAACGGAGTTATTTCGTGAAGCACTCACCTAATCCACATTTAATCTCCCCAGTTATTCAGATACAACATCAAGATACCACCATGATGCAGCCTTCCAGCTTTTGGTATATTTTGCTTTGCTAGATAGTTCCTAAATCCACATTTGAGAGAATTCTGCATCTTTAAAACCATTTGGTCAGTTGAACTCAAGTCAATGGATCTAACGGCACGTTTACAGTAAAATGGCCTAAAAGACAGATCAATTTTATAAAGTAGCAATCCTGTCCTGGTGCCTGGGTTAATTGAGCTTAGATTTAAACATTTCATTCAGGCATGTGAAAGTCTCCTCACATTTAAAAAGACAATTGGACAGGTAGATGGATAGGAAAGGTTTAGAGGGATATGGGTCCAATGCAGGCAAGTGGGACCTGTGCAAATGGGGCATCTTGGGTGGCATGGGCAAGTTGGGCCGAAGGGCCTGTTTCCATGCTGTGTGACTCTATGGCTCCATAACAAAACATCAAGCCTATTAATTGAAAAATTGATCTCCTTGTAACTTAGCTTGGAGTGAAAAGTGATAAATGTATGCTTAAGAAACAGAATGATGTGATAATTTAAATCTAATGAACAGCAAAGAAAAAAAAATATTTTTTTATTAGTTGAAGTTACTCATCTATCTATTTCCCACTGATAAAGGAACAATGCATTAATTCATAGAACGCAACATTTCCTTTTCACAATTAAACATTTGGCAAAAACAAATCCAATGAACATGAAGAGATTTCTAGAACGAGGTATAAAATTGGTGTGATGAATTAGAAGGGATCATGTGAATATTATGGCATATTATACAGGCACAAGGAACTGCAGATGCTGGAATCCTGAGCAAAACACAAAGTGCTGGAGTAACTCAGTGGGTCAGGCAGCATCTGTGGAGGGAAGGGATCGGTGACGTTATGGGTCTGGACCTTTGAAGAAGGATCCCAAACTGAAAAGTGTAGGAAGTAACTACAGATGCTGGTTTACACCGAAGATAGACACAAAAAGCTGGAGTAACTCAGGCTACATCTCTGGGAAAGAGGAATGGGTGGATTGGATTGGATTGGATTGGACCCTTCATAGGACCAGAGATGCAGCCCGTCCCACTGAGTTACTCCAACATTTGTGTCTATCCCAACCTAAAATGTCGCCGATCCACAGATGCTACATGACCCGCTGAGTTGCACCTTGCGTTTTGATCAGTAAATATTAGTTTAGTTTCGTTGAGAGATACAGCGCGGAAACAGGCCCTTCGGCCCACCGTGTCCACGCCGACCAGCGATCCCTGCGCACTCACACTATCCTACAAAACTAGGGACAATTTGCATTTATACTAAGCTAATTACCATACAAACATGTACATCTTTGGAGTGTGAGAGGAAACTGAAGATCTCTGCGAAAACACACGCAGGTCACGGGGAGAATGTAGTCGGGATCAACCCCGGGTCTCTGGCGCTGCGAGGCAGCAACTCTACCGCTGCGCCACCATGCGCTAAATTAGATCTGTCATAATATTGTGAAAGTCATCTGATGGGAACTATTCTGCGGAAAACTCTGTCGGTGACAAGTTGTCAATAAGTCAGCAGCACCTGAAGGTATTGTTTCATAGACAAGAGAAATACATGCAGACTGTCTCTTGTGACAGATGTTTTCGAAAGAACTGCATTGTTTAAAGTGTAAGACTGATATCTTAAAAAAAACCCCACATAATTAAACATAAGGAAGAGAAATGATACAACTCCTTGAAACCTAACAGTTTAAACCTTTTTGGCTACCCAAATATCAATTTGTAAAGAAACAGCAAATAATTCAGTTAATATATACAATGTCAAGTGTATTATATCTTGTCAGATATAGCATTTTACAATAGTTTAGCTTCGTTTATTGTCGTTTGGCGTACTGAGGTACAGTGAAAAGCTGTTGTTGCGTGCTAACCAGTCAGCGGAAAGACAACACATGATTACAATCGAGTCATTTAGCGTGTGCGGATACATGTTAAAGGGATATTACTCACATGAGTAATGTTTAGTGGAAGATAAAGTCCGATCAAAGGTAGTCCGATGGTCTCCAATAAGTTGGATAGTAGTTCAGACTGCAATCTCGTTGATGGTTCAGTTGCCTGATAACAACAAAATAACATTTGGCATTTTTAATCTAGATATTGCACTTTTGAAATATAGCTGTTTAGATGTTAGCCAATGCCCTGGATTTTGCACCCTGTAGCTTGTATCAATAATTTCCTGCTGAATTCACCATTGAAAATCGATGATATTTTGAATGCGATGGCTGTCTGCTTTGATAAGGTGTAACGAGGTGTACAGGGAAAAGCTTTTGTTGCATGCTAAGCAGTCGGCGGAAAGACAATACATGATCACAATCGAGCCAGTCACAGTGTACAGATACATGATAAGGGAACAAGTCTGAAGAAGGGTCTTGACCCGGAACGTCACCCATTCCTTCTCTCCAGAGATGCTGCCTGTCCCGCTGAGTTACTCCAGCATTTTGTGTCTACCTTTGATTTAAACCAGCATCTGCAGTTCTTTCTTGCACATGATAAGGGAATAACGCTTAGTGCAAGGTGAAGCCCCCACGCAAAGCATCCGTGAATAACTCAAACAAAGGTGAGATTTCGCCACCTTTCCGACGTCACTGAGTACTTGGAGAATATGAATCTGAACGTGGAAATACTTCTCCGGAACAGCCCTAGCTTTTCAGTCATTCTTAGACCTGAACTATGGGGCAAGTACAGCAAATTCATGCAGAACTGCAGATGCTCCTTTACAAAAAAAGACACAAAGTGCTGGAGTAACTCAGCGGGCCAGGTAGCAACTCTGGAGAACATGCGTTTAGAAGGATGAGGGGACACCTCATTGAAAGTTATCGAATAGTGAAAGGCTTGGATAGAGTGGATGTGGAGAGGATGTTTCCACGAGTGCAAGGGTCTAGGACCAGAGGCCATAGCCTCAGAATAAAGGGACATACGTTCAGAAAGGAGGTGAGGGGGAATTTCTTTAGTCAGAGGGCGGTGAATCTGTGGAATTAATTGCCACAGAAGGCTGTGGAGGCCAAGTCAATGGGCATTTTTAAGGTGGAGATTGCCAGATTCTTGATTAGTATGGGTGTCAGGAGTTATGGGGAGAAGGCAGGAGAATGGGGTTGAGGGGGAAAGATAGATCAGCCATGATTGAAAGGCGGAGTAGACTTGATGGGCCAAATGGCCTCATTCTGCTCCTATCACCTATGAACATGGATGGGTGTCGTTTCGGATCCCGACCCGAAACTATGTCTGAAGGGGGGTCCTGACCCGAAACTTCACCTGTCCATATTCTTCAGAGATGCTGCCTGCCCTGCTGAGTTACTCCAGCATCTTGTGTCTCAATTCAGACAGTTGCTGTGTGATAAGTGGCGGGCTCTGACAAGACCTGAAGTTAATTGTGGATTAGCATTTTCTGTCCGAGTTTTCAAAGTAATAAGAGTGATTACTAAATTACCCTAGAGGGCATTTTCACAGCGAAGTCCAGGACATTAGAGGCTAAATGTAATATTAAAAGTAACCGTTGCAATACATTACCATTAATTATCTATTTGTTCCCATGGACTAAACAGTTATTTTCGGCTCACATACCAATAACTTAGCAAAACAAGCCTTCGATAATTAATAGGATGCTACAAATCTGAGTTTTTTTGTCCTTAATTATAATTAACCTTCTGCCTAATTTCAAAATATTTTCCTTTAGACCTAATTTGATATCTGAACATGGCACATTCAGATTTTTGATATTTCTCACAAGAATTGGACTGACTATTTAATTTAATTCAAGTGCACACATGATCATGTATAAAATCATGAGAGGAATAATCGGGATGGACGCACAGAGTCTCTTGCCCAGAGCAGGTGAATCGAGGACCAGAGGACATAGTCTTCAGGTGAAGGGGAAACGATTTGATAGGAATCTGAGGGGTAACTTTTTCACACAAAGGGTGGTGGGTGTATGGAACAAGCTGCTAGAAGAGGTAGTTGAGGCTGGGACTTTCCCAACTTTTAAGAAACAGTTAGACAGGGTACATGGATAGGACAGGTTTGGTGGGATATGGACCAAACGCGGGCAGGTGGGACTAGTGTAGCTGGGACATGTTGGCCGGTTTCCGCACTGTATCACACGATGATGCTAAACAGCCAAAAGATGGAAATGGTTTATTTGGAGAATGATAAATAATTCAATTCTTTTAAAGTTTAATTTAGTTTACAGATACAATGCAGGCTTTTGCCCACTGAGTCCGCACCGACCAGCGATCCCCGCACATCAACATTATCCTACACACACTGGGGACAATTTACACTTACACCGAGCCAATTAACCCTCAAACCTGTACGTCTTTGGAGTGTGGGAGGAAACTGAAGATCTCTGAAAAAGCTCACACAGTCACGGGGAGAAGGTACAAACTCCGTACAGACAGCGCCCGGGTCCCTGGCGCTGCAAGAGCTGTAAGGCAGCAACTCTACCGCTGCGCCTCCGTGCTGCCCGTAGTTTTTAAAATCTAACCTCGGTGAGTCATTCTATTAGATGTCATTCACAAAATCCTGGATATTAATTTATCCTGCTAACTACTGGCAACATAGTGGTACAGTAGTGTAGGGGTAGTAGGTGTCGAGCGGCCACCTCACACCACCAGAGACCCAGTTCGATCCTGACCTCAGCTGCTATCTGTGTGGAGTTTGCATGTTCTCCCTGTGACTGTGGGTTTCTACAGTGCTCCGGTTTCCTCCCATATCCCAAAGACCTGTGGCTTTGTAGGGGAATTGGCGCTTGTAAGTTGCCGCTAGCGTGACTGTAGGGAGTGGATGTGAAAGTGGGATAACATAGAAGTAGTGTGAACAGGCGATCGATGGTCAGTGCGGCCTTGGTGGGCCGAAGGGCCTGTTTCCATGCAGCATCTTTCAATAAACTCCTCAGGAAACGGACGGCAGCAGCAACTAACGAGTCTTTGCCATCCATCCTCGGCAAGCGTTGTCCCCCCCTCGCGTTCACTCCCTTGCTCTCCACCCGATCAAAGATATTCCCTTTGTACTCTCCATCCCTTCCACTTCTCAGCCGCTTACAAGCTAAGTGATTTCTAACTTTAGATAGACACAAAATGCTGGAGTGACTCAGTGGGACAGGCAGCATCTCTGGAGAGAAGGAATGGGTGATGTTTCGGGTCGAGACCTTCTTCATTACTCCAGCATTTTGTGTCTAACTTCGGTTTAAACCAGCATCTGCAGTCATTCCCTGCATGAGTTCTAACATTCCCTTGTTCCAATGAAAGATCATTCACCTGAAATTATTATGTTAACATGACTGCATCAACTGCTGAATATTTCCGTCATTTCCCGTTTTCATTTTATCATTGAATTGTTTTTTCTAGTTTATCAATGCTTGTTATTTAACAAGAATATGTAAAACGGGCATAATTCCAAGTTGTTTAACAATGTATAAATATTTTGCACTTGGGCATTTGTCAAGAGTTAGTCTTTCACGTTTAGTTGTACAATCTAAATGTGATCGGCGTTTCGCAAGTCTTTCGGATGTGGGAGGAAACCGGAGCACCTGGAGGAAACCCACTCGGTACGGGGAGAACGTGCACACTCCACGCAGACTGCACCCGAGGTCAGGATCGAACTTGGGCCCCTGGCTGCGCCCTGCCAGGATGGGGAATAAATACTGACTGTGCCGGCACAACCGAGATCCTAATAATACCTAAAAAGAAGACAGCTGATGATTTTAAATGGAGTCAGTTGTCAGACACAAAATGCTGGAGTAACTCAGCGGGACAGGCCGCATCTGAAGCGACGGAAAGGGTGACATTTCGAGACGGGACCCTTCTTCAGACTGAGAGTCAGGGGAGAGAGAGACCAGAGGTATGGATGAGTAAGATGTGAAAATGACAGATCAAAGCGGACGTGATCAAGGAAATGTACAACGGTACATTGTGAGCTGAGGGGAAGGTGACAGCGAGGCACAAAATCAGTAATATTTAATCAGGAGCACAGTGAAACTAGATGGAGAACTAGGGTGGGGGAGGGACGCAGAGAGAGAGAGAGAGAGAGAAAGCAAGGGTTATTTGAAATCAGAGAAATCAGTGTTCATACCGCAGGATTGTAAGCTGCCCAAGCGAAATATCAGGCGCTGTTCCACCAATCTGCATTGGGCCTCTGCATGAGGTGAAGCAGAAGTCAGAGCTCTTCCTGCTAATCTGGAAAATTGAATTGACCGGACAGTTACAGCTAGCTGAAACAAATAGCTAACGTTGCAGAATCTAGCAACAAAATACATATTTCTTGTAACTTCAGTCATATCATGATGGTTTCTTTCTTGTGTTGCAATTGAACTGGATACATGCTGCAGAATCAGAGTTCCGCACAGAAAAGCACCTGCAGTACTTTTTGCATTGCTAACATGCTTGCAGCAGCAGCAGCAGAATTTTAATGTGCATTTACGCTTGGAAGGAGCACCACGGTGGATCAAAAGATTATAAACCTGTTAAGGTGAAGGGGAAAAGATTTAATAGGAATCCGAGGGGAAACGTTTTCACACATAGGTTGGCGGGTGTATGGAACGAGCTGCCAGAGGAGGTAGTTGAGGCTGGGACTATCCCAACAGTTAAGAAACAGTTAAGGGGTAGTCCCACTGCGGCGACCTAATCCGCGAGTTCAGAAGAGTGTCTTCGACCTTGAAGCTCGAGGGCAGAAAACCTCGAGTTGGATCGATCGTCTGCGTTGCTGGATCGACACACACACACACACACACACACACACACACACACACACACACACACACACACACACACACACACACACACACACACACACACACACACGCACACACACACGTACAAACACATCGCAAAGGTGGGGGCCAGGGAAAGCGGGGGAGCGCTGTCTGAAATCCATACCCGCGATGAAGAGGTAGGCAAAGGATGGCTGCGCAGTAACGCTAAGTCCTTTAGAGAGCACGGAAGGGGAGTGGGGTGGAGACAAGGGGAGAGAGGGGAGAGAAGGAGAAAGAAGGGGAGAGAAGGGGAGAGAAGGAGTGGAGACACTTTTAAGATGTATAATAAAGTTTAGCGGGCATTTTACCTACCGGTCGGTTTTCTTGGTCCTGAAAACTCCACTGAGCCAATTAAAATGCCTGGTCAGCGAAGGAGATTGCCTCCGGCCGCCCTCGACTGCCTGGAACTACATAGCGACCCCACTCCACAGCACTACGAGTTAAAAAGAACCATGGGGACCAAATTTTACTCGCGGAAAAATTTTCAACATGCTGAAAATATTTCTGCGATCTAGCGAAGGCCGCGAGTATTCGGGAACTTCCCTCGAGCATCAAGGAGAGTTCCAGTGACCTCATAGGACCTCCTAGGACCACGTGTCGACCATGCTGCGAGTTTGAGCCGAGGGCAAACTCTTCTAAACTCGCAGATTAGGTCGCCCAAGTGGGACAGCCCCTTTGGACGTTGTACATGGATAGGACAGGTTTGGAGGGATACTTTCAAGAGAGAGCTAGATAGGGCCCTTAAAAAGAGCGGAGTCAGGGGATATGGGGAGAAGGCAGGAACGGGGTACTGATTGGGAATGATCAGCCATGATCACATCGAATGGCGGTGTTGGCTCAAAGGGCCGAATGGCCTACTCCTGCACCTATTGTCTATTGTCTATTGGATACGGGCCAAACGCGGGCAGGTGGGACTAGTGTGACTAGGACTTGCTGGCCAGTGTGGGCAAGTTTGGCCGAAGGACCTGTCTCCACGCTGTATCACTCTATGACGAAAAATATATTCAATAGCTCCTTGCTGTTAGCAACGCCTGCGGAATATGGGATGGACTCCTGTGGTGTACAATAAAACATGACAGTGCCTCGGGTACTTGAAGTCAGCACTGGACTCCCTGAGAGCCAGCTCGCATAGAAATGTGTAAACAACCCCACAAAATCAGTGAAACATCTGACCAGCCCTACGTAAAGTAGGCGTCCTCATTCAAGAAACTCCATGCCCGCACAATACGCAGTGTGGAGTGAGTCAGCGGGCCAGGCAGCGTCTGTCGAGGCAATGGACAGGCAACGTTTCGGTTTGGGACCCTTCGTTTTTAGTTTAGTTTAGTTAATAGCGGAACAGCGCGGAAACAGTCCCTTCACCCACCGGGTCCGCGCCGACCGGCGATCCCCGCACATCAACACTATCCTACGCCCAGCCGGGGCAATGTTTACATTTACCAAGCCAATTATCCTACAAACCTGTGGGAGGAAACCGAAGATCTCGGTGAAAACCCAGGCAGGTCACGGGGAGAACGTACAAACGCCGCACAGACAGCGCCCGTAGTCGGGATCGAACCTGAGTCTCCGGCGCTGCATTCACGGGGGGGGGGGGGGGGATGGGGGGGAGGCGGGGGGGAGAAAGTGGAAAAGTGGTGGGACAAAGCCTGGTACGGTATAGGAGGTTATGGGGAGAAGGCAGGACAATGGGGTTAGGAGGGAGAGGGAGATCAGCCATGATTGAATGGCGGAGTAGACTTGATGGGCCAAATGGCCTAATTCCACTCCTATCACTTATGACCTTATGGCCTTAAGTGATAGGAAGGAATTGCAGATGCTGGTTTATCAGTCTGGAGCAGGGTTCCGCCTTGAGACGTCACCTGAAATGTTACATGGAGAACGACTAGGATAATAGTCATATGTGGGAGGGAATATACCTCTGGGTTAAATCCAGAAGTCAAGAGGCTCACATCCAGACTTGTTGACTGTTTAGGCAGTTTGCATCCTATGGGTGTCACGGTGGCGCAGTGGTAGAGTTGCTGCCTCACAGAGCCAGAGACCTGGGTTCGATCCTGACTGCGGGTGCAGTCTGTATGGAATTTATACGTTCCCCCTGTGACCTGTGTGGGATTTCTCCGGGTGCTCTGGTTTCCTCCCACACTCCAAAGACGTACGGGTTTGTAAAATGTCCCTAGTCTTCTTCCTTCGTGTCCATCTTCCATGTTTCAAATGTTGACATCGCTGTCATCGTCCGTCCTGAAAAGGACACAAGCTTCCGGCGACAATCAGCGATAGATGATGGCGGTAGCAGAATTAGCTCGGGATACTTCCAGTTTCCAGCCCCGCGACGTGGACGCTCCTGCTGTGGGGCCGTTGTCCCTGGTCGTGTGTAGGATAGTGTTAGTATGCAGGGATCGCTGGTAGGCCGAAGGGCCTGTTTCCACTCTGTGTCTCTTAAACTATAACTAAAAGGACCTGTGAAAGCTGATTTTTCCAAGAAGCTAAAATCTCTCACATTGTTCATCGCAACCATTTACAAAACAGCCAGTGGCAGGATTTATTTTACCAGGTGTCTGGACTCCTCGGTAGAGTGTGGAATCACTCGGCGAGAAGTGCCTCTGATTAAGAGACAGACAAATGTGAATGCCTGTCGCTCTGGCAACACCAGTGATATCTTCATCCTAACGCTGTTAGACCCAGGACACAAGAAGCAATTTGTAACTCCAGCCAGCAGTGCGGAACCTTCAGACAACTCGAGATCTGGGGTACAATGTTCTTCCAAGACGCACCATTAGCATTCTCAAGCTGTGAACTAGAAGCCAGACACATCGAGCAAGTGCCACAATATAGCATTGCCAAGATCACCACTGAAGAATTGTCATCTTGATTTTGGAATGTGCAAGATAAGAAAGCCAATAGAGCAGCAGATTGGATAGGAGTACATTCCCCCTTCACTTAAACCAGTGTTTATTAATCTTATATGTATGTTTGCACTATATGTATGAGCTGCCAGGGATGGTGGCAGATATGATAGCGGCATTTAAGATGCTTTTAGATTGCCGCTTGGATGTGCAGGGAATGGAAGAGATATGGATCACATGCTTGCCAAGGAGATTAGTTTAACGGCATCATGTTGGGTACAGGCATTGTGGGCAAAGAGCCTGTTCCTGTACTTCTATTCAGTACTGCGCAGTCTTCTATGTTTAGTGTGTTTTGCTCAAGTGGAATTGACCACCAGGTGGCGCCAGCAATGGCTGCCTCGCCAGCAGTCTGTCTGTCCTTTCCTTCTATGTGTTTAAATTGTATATGTTAGATGTATGTTTTTAATGTTCTTTAGCTTGTTTTATGTGGGGGGCGGTGGGGGGGGGGGGGGGGGGGTGTGTTGGGGGAAACTTCTTCTAATCTCTTACTTCGACGGAGTTGCAATTTTTTCCTGTGTCGTATCTCGGCCCGCACTCCAGCCTAACGTCAAGGAGTTGGCGGCCCTTGCTGGAAACCGATTTTGAGAGCTCCACACCGATCGCCTGCGGACTTACGATGGCGGAGCTTGCGATCCCTTTGCCAGGGGTCGACCTCGGAGCTCCACCGTGGGTGCTTGTGGACTTAACATCATGGACCCCGCGGTCTCTGGTCAGAGACCGACTTCGGGGACTCCAAGCCGCGGGAATGTCGACCGCCCCTACGCGGGGGTTTCGATTGCCCCGATGCGGGGGGGGGGGGGGGGGCGTCGATCGCCGGCTGTGGGAGCTTCAATCGCCCCGACGGATGGTTCGAGTGCCCCGACCGAGGGAAAATAAAGAGGAAGAAGTTTGGAATCCGCTGTGGTGGATGTTTACGTTAACCTTTATGTAGTTGTGTGTCTTGTTGCTTTTTTTTCTTATGGTTGATTGGTAATTTGCACATCACTGTACCTTAATTGGTACATGAGACAATAAAAGACCTTTGAAACCTTTGAATTGCTGGATGTGTGTTTTATAATTGTGAAGATTTTTTTCTCCTTTAGTTTAATTTAGAGATATGGCGTGAAAATGGGCCCGTCAGCCCTCCGAGATCACGCTGACCATGATCCCCTGTACACTTGTCCTATCCTGCACACAAGGGGCAATTTACCAAAGCCAATTAACCTACGAACCTGCACGTCTTTGGAATGTGGGAGGAAACCGGAGCGCCCGGAGAAACCCCACGCTGTCACGGGAAGAACGTACAAACTCCGTACAGACAGCACCTGTAGTCAGGGTGGAACCTGGGTCTCTGGCGCTGTGAGGCAGCAACTCTACCGCTGCGCCACCGTGCCGCCCTTTCTGTGGGAAAGGAAACAGATTGAATGACTGCTGGACATCTATACTCACCAATGAGGTTATATTTGACCCAGTATTCTATATCTTTTTGATTATCAACCAGTTCAGAAACAGGCTTCATTGGTTTGAAGATAGACACAAAATGCTGGAATATCTCAGCGGGACAGGCAGCATCTCTGGAGTCTGGTCGACCGTTAACAAGCGCATGGGGCCACCTGTATCTATGCTTCGACAATGTCCCTTATGAGATTGAGTACCGTAATTTCCTCACCATGTTCAACGGATAGGTGTTAGTTATCTACTTTCTCAGCCCACTGCAGCTTTCTTGAATAATAGAGAAACAGTTTGTAACTTTTCAATCCCAGAGTCGAGGGGGTTTTGAAAACTTTCAGCATTCGTTTCAAAAAATATCCTGAAACCGTCCTACATCATCCAAGCCTTGTCCTTTTCCTCTACTGAACTGAAGAGGCACGATGGTTTACTCCTCATCATGGTCGTGCCCAACTATAATTGTTTACAATCGCTTTATCCCATATTCTTTCTCAATATCTCTTGCAATTTTCTTTTCACATTCCTTTCATTGACTATTCCTTTCTTAGTCTTTCCACATTGCTTTTTAATAACTTTCCATTGTATGATGGAAGCTTTTTCTTCAAGCATAATATTCTCTTCATAGAAACATAGATAGAAACATAGAAAATAGGTGCAGGAGCAGGCCATTCGGCCCTTCGAGCCTGCACCGCCATTCAATATGATCATGGCTGATCATCCAACTCAGTATCCCGTACCTGCCTTCTCTCCATACCCCCTGATCCCTTTAGCCACAAGGTCATCTGTTGACCCTGGTGTTTTAGATTTACATCAAATACTTCCATCTACACAACCTACTGTGTTTACTTGTTAATCATGTAGACATGTTTAATATGTTTATCATCTCTTCAAAATTGTAAAAAATTTAGAACCCTGATTTTGGGTCGCTTTACAATGCTTTGAAATCCATGTCAAGTTCAGTTCAGTTATGACCCCTCCCTTCATAGTGCTGTCATCATTAAATCATTAACTAATTCAAGTTAATTATCTTGATCTTGAACCTGGGCAGCTACCTTACCTGTTACTACCTTACAGCCGGAGACCCGGGTTCAATCCTGACTACGGGTGCTGTCTGTACGGAGTTTGTACGTTCTCCCCGTGACCCACGTTGGTTTCTCTGAAATCTTCAGTGTCTTCCCACACACCAGACGTACAGGTTTGTAGATTGGGTATAAGTGTAAATTGTCCCCAGTGCGTGTAGGAGGGTGTTGATATGCAGGGATTGCTGGCCGGTGTGAACTTGGTGGGCCCCTCTGTGTCTCTAAACTATTCACTCTGTCATAAATCCACAATGAACTGCCAATTCCCAAACTTTTGACTTCACTTGCACCTCCTCCAACCCCATCTACTGTATCCATTGCTCAAGGTGTAGACTCGTATGCTTCGGCGAGACCAAACGTAGACATAGCGATCGTTTTGCTGAACACCTTGGCCTACCTGATCTCTCGGTTGGCAAATTCTTTCACTCCCCTTCCCATTCCCACACCGACATTTCTATCCTGGGCCTCCTCCATTCACAGAGAGAGGTCAAACACAAATTGGAGGAACAGCATCTCATATTTCCCTTGGGTAGCTTGCACCCCAGTGGTGTGAATATTGATTTCTCTGACTTCAAGTAATCCTGGCACCCTCTCTCTCCGTCCCTCCCCCACTCAAGTCGTTGTTCCAGCTTCAAAGTCGTCTTAGATAGACACAAAAAGCTGGAGTAACTCAGCGGGACAGGCAGCATCTCTGGAGAGAAGGAATGGGTGACGTTTCAGGTCGAGACCCTTCTTCAGACTGGGGTCTGTTGAGTCTCATTGTCTGTAACTCGTTTTCACCTAGCCCGCAGCTAACAATGGCCTGTTTCCTTTATCTTCGTTACTTCTTTGCATATCTTTCATACATTTGTTCTACATCTCTCTATATCACCATCTATATCTCTTTGTTTCCCTCTCCCCTGACTCTAAGTCTGAGAAAGGTCTCGACCCGAAACGTCACCTATTCCTTTTCTCCAGAGATTCTGCCTGTCCCGCTGAGTTACTCCAGCTTTTTGTGCCCAAGCTTTTGCCTTTCTCTAGAAAATGACCCCAATCATATTCTGGGGTTTCATTGTCTTTAATAAACGAGCTGGTCTACTTTCACCAGCCTCGGTGAAAATTAAAATCGCCCAATGTACAATGTTGCTTTTGTCTTTGATTTCCATTTTAGCATCTACTCCAATCACCTCCCCACAACATTAATATTATCAGGAGGTTTAAAATCTTGCATTCTTTCTCACATACTTATACTGTAGCTATAGGCAACTCAAATGATTCCCGTATTTGATGTAATATTCTACAATGAATTGGTGATGTTCATACTGAAGGAAAGGCTTTCTAATCTAATTGGTTGTGAATGCACCAAACAATGCTTGTATATTTCTTCCATCCAGCATACATATTTATACATAATGAACTTTGCCTCTATGTTCCCACTTCAACTGACAACCATAGTTAATTCCCCTGAAAGTGTGTGTGTTGGTCTGTTCACTGATACCATGAGAGCAATGGTAGAAATATTCTGTAACCTTGTTACCACGGAAACCACCAACACTCATGGCAATACACAAAACTAGAACTTATTAGTGACTAAATCAATGCCAGATATGTTTTGTTCATGAAAATAATTAATATAACATGTTAAGAGCGGTGTATAGTGTTTTCTAAATCACTTGATTGCTGCCCTAGAGCTTCGAACGTGTCATGCTCATTGTATGTATCTGGCAGACAACAGATATCTGGGCGGCACGGTGGCGTAGCGATAGAGTTGCTGCCTTACAGCGCTTGCAGACGTGAAGCTCACCGTTTGACCTGTTTTTACAAAATGTTAAATGGTCAGCTCAACATAGATTACAAAACCTACACCAAACCCAGACCAATTAGGAGCAGACGAGGGCATTCGATCCAATTTGAGATACCAGCTACCAAGACAGATGTGTACAGCAATTCATTCTTCCCCTGCACAATTAAAACATGGAATAGTCTTCACCCTACCATAGTTACCCAACCAGACACAACTAAATTTAAGGTAGCTCTTTCTTCCCAAAAACCTTTTCTGGCTTAAGTCCTCCCTCCACCATCTCCAGTTTAAATTCCATTTGGAATATTTTGGAGAACCAAGAAACCAAGAACCAAGAACCAGGAGACCCGGGTTTGATCCCAACTAAGGGTGCTGTCTGTACGGAGTTTGTACTGTACGTTCTCCCTGTGACCACGTGGGTTTTCTCCGAGATCTTCAGTTTGCTCCCACACTCCAAAGACGTACAGGTTTGTAGGTTAATTGGCTCGGTGGTATTGTAAAATTGTCCCTAGAGTGCGTAGAATGGCGTTAATGTGCGGGAATCGCTGGTCGGCGCGGACTCGGTGGCTGTTTCCACGTTCTATCCCTAAACTAAGTGAAACAACTCCTATGTTAAGAAATATCATAAACGGGCAATGGTTGTGGTAGATAGGCCAAAAAGCAGCAGTATTGGATGAGATGATGATAACTATGCATGCGAACAACACCACCTGACCTGCTCAATTGCTCCAGAATTTTGTGTCATCTTTGGAGGTGAATCAACATGATTTTGCTGAATGACACGAAGGAGTTGAGAGATTAAATATCCTGCTCATGTTCATATCATATATCATACTCAATATCGTGTTCCTTTCTCAAACATATTTCCCACATTCCTATTTCCACGCAGAGCATTTCCATATTCCGTCAGCATTTCCGACATCCTATCCCATCTCCATGCATGGTTAATCCAATTAATTTTCTTTTTATTCTGAGGTCAACTCACCTACATCTTGAATCCGCTGCTTTTCCTCTCAGTTATTTTTCTAATGTGTCTCCAACTTAAACATATAACATATAATCACGTGGGATTTACCACGCAACCTGGCTCTCCCCCCCCACCAACCCCCCCCCCCCCCCCCCAACCCTCCCGCTCCCCCCCCCCCCCAACCCCAGACCTTGTATCAGAACCATAAGCCTCATGTTCAAGGGATATGGGGAGAAGGCAGGAACGGGATACTGATTTTGGATGATCAGCCATGATCATATTGAATGGCGGTGCTGGCTCGAAGGGCCGAATGGGCTACTCTTGCACCTATTTTCTAAGTGTTCCATATCATTCTTCTCATTAATCCTTTCTCCACTTCATTACCCAGTTATCCTGTGAACATCTTCTACCTTCTTTGTTTCAGCAAATCCAATCACTAATTGAACGGCTCAGATTTTCATTGGCATTTTTGGAAACCAAGATGATTTTGTTTAATTCGGTTTAGACACACAGCGCGGAAACAGGCCCTTCAGCCCACTGTGAGACCTCACGACCAGCGATCCCCGTACACCAGCACTATCCTACACACTAGGGACAATCTTACAATCTTTACCGAACCCAATAACCTACATAACTGCACGTCTTTGGAGTGTGGGAGGAAAGTGGACCACTCGGGGATAAAAGCTTGCAATCACAGAGAGAACGGGCAAACTCTGTGCCGACAGCTCCCGTAGTCAGGATCGAACCCGGGTCTCTGGCGCTGTAAGGCAGCAACTCTACTGTTGCCTCCTCAACGTGCCACCTCTCCAGAGAAGGTCACATCCTGACCCAAAACGCCACCTGTCCATGCTCTCCAGAGACGATGCCTGACCCATTGAGTTACTCCAGCACTCTGTGTCCTTTTGTGTAAACCAGCATCTGCAGTTCCTTGTTTTTACATCCTGATCCGTCGCCACCTGTTTTGCCCTCATGAATTTAAAATTCTTGGCAAACAAAAATCTATTGATTTCAGAAAACTATTAATGAGCTGATATTTAAAATCTATTTGCTAATAAATTCCACATCTTCATCACTTTTGGCCTGAAGGCATGTTTCCTAACTTCATGAGTGGTCCTCTGTTTAACATACCTGACTTTCTGCTTGAACTCATTGTTCGAGATGGAAGCAGGTGAAAAGAGCATCACTCCCCATCTATATTTTTCAATTCCATTCAAAATCATCTCGTTTAAGATACAACTGAAATTTATGAATATTTTATTAATCTGACAGAGTTGACGTTGAATGGAAAGATTCAGCGTGGAAACAGTCCCTTCAGCCCATCTCATCCATGCTGCCTATCGATCACCCGTTCACACTAGTTCTGTTATCCTTTTTTTGCATCTACAACCTATATAATGTGCAGAGGTCAATTAACCCCAAGCCCGCAAATCTTAGAGATCTTCGAGGAAACCAGAGCACCTGGAGTAAACCCACATGGTAACAGGAAGAACGTGCAAATTCAGGGGCCACAGTTTAAGAATAAGGGGTAAGCCATTTAGAGCTGAGACGAAGAAACACTTTTTCACACAGAGAGTTGTGAGTCTGTGGAATTCTCTGCATGGTGGTGGAGGCCGGTTCTTTGGATACTTTCAAGAGAGAGCTAGATAGGGCTCTTAAAGATAGCAGAGTCAGGGGATATGGTGAGAAGGCAGGAACGGGGTACTGATTGGGGAGGATCAGCCATGATCACATTGAATGGTGGTGCTGGCTCAAAGGGCCAAATGGCCTACTCCTGTACCTATTGCCTATTGTCTATTGAAACCCACACAGTAACAGGAAGAACGTGCAAATTCTGCGCAATCAGCACCCAAGGATCTAACATGGGTTTCTGATGCAGTGAGACAGCTACACATCTGTGCCACCCTAAATTCTTGTACTTCAGGTACTGTTTGAGTAAATCTCTATTGTAATTGCAAGATCCATATACCCTATCTTTGGATCAGAACTGTGATAGGGCTGTGAGGACTCAAAGCTGTGTAGAAGGTATCAGATATTATCTAAATTAGGTTTAAAATGGAACTGCAGATGCTGGAAAAATCAAAGGTAGATAAAAATGCTGGAGAAACTCAGCAGTTGAGGCAGCATCTGTGGAGTGAAGGAATAGGTGAATTTCGGGTCGAGACCGAAGGGCCGAGACCGAAGAGACCCTTCGGTCTCGACCCAAAATGTCACCTATTCCTTCGCTCCATAGATGCTGCCTCACCCGCTGAGTTTCTCCAGCATCTCTATATTACTAAAAGTCTGATCTTGACCGCTTTTGGCTCACTGTGCTGTGATTTCCGAGAGAAAGCCGCCACCTATGGCCGTCATTTTTGGCCAGCTCGTTCAGAGCCCCCCTCCGCCTTCCTGGACCAGAGGATTTTTCCCATTGATGAAAAATCAGAAAGATATTAATCTTTTAAAAAAAAATCCCCATTCTCTCTGCTGCCCCTGCTGGAGGGAGGGGGAGGGACTATAAAACCAGGAAGTGGTGTGCCTCACTCAGTCTCTGCAAGATGGAGCAAGCCAGAGGGTCACGTCTCTCTGAGCTCTGAATAACACTGAACACATGTTTACTCAACTGTGAGTGCCCTTAATGTGGTTTGAAAATGAAAATATGGTTGGTTGGAAATAAAAAGGCACTGCCTGCAAATGTTTGTTTGGGGGGTTTGGGCTGAAGTTAAAAGGCATGGCCTGCAAATGTTTGTTTGGGAGGTTTTGGCTTGAAGTTAAAAGGCACTACTGCAAATGGTCGCTTGGGTGCATTGGCTAACTTCCTGTTTGCACTGTATATTGATTTTAGATAAATCGCTACCACTTACCCTGTGATTTTTGGCCATCTTACTCAGCCCCCCTCCCTCAGCAGGTGCAGAGGATTCTTCCCATCAATGAAAAATAAAGGTGTTATTAGTGTTTAAAAAATGTTGCGAATCTCTCTCCTGTCAATCATGCCATGAAGGCCACACCTTTTCCGGTGGGAGGGGGAGGGGTTATAAAACCTGGAAACGTGGGTGTGACTCAGGCTTTGCATGATGGGGGAGGGAGAGGTCACGACTGAGCTGTGAATCAACTGAACACACTGAAAGTCTACTGAACTGTGAGTTTGGTGTTTTGTGTGGTTTTATGGTGGTTTTATGGTGGTTTCACCTTGCTTGAAATGGTATGAAACGGCATTTGAATGTGGTGGCCTTGCATCCGGCATGAAATGGTATGAAACTGCATTTAAATGAGGTGGCATTGCACTCTGCATGAAATGGTATGTAGCTGCATTTGAATTTGGTGGCCTTGCACCCTGCTTGAAATGGTATGAAACTGCACTTGAATTAGGTGGCCTTGCACCCTGCTTGAAGTGTTTGGAAACTGCACTTGAATACGGTGGCCTTGCACCCTGCTGAAAGTGGTATGAAACTGCACTTGAACTTGGTGGCCTTGCACCCTGCTTGAAATGGAATTTCAAGGAATAATCATGAGTCAACTGCCAGCCCACCAGCCGTGAGTAAGCTGCCCGCACATCAGGCTTGAGGGACTGAGCTGCCACCCCAAGAACCCATACCAGCGCTCCAGAAATCCCCCCCACTGTCCACCAATATTGGAATTGGTGGAGAGGTGGAATATTACGTCGGGGGACCAGCCCTCCCATGTGAACATGGGACCCAACAGGTCCCACTTAATCTAGTTTTTATCTAAATTAGGGGTTCGTACAGTTGCTACTAAACTTCATCGCCTTGGTATAGACAGTCAATGGATATTTTTAAGGCAGAGATAGATAGGTTCTTGATTGGTACGGGTGTCGGGGGTTATGGGGAGAAAGCAGGAGAATGGGGTTGAGAGGGGAAGATAGATCAGCCACGATCGAATGGGGGAGCAGACATGATGGGCCGAATGGCCTAATTCTTCTCCTATCACATATAAAATTATGAACAGTCCCATGAAACATAGGACAAGGCAATCGGGGAAGGGAGACTTGAGACAGGATTGCCTGTGCGATTGGTGATAAATATACTGTTACAACTGGAGTGCCATGCTCACTGGAATGAGGCATCAACCAAAGTTATAACAGGGACAAAATGTATTTTCAGTGTCTTTAATGCTTCTGCCTTTGATTTTCATTTAATACATCTTGATAGATAATAGATAGCTAGGATAGCTTTATCTACTTTAAACTAGAACGTGGGATTAGTGTAAAGGAATCCTATATAGATATCTTGCTGGTTCTATCCAAAAACCATTTGGAAAGGAAAGTCTGAAATTCATTTTGATTTCTGACAGGTTAGAAAGGGTCCCCGACGCTGAGCGATATTCAGTCCCATGAGATTACTGCAGGAGATACAAGCTGAGGTCTGGCAGATTTTACAGTAAATGCCAGTAATCAGCTGCCTGTTCATTTTTGGCAGAATAATTCAGCTGGCAGCTGGGGAAGAGTGAAGATTATTCCATTCACTGAGCAGCCACCAGGATCAGAAGAAGCTGCTAGCTGGAAAGCCCGATTAGGATGGACTAGGGAGTATTGTAGGTCCCCTCGGTGAAGGAAGAGGAGGCTTGAGACTTTATCTATGAGGCCCTGATGAACACTACTTCTCCTTGGCTCCACAATAGAATCACTATTAACTTAGTGTCAGTGTGATAGGAATGCTATAGACTGCTCGAAATTCCATTGGCGATCCAAGGGACTGAATTGTTTCCATTAAGGATGCTCCTGGCTATGAAACATTTGGACGGATACAATGGATTGGATTGGTTTAGAGGGATATGGCCCAAACGCAGGCTGGTGGGACTAGTATAGATGGGACATGTTGGTCGGTGTGGGCAAGTTGGGCCGAAGAGCCTGTTTCATGTATGACTCTCTGACTCTATGTCTTGTTTGCCAAACCTGCCTATCTGCTGCCAAAACCATCCATGTTAACAACTGAAGATCGGCAGCAACAGACCAGCAAACGGAAGGGAGATGTGGCTGATCATGGTGGAGCATCCAAATCTCTTTTGCTTTTGTGCAGAAACAAGGAACTGCAGATGCTGGTTTACAAAAGAGGACATAGAGTGCTGGGGTGCCTCGGCAGGTCCGGCAGCATCTCCAGCCTGAAGAAAGGTCCAGACCCTGGAAGGTCTCCTATCCATGTTCTCCTGCACTTTAGACAATAGACAATAGGCAATAGTTGCAGGAGCAGGCCATTCAGCCCTCGGAGCCAGCACCGCCATTCACTGTGATCGTGGCTGATCATCCACAATCAGGGCCCCGTTCTGATTGTGACGGTGCTGGCTCGAAGGGCCGAATGGCCTACTTCTGCACCTATTGTCTATTGTCTATTGTCTATTGATTCCTTGAGTTTATAAGAGAGTACCCGTTTTATTTCCTATTCATAGAAGAGTGGTTTTGATTGATTGAAAAATACAGCTTGTAAACAGGCCCTTTGGCCCACCTATCCATGCAGACCATCGACTAGTTCAATGATATCCCACAGAGATAGCAAAGCTTCCAAACTTCCAGAAGGGCATGGGGAGCGAGTGGGAAAATGGTTCCGTTTTGTTTAGACATGCAGCATGGAAGCTGCAGCTCACCAATTCCTTGCCAACCCGTTCACACTAGTTCGACGGCACCCCACTTTCTCATCCACTCCCTACGCATTAGGGGCAATTTTACCGAGCCCAATTAACCTATACACCCGCACGTCTTTGGGATGTGGGATGAAATGGAGCACCTGGAGGAAACCCACATAGTCATAGGCTGAACATGCAAACTCCACATAGACAGCGATGAGGTCAGGATCGGAGCCAGGTCTCTGGCGCTGTGAGGTAGCGGCTCACCAATTAGGATATAATTCAACAAGAGCACTCTGCTCCTCACCATGACTAATGGTGAAATCAACGTATTCCTTTGAGCGCAGGAGGGTGAGGGGTGATCGTACAGAGGTGTACTAGATCACGAGAGGAATAGATCGGGCAAATGCACCGGGTCTTTTACCCAGAGTTGGGCAATGAAGAACCAGAGTGCTCATGTTTAAGGTGAAAGGGGAAAGATTTAACAGGAACCTGAGGGGCAACTTTTTTCAATAAAGGTTGGTGGGTGAATGGAATGAGCTGCCAGAGGAGATAGTTGAGGCAGGTACTATCACACTGTTGATAAAGCATTTGGACAGGATAGGTTTAGAGGGATAAGGGCCAAACGCAGGCAGGTGGGACTAGTGTAGATGGAGCATGTTGGTCAGTGTGGGCAAGTTGGGCCGAAGGGCCTGTTTCCACACTGTGTGACTATCAACCCTGTGGAACTAAAGACATTGTGGCTTTGATTTTGCTTCAAGGTCAGAAAGCAGAAAGCAGCGGGAAGTTTTATTGTTCGAACTAGAGGGAGTTCCCCGGGGGTTTGTACTCAGTCAGTTTTTTTTCCCACGTATGTTAATGACCTAGAATTAAGTATATGGGAAGCAATTTTTAAAAGCTGCTGATGCCATGAAACTCAATGCAAACAATAGACAAATATAGATTTAGATGACGCTGAGAAAGCAAGAGATATAACTGATGAAATTTACACGCAGCATGTTTTGGGATGATTTTTCTTTTTTAGTTTACATAGATACATAGACAAAAGGTACAGCAGTAGGCCATTCGGCCCTTCGGGCCAGCACCGCCATTCAATGTGATCATGGCTTCTTCTGTCGTGTGGCGTGCACAGCCTAAAGTTGTTGGACAACTTGTTCTGATTGATCTTCCGTTTGTGCACGTCGAGTTGATTGCATTCGTCGAAACGGGGCGGACCACGTGAAGGTTGCAATCTCCCCCCCCCTGATCATGGCTGATCATCCACAATCAGTACCCCGTTCCTGCCTTCTCCCCACATCCCTTGATTCCACTAGCCCTAAGAGCACTGTAACTCTCCTTTGAATGCATCCAGTGAATTGGCCTCCACTGCCTTCTGAGGCAGAGAATTCCACAGACTCACAACTCTCTGGGTGAAAACGTTTTTCCTCATCTTAGTTCTAAGTGGCCTACCCCTTATTCTTAAACCGTGGCCCCTGGTTCTGGGACTCCCTCAACATCGGGAACATGTTTCCTGCATCTAGCGTGTCCAAACCCTTAATAAATTTTATATGTTTCAATAACATCCTCTCTGATCCTTCTAAATGCCAGTGAATACAAGCCCAGTCGTTCCATTCTTTGATCATATGACAGTCCCACCATCCTAGGAATTAACCTCGTGAACCTACGCTGCACTCCCTCAATAGCAAGAATGTCCTTCCTCAAATTAGGAGAACAAAACTGCACACAATACTCCAGGTGTGGCCTCACCAGGGCCCTGTACAACTGCAGAAGGACTTCTTTGCTCCTATACCCAACTCCTCTCATTATGAAGGTCAACAGGCCATTAGCTTTCTTCACTGCCTGCTGCACCTGCATGCTTACTTTCAGTGACTGATTTACAAGGACACCCAGTTCTCATTGTACTTCCCCTTTTCCCAACTTGACACCATTTAGATAATAATTCCGAACCGGACACCATTCAGATAATAACCTGCCTTCTTGTTCTTGCCACCACAGTTTAATGTTGTTTATTATTGTCACGTGTACTGGGGTACAGTGAAAAGCTTTTCATCATGCGTGAATGTGTAAAGTTTTAATAAGGCGGGGGAGAGGGACTAAGCAAGCTAGCTGTGTAGAAATATAGAAATCTTTGCAGATGGAAAGCCAAATTGAGAATGCCTTTTAAAACAATATTCAAGAAACCTTGGCTATCTTAAGAGGAATAAAATACTTGCAGGTTCCAGTTAAATAGGATTGAACTTCTGACCATGTATTTTTTTTAATATTTCAAAATAGACTTTATTCAAATGATAAATATATACAATACATGAACCTTGCGGAAAATCCATCCGACATTTTCGGAAGCTATACAAATTGATCCATACAGTTTATACATTTCTTGTCCCCAAATTTCACAAATGTGTCCCCCACCCGTGTCACTCATGTGGCCCACTGGCGTGGGGTACCTTCCCTTATATTGAGGGGCGTCTCCACCATACCGTACCCCCCATGTCCAGCAGCGGAAGGGCCTTAGACTGTGGCCCTCCCCCACCGAGCCTTGGCGTTGGCTGCACCGAGCTTCAGTGCGTCCCTCAGCACGTACTCCTGCAGTCTGCAGCGGGCCAGTCGGCAACATTCCCTGACGGACATCTCGCTCTGCTGGGTGGTGAACAATGCTCGGGCAGACCAAAGGGAGTCTTTCGCCGAGTTGATGACCCTCCAGCAGCACTCGATGTCAGTCTCTGAATGTGTCCCTGGGAACAGTCCGTAAATCACCGAGTCCTCTGTGACGGAGCTGTTCGGGATAAAGTGTACCAGGGACCCTTGCATTTTTCTCCAGACTCTTTTAGCAAATCCACACTCTGCAAAGAGGTGGGCAACCATCTCCTCTCCATAGTAGCCATCCCGAGGGCAGCGTGCGCTGGCAGTGAGGTTCCGACGGTGCAGGAAGGATCTGACTGGGAGGGCTCCCCTCACCGCCAGCCAAGCCAGGTCTTGGTGCTTGTTGGTGAGTTCTGGCGATGAGGCATTTTGCCAGACAAGCTGGGCAGTCTGCTCAGGGAACCACACCACCGGGTCCATAGAGTCCTTTCCGTGCAGTGCCTGCAGGACATTCTGTGCTGACCACTGCCCGATGGACATGTGGTCAAAGGTGTTGGTCCGGAAGAACCCTTCCACCGACGTCAGATGGGGCGGCAATGTCCAGCTGACTGGCACATTGCGTGGCATCTGCACCAGGCCCATCCTTCTCAACACCGGGGACAGGTAGAACCTCAGCAGGTAGTGACACTTGGTGCCCACGTGCCTTGGCTCTACACTCCGCCTGATGCAGCCACACACGAAGGTGACCATCAGGATGAGGGCGACGTTGGGCACGCTTTTACCCCCGTTGTCTGCCGACTTGTACATTGTGGCCCATCGCACCCGGTCCATCCTCGACCCCCAGATGAACTGGAAGATGGCCCGGGTGATCCCTGTGGCGTAGGAGGGAGGGACAGGCCACACTTGTGCCAAGTACAGCAGCCCCGAGAGCACCTCACACCTGATGACCAAATTATTTCCCGTTATGGAGAGGGAGCGTTGCCTCCACAGCTCCAGCTTCCTCCCCACCCTGGCTATCCGCTCCAGCCAATTCTTGTTACACGCCTCAGCCCCCCCGAACCAGATCCCCAGCACCTTCAAGAAGTCAGGCTTGATGGTGAAGGGGACGGAAGATCTGTCAGGCCAGTTGCCAAAGAGCATGGCCTCGCTCTTCCTGCGGTTCACCCTGGCTCCCGTGGCCGACTCAAACTGGTCGCAGATACTAATCAGTCTGCGAACCGACCCTGGATCCGAGCAGAAGACAGCGACATCGTCCATGTACAGGGAGGTCTTTACTGGAATGCCCCCACTGCCTGGAATGTCACTCCTCTTATGCCAGCATCCTTCCTGATGGATTCAGCAAAAGGTTCAATACAGCAGACAAACAAGACAGGAGAGAGAGGGCAACCCTGCCTAACTCCAGACCTTACAGAGAAACTTTCTCATTCCCACCCATTGATTTGGACTGCACTACGGATGTTGGTGTAGAGCAGTTTGATCCAATTCCTGATTCCCTCCCCAAAACCCATTTTGGAGAGCACGTCCCTCATGTACGTGTGCGAAATCCTGTCGAAGGCCTTCTCCTGGTCCAAGCTGACTAGGCAGGCATCCACCCGTCTGTCCCGCACTAGGCGATGGTATCTCTCAGCAGCGCTAGGCTGTCTGAGATTTCCCTGCCAGGTACAGCACAGGTTTGGTCCGGGTGGATCACCTGTCCCAGAGCAGACTTGACCCGGTTGGCGATGGCCTTAGACAGGATCTTGTAGTCTACATTCAAGAGTGTTATGGGTCTCCAATTCTTTATGTCCTTCATCTCCCCCTTCTGCTTGTAGATTAGGGTGATGTTGCCCTTCCTCATGGAGTCTGACATGCTACCGGCCAGAAGCATGTTGTTGTACACTTCTAGCAGGTCCGGGCCCATCCAGTCCCACAGAGCCAAATACAACTCGGCCGGTAAGCCATCGCTTCCGGGAGTTTTACTCGAGTCAAAGGAACGGATGGAGCCAGTCAGCTCCTCTAGGGTCAGTGGTTGGTCCAGACTCTCCCGCTTGCTGTCCTCCAAGACCTCCGTGATTGAGGACAGGAAGTTCTGGGAGGAGGTACTGTCTGTGGCCTTTTGGTCATACAAATCTGTGTAAAAGGATTTGCAGATCCTCAGCACGTCTGTCTGTGAGGATGCTACCGTGCCGTCCTCCTCCCTAAGGCTGTTCATCACAGAGCTCCCCCTGTGAACCTTATGGAAGAAGAAACGTGAGCACGTCTCATCCTGCTCCACATGGCGGACCCTGGATCGGAAGATGATCTTGGAGGATTCAGAGGTAAAGAGCCGACCTTGCCGGTCCTTCACCTCTCTAAGTTCCTCCCTCACATCCACCCCGCTCGACTGCAGAAGGAGCAGTTGCTGCAAATCTGTCTGGAGTTGGCACAATTCCCTCTGACTCTGTCTTGCTCTCTGAACCCCTTTAATTATGAAGAACCTCTTAATGTTCTCCTTGGTTGCTTCTCACCAGAGTGTCGGGGAGTCAAAGAGGGGCCTCACCGTTCTCCAACATGCGTAGCTCCTCGATGTTCACTGGGGTTAACAGCTTCATGTTTAACTTCCACGTCCCTCTGCCTGCCTTCCGGTCCTCCCGTAGGTGACAGGAAGCCTGAAGGAGGCAGTGGTCGGAGAAGAACACCGGCGTGAGGTCAGTGTGTCTCACCGTGACGGCCTTCGTCGTGAAGACGAAGTCTATCCGAGATCGGGCTAAACCGTCCGATCTCGACCAGGTGAACCGCGGCTGGGACCCGCCTGCAGGGTCGCTGAAGGCGTCGCGCAGCTTTGCATCTTTTACCATCTCCATCAGGAACTTGGACGTGCTGTCCAGTCTGCTGTCGGCACTGCCGGATCGTCCAGCTGCATCAATGATGCAGTTGAAGTCACCGGCCAGAACGAGCTGCCGGGACGTGGCCAGCAGCACTGGGAGCTGCTGGAGAACGGCCAGCCGCTCGCTCTGCGTGGGTGAGGCATACACATTTATCAGCCGGAGCGGAGAGCCACGGTACATAACGTCCACCACGAGGAGACGCCCTCCAACCACCTCCCTGACCTCAGTGATGGCGAAGTTCCCTCCCCGCAGCAAGATCCCCAGGCTGGAAGCACGACAGTCATTGCCCACCCGACCACACCGACAGTCCGTGGGGCCACCATCACGACCACCTCCGATAGCAGCGGAGGTGTGGCAGCCCGCACTCCTGAAGAAAAGTCACATCTGCCTTGACCTTGGCCAGGTACTGTAAGGCATTAACACATCGCGCAGTGCTCTTTATACTGCGCACGTTTAAAGATGCCAGTTTGAGCTCCATTGTCTTTAGAATCACTGACCATTTCCGTGTGCCCTTCTGACCATGTATGTCCTCTAGTTCTTGATTCCCCTACACTGGGTAAAAGACTTACCCAGACCCAGAATTAAATAGACCAGAGGAATTGAGATCCCTCTTTAGGTCGGACAGGTTCAAGGTTCAAAATTCAATTTAATTGTCACATGTAGCAATTAAAGTGCAGTGAAATTTTAGTTACCATGCAGCCATACTAAGTACTAAGGGGAGATTTGATTTTAAAAAAAGTTCAAAATGAATCTCTGAGTAAAAATGCCGAGACAGTTACCAATGGCAGGTGACAGGGGATTAAATGCCAAGACACCGAAGACGCCGTATTGGAAGGGGTAGACAAAAAATGTTGGAGAAACTCAGCGGGCGAGGCAGCATCTATGGAGGGAAGGAAATAGGCGATGTTTCGGGTCGAGACCCTTCTTCAAAATGTGACTTCCAAAAGGGAATTGCATCCTTGGAACCGAATGCCTGGTTCCAGCGAAGGATAGGCGAAGGGACGATACTCTTGCACCGACTGTCTATCGTCGCTGAGATGTTTGGAGTCTAACTCAGCATCCAGGTGGACACCAAAATGCTGGGGTAACTCGGCGGGACAGGCAGCATCTCTGGAGAGAGGGAATGGGTGACGTTTCGGGTCGAGACCCACTCCTTCTCTCCAGAGACGCCGCCTGTCCCGCCGAGTTACTCCAGCTTTTTGTGTCTATCTTCCTGCACACCAGCACCGAGATGCATGGCCTTGTCTCTGCTGAAAATGCCCAGGGCAGAGTTGGAAAGTACCAAGAAAGCCAAGCCCTGCTTTTCTTATTTTAAATTTCTTGGCAGTTTGCAAATATCAGCGCACTCTGTGCAGAAATCTTGCTGTACAACAGTTTTGCCAGAAGCTGAAACAGAATAGAAGGCATTCTATTAAATATAACATGCCTGCTGATTCATACATGCATATTTCGCCGTGGTATCCAGAAGGGAGGGAGGGTGGGAGTGTGGGGCGGGATGGAGTGTGGTTTGGTCTGCTTTAGTTCATGCCCGGAGTTGGGACCAGGGCGGGCGAGGAGCCGGCGCTGCGGCGTGAGAGAGGCGAGAGGCGAGAGGGGGAGAGACGGGCGAGGGAGGAGGCTGGCTGGGGACTGGAGGCGGAGCCGGAGCCGGAGACAGCGAGTTAACGTGCTGTAAGAAATCTGTCATCTGGAAAATCCACACTGCAGAGCGTCAAGTGCAGAGTTTTCCCTTCAGCCAAGAGTTGAGCCAGTGCAGGGAGGAAGGGGGGGGAGGCTGAGAAGCATAGCTTTGAATGTGCACAGAGCCCTGGACGTTTTGGTGTGGTCAGTGAACGCTGACCAGCTTCGGTCCCTGACAATTTCCACAGGGACCAGGCAAGCATCGGTGCGATGTGTCTCTGATACCTCCCCGGATTAAAACCAGCCCGCTGATTGAACCTGCACCGCCGCCAAGTCTTGCAGGCTTGTCAGATCCCAGCTTCCGCATCTTCGCTTCGTGGCTCCGTTGGCCGAAGGATGCAAGTGTCTATCGCTTGCACCGACCACAACCTGAAGGGACGGAGCAGCGAGGAGAGGCACAAGCAGAACGTCAGCAGCCCCAAATTAGGCAATGGGGCCCGGGCAAAATTCCGGACGGTGGCGATCATTGCCCGAAGTCTTGGCCACTTCATGCCCCAGCACCACATGTCTTTGAAGGAGTCGACTGCCAAGCAGACGGGGATGAAATACAGGTTGGAGAAACGTTCGCCTTAAATTTATTCCGTAACCTAGCGACTTCTTCCACCGCCTCAGCCAGATGACTTGAAAGTAGTAATGCAAGATATTCCCATTGTGACGTGGAGTCATAATAACCCCAATAGCGAGGGGCGTGAGTTTGTAGTAAATTACTTGTTTGCCTTTTTACAAAGCTTCAAAGTCTTTAATTATAAGGAGGAGGTTAAAATCAATTTGATTATGTATTTTAATGTCACGTTTCATAGATTCAGAACCTTGGATAGCTGCCACTTATATAAAACTGATGCTAATAAGGCTATACTTATGCCTATGGAATTTAAATATGTCCAGCTGTTTGGGCTCCCATTCACTAAATGTCCTCAGTTACATTATTAACTTGTCTTTCTCATCCAAATCATTAATACTTTTTTTACTCGGTGCGAAAGTACATTTGCAAATAACGATATTCAGTGAAAAATACCTTAAATACGTTTTTGTTTTAAAGTTTAACGTGCCTAGGAAGAGATTTCATGCATAAATCTCTTTCTGTGCGTCAAATCGCTTTCTCCCAACTTGGAATAAACTGTGAGAATAATGCAGTCTGAAGAAGGGTCTCGACCCGAAACGACGCCCACTCCTTCTCTCCAGAGATGCCGCCTGTCCCGCTGAGTTACTCCAGCATTTTGTGTCTATCTTCGGTTTAAACCAGCATCTGCAGTTCATTCCTACACAGATAAATGGATTTCTCTTTTCAATATTTGAATTACCTATTTCGCAATACTATTGAAGTGGACTTGTGGAAATTACGCTTTAATTGTATTACCATTAACATTGCAAGAGTCATAACAAAGATAGATACAAAGGTCCTTTAATAACTGATCTTCACTTGATCAGTTTCACTTGATCTTCAGGGTAAAAATAATGACTATTTTGTTGAGAGAAGGAATAGGCGACGTTTCGGGTCGAGACCTTTCTTCAGACTGTGAGAAAAATGCAGTCTGAACAAGGGCTATGCTGCCTCACCCACTGAGTTTCTCCAGCAGTTTTGTCTACCTTTTCCAGCATCTGCAGTTCTTTCTTAAACTATTTTGTTGAGAATCATTAGAAGGCTTGTAGATCTAGTGCAAGCATGTTTCCGAAGGTGTGAAATCTGAATTGCTACACCACACAAAGGGATAAATACTTTTTTTCTCTCTTCGTGGCCTGCTTGGATCTGAGCAACAGAATGAATGCAAAATCCAGCAGCCACCTAGAATTACACACTGTTTGGATTCTCATCTTTCACACGAGGAGCTTACTGAAGTCGAAAACAAAGAAGTGCAGATGGTGGTTTATACCAAAGATAGACACCAGGTGCTGGCGTAAACTCGGCGGGTCAGGCAACATCTCTGGAGGAAAAGGATGGGTGGCGTTTGGTGTCGGAGGAAAGGATGGAATGTGTGAAAAGCATCTTCTCAGACGGAATTGATTCAAACGCAGGTTATCAAAAAAACTCACCAGTAGCTATTGCAGTGACTGCTGTTTAGGAGCATTACATTTAATTCATTTCTTTACGAGCTCTAACTTCATCGTTCTTCAAATCATGGACGTGTCCAGGCATCCTATGCCTTTTATAAAGCAGCCACCGATTTCAGTGACCCCCCAATAGCGATAATATTTTATTTATATCGAGCTTTCCATGTTGTAAAATGTCACAAGTCACTTCAAAAGAGAGTTATTAGCCGAAATTTGAAAGCAAGCCAAATGGTGAGCCTTGCCAAAAGGTTTCAAGGTGCTCTTAAAGGAAGGAAGAGATCTGATCAGCAATCTCAGATCCTAAGATGATAAGTGATCAGAGCAGAATTAGGCCATTCGGCCCATCAAGTCCACCCTCCTAACCCCATTCACCTGCCTTCTCCCCATAACCTCTGACACCTGTACTAATCAGGACTGATCAGATACTAATCAGTACCCATACTGATCTTGGGTATTCAGCAGCTGAAGTTGCCTCTGTCGTGGGTGAAGCATTTAAAATTAGGAATGCCTGACTGGAGGACCGGTGACAGTTTCGGGAGCTATGGGAGCATGGAGACTGCGGAAACAGGACGTTCGGCCCACGCTAACCAGTGGTCACCCCGTACACCTGCACTATCCTACACAAGTAGGGACAATGTACATTTTTTTTCAACCAATGCTGATTAACCTACAAACCTGTACATTTTTGTGGTGTGACAGGAAACTGGAGCACCTGGAGAAAACCCACACGGTCACAGGGAGAACGTACAAACTCTGGTGCACTTAGTGGAAGATAGTAAACGCCTCATATCCATAATGCAATAATGATATTTATTTTGACTGTCAACATGATTAATTACAGAATCAAATGTAATTCCTCACCTAACATGATGGACAGCTTTATGAGCAAGATTGCCACTGTGCCGCCTCTAGACCAAGGGCATTTAAATACCGACAGTATTTAAGGACCACTTTTCAATTTTAAAGCCTGAGATTGAGGGGAGACTTGATAGAAGTATATGACATTATTGGTGGCATAGATAGATAGGATAGACAGCCAGAACCTTTTCCCCAGGGTGGAAATGTCCATCACTGTAGGACATAGCTGTAAGGTGAGAGGGGGGAGGTTTAATGGAGATATGCGGGCTGTTTCTCCATGCAGGGAGTGTTCGGGGTCTGGAACACTCTGCCAGGGGTGACGGTGGAGGCAGACACAATAGGTTCTGTGGTGTTGAAGAGGCTTTTAGACAGGCATGTGGAAGTGTAGGGGACAGAGGCAGATGAGATCCGTTTAAAGTGCCATCATGTTCGGCACAAACATTGCGGGTGGAATGGCCGGTTCCGGTACTGGGCTGTTCCACGTTCAAGCTATATCTAGCTGCAGCATTTTACACGACTAAATAGCTGGTAGAGTGAAGGAGGCTCGGTAGGAGTACGTTGAAGTAGCCAAGCTTAAAGTCAACAGAGGGTGCGGGTTTCAACTGCAGATAAACTGATGGAGGAAGTGTTGCAGAAATGCAAGTATGTGACCACAGTGAGCTGCAGAACTTATCTAGAGGTGCTTATCTCTGAGTCAGACAAGATGGCAAGTTTGTAAATAATCTGGTTATGGCTTCAATTGTTAGCGAGAAGGCATAGGGAAATGAAGATGAATGGAGATGGAGTTTGTGATGGAATCCACGACTATTACTTTGGTCTTTGGTCTCTTTGTCTTTGGTCTTCCCAGTTTCTTTATTTTCCGGAAAAATTCTCCTGACCCGAAAGGTCACCAATCCACGTTCTCCAGGGATGCTGCCTGACCCGCTGAGTTACTCCAGCATTGAGTGTCCATATTGATATTCCATGTTTCCTTTTGACAAAGGGGGAGGGCTATTCCGGGCCATTCTCCAATAGTTATTTGGAGGACATGTCAGAGATAGTGAGGGGAGTGGGGAAAGTTAAAGGGAAGAATGGATATTTCTAAGGCAGAGATGGACGGATTCTTGAATAGTACAGGTGTCAGGGGTTATGGGGAGAAGGTAGGAGAATGGGGTTGAGAGGGGAAGAGAGGTCTGCCATGATTGAATGGCGGAGTAGAATTGATGGGCTGAGTGGCCAAATTCTTCTAGAATTTATGAACATGCGGTCACAGGGAGAACGTACTGAGTATTCAAAGTCAGGATCGAACACGGGCGATGATGTATGTGAACTTATAAACGCGGTGTGATCGATGTACGTGAATAAATCAACTTATATTTTTTGCTTGGAACATTGCAAAGTTGGCTGATGTATAAGTGTCGTGTTCTGTAGATTGCATTCTTTCATCATCAGGCCACATACTTGTAGCTAGTGAATCATCACTTACCAACCATCGAGTGCCCATCTATGTTATTCCCATTTACCAGCTCTTGGTCCACTGCCTCCTCTGTGTTGGTAACTCAAGTACTCCTCTACATGCTGTCAGGTGTCTGCATTCACCACCCACGCCTCTGCTTTAAACGACCGGTCGCTTATTTTGCAGTTCTGTTCCCGTGTTCGTGACTCTGTCATGATTGAAAATATCTCCGCATCTGCCCTGTCAAGCTCCTTGAGGAACGTGTATGTGTGAATAAGCCAACCCCTCGTTCGTCTAAACTCCAAGGAAATGCAGACCAAAACTGTAGAGTCATAGAGTGATACAGTGTGGAAACAGGCCCTTTGGCCCAACTTGCCCACACCGGCCAACATGTCCCAGCTACACTAGTCCCACCTGTCCATGTTTGGTCCACATCCCTCCAACCCTGTCCTGTCAATGTACCTGTCTAACTGTTTCTTAAATGATGGGATAGTCCCAACCTCCTCGGGCAGCTTGTTCCATACACCCACCACCCTTTGTGTGAAAAATGTACCCCTCAGATTCCTATTAAATCTTTTCCCCTTCACTTTAAACCTATGATCATTACCAATTAGCCTGGTAAAACACTTGGGACTGCCTCCAATATCACTAAAATCTTTGTTTAGATAACAGGACCAAACAGTGTGCTGTGTTCCAGGTGTGGTAACGTCAACACTCTGTATATCTGTAGCAAAACCTCCCTATTCTTATACTCCAACCCTTTGTAATAAAGGTCACAGTGCTGTTTGTGCCTTAACGACTTGTCGAACTAACTTTTTGTGATTTTGAGAACATGGAATTAATTGGCGGCTCAACCTATAAAGATCACGTTCTTTAGACTTTAGAGATAAAGTGCGGAAATATGTCCTTTGACCCATCGGGTACGTGCCGACCAGCAATCACCTGTACACCTGGACAAAATTGGGACAATTCACAATTTTTTTTTAACCGAATCCAATTAACCTTCAAACCTGCACGTCTTTGGAGTGTGGGAGGAAACCGGAACACCTGGAGAAAATCCATGCAACCGCTGGGAGAACGTACTGAGAGCACCCGTAGTCAGGATTGAAGCTGGGTCTCCGGTTCTGTAAGGCAACAACTCTACCACAACACCACCCTAAATTCCTTGAATTAATATATATATTTTTAAAACATATAAGAAATGAAAATTCTTATTGTGACCGCAATGTCCACAAAATTTGTTAGGGGCGGCACGGTGGCGCAGTGTTAGAGTTGCAGGCTTACAGCGCTTACAGCACCAGAGTCCCGGGTTCGATCCCGACAGCGGATGCTGTCTGTGAGGAGTTTGCACGTTCTCCCCGTGACCTGCGTGGGTTTTTCTCCGAGATCTTCGGTTTGCTCCAACTCTCCAAAGATATACAGCTTTGTA
Organism: Okamejei kenojei; assembly: GCA_035221665.1. NCBI lineage: Eukaryota > Metazoa > Chordata > Chondrichthyes > Rajiformes > Rajidae > Okamejei > Okamejei kenojei. Next base: position 7,808,480 of record CM069144.1, read on the forward strand.
GGCTAATTGGCTTGGTATAAGTGTAAAATTGTCCCTAGTGTGTGTAGGGTGTGTGTGTGTTAATGCGCGGGGATCGTCGGTCAGAGCGGACTCGGTGGGCCGAAGGGCCTGTTTCCGCGTATCTCTAAAACTGAAACTTAAACTAACAAACCTCATCCTGAGATATTTTTCTGCGTAGGTCTCTTACCATTAGCATGGAGAAAACAACCAATCTTGCTCATAAAGCTGTCCATCATGTTAGGTGAGGAATTACATTTGATCCTGCCTGCCACATTCTGTAATTAATCATTTTGACAGTCAAAATAAATATCATTATTGCATTATGGATATGAGGCATTTACTATCTTCCACTAAGTGCACCATACTCTTTGAACTGCTGCCAGTATTAATTTGAAATGACTATGTCTTCCCTAGTATGTCTTCCCCTTTTATATATGTGTTTATCTGGAAAGCTGATCATCTCTTACAGATGTAACATTTGCAATTGTTCTGTTACCTTTTACAGATGCAGGTTTTTTGTTGTTGTTTTTTCCTTGTTACTCGTCAAAACAGTTCACAGAACTCTTTCATTCCCTTGCTGGTTACGCTTTGTTAGGGTATTGTGTTGTGTGTTCAAGGATGGATCAATAAGGCAAACCTTGAGTAGTTTTTAAATTAATTTAGATTTAGATTTATCATTATGAGGTCCAGCGAAAAGCTTTGTTTTGCGTGCTATCCATACTGAGATACTGAGATCCTTACTAAGATAACTTCCAGAACCAGGGGTCACAGTTTAAGAATAAGCGGCAGGCCATTTAGGACTGAGATGAGGAACAACGTTTTTTCACCCAGAGAGTTGTGAATCTGTGGAATTCTCTGCCTCAGAAGGCAGTGGAGGCCGATTCACTGGATGTTTTCAAGAAAGAGTTAGATATAGCTCTTCGGGCTAAAGGAATCAAGGGATATGGGGAAATCGCAGGAACGGGGTACTGATTTTAGATGATCAGCCATGATCATATTGAATGGCGGTGCTGGCTCAAAGGGCGGAATGACCTAACTCCTGCACCTAATTTTTATATGTTTTCTTTCTACGTTTTTCTATAACACCACACACAAACACAATCAAGTCAAACGCGAGTACAATAGGTCGAGCAAAGGGGAGGGTACAGAGTGAATAAAAGGAATGTATAGGAAAGAACTGCAATTGTTGGTTTAAATCGAAGGTAGTAACAAAATGCTGGAGTAACTCCACGGGTTAGGCAGCATCTCTGGAGAGAAGGAATGGGTGACGTTTCGGGTCGAGACCCTTCATCAGACTGAATGTACCTTTGGAAAGATGAGGAGGAATTTCTGTAGTCGGAAGGTGGTGAATCTGTGGAATTCATTGTCACAGGTGGCTGTGGAGGCCAAGTCTTTGGCCTTTTATGAAGTGGAGAATGACAGGTTCTTAATTTGTAAGGGTGTCAAAGGTTATGGGGAGAAGGCAGGAGAATGGGGTTGTGCGGGAAAGATAGATCAGCCACGATTGAATGAAGGAGTCAAGTCAAATGGCTTAATTCTGCCCCTATGACTTATGAATGCATGGCATAGGTCTCAGCATTGTAGCAAAACACTTCCATAGAAAAAGTCCAATGTCCGCAATGGGGTAGAGGTGAATCGGACTGTAATCTGGCTTATGGAAGGGACTTTCAGAAGCCTGATAACAGAGGGGAAGAAGCTGTTCCTGAGCAGCTGGTGGTGCACACTTTCAAGCTTCTGTATTTACTGTGGGGGCGGGACGAGTCTTTGATTACGTTGGCTGCTTTCATGAGGCATCGTGAGGCGTAAGTGGAGTCAGTGGTTGGGAGTCCGGTCCGTGTGATAGACTGGGCTACATCCACAACTCTCTACAATTTGTGACGGTCTTGAGCAGAGCCACTCCCAGACCAACCCATAGTACAACCTGACAGTCTGTTTATTATGGTGCATCTGTAGAGGTTTGTGAGAGTTATTGAAGACTTGCCAAATTCCCGCCGTCTCCTAAGGAAGTAGAGGCATTGGTGCGTTGCCTTGGCTGTCCATTCAAAGTGATTGGTCCCCCAATGGTAAACAATGGTTAGACACAGTACAGGAAATATTGGTCATGGAGAAAATGACAAATTCTCTACGAGTGAAAGAAGACGAGTTTAACAGAAAATGGGGAAAAATGGATTAGGTATAGAAATATAGACATCAACACTGTATAATTTTATTGACAATAATGTAAGTTATTGGAAGATGTTTTAATAAGAAAATATTTCTGTATGCTGCATCATTAATTGTAAACTGACCCCCCCGCTGCACTGTTGTACGTTCCACTGCATCGTTGTTATATTTGTGTTTTATTTGTGGATGCATAAAAGCAATAAAGACTAAAGTGAAAAAAACCCCCAAAGTGATTGGTCCACAACAGTTCGCTGGTAATATTAATGCCAAGAAACCTGAAGCTCTCAACCAGTTCTCCTTCAGTGCCATTGAGGCCGATTGGGGCATATAGTCCATCACGCTTCCAGAAGTTGGTCCTTAGCTCCTGCATCTTGCCGACATTGACGGAGAGGTTGCTGTCCTGACTCCATGTTACTAAGTTCTCTATCTCCTTCCTGTCCTCCTTCTTATCATTCAGTCTCCAATTTAAAACAAATTGTGGAACTTGAATCTTTCAGTTCCGTTCAGTTTATTGTCACATGTCCTGAGGTGAAAAGCTTTTTGTTGCATGCTAACCAGTCAGCAGAAAGACAATACGTGATTACAATCGATCCATTAGCAGTGTGTGGTTACGTGATAAGGGAATAATGTTTAGTGCAAGGTAAAGCCAGCAAAGTCTGATCAAGGGTAGTCCGAGGGTCATCAAAGAGGTAGATAGTAGTTCAGCACTGCTCTCTGGTTGTGGTAGGATGGTGCAGTTGCCTGAGAACAGCCGGGAAAAAACTGTCCCTAAATCTGGAGATATGCGTTTTCACACGTCGATACCTTCCGCCTGATGGGAGAGGGGAGAAGAGGAATTGGCCGGGGTGCGACTCGTCCTTGATGATGCTGCAGGCCTTGCCGAGGCAGCGTGAGGTGTAGATGGAGTCAATAAATGGAAGGGAGGTCGGTTTGTGTGATGGTCTGGGCTGCACACTCAAGCATTCCACAATTCGCTGCAATTCCTTGCGGTCTTGGATGGAGCTGTTCCCAAACCAAGCCCTTGTGCATCCCAATAAAATGCTTTCAGATGGTGCATCTGTAGAAGTTGGTGAGAGTTAGTAGGGAACATGCCAAACTTCCTAAGCCTTCTGAGGAAGTAACGGGAAGTTGAATATTGTATTGTTTGCCCCCTGAAGCAAACAGCAACTTGGACATAAGTGAGTAAGTAAGTAAGTAAGTAAGTTTATTGGCCAAGTATTCACATACAAGGAATTTGCCTTGGTGCTCCGCCCACAAGTAACAACATGACATACAGTGACAGTTACGAATGAGTCAGAAAACACTAAACATTAATAATAATAAAACATTAATGATAAAACACCATTGATCAAGCTTGTGAACCAACAAAATACCAGATCAAAGGGAGGCTAGAGATTTTTGGCTGTTGAGTAGAGCAATTACTCATGGATAAAAACAGTTTTTATGTCTGGCTGTGGCAGCTTTGACAATCCGGAGTCGCCTTCCAGAGGGAAGTGATTCAAAGAGTAAGACATTTTCCATACAAAATAACAGCTGAGGAAATGTATGATATATTTGGGAAGTATGAACCAATCAGACAGATCAGTCGGAAATACGCCTGAGACAAGAGGAACTGGCTATGTGGCAGATGAAGAGATTTGTGCCTGGGGTTCTGTGCAACACATTTGTCTAGACAATTTCTTGGTCATTACTGAGGAACGTCTGGTAAATACTATATTTGGGACCTTTTTAGTCATAGAGTGATACAGTGTGGAAACAGGTCCTTTGGCTCAACTTGCCCACACTGGCCAACATGTCCCAGCTACACTAGTCCCACCTGCCTGCGTTTGGTCCATATCCCTCCAAACCTGTTCTATCCATGTACCTACTATAAGTCTTTAAACTAAAGGTTTTGGGGAATGCAGATACTTTCCAGAAACTACTCACAGCCACTAATCTACGATCTTGCCTCCAGCTAAGGACTTGAAGGTTCCGTTATTTCACTGGTTATTCTAATTTTAAACCCATAGTTGAGATAATATGTGTAACCTTGCCGAAAATCTTGGTGTTTATTTTTTTTCATTGCTTGCCGATATAATAATATGTGAAAAGGTGAATTTCATCCAAACCATCTGATGTATGCTTCCATCTGAATCATTGATACAAAAAGGCAGATTATTCTCACTACATCTCTAGATAATACCTGCGAGTTATACTTGTATTTTGAGAGCATGCTATGCCTTCAACTGTTTTACTGTGAAGGTCAGAAAGTAGAGGCCTTGTGAGTTTGAGGAATTCATTATTTGCTCGTTAAATATTGCGGAGGAAGAAGAAATGAAAACTTTTTAAAAACTTCATTAAAACTATCCATCCGAGTTCTGACTTGAAAGCACATCTATGTGTCACGCACAATTTGCCACAGTGTATCTAACTTATTGTGCACATAATGCCATTATAGTATTATATGCACCATATATCAATGCCACTTGGAGCTTGGCAATGAATGCAGCCGCCCCTAATATGGCAGAGTGGTGAAGATGTTAAGGCTGCTGCTTCATAGTTCCCTTGGGTTCAATCCTGACCTCTGCTAACTGTGTGGAGTTTGCATGTTCTCTCTTAGGTTTCTCCCAAATTAGTTTAACGTCAGCGATACCGCATGGCAACAGGCCCTTTGGCCCACCGAGCCCATGCCGGCTGTTTATTGGCGGCTCAATAAATAAAAACACATTCATGATAAAGGCCAACTTTATTTCATTGATTACACTAGAACATTTCAATAGACAATAGACAATAGGTGCAGGAGTAGGCAATTCGGCCCTTCGAGCCAGCACCACCATTCAATGTGATCATGGCTGATCATCCCCAATCAGTAGGGTACACAAAAGGCTGGAGAAACTCAGCAGGTGCAGCAGCATCTAAGGAGCGAAGGAGATAGGCAACGTTTCAGGCCGAAACCCTTCAGACTGCTGCACCCACTGAGTTTCTCCAGCCTTTTGTGCTCGATTTTCCAGCATCTGCAGTTCCTTCTTTAAGCTCCTTAGATGCTGCTGCACCCGCTGAGTTTCTCCAGCCTTTTGTGTACCCTCGATTTTCCAACATCTGCAGTTCCTTCTTTAACATCCCCAATCAGTACCCCGTTCCAGCCTTCTCCCCATAATCCCCTGACTCCACTATTTTTAAGAGCCCTATCGAGCTCTCTCGTGAAAGCGTCCAGTGAACCTGCCTCCACCGCCCTCTGAGGCAGAGAATTCAACAGATTCACCACTCTCGGTGCTGCTGTGCTCCACCATAGTCAGTTGCTGCTGGTGTCTCATTTACTAACTAACTCCCGAGAGAGAGAGAGAGAGAGAGCTTTGTGTGTAGTACCGTAATACTATGTAAAGAGTGGCATGCATATTTGTGTAGTGAAGGTTATAAATGGCATGAATTAATAAGGGTTAATCTACACCGACCATCAATCACCCATGCATTAGGTCAATGTTATCCCGCTTGCACATCCCACGCACTAGGGGGCAACTTCCAGAAGCCAATTTACCTACAAACCTGCATGTCTTTGGAATGTGGGAGAAAACCGGAGCACCCGGAGAAAACCCATGAGTCAAGTCATCAAGAGTCAAGTCAAGAGAGTTTATTGTCATGTGTCCCAGATAGGACAATGACATTCTTGCTTGCTGCAACGCAACAGGATATTGTAGTCATAATACAGAACAGATCAGTGTGTCCATATACCATAGAATATATATACATATAAATAAACAGATAAAGGGCAACAGGCTGTTATAGTTCAGAGTTTGTTTGGTGTGGTGTTTAATAGCCTGATGGCTGTGGGGAAGAAGCTGTTCCTGACCCTGGATGTACCAGATTTCAGCCCCCTGTACCTTCTACCTGAGTGTGTGGCCAGGATGGCTAGATAGGGCTCCTAAAGAGAGCGGAGTCAGGGGATATGGGGAGAAGGCAGGAACGGGGTCCTGATTGGAGATGATCATCCATGATCACATTGAATGGTGATGCTGGCTCGAAGGGCCGAATGGCCTACTCCTCCACCTATTGTCTATTGTCTATTGTCTTTGATGAGTCACATGGAGAACATACAAACTCCACACAGACAGTACCCGAGGTCAGGATCGAACCCGGGTCCTCTGCCGCTGTGACAGAGCGACTCTTCCACCGTGTCTCCCTTTTTTACGCAATTTTAGTTGGGAATGGATTCAGGCTAGGAGCAGTTTATAAATTTATGTTAAATATTTTTATTAGACGTAAGTACATATTAAAAGAATATACTTGTCACATACATTTGTAATATTATTAATATTAACAATTATGCCTTATTTGTATTTCTATACATTTTTTTAATTGCAGATAGAAAAAAATAGAGAAAAATAAAGTAAAAATAGAAAATCAAAATAAAAATGAGTGGAGTGTTAAACAGGTTATCCATAATTGGAGATATATCCATGATTTGTTATACGTGATTCTTCATCTATTCCATTATTCAGGATTCAGTCAGGCTCTCGTTCCGAGCCATTTTGCCCCTTTAAATATTCAATAAATGGAGACCATATCCCTCTGAAAAGATCCAACTTGTCAAGTAGGACAAGCCTTAATCTTTCCAGATGAAGTGTCTCCGACATTCCTGTAATCCACATTTTGGTTGTGGGGGATGTAGGACCTTTCCAGAATTTCAATATTAATTTTTTCCCAATTATTAAACTGTAATCAATAAAAATTCTTTGATTTGTTGTTATTAGTTGATCTGTTTCTAATATTCCCAATATTATTAATTTTGAGTCAGGGATCAGATTCATATTAACAGCATTTTATAAATGTAATGCAAATATAGAGATTGGAGGAAAAAATCACAAACCTGAATACATTTTGTCATTTTGCATTTTCTCAAATACTACTCAGCTCAGAGCACCAGTGAAATGCAGCCCTGCCTTTGCAGAGAATTAATGATTGTTGCAGAAGTAACTTTCCCTGCTTCATTAAACAATAGATTGGTGGTTGTTTTTTCCCTGTCTATTAACAATATGCTTTACAGTAATTCCTGTATTAACTCTATTTTTGCCCATAAATTTAAAACAAGTGACAGGAGCCTCTATGCTTCCTGCACGTCAGTAGGAGATGATGCAGAAAATAACACTAAATACTTCCAAACTAGTAATTTACAGCAAGCTCTGATTTTTATTTGCTAATAATTGCAACCTATTATTTGCAAATATCGTTCAGAGATGAAAATACCGCGGCACCTCTGAACAATTCACAAGATGATTTACTCGCCGATGGGTTCTTGTCGGATTATTTTACAATCTATTGGAGACACGAGGAACTGCAGATGTTGGGAACCTGAGCAAAGTGCAAAATGCTGGAGGAATTCAGCGGGTCAGGCAACGACTGTGAAGGGAGATGATGGACAGATGACAGTCCGGGTTGGAACCTTTTGTCAAACTGCCCTTCTGCAGATTGAGGAAGGGTTCCGCCCCAAAACGTTACCTGTCCTTTCACTCCACTGGTGTGGCCTTACCTGCTGTTCCTCCAGTACTTTGTGTAAATGTACTTTGTATCGTTCGGTTATAGGATGTAATATTGCCACGTTTGCTGGATACAAAAGTTGGAAGGGTATTGAAGCAAAGACTTTGCCACAGAGTGGGCATGAATGTAGAAGATGGACTAGATGTTATGAGAGTTATTTTGGTAGTTCAGCTTAATTTAGTTTTAGTTTAGAGATACAGCGTGGAAACAGACCCTTTGGCCCACGCCGACCAGCGATCACCCGAACACGAGTTCCATCCTGCACACTAGCGGCAATTTACTGAAGCCAATTAACCTGCAAACCCCTTGGAACGTGGGTGGAAACCAGAGCACCTGGAGTAAACCCACGTGGTCACGGGGAGAACATACAAAGTCCGTACAGACAGCACCGTAGACAGGATCGAACCTGGGTCTCTGAGACCATAAGGCAGCAACTCTACTGTGCTGCCCATGTAGAAAGATCTTTAAGAAAACCCAGAATCTTTTGAATTTTAAGTTTTAGTTTCCGGAGGGCTCATTGTTGGTGGGCTGGTTCAGGAAACAAAACAAACTCATCAATCAATGATGGGAGATATAGCAGAATATGTGAGTATGAAGCAGAGCAGAGTATATTTGCCCTAATGTAGGGGGCTTTAGGTAGTGGTCCCATGAGGAATGATTGAATGGGAACAGCCTGCACTCGCTGGCGCTCAGGAGAATGAGAGATAATTTCACCAAAGCGTTCATGTTTCTGACACGTGAGGAGGTCCCTTTCTACGTCATTGGAGACCCTTGTGCTAACTTTGACCGAACTTTACTGGACTGTATCTCACACTAAACGTTATTCACATTATTCCCTTTATCCTGTATCTTAGATACTGTGGATGGCCCGGTCAGTCCTTCAGACTGGAGAGGCTCAACCCAGGGGAATGATCTCACGTTAGCCATATCGGAATAGGATGAGCAAAAACTTCGATCAAGAGGTTGTGAACTCTTAGTTCTCCAACCCAACTGTTCAATTATTGTATATTTAACTCTGAGACCCATAGATTCTTGAGTTCAACGATAAAAAGAGGAAGGCCGTGGAGGTTGAGTTACAGCAGGCTTGGAGACCACATGCCAGTCTCCGTTTCTTGCCTGTTTCTTGCCTACACTTCCTCACTGGAATTTCTTCACCTATGACGATAATGCAGGATACAATTTAGTGCTTCAACGGAGTTCATATTTCTTAATAACAAAATGAACTCAAAATCTGCCAAGTGAAATGTTCTAAATCAAACCCATTCTCCAAGCTGCTGCAACTATATTTTTTCCATACGGGTTCAATAGACAATACACTATAGGTGCAGGAGTAGGCCATTCGGCCCTTCAAGCCAGCACTACCATTCAATGTGATCATGGCTGATCAGCCACAATCAGTAACCCGTTCCTGCCTTCTCCCCGTATCCCCAGACTCCGTTATCTTTAAGAGCCATATCAAGCTCTCTCCTGAAAGTATCCAGAGAACCGGCCTCCACCACAGAGAGGCCGAGAATTCCACAGACTCACAACTTTCTGTGTGAAAAAGTGTTTCCTCATCTCCATTCTAAATGCTTTACCCCTTGTTCTTAAACTGGTTCTGGACTCCCCTAACATCGGCCCTTGAGGGGGAACATGTTTCCTGCCTCTAGCATGTGCAAACCCTTAATAATCTTATATGTTTCAATAAGATCCCCTCTCATCCCTCTAAATTCCAGAGTATACAAGCCCAGCCGCTCCATTCCCTCACCATTCGGACAGTCCCGCCATCCCGGGAATTAACCTGGTGAACCTACACTGCGCTCCCTCAATAGCAAGAATGTCCTTCCTCAAATTAGGGGACCAAAACTGCACACAATACTCCAAGTGTGGTCTCACTAGGGCCCTGTACAACTGCAGAAGGACCTCTTTGCTCCTATACTCAACTTCTCTTGTCAAGGGTTCGATCCTGACTAAGGGTGCTGTCTGTATGGAGTTTGTACATCTCATGACCTGCGTAGGTTTTCTCCAGGAGCTCCGGTTTCCTCCCACCCTCCAAAGTGTGTAGGCTAATTGACTTGGCCAAATTGTAAGTTGTCCCTAGCATGTAGGATAGTGGTAGGGTGCGGGGATTCTTCAGTGGGTCGAAGGGTCTGTTTACACACTGTATCTCTAAACCAAACTAAACATACCCTGTATTTCCATGTAATGATTTCTAACTAGGGTCTACCTTGTGTGAAGTGTAATGTGGCGGAATTGCTTGTGATACAAATTAATTCCGTGATGGATTCTTTGCTTTAGACTACACCCCCTCATTGATCAGAAGATACCTTTCATTAACTGTTGTGATATTATTTTGGGAAACTAGAAATTTAATTAACAATTAAATTATATTTAGGGATGTGAAGGAATTTATTTTCAGTGTTTATTTTCAGCTTTTGAATTAGTTCAAGATGATTCTGTCGTTGTCATATTGTCAAGGCGGGCACTTGTCTGCCTGTTATTTAAGATGATGGTTGAGCTTTCCCTTTAATATTTTGCACCACATGTTATTATGTAAAGAATTCCAAGATTTTGCCATCAACAGATGAATGCAAGGGATTGTAATTTCAGGAGAGGTTGGTGTGTGATTTGAAGGTGTCTGTGTTCTCCTCGTGTCTGCTGCCTGTGTATCAGCTGCCTGCAGTCATTTTCAGGTTTAGGAATTGATGCCAAGAAACCTTTGATAGCTTGCAGTGGGATATCCTCGAGATAGTACACAGTGCAGCCACGTACACGGTTAGTGGATGGGGGTGAATGTTTTTAGCCGATGGATAAGGAAGGTGCTGATTATCCTGTGATTTTCGGTCCCTCGAATGTTGTTGTGTATCAGACTGGTTCCACCAAGATGCAGCACAGAACGCCACAGGGGATCCTTTCCCCCTGTGACTTCAAACTGTACAACTCCTCCCCATTCTAGCCATGGGGGTAGACTGACTCCCCTTCACCCTCTCCCCCCCCCCCCCCCACCCCCCCCCCCCTCACCCAATGTTTGCACATCCCCAATCTTGGACTTTGCACTCATCACTTTAATTCATGTTTGATGTATCTTGTTGTGTTTTATGGCTGTTGGCAGACCAATTTCCCTCCTGGGATAAATAAAGTTTAGTTTAGAGATACAGTGTGGAAACAGGCCCTTCGGCCCACCGGGTCCGTGCCGACCAGCGATCCCCGCACACTAACACTCCTACACCCACTAGGGACAATTTTTATGTTTACCAAGCCAATTAACCTACCAACCTGTACGTCTTTGGTACGTGGGAGGAAACCGAAGATCTCGGAAAAAAACCCCACGCAGGTCAGGGTACAAACTCCGTACAGACAACGCCCGCAGTCGGGATCGAACCCGGGTCTCCGGCGCTGCATTCGCTGTAAGACTGCAACTCTACCGCTGCGCGATCGTTCCGTATTGATGAACAAAACTGTAGATGCTGGACCAGTAAAGGTTCTGATGCAGGGTCTTGACCCGAAACATTGACTATTGTTTTGACTCTATAGATGTTGCTTGGTGTAATTAACACAAGTGAGTTATTCCTGTAATTAATACTTTGCTGGTGTACATGCACTGATTCAGGCAAGGGAATCACATTCTTGAGTTAATTGTGGGTCTCTATTGCACCCAATAAAATATGCGTCCTTTTTATTAGTAAATGCTGGTTTGGTCCTTTATTGGTCAACATGTATGTATTTTTACAATATTTTAACAAAATATCATCATCAACATCACATCGCTGAAAACATCAACGGGCACGGTGCCGTACAACGCCGTGTACGACAGTGACCGCAACTTCTACTGAAGTGTGGATGGCTGTTGGCCCGCTAGGAGCTCATCCACCCTTTGACAGGTCTTGTTTTTGGTCCTGCTGGGGGGGGTGGGGGGGGGGGGTCCACAGCCCCCTCCTCACCCGGCAAACCAGGTGGGGGAGACGGTTTAGTCGCCGACCTATCCGACCATGGAGCAGGTGGCACGGGGACTCTCTCACCAGGCACTAACTTGCTGTACCAATTTACTGTTGTGTGGAGTCTTTTTAAAATTGGTGTTTTTTTCTTTTTTTTTCCTCACAAATATGTAAACTCCCACAAATATGTAATTACTGATTCTGTTCCATTCTGTTTTGTAGTTTTTTTGAACAATCTGCAGGCATTGCCACTTTTCATCTCACTGTACATCTCGTATGTGTTTGTGACGAATAAACTTGACTTGACTTGGAATTACATGGTACCAGTGGCGACGGGGAACTCCCCCCGAACTAACAAAATAGGTTCTGGTTAATGGTGCCTTGAGAAATAGCATAGACTGTCGTGCCTTCCAATCCTGCTTGATAATTACTGTATCAAATCTTTGATGCATTGCATCGCAATTATATAACATTGGTGCAAGTTGTTGTATAAATGTGATGTATTTCGCTGAAACAGCTGATAGAGCAGAATAATTTTACGAAAATATGATTAGTTAGTTACTTCTAGATATGTTGCAACTTCTCTGTGGGAAACCACTCACTCAATCTTCCATACCAATTCTTAAATAGAAATGTGTATATTCAGTCTTGCAAAGCCATTTTGACCATAATTAAAGTACCAGATTTTGTTCTTTTGAATTAATTGATTTCAACACCCCCACCTCTTTTCCGGTTTACTCCACCCCCTACTGCATCAGTCTGAAGAAAACGTCACCTATCCATGTCCTCCAGAGATGCTGCCTGACCTACTGAATTAATCCAGCACTAACTATTTTAAATTAGAAAGAATCAATCAATTGAATTCTCATGGAGACATAAAGAACTGGAGTTCTGAATCCTGAGCCAAACAGTGCTGGAGGAACTCAGCAAGTTTTAGTTTTAGTTTTTTATTTAGTTTATTTAGTTTAGTTTATTGTTACGTGTACCAAGGTCATAAGGTCCAAGGTGATAGGAGTAGAATTAGGCCATTCGGCCCATCAAGTCTACTCTGCCATTCAATCATGGCTGATCTATCTCTCCCTCCTAACCCCATTCTCCTGCCTTCTCCCCATAACACCTGACACTTGTACTAATCAATAATCTATCTATCTCTGCCTCTGCCACAGAGATATCTCCATCTCTGCCTCTGCAGCACACCCTTCTAGGGTGCCCACAATTGCTCACAACATTCCAAATGCGGCCTTGCCAGCACCTTATAGAGCCTCAGCATTACATCCCTGTTTTTCTACACAAGCCTTCTTGAAATAAATGCTAGCATTGAATTTGCTTATGTTGCGTGCTAACCAGCCAGAGGAAAATCGACTCATGATTACAATCGAGCCATTCGCAGTGTACAGATGTAAGGTAAAGGAAATAACGTTTATTGCAAGGTAAAGTCTGATTAAAGGTAGTCCGAAGGTCTCCAGTGAGGTAGATAGTAGTTTGGGACCACGCTCTAGTTGTTGATATGATGGTTCAATTGGCTGAAAACAGCTGGGAAGAAACTGTCTCTGAGTCTGGAGGTATGTGTTTTCCAGGCACGTGCCGTGAGTAATCAGCCAGGGTAGGCAGTGGCGTTTAAAAATCTTGAAAACCGCGCATGCGCACATAGTTCCCTCCCCGGTGAGCTGTCATTCGGCTTTTTTTAAATCGTGGAAACTGCGCATGCGCACATTGTTCTCTCGACCTTTAACAAGTAATTTCTCTTCAATAGGTCCTATCTCTTAATAAAGTATTTAAAAACATATAGCTCAGATAAATGCACTTACCATGTCATTTGTACACAAAATCCATTCTTCTCCCTTTGTTTGCAGCAAAAATATCCATCACTTTTTCATAGAAATTAGCAGTGGGGCCTTGCTCCATCTGAGTAAATCTTTCCTTTTCCATAGAAATTAAAGCAAGTGATGAAAGCCTTTCATTGGACATTCTATTCCTGGTGAAGCTTTCAATTCTTTTCAAAGCTGAAAATGATCTCTCAACAGAAACTGTTGTAGCCGGAATTGTTAAAATTAATTGTAGCAGCTTCACGGCTTCAGGGAACGTTTGTTCCAATCCATTTTGAAATACAAAAACAAGTAAATCTTTAAATGATTTATCCCGAAACACTTGTGCATTGTAAATTCCAGCTAGATCCGCTTTTGGTCTTATGACATCAAAGAAGTTACCATAGTTTCTTTCTAAACTTTCTATTGCCTCCTGATCAAGTTGACAAGCAAGGTTTTTGAAACTTGTTTCCATCAACTAAGGAAATGAATTGCAAATTTTTTAAGTCGCTATATCTTGCTTCCATATGCTTCAATATATCAACCAATATCAGATCAAATGTTCGTGCTCTCTCTTCTTTAATTGGACGTTTTGAACGAGATTTTGATTCCGTCAGGTCATTTTCTTTGCAATATTCTTCAAACTTTTCACGAATGTCTCAAAATATTGGCGCAGATCCTCAAGCGAACGTATTGTTTCATTGATTCTTTCAATGCAATAAGGAATATCTATCATTTTAGTTTGCAAAATGTTGCAGAGAGTGTCAGTTTTAATGAAAATCTCATTATAAACCATAAGAAGAAAGTATGTAGAATCTTTCGTTGGCCAAGCATAAAACCCATTGCTCCTCACCAACGTTTCAGGATCCCACAATAAAGGATTGCTGTTAATGCTGTCAAAACGTTTACAGAGGTCTCCACGATATTGCAAAATAGTTTGGATTTGCTTTGGGTTTGAGGTCCATCTGGTTGGTGCTGCCTTTGGAATGCGTTTCTGCACTATTTCATCAAGAAATTGCGTTTGTTTTGTAGAATGACTAAAAAATGAGGCAAGAGCGTCAATGGTCTTGAAAAAGGCCTGTACATTCAGGTATGAATTTAGCTGACTGAGACAGAACAAGATTCAACTTATGAGCATAGCAGTGGGTAAATAAAGCTGATGGTACCTTTTCTCTTACTTTAGCTTGAACACTATTTAAATTTGATGCCATTACCATTGCTCCATCGCATGTCTGTGCTACAAGTTTCTCAGCACAAGTATATTTGTGTAAGTTATTGAATATGCATTTTGTTACACTAGCAGCAGTTCTGTCCTTAAGTTTGTCAAAGCCTATAAATGCTTCTTTAATTTCAGAGTCCAATACATACGGGAACACTGTGGAGCACTGAGCTGTATTTGAAATATCATCCACTTATATGGCAATGAATGGGGCTTTTGCGATCTCTTCTTTAATATTATTTTCTACAACTGTGCCTACTGCTTCAATCAAGTCATGGTGTATCTTGTTAGAAATGCCAGAAAAAACGGATGAACTCTGTAAATGATGTGCCAATTTTTCATCAAATGTTGCTGTATATTTCAGTAATTGAATGTAGTTTCCATGATTTAGTGATTCTTTGTTTTCATTATCTCCCTGAAAAGCAAATTCTTGTCTGATCAAAAAGCAAGTAGCACATTAGCTTTTTTAGTATCTCTCTGTTCTCCTTAACTTTTCCATGGTGAATATCGATGCTAAGTTGCTTCTGCTTATCTATGAGCAAGTCAATCCGTGTAGATCCAAATGGCTTCAATGCTATTTGGCTTTCATAATGCGCAGCAGATCTCTCGTGTTTGTTTAAAGCATTAGGCAAATTATTTAAATCACCTGCTACCCATACAGTTCCACTAGATACAGAAAATAACAGGCAAGGGAAACAAAACAATCTATTTGTTGAAATACAACCACATAGCCACGCTTTCCTGTTGTACCGAGCTGTTGTAAATGTTCTCATTATTTTTGTTCCTTTGCGCTGTTGAAGTTCTTTAAGGTCTGGCGTTGGTCTGCCATTTTTAATTATTTTGGTCTTTTCCTCGTAAGTTTGCTTTGAGAAACTCTTCAGGTAATCACTATCCATCTTTGAAAATCCCGCTAAGAAACTTGCGCAGTGCGCATGCGCTGTGGGCTGCGTATGTGCCGTGCGCAAAGCAGCACATGCACACAGTCCACAGTGTAGAGGCAGAGTTTCAGCTGCCTTTACGGACCGTTCCCACTGATGGCTTGAAGCAGCGTCGACGGCACGTGAGTACCTCATACTTCCGCGTTTAAAACGTACTGCGGATGAAAGGCACGGGAGAATTATGCCTCCCTAAGAGATCGATCTCTTAGGGAGGCATAATTCTCCCGTGCCTTTACTATGAACGACCATTTTATATATGTTTTATATATATTTTACATATAGTTTATATACATTTTATAGATATAAAATAATTACTATTTTATAATTTTAGTCAGGGTAGGCACTGCCTACCTTGCCTACCCTGACGGCACGTGCCTGGTATTTTCACACTTCTGTACCTCGTGCCTGATGGGAGAGGGGAGAAGAGGGAGTGAGCGCGGTGAGACTGGTCCTTGATTATTCTGCTGGCCTTGCCGAGGCAGCGTGAGGTGTAAACGGAGTAAATGGAAGGGAGGTTGGTTTGAGTGTTGGTCTGGGCTGCAGTCACATTTCTCCGCAATTTCGAGCAGGTCAGGCAGAATTTGTGAAGGGAATGGACAGACGGAATCGTCCTTCAGACTGGTTGGGATGAATGGAATTCACTGGAAGAGGTCCTTATAGGTACAAGCTGAAGACACTCCAACATCTCTTCAGTAAGCTCAACATTTGCAGCAAATGGTAACGGAAAGGTCCCGGTCCTAAACATCGTCTGTCCATTTCCCTCCACAGATGCTGCCTGTCCTGTTGAGTTCCTCCAGCACTGTGTTTAGCTAATGTTTCATGTTGTGCTGTGACATAACTACTCTTGGCATGGGCATTGAGTAAGGCGAGATGTAGGAAGTTAGTTCCCTCTGCCCTGCAAGTGCTAATTGGAAGTAAGAGGCCAACAATAATGTTGTCTGAAGATACAAACTCATCATGAATCTTGATCCTAAATCAGATCCTAAACGTTGCCTATTTCCTTCGCTCCATAGGTGCTGCTGCACCCGCTGAGTTTCTCCAGCACTTTTGTCTACCTTAGATTTTATAGCATCTGCAGTTCCTTCTTAAACCCTGAATCTTGTGTGTTGGAAGGAACTGCAGTTGCTCGTTTACACTGAAGATAGACACAAAAAGCTGGAGTAAATCAGCGGATCAGGCAACATCTCTGGAGAAAAGGGTTAGGTGACGTTTCGGGTCGAGACCCTTCTTCAGACTCGAGTGTCCAAGTGCAATTACAATCTTGGTGCGTGCAATTTTTTTGGTGCACAGCCTAAAGTTGCAGGTCAACTTGTTCTATTTGATCTTGTTTGTGCCTGTCTGGTTGATTGCATTAGTTGAAACAGGGTGGACCACGTGAAGGCTGCAATCTCCCACCCCATTGTTTGTTTGGTAGTGGGATTCACTGGAAGAGGGCCTTAAATGTACAAAAATGAGGTATTTTCAGTAAATTCCTACTAAGGGCATAACTACCAGCATAAAGAAGGGATCTGATCCGAAATTTCATCTATCCATGTCTTGCAGAGATGCTGCCGGACCCACTGGGTTACGCTGGCACCTTGTTTTGCTTTAATCAACATAAATTCCTTGTTTCTAGTAAGCTTTTTTGAGAGCAAACAGATTTATAGCTAGATCTATACCATAATGTGGCTGAATGTTGAAATTATCCTCCCTCGGCATTTTGATAACCATATGTGCGTGTGTTATTTCAGGAAAAAACGTGAAAGATAGTTTTGCCAAAAGGCTTTTATTTGAAGTAATACAGCATCATAAAATTTTAATGACTAGAACTTCTAGAAAATTATTGACGGTGTACTGGAATACAGTATATATGGGGGAAAAATTAGTTTTTGACCACAAGCATTAAAACATTGCAGTATTCTAATTGCAGTATTATGAATCCATAACTATATTGCATTTTAGCACTGAGTAACAATGGATTTCCAAGCAATTATCTGCTCTTCTGGTCTCAAATGATTTATCTTTCTGTTTTTCATGCAGTGAGATTCTCATCTTTTCGTAGCTTCTCACGATTAATATTGCAAACCAAATTACATTCCTCACAGAAGGTTATAAATAGCAGCAGGTGCAGGGCATATGGCAAGTCAAGCCCGTTCTCCCCTCCTTCAATAAGGTTATGCCTGCTCACATCTTGGTGACAAACCACTTGGCTGTCTGATCTTCATGACTCTTCCCTGGGAGTCTTTTATTTTTGTAAAATATTTTTATTAGAAGTAAATACATATTAAGAAGGAATAACATAAAATAAAAAGAAAGAGACATATTATTCGTCACATACATTCTTAATATTTTTAAAGTTTACAATCATTCTTATTTATACTTCTATACTTTTTATTATTTTATAACAGAAAGAAGATAGTAAAGAGAAATAATAAAAATAAATAAAATAAAAGTAGAAAATCAATAATATGAGTGGAGTATTAAGCAGGCTATTCTTCATTGGAGATACAGTGGCTTGCAAAAGTATTCATACCCCTTGAACTTTTCCACATTTTGTCACGTTACAACCACAAACGATAATGTATTTTTTTGGGATTTTATGTGATAGACCAACACAAAGTGGTGCATAATTGTGAAGTGGAAGGAAAATGATACATGGTTTTCAAATTTTTTTACAAATAAAATACTGAAAAGTGTGGCGTGCAAAAGTATTCAGCCCCCTTTACTCTGATACCCCTAAATAAAATCCAGTGCAACCAATTGCCTTCAGAAGTCACCTAATTAGTAAATAGAGTCAACTTGTGTGTAATCTAATCTTAGTATAAATACAGCTGTTCTGTGAAGGCCTCAGAGGTTTGTTAGAGAACATTAGTGAACAAACAATGTTCCTTGGGCATAATGAAGCACAAGGAACACACCAGACAGGCCAGGGATAAAGTTGTGGAGAAGTTTAAAGCAGGGTTAGGTTATAAAAAAAATCCCAAGATTTGAACATCTCACGGAGCACTGTTCAATCCAACATCTGAAAATGGAAAGTATGGCACAACTGCAAACCTACCATGATATGGCCGTCCACCTAAACTGACAGGCCGGGCAAGGAGAGCATTGATCAGAGAAGCAGCCAAGAGGCCCATGGTAACTCTGGAGGAGCTGCAGAGATCCACAGCTCAGGTGGGAGAATCTGTCCACAGGACAACTATTAGTCGTGCACTCCACAAATCAGGCCTTTATGGAAGAGTGGCAAGAAGAAAGCCATTGTTGAAACAAAGCCATAAAAAGTCCCATTTGCTGTTTGCCACAAGCCATGTGGGGGACACAGCAAACACGTGGAGGAAGGTGCTCTGGTCTGATGAGACCAAAATTGAATTTTTTGGCCTAAATGCAAAAAGCTATATGTGGCAGAAAACTAACACTGCACATCACCCTGAACACACCATCCCCACTGTGAAACATGGTGGTGGCAGCATCATGCTGTGGGGTTGCTTTCTTCAGCAGGGACAGGGAAGCTGGTCAGATGGATGGAGCCAAATACAGGGCAATCTTGGAAGAAAACCTGTTAGAGTCTGCAAAAGACTTGAGACTGGGGCGGAGGTTCACCTTCCAGCAGGACAACGACCCTAAACATACAGCCAGAGCTAAAATGGAATGGTTTAGATCATAGCATATTCATGTGTTAGAATGATCCAGTCAAAGTCCAGACCTAAATCCAATTGAGAATCTCTGGTAAGACTTAAAAATTGCTGTTCACAGACGCTCTCCATCCAATCTGACTGAGCTTGAGCTATTTTGCAAAGAAGAATGGGCAAAAATTTCAGTCTCTAGATGTGCAAAGCTGGTAGAGACATACCCCCCAAAAGACTTGTAGCTGTAATTGCAGCGAAAGGTGGTTCTACAAAGTATTGACTGAGGGGGGCTGAATACTTTTGCATGCCACACTTTTCATTTTTTTATTTGTAATAAAATTTGGAAACCATGTATAATTTTCCTTCCACTTCACAATTATGCACCACTTTGTGTTGGTCTATCACATAAAATCCCAATAAAATACATTTACATTTGTGGTTGTAACGTGACAAAATGTGGAAAAGTTCAAGGGGTATGAATACTTTTGCAAGCCACTGTATATCAGTGGTCTATTATATATAGTTCTTCATCTATTCCTTCATTCAGGTTTCAGTCAGGCCCTCGAACCGGACCACCTTGACTCTTTAAATATTCAATAAATGGAGACCATATTCCTCTGAACTGATCTAGCTTGTCCAAAAGGACAAGTCTTAATCTTTACAGATGAAGTGTCTCCGACATTTCTGTAATCCACATTTTGATTGTGGGGGATGTAGGACCTTTCCAAAATCTTAATATTAATCTTTTACCAATTATTAAACTATAATCGATAAAAATTATTTGCTGTGTTGTTAGTAGTTGATCCGTTTCTAATATTCCTAATATGATTAATTTTGAGTCTGGAGTCAGATTTGCATTAACTACATTCGAGATTATCTTAAAAATTTCTGTCCAAAAGTTAGTAATTTTTATACATTTTGTGAATGAGTGCGTTAGATTAGCTTCTAAATGCTGACATTTATCACATATAGCAGAAACATTTGAAAAAATTCTGTTTAATTTGGATTTTGAAAAGCGTAATCTATGTAAAATTTTAAATTGTATCAAAGAGTGTCTGGCATTTAATGAGCAGTGGTGTATATGTTGTAAACTTTCATTCCATACTTCTAGACTAATTGTTTGACCTAATACGTTTTCCCAAACTTGCCTATATATTTCCGACATTGGTACATCATTTTCCAATAAAATATTATAAATATATGATATTAATTTTTCTGTGTTTGGATATTATTTAGACATTCATCTAAAATTTCTGTCTTTCTATTTCTAAAATCCTGTGTGTTTGATTTAACATAGTCTCTAATTTGTAAATATCTAACATACTCTTTTGAGTGTAATCCGTAATTTTGTTGTAATTCCTGAAATGAAAGAAAGAGACTTTCCCTGTAGAGATCACCCATCTTATTAATTCCATAGTTCTTCCATTGTAAAAAACCTTTATCCATCATTGAGGGTTTAAAAGTAATGTTGTTTACAATGGGAAGAGCCAGTGGTATACTTTCCCATTTTAATGTTTTCTTTAATTGTTTCCAAATACGTATCCCACTTTCTATTATTGGATTTCCTCTATAAATTTTCTTACGTATTTTAGTATTGGCAAATAAAATCAAGCTAATTTCGAAAGGTGAACAATCTTCCTTTTCCATTTTTAACCAGTTTGGCTGTTTATCTAATTCTTCCAACCAAAAATTCATATTTTTAATATTAACTGCCCAGTAGTAAAACATAAAATTAGGCAGTGCAAAACCTCCATTTATTTTTGATTTACATAGATGTTTTTTATTTATTCTATGGCTCTTATAAACCCAAATAAAATTGGTAACTATAGAGTCCACTTTCTTAAAAAAAATTTTAGAAAGATATATCGGGATCAGTTGAAACAGGTATAATAATTGCGGAAGAAAAATCATTTTTATCGCATTAATTCTACCTAGATTGAAATAGGTAATGTTTTCCAATATAGGATATTCTTAAGTAGTTTATTCAGTAGGGGTGGGAAATTAGATTTAAATAAAGAATCATATCTTTTTGTTACATAAATTCCAAGATATTTGATTTTTTCATTTGCTATCTTAAAAGGAAATTGTTGTAGTATATGTGGGTTATTTCCCATTATTGGCATAAGTTCACTTTTAATCCAATTAATTCTATTTCCTCAAAACAAGCCAAATTGAGTTATTAAATCTAATAAGTTAGGGATACTAGTTTCAGGCTTTGTAATATAAAGTAATACATCATCTGCGTTTAAAGAGATTTTATTTTCAGTTTCTTTGGTTTCATACCCATATATTTCAGGATGTAATCTCACGGATTGTGCTAATGGTTCAATTGCCAGTGCGAACAGTAGTGGGGATAGAGGACAACCTTGTCTACAGCCTCTGGATAAATTAAATTTAGTTGATAACATTTGATTTGTTAATATTCTAGCTGTTGGATTGGTATATAAGTAGTTTAACATGTTATAAACTGAAAAGTTTCCATAACCGAAAATAAATAAGACCATTCAACCTGATCAAAAGCTTTCTCTGTGTCTAATGAGATAATTGCTAGATCTTTATTAATATTTCTTTTCGAGTATATAACATTGAATAATCGTCTCAGGTTATATGAGGAGTATCGTTTTGGTATAAATCCTGTTTGCTCTGAATGAATTACTTTATTAATCACTGTATTTAGTCTTTGTGCTAGTATTTTGGTTAATATTTTTTGATCAGTATTTAAAAGAGCTATGGTTCTATACGACCCTGGATCATCCAGATCTTTATCTAATTTAGGTATAAGCATTATAATAGATTAATTTAATGTTTCTGGTAATTTCTGTTGTGCATAAATATATTCATAACGTGTTTTCAAACGTGGTGCTATCAGATCATAGAATGTTTTATAAAATTCCGAACCAATACCATCCAGTCCTGGAGTTTTACCATTTTTTAATGACCTAATAGATTCTTCAATTTCTTTAGTAGTTATTTCAGCGTTTAGTGATTCTCTATTTTCTAAATCCAGTCCTTTTAGATTACAATTTTTTTTAAATGTTTCTATACCTGTCCGATCTTCTGTCGTTTTGGCTGAATATAAATGTTTATAATATTGCAAAAATCTCTCATTTATATCTTTAGTTTGTACTAGTAATTCACTTTCGTCTGATTTAATCCTATGGATTAATTTTTCTCCCTCCAATTTTCGTAATTGACGAGCCAATAATTTTTGTGGTTTATCTCCGAATTCAAATTGTATTTGTTTAGTATATTGGTAGGGTTTTACAACTTGGTCTGACTGTATTTTATTTAATTTATATTTCAATGCAGAGATTTTATTATGTTTTATCATGGTTGGGTTAGCAGCGTTTTCTGTGTCTAATTGTTTGATCTCCTTTTCCAATGCCTGTTGTTCCCTCCGATTCTCTTTATTATAAAATGCTTGAGAGGATATCATAATTCCCTGAACATACGCTTTAAAAGTTTCCCATAATAGGGACGAAGGTATTTCTGGCTTATCATTTATTTCAAAGAAAATCTTAATCTGTTTTGTGATGTATTCTTGAGTTATTTTGTCTTTTAAAATTTGTGGGTTAAATCTCCATTGTCCCTGTTTTTTCCGTTTTACCAAGTTATTTTAATCATAAAAGTTAAAGGTGCGTGATCTGAGATTATAATATTATGATATTTTGAACTATAAGTGAATGGGATAAGTTTTAAATCTACCAAAAAAGAATCTATTCTTGAATAAGTTTTATGCACAGGTGAGTAAAATGAATATTCTCGTCCAGCTGGGTTTTGCATTCTCCAAACATCTTTAATATTACTAGTATCTGTATATGCATTTATTAGATCGCTGGAATGTGATTTAATTTTCTGTTGTCTTGATGATCTGTCTAAATAAGGATCTAGTGTACAATTTAAATCTCCTCCAATTATTCGGTTGTGTTGTGGTAATTCTGAGATAGTATTAAATATTTTCTTAAAAAACAGTGGGCTGTCAAAATTTGGGCCATATACATTGACAAAAATCATTTTTTGTGTGTATAATTCTCCTATTACAATAATATATCTACCATCACTATCAATTATTGTTGAAGTGTGTTTAAATGAAATGCCTTTACGAATTAATATTGCTACACCTCTAGATTTGTGTGTAAAAGAAGAATGATACGCTTTGTCAATCCATTTAGCCTTTAATCTATGCTCTGCATCATTTTTTAGATGTGTCTCTTGGATAAATGCCACGTCTACTTTAAGTGCTTTTAAATGTGCTAATACTTTACCTCTCTTAATTGGTTCATTAATACCTTTAACATTCCAGCTACAAAACGTTATTCCTCCATTCCCCGTATTCGTTTTTAAGTCTTGCATCTTTTATCTAAGGAGGTATGTAATAGAGCAAATGGTTCAGCTCGACATACCCGACTTTACACCCGAACTCCGAATAGATGAATTTCAAGACCTTTGGGTATCTCTCACGTATATATCTCCTTTGTATTAATTTATAACTCCATTCAAATATAAAATAATAATAACAAAGAATAATATAAAAAAAAAGGATAGATTAAGAGATGAATAGGGTGCACAAAGAGAGAAAAAACTACATCTAATATTAGTGTAGTTAGTGTTAGCCATACTACCATGGCTAGCAATCTACCGACTTCCGTAGTCGATGTTACAAACTTATCCATCTCCATGGTTCCTTAAAATTGTTATTCCATAAAAATATTTAACCGGGAATATTAAACTCTGATGTGTACAGGATCCATTGGTCAAGTATATGATACTATCTATACTTAATACATATTAAAAGATATAATTTTTAATAAAAGGGAGGAAAATAAAAAATAAAAATAAATAAAAAGTGCCAGGGGGGATAAATGAAGTCAAACTTTATATTCTGTGTGATTATATTTACTGTTTACCTAATTCTAAGTAAATCAGCTATAATTAGTTGTTAATCATTAATTGGTAGTTATCAGCTTTAATTAATAATAATACCGCTGTATAAATTTTAGTATTTGTTAGTTATTAATATTAGTAGTGTTATTATTCTAATTGTTAGTATCCATAGGAGAGTCTCCAATCCGTATCTCCAATCCGAGCCTCCAATCCGCATCCTTCTCCATCTTCTTTAGGTGCAACAAGTCCATAGTCCACTCCAATCCTGAAAATACAATTTATTTGTTGGTATAGTTCATCTTTGAAGATTTCATTCAGTCTTCCTCTCGTTCCTTAATCCCCTGGGCAAAGTTCATTGCATCCGCTGGTTTTTGAAATGTTCTTCCTAGTTGTGGGTGACTCTCAGGGTGGCTGGGTACCTCAGACTGTACTTCAAATTCTTCACTTCCTTCAAAATTATTTTGGTCTCCTTGAACGCATTTCGTTTCTTGGAGACCTCTGCTGTGTAGTCTCGATAAATGCTGATCGAATCTTCTTCGTATGTAAGATTTCTACTTTTTACAATTTTGTTCATCATCTCCTCCACGATCATACTGGGCTTTTACTATCATTTGTCTTGGAGGGGCGTCTTGCTTTGTATAACGTCTCATTACTCTGTGTGCTCGGGCTAGTAAAGGTTTTTGTTCCAGAGGTAAAACCTTTTGCAATAAGTTTGCAGTAAACTCTCGGGTATCTTGATTCAATTCTCTCCCTTCTCGAATACCCGCGATCCTTAGGTTCTGTCTTCACTGGCGTCCTTCCAACTCGGTACATTTATCAGTTATTTTGCCCAGTAAATCAGATAGACGTTGATTTTCTTTGAGGGGTGTTTTCATAGTCTGAGCACCTGTTTTGGCTAAATCTTCAAGGTTCTTTATGGCTGTCGACTGCTCCTTGAGTTCTTTTTCTGCAATTTCCTTTCGCAATGTGTCAGATAATTCCGTGGCCGAGATATTGATTTCAGACTTTAACTCTTTCATCTCCTCCTTGATTTTTTTCAATTTCTTCCTTAAACATTCATTTTTGCCAGTTCAGTCTTTAAATCCAACTTTATTTCTTTCTTTAACTCTGCCAATTTCTTGTACAAAAAAAAACTTTAAGTTCTTCAATTTCCGATTTTTTCTTCGATTTTTTCGACACATCTTCTTGGGATAGTGTCCTACCTGAGCCCGAGGCTTCAGTCGGGCCTTGTTTTTTGTTCTGCCGTTTTTTGTCTTGTATATCGAAGTTTTGATTTATCCACGGGTGGGCTGCGCTGTGTTGCCATTACGAGTCGCACGCCTGATGACGTCACTCACGGCAGCCGGTGCAGAAACAGCAGGCAGCAGGTAGGTCTTTTCTCCCCGGATTTTTTTCCTCGTTTTTTTCACGGAGCTGGCTGGCGTTACTCTCTAGCCCTCCATGGCGCCACCGGAAGTCCCCTGGGAGTCTGAACGTCGATTTTATTTCAGCCTTGAATATAACTCATGGTGAGGCATCCTCAGTACTCTGGGGTAACTTCAAAGGTGTCAAACTTCATGCTTATAGTTCCTCGTCTCAGAGCTCTTGCCCTGAAACTGCATTCCCTTGTGCCCAGAACCACCCAAGGTTTGACTCTTCGAAGATTCCAAATTCTTCTTTCATCGATTGACTAAAAAAAATGTGTCTTTGGCCTGGATAAGAAAACTAGTCCTTCCCCCCCCCCCCCCCCCATCTCATTTGATTCCAGAGTTTGCTATAGGAAGTGGATCTATAACCAAGGCAGTTATTATTTTAATAATATATAACTCAATAGAATTCCATTTGTCCAAATCTAGTTGGTGGGATTTTGTTTGTGGTGGTGCCCAGGGAGACAGCAACGGCAAATTGAAAGCCACACGA
Organism: Okamejei kenojei; assembly: GCA_035221665.1. Lineage (NCBI taxonomy): Eukaryota > Metazoa > Chordata > Chondrichthyes > Rajiformes > Rajidae > Okamejei > Okamejei kenojei. Next base: position 7,834,415 of record CM069144.1, read on the forward strand.
TGTGCGTGGCAAACATGGGTGGCCTAGCTGGTATTGGAAAATCTGCTCTGTTATTTTATGCATGGTAGAAAACGGAGGAAAACCAAAGACCTTTGTGGCGCGATGCATTCCTTCTACTCCCTGCTCCCATCGGGCAGAAGGTACAAAAGCCTGAAAGCTCAGGACTTTTTTCCCGAGTCTGGCGCACAATCAGACTCGTCAACAATTTTGGCGGCGAAGCGGGTAGAGCTGCTGCCTCACAGCACCAGAGACCCGGGTTCGATCCCGACTAGAACTGCTGTCTGTACGGAGTTTCTACGTTTTACCTGTGACCTGCGTGGGTAAATCCCACGCTGCAAAGACGTACAGGTCTGTAGGTTAATTGGCTTGGTATTAATGTACAATTGTCCCTATTATGTAGGGTAATGTTAATGTGCGGAGATTGCTGGTCAGTGTGGACTCGGTGGGCCAAAGGGCCTGTTTCCATACTGTATCTATAAACAAAACTAAACTAAACAACATCTCCCCTTCTATACATTATTCCCTTCATCCTGTATCTGTATAGCTCGATTTTACTCATGCATTGTCTTTGTGCTGACAGGACAGCATCCAACAAAACTGTACCTCTGCCCGTGTAACAATAAACAAAACTGAGCTTCTGTTATCAGGGTTCTGATCAGTCCTTCCATAAGTTAGGGTACTGTCCGATTCTCCGCTTTCCCATTGCAGATATTAGACCTTTTCTCTTGTGCTACAAGGCTGAGAACTATCTGGGAGATACTATTGCAACATTTAAGAAACATTCAGACTGGTACATGGACAGACAGGGCGAGATGGGCCAAACGCAGGGAGATGGGACTGGGGTAGGAACAAATTGGGCTGAAGGGCCTGTTTCCACACTGTAAGACTTTGCTCTATCTATTGTTCTTGAGATTGGCGTAATCGCGTTTATGCACAGCATTATTTGATTTGATTGGATAGCATGCAAAACAATGTTTTTCATCGTATCTCAACACGTGCGACAATTGTAAACCAAAACCTGTAGAATTTACACAACTTAGACATGGTGTAAAGGGCCTGTCCCACTGTATGAGTTTACCCAAGAGCTCTCCTTAGTTTAAAAATCAAACTCGTGGTAAGTACGTAGAATGTACGTAGCGGGTACGTCGGAGGTCGGGACGTATCTTAGCGGCTCGTAACGCTAACGACAGGTACTCGGGAAACGCGGTAAGCTCGTGAAGTTTTTTCAACAGGTTGAAAAATGTCCACGAGAGCCCCGAGTACCTACGAGCGGCTATTACCGTAATTCTCCAAGTTCGAATCAGGGGAAACTCGTGAGAACTCTTGAATTACCTCGTACAGTGGGGACAGGCCCTTAAATGTTTTTCATGATAAGAAAATCCCACAATGATCAGTATTTCGGTTGCTGAGTTTCTCACGGCAAAAAACAACAATATTTGTTTGCACGAAGAAATTCCTCTTGAGATTTATTATTCTGCAGTGGAGTTGCTCCTTTTGTGAAGTTTCAGTTATTCCTCCACTCATGAATACGTTGTGTACGGTCTGGAAAGTCAGGAGAGGATTCTCTTTCTTTCTTCCTTGGTGGAAATGGAACGGATGGAGTCATTGCCTGACTTGCCTGCAATTACCAGACCCTTCCAACTATTAAACAGGCACAAAACGCTGGAGTAACTCAGCAGGACAGGCAGCATCTCCAGAGATAAGTAAAGAATGACGTTTTAGTGGTCGAGACCCTTCTTCAGACTGAGAGTCAGGGGAGAGGGAATCTAGAGATATGGAAGGGTAAGGTGTGAAAACGACAGATCAAAGCAAATGTGATTAAGGAAATGTAGAACGGTTCATTGTGAGCCGAGGGGAGGGTGACAATGAGGCACACAATGAGTAATATTTAATCAGGAGGACAGTGAAACTAGTCGAAGAACTAGGTTGCGAGAGAGAGGGAAAGCATGGGTTACTTGAAGGTAAAGACATACACATTTCCTTTATACATTCCAACTATAGTTTTACACTCTCCTTTTACGAAAAGGCAGCTCAGCCTTTCATCCAGAGTCGTTAAATGTATGTAAGATTTACGTCGCGCATGTTGAGGGCACGTATTCTCACAGCATTTAAGAAGTATCTGCAAGAGCACTTGAATTGCCTTGTTTTTATGCTGTCGGACTCTGTTATAAATATGATAGGAACTGTATGGGGTGGCACGGTGGCGCAGCGGTAGAGCTGCTGCCTGACAGCACCAGAGACCCGGGTTCGATCCTGACCACGGGTGCTGTCTGTATGGAGTTTGTACGTTCTTCCCGTGACCGCGTGGCTTTCCTCCGGGTGCTCTGGTTTCCTCCAGCACTCCAAAGACGTACAGGTTTGTAGGTTAATTAGTTTCAGTAAAATTGTCCCAACTGCATAGGATGGTCCTAGTGTACGGGATGATCGCTGGTCGGTGCGGACTAGGGGGGCCAAAGGGCCTGTTTCCGCGCTGCATCTCTAAAGTCTAAAGTATGTGTTGTAGACAAGCAAAGTGTCTGCATTGTGTGATCTTCACTGACGTGTACCGTTTATCTACAGTGCTGCCAAAAAGCTGAATCCCTCCGTTAAATATCTTTTGTTTACAGTTCTTCTGAATATTCAGAACTGCTATTTATTCAACGGATCTGAATCTGTGATATTGCATTCCAGATCCGATCTGAGGACAACATATGGGAGATTGGCCTTTCAAGTGCAACAGATTCAATTTATGCAGCAGCCTTTGAAGTGGTATCTTTCCCAAATTCACACAGCATACAGATTGAAATAAAAATAGGACCTGCTGGAAACTATGAACACTCTTTCTCTCTCCACAGGCCACTCGGCCCATCAAGTCTATGCCATTCATTCTTGGCTGACCTATCTCTCCCTCCTAAACCCATTCTCCTGTCTTCTCCCCATAACCACTGACACCGGTACTAATCAGGAATCTATCTATCTGTCTGTCTGTCTGTCTGTCTGTCTGTCTGTCTGTCTGTCTGTCTGTCTGTCTGTCTGTCTGTCTGTCTGTCTATCTATCTATCTATCTATCTATCTATCTATCTATCTATCTATCTATCTATCTATCTATCTATCTATCTATCTATCTATCTATCTATCTATCTATCCTTCCTTTAAAAATATCCATTGACCTGGCCTCCACAGCCTTCAGTGGCAAAGATTTCCACAGATTCACCACCCTCTAAAGAAATTTCTCCTCTTGGTGGTGTTTCATTTCAAAGGGCCTCGGACTGAAACATTAAAGTTTTCTTAGTTCACACAGGCTGCCAACCTTCCAGCATTCTGTTTTAATTTTGACACACGCAGTGTATTATACACCTTAAAATGCAACTCAGGAATGAATTGAGTTTGTGAAGAGGCAGTGTCCATGTTCGCAATGTGTTGTTCACTTGTCTAATTAGTGTTTCTAATAACGATATCTAAGTTTACAACTGGATCTGGATCAGTTTGGAAGGTGGGCCAAGGATGGCAGATGGAATGTAACTCTTGACAAGTGTGAGGTGTGGCGCTGTTGTATGTTGAGTCTTGGACCTACACAGTGAATGGTAAAGACCTGGAGAGTGTTGAGGAACAGAGAGGTCTAGTAGTATAAGGAAGGAACTGCAAGATGTTGGTTTACACCGAAGATAGACACAAAATGCTGGAGGAACTCAGCGGGACAGGCAGCATCTCTGGAGAGAAGGATTGGGTGACGTTTCAGGTTCGGTCTGAAGTAGTATCTCGACCCGAAACGTCACCCATTCCTTCTCTCCAGAGATGCTGCCTGTCCCGCTGAGTTACTCCAGCATTTTGTGTCTATCGTCTGAGATCTAGTAGCAGATGGTTCCCTGGAAGTGGTGGTTCGGGTGGACAAGGTGGTGAAGAAGGTGTTTGCCTTCATTAGAAAGGGCATGGAGAACAACAGTCAGGACATCAAGATATTACTGTGCAAGTTGTTGGAAAGTCTGTACTTGGCTGTGTAAGCTCTAAGATAAGGTCAGTCTAGGTCTGCAGATTGCTTTGAGCCAGGTTAGATCGAGTGCCTGCTATAAGGAGACCAAATGAATCTTTTAATTCAAACTAATATTCACAGAAAATCTACATTTTCAATTATTAGATTTTACATTTGGAACCTTTAAGTTTTGGGTAAGGCTCTGGTTTCACAAATATGTTTAGTTTATATCAACGCCATCATGCCAAACCCTCTTGACTAGTTGGTAGACACAAACATCTGCAGTAACTCAGCGGGTCAGACAGCATCTCTGGAGAAAAGGAACAGGTGACCCATCTTCAGACTGAAGAACGGTTTACATAGAAACATAGAAACATAGAAAATAGGTGCAGGAGTAGGCCATTCGGCCCTTCGAGCCTGCACCGCCATTCAATATGATCATAGCTGATCATCCAACTCAGTATCCCGTACCTGCCTTTTCTCCATACCCCCTGATCCCCTTAGCCACAAGGGCCACATCTAACTCCCTCTTAAATATAGCCAATGAACTGGCCTCAACTACCTTCTGTGGCAGAGAATTCCACAGATTCACCACTCTCTGTGTGAAAAATGTTTTTCTCATCCCGGTCCTAAAAGACTTCCCCCTTATCCTTAAACTGTGACCCTTTGTTCTGGACTTCCCCAACATCGGGAACAATCTTCCTGGATCTAGCCTGTCCAACCCCTTAAGAATTTTGTAGGTTTCTATGAGATCCCCCCTCAATCTTCTAAATTCTAGCGAGTACAAAACGTCACCAATTCCTTTTCTCCAGAGATGCTGTCTGTCCCGCTGAGTTACTGCAGGTATTTGTGTCTATCTTCGGTTTAAGCCAGCATCTGCAGTTCCTTCCTACACCCACCCTCTTGCCTGCTGCTATGATAACATGAACCACAGCCTCTCGAGTGTTTACGTTAGGATGAAGATTTCACGAGGCCAGGAAGATGGTCAGGCAATCAGCAAATAAACGTTTTGCCCATTGAACCAAAGTTTAAATATAAAAATGATTTAATTATATCGCTGTGCCAGAATTTAGACCTGCTGGGGAAAATTGGATACTCAATGCACTCTGCAGTTAGTCAGAGCGATGAACATTTGCTGCGTTTTTGTGGTGAGTTTTTAACTCTGAACAGGTTGTGCAGCAATTGTGAAATACATTTCCTGACTACATTTCCATTTGGCTCACTGGTTTTATTAACATTTCATTTGCATGTTTCCCACCTGAAGTGTTAGAAAATGGGAAGAGCATTCTCTTTCTGGGTATGTCTTTACTTTAGTGTTAAGAGATATAACGCAATAACGATATAAGAGGAAACCACAGGGATATTTTCACTTAAGATTTGCAAGTAAATATCATAGTATCGTAAAGCTGGGAAACAGGCATTTCAGCCCTTCTTATCCATGCTAACCCAGTTCGGATATTGGGCTTGTCCCCTATACCCGCATTTGGCCCACGTCCCTCCAAACCTTTCCTACATCTGCCAATATATTGTATACTCTGGAATTTAGAAGGATGAGAGGGGATCTTATTGAAACATATGATTATTAAGGGTTTGGACACACTAGAGACAGGAAACATGTTCCCGATGTTGGGGGAGTCCAGAACCAGGGGCCACAGTTTAAGAATAAGGGTAAAGCCATTTAGAACGGAGATGAGGAAATACTTTTTCACACAGAGAGTTGTGAGTCTGTGGAATTCTCTGCCTCAGAGGGCGGTGGAGGCCGGTTCGGGTTGGGGATGATCATCCATGATCACATTGAATGGCGGTGCTGGCTCGAAGGGCCGAATGGCCTACTCCTGCACCTGTTGTCTATTGTCTATTGAATTTCTTTGGACAGAAGGTGGTGAACCTGTGGAATTCTTTGCCACAGAAGGCAAAGTCAGTGGGTATATTTAAGGTAGAGATAGATAGATTCTTGATTAGTACGGGTGTCAGGGGTTATGGCGAGAAGGCAGGAGAATGGGGTTTGGAGGGATACAACTCTGCCGCTACAGAGATAGATCAGCCACGATCACCTTGTTTTCCACAAATAATGCAGATGAATAACGGAAGGTTGTTTCTCTGGGTTCTATTATTATCTTTGCAGACGCAGCAATTCATTGCCTGGTTCACCACTGAAAAGAATCGAATGATATGAAGTTGTTACAGTTGCACGATGAACCCGCATGAAGCTGAGCGATGAACATTATTTTTTTGCCATTTCAAATCCTTGCTTTGTCCTGATGCGTTCATTGTTTCCAATCAGCCTTATCCTGTTTTAAAAATTAAATTTCATTCATAAGATTCATAAAGCACAATGAATGCCTAATCGCGATGCCCCATCCAAGCTGAAGATATGTCTGCAAATACACAGGTCTAGATGTTAAAATCCAAGGTGCCAAATATCAATTTACTCCCGATGGTGATGGGAGCCTTCTGCACTCACCTATGCTCCTCCGATGTTGAGAAAGGCTAGGCAGACACGTCATTGAGGTTATCAAGTGGGCACCTACTTTCATCGACGTTTGGCTGATTGAACCCACAACGTCTCCAGTAGGCTCAGCGGTGCATTCTGGCGTCCCAGAACCACCCCCCTCTGCATCTGTCTAGTTGGTTATTTGGGAGACCAAATGGGGTCTTTCCTCTTCAGCCAGAGCCACTGGCTACTCCGCTCTGCTACTCGTGATGTTTCTTTGATGGCCTGGCGTAGGGCTTGTCCGCTGATCCCCAGGTCCTTCATCAGTATTAAAGTAGATGTTGCCACAAATCATATAACCATATAACCATATAACAATTACAGCACGGAGACAGGCCCTCTCGGCCCTTCCAGTCCGTGCCGACCATTTGTTTTCCCCTAGTCCCATCTACCTGCACTCAGACCATACCCCTCCATTCCCTTCACGTCCATATACCTATCCACTTTACTTTTAAATGTTAAAATCGATCCTGCCTCCACCACCTCTGCTGGAAGCTCATTCCACACAGCCACCACCCTCTGAGTAAAGAAGTTCCCCCTCACGTTACCCCGAAACTTCTGTCCCTTAATTCTCATGTCATGCCCTCTTGTTTGAATCTTCCCTACCCTCAATGGGAAAAGCTTATCCACGTCAACTCTGTCTATCCCTTTCATCATTTTAAAGACCTCAATCAAGTCCCCCCTTAACCTTCTGAGCTCCAAAGAATAAAGACCTAACTTGTTCAACCTTTCTCTGTAACATAGTTGCTGGAACCCTGGCAACATTCTAGTAAATCTCCTCTGTACTCTCTCTATTTTGTTGACATCCTTCCTATAACTAGGCGACCAAAATTGTACACCATACTCCAGAATTGGTCTTACCAATGCCTTGTACAATTTTAACATTACTTCCCTACTCCTATATTCAATGCTCTGATTTATAAAGGCCAGCACACCAAAGGCTTTCTTTACCACCCTATCTACATGCGATTCCACCTTCAGGGAACTATGCACAGTTATTCCTAGATCCCTCTGTTCCACAGCATTCCTCAATTCCCTACCATTTACCATGTACGTCCTATTTTGATTTGTCCTGCCAAGATGTAGCACTTCACACTTATCAGCATTAAACTCCATCTGCCATCTTTCAGCCCACTTTTCCAAATGGCCCAAATCTCTCTGTAGACTTTGAAAATCTACTTCATTATCCACAATACCACCTATCTTAGTATCATCTGCATACTTACTTATCCAATTTTCCACCCCATCATCCAGATCATTGATGTACATGACAAACAACAGTGGACCCAACACAGATCCCTGAGGCACCCCACTGGTCACCGGCTTCCAACCTGACAAACAGCCATCCACCATTACTCTCTGACATCTCCCATTCAGCCACTGTTGAATCCATCTTGCTACTCCGCCATTAACACCCAAAGATTGAACCTTCTGAACCAACCTTCCATGGGGAACCTTGTCAAAGGCCTTACTGAAATCCATATAGACAACATCCACTGCTTTACCCTCATCAATTTCCCTAGTTACCGCTTCAAAAAATTCAAGAAGGTTTGTCAAACATGACCTTCCAGGCACAAATCCATGTTGACTGTTCCTGATCAGACCCTGTTTATCCAGATGCTTATATATATTATCTCTAAGTATCCTTTCCATTAATTTGCCCACCACTGACGTCAAACTAATAGGTCTATAATTGCTAGGTTTATTCTTTGAACCCTTTTTAAACAATGGAACAACATGCGCAGTACGCCAATCCTCGGCACTATTCCCGTTTCTAATGACATTTGAAATATTTCTGTCATAGCTCCTGCTATTTCTACACTAACTTCCCTCAATGTCCTAGGGAATATCCTGTCAGGACCTGGAGACTTATCCACCTTTATATTTTTCAAAAGTGTCAGTACTTCCTCCTCTTTGAATCTCATAGTTTCCATAGCTACTCTACTTTTTTCCCTTACCTCACAGAGTTCAATATCCTTCTCCTTGGTGAATACCGAAGAAAATAAATTGTTCAATATCTCCCCCATCTCTTTTGGCTCTGCAGATAGCTGTCCATTCTGGTTCTCTAATGGTCCAATTTTATCCCTCGTTATCCTTTTGCTATTAATATAGCTGTAGAAACCCTTTGGATTTACTTTCACCTTTCTTGCCAAAGCAAACTCATATCTTCTTTTAGCCTTCCTAATTTCTTTCTTAAGATTCTTTTTACATTCTTTATACTCCTCATTTACTCCATGCCTCCTATAATTATTGTAGATATCTCTCTTTTTTCGAAACAAGTGTCTAATTTCCCTTGAAAACCATGGCTCTTTCCAATTTTTACTATTTCCTTTCAACCTAACAGGGACATAAAGATTCTGTACTCTTACAATTTCCCTTTAAATGTCCTCCATTTCTCTTCTACATCCTTCCCATGAAACAAAGTGTCCCAATTCACTCCTTTAAAATCCTCACGCATTCCCTCAAAGTTAGCCTTTCTCCAATCAAAAATCTCCACTCTAGGTCCTGTTCTGACTCGCTCCATAATTATATTGAAACTAATGGTATTGTGATCACTGGTCCCGAAGTGCTCACCAACGCATACCTCCGTCACCTGTCCTGCCTCATTTCCTAACAGGAGGTCCAGCACTGCCCCTTCTCTGGTCGATACCTCTATGTATTGCTGCAAAAAACTATCCTGCACACATTTTACAAACTCCAAACCATCCAGCCCATTTACAGAATGTGTTTCCCAGTCTATTTTTGGGAAATTGAAATCTCCCACAATCACTACCTTGTGCTTACTACTAATATCTGCTATCTCCTTACATATTTGCTCTTCCAATTCACGCTCCCCATTTGGCGGTCTATAATACACCCCTAAAAGTGTTGCTACACCGTTCCCACTTCTCAGTTCCACCCAAATAGCCTCCCTAGACGAACCCTCTAATCTATCCTGCCAAAGCACTGCTGTAATATCCTCTCTGACAAGCAATGCAACACCTCCACCTCTGGTCCCTCCAATTCTATCACCCCGGAAGCAACGAAATCCTGGAATATTTAGTTTCCAATCACAGCCCTCCTGCAACCATGTTTCACTGATTGCCACAACATCATATTTCCAGGTGTCAATCCAGGCTCTAAGTTCATCCACCTTACTTACAATGCTCCTAGCATTAAAATATGCACATTTTATAAACCCACCATCCTTTATTCTCTGTCTATTATCTTTTTCATCTTTCTCGCCATACATTTTGGGTCCAAGTGCTTCCCTTCTCTGCCTCTTGCCCCACACCCTGTCCCCTAGCCCCCTCTACCCGAGTCCCTCCCCCCAGCCTTTCTAGTTTAAAGTCTCCCCAGTAGCCTTTGCAAATCTCCCTGCCAGGATATTGGTCCCCCTCGGGCTCAAGTGCAACCCGTCCTCTGCGTACAGATCATGCCTTCCCCAAAAGAGGTCCCAGTGATCAAGAAACTTGAATCCCTGCCCACTGCACCAGTCCCTCAGCCACGCATTTATCCTCCACCTCATTTCATTCCTACTCTCACTGTCACACGGCACAGGCAGTAATCCTGAAATCGTTACCCTTTTGGTCCTTCTCTTTAACTTTCCCCCCAACTCCCTAAATTCTCCCTTCAGGACCTCGTCACTTTTTCTGCCTATGTCATTGGTACCTATGTGTACCACAACATCAGGCTCCTCTCCCTCCCTTATCAGAATCTTTTGGACACGTTCTGACACATGCGAGACCCTGGCACCAGGGAGGCAAACTACCATCCGGGTCTCCCGACTGCGTCCACAGAATCGCCTATCCGACCCCCTAACTATAGAGTCCCCTATTACAATTGCCCTCCTCTTTTTGCTACCCTTCTGAGCATCAGGGCCGGTCTCTGTGCTGGAGACCCGGCCGCTGTTGGTGCCCCCAGCTAGGCTGTCCCCTCCAATCGTACTCAAACCCGAGTACCTATTTTCCAGTTGTACGGTCACAGGGGTACTCTCTAGCCCCTGCCTGCCCCTTGCCCTTCCTAACGGTGACCCACTTGTCTGCCTCCTGTGGTCTGGGAGTGACTACCTCCCTGTAGCTCCTCTCTATGACCTCCTCACTCTCCCTGACCAGACGGAGGTCATCGAGCTGCTGCTCCAGGTTCCTAACACGATCCTTTAGGAGCCCCATCTCGACACACCTGGCGCAGATGTGTACGTCTGGAGGGCTATCAGATTCCCTGACCTCCCACATCTGACATCCAGAACAGTACACTGCCCTGGCCTTCATACTCCCCCCTTACACAGGATACAATAGCAACACAATATAAAATCACTGCAAACTGCTGGGATCTGACTGTAAATCAGCTGCTATTCCCTAGTCCACTTCCCACCAATCAGCGGCTTCCTCAACAAAACTGCACAGCATCCTCCCAAGGGACTGTGAGCTCCACAAAGTACACCATGCGCTGCCAGTTCGACCAGAGCACAAGATCAGGCCTCAAGTTGGTGATGGCTATCTCTGATGGAACTGTAAGCCGTTGGTCCACATCCACCAGCATCTGCCAATCCCGGGCTGCCTCCAGCTGTCCAAGCCAGGCCCTTGGTGGAATTTTCCATTGCCTTTGCTTCCCCCCCCCCCCCCCCCCGAACAAAGGCAATTGTCTTAACTGGGTTGGTTGTTCTGGGCGGCAAGGCATTGTTGGCTGTTCTCCTGCGTTCCAGAGACGCTGCCAGGCATTTGAGCACTTGATTATGTCTCCAGGTGTACCGTCCTTGGGAGAGGCTTACTTTACACCCATAGACACCAAGTGCGTCAGAAAGAACCGCAGATGCTGGTTTAAAATTAGACACAAAATGCTGGAGTAACTCAGCGGGACAGGCAGCATCTTTGGAGAAAAAAGATGGGTGATGTTTTGGGTCGGGACCCTTCTTCAGACCATCTAACTCTCTGCCCCATCTAAGCTAGTCCTACATGCATGCGTTTGGCACATATCCCTCTCAACCTTTTTTTATCCATATACATTTCCAAGGGTCCTTTAAAAACTTTTTATGATATCTGCCTCAACTACCTCCTCCTGCAGCTTGTTCCATGTCCAAAAATCAAGAGTGTTTAATTGTTGTATGTACCAAAACGGTGCAATGAAATTCTTACTTGCAGTAGCGTAGTAAGTCTTTAAATACAGTACTCAGTGGATAACACAAGAACCAACAGAAAAGCTCAATAAATACGATAGATTAAAAAAAACAATATGTGTAAAATACAACAAAAGTCCAAAGTCACTAGTGCAACAAGGACAGATTGTAGTTTAGTTGGAGTTCATAAGGTTCAAGGTTGTCGGGAAGAAGTTGTTCCTGAACCTGGAAGTCACGATTTTCAGACTTCTGTACCTTCTTCCCGATGGCAGGAGTGAAATGAGAGAGTGGCCAGGGTGGTGTGGGTCTCTGACGATGCTGGCTGCCTTGTGAGGCAGTGTCTTCTATACATCCCTTCGATGGTGGGAGGTCAGTACCTGTGATGGACCGGGCAGTGTCTACCATCCTCTGACTGCAAATGTTCAGGTTTCTGGAGTTTATAAGAACATAAAATGTTAATGGTTTTAAGGGCCTGCCCCACTTTCACGACCTAATTCTAAAAAGGCAGTTGGAGCAGCTCAGCGGGTCAGGCAGCATCTCACGGTTGGGACAATTCGTCTGACCGAAATCATGTCGTCCAGATTCCTGACCTGCTAAGTTAGTCCTCCACTTTTTTTTTGTTAACCAGAATCTGCAGTTCCTTGCTTCTCCATTTAAGAAAATATCTTGTTCACTCAGAGCCTTGTGTTCCTTGCTTGCACTTTAGTTGTCAGCTCGCACTTTCAACATCTAGTCATGCAATAATGATATAAACATCTACACGGGCAGCAGCATGTCTAACTAGCAACAGACGCTGAGCAGCATGGTGGTGCAGCCGTAGAGTTACTGCCTTACAGCACCAGAGATCCGGGTTCGATCCTAACAACGGGTGCCGTCTGCATGGAGTTTGTACGTTCTCCCCCTGACCTGCGTGGCTTTCTCCGGGTGCTCCGATTTCCTCCCACGCTCCAAAGGCGTACGGGTTTGTAGGTTAATTGGCTTCGGTAAAGATTGTAAATTGTCCCCAGTGTGTAGGATAGTGTTAGTGTACAGTAATTGCTGGTTGGTGCTCTAAAGCTAAACTAAACCGAGAAGCCTTTAGATGGCTTGTCACAGCAGATTATGGCCCGATAACGTTGCTACAGCAGTTAACTGCGAGAGCTGACTGCTGCTGAGTAATTTACTCATAAATTCAGTCCGAAATTGCCTATGCGATGTGACGCTGACTGTAAACTAGCAAAAGACTTGATTAACTTTGATTTCATACCTCTGTAGCTGTAACTTTCGTGGAATTGCCTTGAATAATGCTGTTCACATTAATGAAAACTTGGTGGACAATTACAATGAGGACTTTGGTAATGTAGTCTATTTATTCTCTTTACAATTATTGCTCCGAACGTTACTTTCTGGTGACATGTTAGTTCCCGTTCACGAAGGGAGTTGCAATTAACCTGGAACAATGTTTTTTTGCAGAATAGTTTGAATTGGTGCCTGTAACCATCTAAGTGGCTATAATTTAGGATTGAAATGTTTGCAGGTGTGGTATTTATATAACTAGGACTTTTTCATGCATGTTTGAAAAAGTGGATCCTTTGTTACGAAGTGCACAAACGTGGTCATCTGAAGCATTTGTGACCAAATCTCTTAATTTATCCCTCTATGTAAACCTTAACGGCTTTAGTGGTCGTGATTAACATTAAGAACATGCTGACATTTTGTACACATAATAATGAATATCATAAGTATTTTGCTCTTTTCTAACCTTATCCCTGATTATTTTAAATTGTTTTGCCTTGAATCACTAACATACAGTTTTGTTTCAATAGTTTTTTTTCTATGTCCATGAATTTGGATTTTGTTTGATAGTGTGTAGGAAGGAACTGCAGATGCTAGTTAAAACTGAAGATAGCGACAAAAAGCTAGAGTAATTCAGCTGGTCGGGCAGCATCTCTGGAGAAAAGGTATAGGTGACGTTTCAGGTCGAGACCCTTCTAAAAGGTAGAGGTGACGTTTCAGGTTGAGACCCTGGTGGGGGTGACGTTTCGGGTTGGCAGTATCTCCCTATAAATGAACAACAACTGGTTTTATGCCTCTGCAATCTTTCTCTTTTTTCAAAAGAGATAGTGTACTAAGTTTAAGCGACACAAATTTCCGTTTGCAATAGCTGAACAATTAGATGAGTAAGTCCGTTGTGTGATGGTGTACTCGCGTACACAACTCATTGAGTAGACAAAATAATGAAAGGACACCGTCTCCGAATTCTAAATTTAATCTTTTCTAAATATCTATTAAAGCAACGATTCACCTTGAAAATGTACAAACCATTTCTCCCAGGAGTTCAACTCCCCTTTGACAAGATTACCAATATCCCCAATTAAGCCATCAAGTAAAATGCCATTGACGTCAAAATCCCCCTCCTGCTCTGCACCTTTCAAAGATCTACAGCAAAACGCCCCGAGGATTCTTTGTTCCAGCCCATTGCTCGTTTTTTTAGATTTACGGCATTTTCCCTTGCCCTGATGCACTTCCACGATTCATTTATTTTCTCGCATTTGTTCTTTAAATGAAGGGAAAGGTTTCGACGGCTGCACCTTGGGAGATGAAGGCTAAACCTTCAGCCTTGGCTAATGATATTCTCAACCACCAGCAGAGGCTGCACACTAAGCCTTCATCTCTCGCAAGGTGTCCCTGAAGTCTTCATATTTCACAGCCGCAAATAGGATGAAATAAAATCCTCGGCACATACAATGCAACGGTATTTACAAATTGCAAAGCTTCAGGAAACGTCAATGATCCATGTTCTCCAGAGACGCTGCCTGACCCGCAGAGTTACTCCAGGTGGGGGAGAAGGAAGAGGGACTATCTTGAAAACTTATCAAACGTTGTCAGCGCTTTATGTGGTGGCTCTTGCTCACTTGTACTGTGTGAAAAACGAAGAATCTCACTGTGAAAGAGCTAATAGTCAAATCTAATAGTCAAATCTAAAATGGAGTCGTTCTTCTCCAAAAGCATGGACTAGTAGAACAAAAGAATGGCTCGGTGCCAAGTCTGAATGACATTGTAAATTGAATGAACACAATATGGAGGGCAGGTTGTCTTTTCAATAAAGACATTAAGATGGCAGCCTGCAATAATAACATGTGCTTCTTCTCAAGGCCATAAAGAAGCCAAGATTGGAAAAAAATAGCTGACGCTCCAGAGATAAGTAATAACTTGTTATTGGATGAGCTTGATTCGGACCCAGCTTTTCTTATATTCTGAAAGGTTGCAGAATCTTTCAGTCATGCCATATTCAAACTTGGTAGGAGTGTTTTACTGATAATAAAAATGTGTAATTATGCTAACTGTCCTTTGTTCTGTGAGTGGGAGCCCGAGAAGCACTGAGCAACGTTTGTGCTCATTGTAGATCTTTTGCCACTCCCGTCTGACGAATCAATTAAAGATTGCCATGGTTTTTACCTTTAACAGTTTTTGTTGCTATCTGCTTTTAAGAAACAAACTTTCACAACTGTACCAAGTACACGTGACAATAAATTATCAATCAATCCAGCACTTTGGTGTCCTTTCATGTATTAACCAGCATCTGCATTTCCTTGTTTCCACTAACTTCCAACTTCTTAGTTCTGAGTGTAAGAAACCAACGTCAATGAAATGTGCAGTAGATGTCCACTTCTCCGTGTAATGTCCAATTAAAATTATAGAAATGTTGCACCTTGCAGAGCTGTAACATGATAGCCTTACTCAATACATAGAAACATAGAAACATAGACAATAGGTGCAGGAGTAGGCCATTCGCCCCTTCGAGCTGGCACCACCATTCAATATGATCATGGCTGATCATCCAAAATCAGTACCCCGTTTCTGCTTTCTCCCCATATCCCTTGATTCTGTTAGCCCTAAGAGTTAAACCTTGAAAACATCCAGTGAATTGGCCTCCACTGCCTTCTGTGGCAGAGAATTCCACAGATTCACAATTCACAATAGCATGACTGATGAAGGCTAGCATGCCAAAGACTGCCTTTGCTTGCAGCTCGAGTTGTATATAGTTCATGTATGGCATCTCTGTTTTTATATTCTGTGTCTTAATTAATAAATGAATGAATGTGTCCCATCTGTTTTCAGACCACCTTTAAAACCTGCCCTGCTGCTTTTTAAATATCCCTGATTTTTGTTCTATCCTACCACTAGGTATCATAGCATTTATTGTATTTTCCCTAGCCTTGATAATCTTCCGTGATTTATTTATTTTCCCTCGTTTGTTCCTTTTGAAATGAAGGGAAAAAATTCAAGGAAATGAAGGCTAAATCTGTAGCCTTGGCTAATAGTATTCTTAACTATGAGCCAAGGCTGCACACAATACCCTCATCTCCCATGAGGTGTACTTGAAGTCTTTTTCTTTATATTTCACTGATGGCATAGAAAAAAATACTTTTGTAAGGATATGGCCCCGATCCACGGTTGAACAAGGAGGAGGACTGTCTGAACTTTGTTGCCTTCCACCACAGTGAAGAATGCTGTGGTGGATGTTTGTGTTCAATTCTATTGTGTGTTCTCTTTTTAAGTGTATCGCTGCTGGCAAATTCATGTCACTGCACCTTCGGGTGCATGTGACGAATAAAATTGACATTGACATTGACTTTGACTTTGACCTTAAGGATAGGAAAAGCAGGGACCTATGCAGTAAATGCTAGGATACTGAGTAATATGCAGGAACAATGAAATCTTGGGGTGTATGTCCACAAATACATTTTGGGCAGCATGGCAGTGCAGCTGGTAGAGCTTCTACCCCATAGCGCCAGGGACCCAGGTTTGATCCTGACCTCGGTGTGTGGAGTTTGCATGATCTCCCTGTGACCACAAGGGCATTTTCTGGGTGCTCAGGTTTTTTCACACATCCCAAAGGTGTGTTGGTTTGTGGGTTAATGTAAACTGATCCTAATGTGTGGGGAGCGGATGAGAAAGTGGGATAACGTGGAACTAGCGTGAGTGGGTGATCGATGGTCGGCATTGACTCAATGGGCTGAAGGGTTAATATCCAAGCTGCATCTCCAAAATTAAATAATAAATAAATAAAAATAATTGAATGTGTTTACAAAACACTCTATATTTATTCCTTTCTTCGTCAATACACATTCCCAAAGCTACCCATGAGAGAGTGTTGCAGAACTCCCATCGGAGAGAAGAGTAGAATTTCTTCAAAGTAGAGACATACCTCGAGGAGCTTTGGCGGAGGAACAGACAAAATGTGTAGGAAGGTAGACAAAAATGCTGGAGAAACTCAGCGGGAGAGGCAGCATCTCCATAAATGCTGCCTCACCTGCTGAGTTTTTCCAGCATTTTTGTCTACCTTCGATTTTTCCAGCATCTGCAGTTTTTTCTGCAACAAATGTGTAGGAAGGAACTGTAGATGCTGATTGTTTACCAAAGAAAGACAAAAAATGATTGAGACCCTTTTAAAAGGGATGGGTGACATTTTGGGTCGAGACCCTTCTAAAAGGAATAGGTAATGTTTTAGATCAAGACCCTTCTAAAAGGAATAGGTAACAATAGACAATAGACAATAGATGCAGGAGGAGGCCATTCGGCCCTTCAGCACCACCATTCAACGTGATCATGGCTGCTCATCCACAAACGGTAACCCGTTCCTGCCTTCTCCCCATATCCCTTGACTCCGCTAATTTTAAGAGCCCTCTCTAGCTCTCTCTTGAAAGTATCCAGAGAATTTGCCTCCACCGCCCTCTGAGGCAGAGAATTCCTCAGACTCACCACCCTCTGTGAGAAAAAGTGTTTCCTCGTCTCCGTTCCAAATGGCTTACTCCTTATTCTTAAACTGTGGCCCCTGGTTCTGGACTCCCCCAACATCGGGAACATGTTTCCTGCCTCTAGTGTGTCCAAGCCCTTAATAATCTTATATGTTTCAATAAGATCCCCTCTCATCCTTCTAAACTCCAGAGTATACAAGTCCAGCTGCTCCATTCTATCAACATATGACAGTCCCACCATCCCGGGAATTAACCTTGTAAACCTACGCTGCACTCCCTCAATAGCAAGAATGTCCTTTCTCAAATTAGGGGACCAAAACTGCACACAATACTCCAGGTGTGGTCTCACTAGGGCTCTGTACAACTTTTCAGTACAATTTCTGTACAACTCGTAACGTTTCAGGTCGAGGCCCTTCTAAAAGGAATAGATAACGCTTCGGATCGAGACCCTTCTAAAAGGAATAGGTGACGTTTTGGGTCAAGACACAAAAAGCTGGAGTAACTCAGCCGGTCAGACAGCATCTCTGGGGAAAAGGAATAGGTGACGTTTCGGGTTGAGACCCTTCTAAAAGGTATAGGTGATGTTTCTGGTCGATAGTATCACTATAAAAATGAACAGCGACTGTTTTCTTCTCTGAGAATTATGCTTCTGAAATAATTCTTCATTCTTCAAAAGATGTAGCATACTAAGTTTAAGTGAAACACATTTGACTTTGCAATAGCTGAACAATTAGCTTGACGTTTCGGGTTGGAATCCTCCTTCAGGCTCCTGTTCTCCAGAGATGCTGCCTGACCCACTGAGTGACTCCAGCACATTGTGTCCTTAGAGTGTGGGCTTTATTGTAGCACAAGCCGCCACCACCCGAGTCGTGTAATGCAGGAAGGAACTGCAGATGCGGGTGTAGACCGAAGATGGAGACGAAATGCTGGAGTAACCCAGCGGGACAGGCCGCCTCTCTGGATAGAATGAATGGGTGACGTTTCAGAAGGGTCTCGACCCGAAACATCACCCATTCCTTTTCTCCAGAGATGCTGCCTGTCCCACTTGAGTTGCTCCAGCATTTTGTGTCGACCGCCATAGTCGCCGTCGCTATTGTTTCATTCGGTTGTAACAAGCTCAAGGCTAGAGCTTGATTAACAACATAAATGGTGACACCTTGCTGATGTCAGTATAAACGAGACCCAGACTGGCAGAGGAACACATTGAAAAATAGTTATCCATCCGACACAAGCACATGATTAGGACCATTTTTAAACCTGGGATTGTAGTTAATTTATAACCATATAACCATATAACAATTACAGCACGGAAACAGGCCCTCTCGGCCCTTCCAGTCCGTGCCGACCATTTGTTTTCCCCTAGTCCCATCTACCTGCACTCAGACCATACCCCTCCATTCCCTTCACGTCCATATACCTATCCACTTTACTTTTAAATGTTAAAATCGATCCTGCCTCCACCACACTTGCTGGAAGCTCATTCCACACAGCCACCACCCTCTGAGTAAAGAAGTTCCCCCTCACGTTACCCCTAAACTTCTGTCCCTTAATTCTCATGTCATGCCCTCTTGTTTGAATCTTCCCTACCCTCAATGGGAAAAGCTTATCCACGTCAACTCTGTCTATCCCTTTCATCATTTTAAAGACCTCAATCAAGTCCCCCCTTAACCTTCTGCGCTCCAAAGAATAAAGACCTAACTTGTTCAACCTTTCTCTGTAACATAGTTGCTGGAACCCTGGCAACATTCTAGTAAATCTCCTCTGTACTCTCTCTATTTTGTTGACATCCTTCCTATAATTAGGCGACCAAAATTGTACACCATACTCCAGAATTGGTCTTACCAATGCCTTGTACAATTTTAACATTACTTCCCTACTCCTATATTTAATGCTCTGATTTATAAAGGCCAGCACACCAAAGGCTTTCTTTACCACCCTATCTACATGCGATTCCACCTTCAGGGAACTATGCACAGTTATTCCTAGATAACTCTTTTCTTCAGGCTGATTATATCCACAGAAGCAATGAAACTTGAAGTTACTCTATAATTGTCATTGTTAATGATGTACAAATTCATTGCTCTATTTAATTTCATGCCTCTTCCGATTCTTCAGAGCTGCTTGTGTATCGTTGCTTTTGAATTGACTAATTATATGTGTGGTTTTACCAGCTGAGAAGCAACTTGTGATCTAATCACTGCTAAGTTTCTTTCACCGCAAGTACCATTGAAAGACCTTGCCCACTGGGGAATTCAATTAGAAAACACATGTATCCATGTGCAAACAAACAAAAGATATCTCTCAGGTAGACAGAAATGCTGGAGAAACTCAGCGGGTGCAGCAGCATCTATGGAGCTAAGGAGATAGGCAACGTTTCGGGCCGAAACCCTGCTCAGCGCATCAACTCCCCCTCCCTTTCCCAATCTGACCTTTCTGTCCTGGGCCTCCTCCATTGTCAGAGTGAGGCCCAGCGCAAATTGGAGGAACAGCATCTCATATATCGCTCAGTTCGCAATAAGAAACCTGATCTCCCGGTGGCTCAGTACTTCAGCTCCCCCTCCCATTCCGAATACGACCTTTCTGTCCTGGGCCTCCTCCTTGGACAGTGTTCCACCATAAATAGGAGGAGCAGCACCTCATATTTCGCTTGGGTAGTTTACACCCCAGCGGTATGAACATTGACTTCTCCAATTTCAGGTAGTCCTTTGTATTCTCCCTCTTTCCCCTCCCCTTCCCAGCTCCGCCTCTCCGCCTCTTCCTCCCGCCCCCTCCACCCTCACATCAGCCTGAAGAAGGGTCTCGACCCGAAACGTCACCTATTCCTTCACTCCATAGATGCCTCCTCACCCGCTGAGTTTCTCCAGCATTTTTATCTACCTCATATTTCGCTTGGGTAGTCAGCGGTATGAACATTGACTTCTCTAACTTCTGATAGCCCCTTGCTTTCTCTCTCCATCCCCTCCCCCTTCCCAGTTCTCCCACTAGCCTTACTGTCTCCGCCTACATTCTATCTTTGTCCCACCCCTCTCCTGACATCAGTCTGAAGAAGGGTCTCGACCCGAAACGTCGCTCATTCCTTCTCTCCTGAGATGCTGCCTGTCGCGCTGAGTTACTACAGCTTTTTGTGTCTAACAGATATTGCAATCCTGATATGAATGAACTGGAAATTGAACTGTGCATAAATACGCTGGAATAATAGACACAAAATGCTGGAGTAACTCAGCGGGACTGGCAGCATCTCTGGAGAGCAGGAACGGGTGACGTTTCGGGTCGAGACCTTTTTTTGAAACGTCACCCGTTCCTTCTCTCCAGAGATGCTGTCTGTCCAGCATTTTGTGTCCATCTTCGGTGTAAACCCCGCATATGCAGTTCCTCCCTCCACATGCCGAAATGATGGCTGGTTAGATAAGCATGTCTAAATCTAAATGGTGATTTAGTTCTGATCAGAAGGATCAGAAATAGTGGTATAGTTCTGACCCCATCTAAATAGTGTTTTTTTTTTACTTGTGTGTAACATTGGAGGCATGAACAAAAAAAAAAGAGAATTTCGGAGTGAACTGTGTGAAACGCCATGCATGTGATGTTCGTTGTTATATTTTCGTTGCGTTTCTGATCAGTCCAGGTCGCCTCTATACTTGTATCCAGTACACTGCAAACTCATTCAACTGGAGGAATAGCCCCTTGTAGTCCGCTTGGATAGCTGACAACCCAACAGTATGGACATTGACTTCTCTATTTGTCTATTTCTCTATTAATATTGTGCAGCGAACAGACAGATGTATGAAAAATATATTTTTTGTTTTAATACCTTTGGAGGGGGGGCGGGGGGGGGTGGGGGAAATAATTCTCGGTACAGCTAATGGCCGGCAATAACTCAGGAAGCATTGATGGGTGAAGGGATCAAAATGAACCGTGCTTCCAGTCATCCTTGAAACTCTTGTTAATTTAGCTCCATTAAACCAGTGAATCCATCACACCATGCTCACTAATCACTGCAGTCATATTTGAACCTGGGGCTGTTTGCTATCGGAAAGCATTCAGAGGTAGTCAGCCATTGTATAACCCGGCAAATCCGATAAACAAGTGCAAAGTGTGTAAGTTAAATTGGTGATGAGGCTTCTTTCACAACAATGCACTGAAGTTCAATTCATCAGTTCGCTTGTTATTTATAGGAGAGGCCGTACTGAAAACAGGCAGCGCAAACCCTCCCTGGACATACACATCTCATGCACTACTTATTACAATTAGATCTACCAACTCTATTTCGAGATTTTATATAAACTCTGAAGAATGCTCAACGTTAGGGATGTTGGATGAGAACATTGGAATGTTGCGTCGATCCATAAATCCAATTTATTTTGATTTGATGTTTCCTTCATTTTATATAATAACAATCTGAAATGGGTTTTTTTTTCTAATTGAATCACACGCAAGTCGAAACTGGCATGAAAAAAAATTCACATTTTCCACTCTGGTAGTTAAGATCAGGAAGTCAGTCATGTTTCATCCCAGCCATTCTGATGTAGGCAGTTTCATGCCCCCGAGAATCTCATACATCAACTCATACGTTCATAAGTTTGTAAGTCATAGGAAGAAGGATTAGTCCATTAAGTTAACCATCGAGTCTACGCTGCCATTCAACCATGGCTGCTCTATCTTTCCTTGTCAACCCCATTCTCCTGCCTTCTCCCCATAATCCCTGACACCCGTACTAATGTACTCTGTGGAGTTCCTGGTTAATTGGGGGAATAAAAGACACAAGGTACTGGAGTAACTCAACGGGTCAGGCAGCATCTCTGGAGAACATGGATAGGTGACGTCTCAAGTTGGGACGCTTCTGATTAGAACCAGCCTGGGAGATGGTGGCCTGGTGTTGGTCTGTGGGGTCATGGGCTGGGGGTAGGTGTGAGGAGGTGTCTGTCCTCAGCACAGTAGACGTCAGCGAGGCAGATGACAACAGCACCACCTTTGTCGGTGGGGTTAATAATGTGAGAGCGTTCAGAGGGGGTGTGATTGGAAGCAGGTAAGAGGAGTGGAGAGGCCAAGATGGTTGACCTTGTCCCGGCAGTTGGAATTCTTTAATTAATCTGACTTCTTCGATTTTGAGTTTTAGTAGTTGCGTTTAGTTTAGAGATGCTGCGCGGAAACAGGCCCTTCGGCCCACCGAGTCCGTGCCGACCTGCGATCCCCGCACGTTAACACTACCCCACACACACTGGGGACAATTTACACTTATACCAAGCCAATTAACCTGCACGTCTTTGGAGTGTGGGAGGAATCCGGAGATCCCAGAGAAAACCCACGCAGGTCATGGGGAGAACGTACAGACTCTGTACAGACAAGCACCCGTGGTCAGGATTGAACCCGCGTCTCTGGCGCTGAAAGCGCTGTAAGGCAGTGACTCTACTGCTGCGCCACCGTGCCGCCCCATACGTTGTACGTAATTGTGTAGAAAGTAACCCCCTTTACTATTGAGCATTTTTGTGTTTACAATCGTGACTTGGATTGTTGTGTATGAGAGCGGCGGTTTCATTGGGGGTGGGGGGTGGGGGGGGGTGGGACTGCCGGTGTATCATGGTTGACCAAGCGGATACAGCTGGTTTTATGTCCTCATCAAAATTGAAAATGATGCCCAATGATTCATGCCTGAATGTGTAGGAGGGTCGAGACCTGAAACGTCGCCCATTCCTTCTCTCCAGAGATGCTGCCTGTCCCGTTGAGTTACCCCAGCATTTTGTGTCCACCTTCGATTCATGCCTGAATACAGCTCTGTGGGAGCAGCCCCTCTGGACATGATGTGGGTTTTTGCATTCTTCCATCATAAGAGCTCCCTCGCTCGAGGCGATGTGACAGCAATTGTTCCAGAATATGGGTTGCTACATTTCGAGGAGTGGATCACATGCCAAACATATTTTCAGTCGAACAAAGGCTGCAAATGGAAAACCACGTCTTTAAAATGTTTAATATAAAGCATGACTGATTTTGCGAAGTACTCTGATAAGGAGTTAGTAAGTACGTAAGTAAGCAAGTAATTTTTATTTATATAGCACTTTTAAATCAAATCATGAAGCCAAAGTGCTTTACAGAGAAGAAATTAGATTTCCGTACATCCATATAAAATAAAAAAATAAAAAAGAACACAGCACACACTATAGAATTTAACATGAACGTCCCTCCACAGCAGAGTTAACATTGAAGACACAGATAGATGACAATTCTGAACATGCTGAGAATTACATTCAGCACTCTGTATCTTTCCCTTTGTGCTCTCTATTCTACTTGAGTTTATCTTAATTGTATTTATGTATCGTATTATCAGATTTGATTAGATAGCATGCAAAACAAAGCTTTTCACTGTACTTCAGTAAACGTGACAATAATCATCCTAAACCTTCTGGTCTGACCTCTTGACAAATCCCCTTGTTTAATTTAGAGGTACAGCGCGGAAACAGGCCGTTCGGCCCACCGAGTACTTACCGACCTGAGATTCCCCGTACACTAATGCCCCTGTCCCACTTAGGAAACCTGAACGGAAACCTCTGGAGACTTTGCGCCCCACCCAAGGTTTCCGTGCAGTTCCCGTGCAACCACCTTCAACTAGCATCGCAACCGGCTTCGACTAAAAAATTACTGATTTTTAAAACGGAAACCACTTTCGACCATCAGGGAGACTGACAAAAACCTCCGGGAACCGCACTGAAACCTTGGATGGGGCGCAAAGTCTCCAGAGGTTTCCGTTCAGGTTTCTTAAGTGGGACAGGGGCATAACGCTATGCTACACACACTAGGGACAATTTACGATTTTTACTGTACTCAGTTAACCTACACACCTGCACGTCTTTGGAGTGTGGGAGGAAACCGGAACACCCCCAAAAAACCCATGCAGGTCACGGGGAGAACGTGCAAACTCCGTACAGACGTCACCCCAGAGTCAGGATCGAACCCGGGTCGCTGGTGCTGTGAGGCAGCAACTCTACCGCTGCACCACCTGAAGAGAGGAGAAGTGGACCGGCGTGAGACTGCTGCAGAGGTGCAAGTAATTCTGGTGCAAGTGCTGCGCTTTGAAGATATAGGCACGGACTGTAGAGACTTTAAAATTCATATTTTATTCAAGTGAAATAAATAAATCAAGAACTTCAGATGGTGGCTTCACAGGCATTGATTAAAGCATTAAAGAGATTTCTTGCCACTTTCATATGACAAAATGCTTTTAAAATGAGAAGAAGAACTTAAAATTACAAGAACTGAACATTTCACAGTTCAAAAAAAAAACTTGAAGTGAATATTGGAAGACTTTCAAAAACATCTGAATTGGAAAATAAAATACAATTTATCAACACTTTTTCAGGGATAAGGATGAATGATCACTCCCAAGCATTTATAGTTCCGTATTGTCTATTTTCTTCAAGAATATATCTGTCATTGCTAACTCCTGCATGGTTGACCATCTAGCGGCCTTTGCCAAAATAAGTTATTATTTCTAAGATGCATCACTTTGTAAACAGCTCGGCATTTTAAATATCTTTCTAAGTGTCTTCATCACCAAGTAGGGCAATTTACCAAATCTGATTAGATGAATTTAGAGATACAGTGTGGAAACAGGCCCTTCGGACCACCAAGTCCGCTCTGACCAGCGATCACCCACACACTAGACCTACCCTACACACACTAGAGACAATTCACAATCTTTACTGAAGCCGATTAACCTACAAATTTGTACGGCTTTGGAATGTGGGAGGAAACCTGAGCACCCGGAGAAAACCCACGAGGTCACAGGGAGAACGTACAAACTCAGCACAGACCAGTGGTCAGGATTGAACCCAGGTCTCTGTCGCTGTATGGCTGCAACTCTACTGCTGTGCCATCATGCCACCCCTAAATTTGTTACTGTTTTGGTATTTTAGTTTAGTATTTTAGTTTGCTATTTTAGTTTAGAGATACAGTGAGGAAACGGGCCCTTTGGCCCACCGGTTCCGCTCCGACTAGCGATCCCCGCACACTAACACCATCCTGCACACACTAGGACCAAAATTACACATACACATACAATTTACACTTACACCAAGCCAATTAACCTACATACCTGTACGTCTTTGGAGTGTGGGAAGAAACCGAAGATCTCGGAGAAAACCCACGCAGGTCACGGGGAGAACGTACAAACTCCGCGCAAACAGCACCAACACACGTACTCAGGATCAAACCCGGGTCTTCGGCACTGCAAGCACTGTAAGGCAGCATCTCTACCGCTGCGCCACTGTGGCCACCCCATTTAATAGCCCTGGTGTAGATAATGAATTAAGATCTGTGTCAGAGATGCCAGATCGCTTCAGCTATAAGACACTTAAGGGAATGTTATATATTTGTAGATGAAAATTTAACAGATTATTTTATTCTGTCTCCTGATTAAAGGGCACTCTTTTAGAAAGGAGGTGAGGTGGAACTACTTTAGTTGGACGGTAGTTAATCTGTGGAAATCATTGCCGCAGAGGGCTGTGGAGGCCAAGTCTGTGGATATTTTTTTAGGCAGA
Source organism: Okamejei kenojei (assembly GCA_035221665.1). NCBI lineage: Eukaryota > Metazoa > Chordata > Chondrichthyes > Rajiformes > Rajidae > Okamejei > Okamejei kenojei. Next base: position 7,860,222 of record CM069144.1, read on the forward strand.
GATAGACAAATTCTTGATTAGAACGGGTTTCAAGGTTTATGGGGCGAAGGCAGGAAAATGGGATTATGAGGCAGGGATCAGCCATGATTGAATGGCCGAGTGGACTCGATGGGCTGAACGGCCTAATTCTACCCTTATAACTTGTGAACTTGTAAACTCATAACAACATCAAATATATTCATAGTGCAAGTTACATGTACATATGTAAATCAATAAATGCTGATAGAGTAGAACTGTCTATTGTCCATTGTCTATTGTCTATTAACAGTGCAGCAGGGGTACAGGCCCTTTAGCCCACAATGTCCGCGCCAAACATGAGGCCAAGTTCATCTAATTAGCTTGCCCATGATCACTATCACTCCATTCTCTGCATATCCATCTGAAAGCCTCTCATACACCACGATCATATCTGCCTTGACCACCACCCCTGGCAGTGTGTTCCAGGTGCCTACCACCCTGTGCGTACAAAGGCTTGCACCCCGCATCACCACTAAACTTTCATTGCGCCTTTCATTTGAAAGCTGTACGTACCCCACTGGTCTTTGACATTTCCACCTTGTGAAAAACATTCTGACTGCCATCATTTCATATGCTTCTATCAGGTCTCCCCTCAATAAACAATAGACAACAGGTGCAGGTGTAGGCCATTCGGCCCTGCGAGCCAGCATCGCCATTCACTGTGATCATGGCTGATCATCCCCAATCAGTACCCCGTTCCTGCCTTCTCCCCATATCCCCTGACTCCGCTATCTTTAAGAGCCCTGTCTAGCTCTCTCTTGAAAGCATCCCGAGAACCTGCCTCCACCGCCCTCTGAGGCAGAGAATTCCACAGACTCACAACTCTCTGTGTGAAAAGGTTTTTCCTCATTTCCGTTCTAAATTGCTTACCCCTTATTCCAAGGAGCCAGGATTCCAACTTCCAAGGATCCAGAAAAAAAAAACAATCCATCTTTGTTCAACCTTTTCTTATAGCTAATACCCTGTAATCCAGGCAGCATTCTGGTAAGCCACTTCTGCTTAATGGGCAGTACAACGGGATCTGGGAGGTCCTTGTACATCAGTCTATGAAAGTAAGCATGCAGGTACAGCAGGCAGTGAAGAAAACAAATGGCATGTTGATCATTATAACAAGAGGAATCGAATATAGGAGCAAAGAGGTCCTTCTGCAGTTGTACAGAGCCCTAGTGAGACCGCACCTGGAGTATTGTGTACAGTTTTTGTCTCCTAATTTGAGGAAGGACATTCTTGCTATTGATGGAATACAGCGTAGGTTTACAAGGTTAATTCCCGGGATGGTGGGACTGTCATATGCTGAGAGAATGGAGCAGCTGGGCTTGTACACTCTGGAGTTTAGAAGGATGAGAGGGAATCTCATTGAAACATATAAGATTGTTAAGGGTTTGGACACACTGGAGGCAGGAAACATGTTCCCGATGTTGCGGGAGTCCAGAACCAGGGGCCACAGTTTAAGAATAAGGAGTAAGCCATTTAGAAAGGAGATGAGGAAACACTTTTTCTCACAGAGAGTGGTGAGTCTGTAGAATTTTCTGCCTCATGGAGGGCGATGGAGGCCGGTTCTCTGGATGCTTTCAAGAGAGAGCTAGATAGGGCTCTTAAAAATAGCGGAGTCAGGGGATATGGGGAGAAGGCGGGAACGGGGTACTGATTGGGGATGATCAGTCATGATCACATTGAATGGCGGTGCTGGCTCGAAGGGCCGAATGGCCTACTCCTGCGCCTATTGTCTATTGTCTATTGCTTATATGGCCTTCCTGTAATAGGGCGACCGGAACTGCATGCTATACCTCATACACGGTCTAACCAAAGTCCTTAAAAAGCTGCATCGTGACTTCGCAGTTGCAATGGTGGTGGTCAATTGCTCACTTGCATAATGCATTGGGTTGCATAGTAGCACAGCTAATAGAGCTGTTACCTCATAGTGCCACAGACCTGGGTTCCATCCTGACGTCCATTGTATGGCCTCTGAAGAAGGACCCTGACCCAAAAAGTCACCTATCCATGTTATAGTGTCATAGAGTCTTACAGCATGGAAACAGGCCCTTTGGCTCAACATGCCCACACTGGCCAACATGTCCCATCACCACTTGTCCCACCTGCCTGCATTTGGTCCATATCCCTCTCAACCTGTATTTATCCATGTACTTCGCTAAATGTTTCTTAAACATTGCGATAGTACCTGCCTCAATGACCTCCTCTGGCAGCTCGTTCCATACACCCACCACTGTTTGTGTGAATAGGTCAACCCTCGGGTTCCTATTAAATCTTCCCACCCTCACCTGATACCTATGTCCTCTGGTTCTTGATTCCCCTACTCAAGGCAAGAGACTCTGTGCGTCTACCCGATTTATTCCTCTCATGATTTTGTACACCTGAGATGCTGTCTCCTGAGATGCTGCCTGACCCGCTGAGTTATGCCCCTGTCCCACTTAGGAAATCTGAACGGAAACCTCTGGAGCCTTGCGCCCCACCCAAGGTTTCCGTGCAGTTCCCTAATGGTCGAAAGTGGTTTCCATTTTAAAAATCGGTAATTGTTTAGTTGAAACCGGTTAGCGATGCTAGTTGAAGGTGATTGGCGGAGGACAAAGACCTCCGGGAACCGCACGGAAACCTTAGGTGGGGCGCAAAGTCTCCAGAGGTTTCCGTTCAGGTTTCCTAAGTGGGACAGGGGCAAACACCAGCACTTTGTATCTTTTGTAAATCAACATCTGCAGATCCTTATTCCGACTGTGTAGGGAGTGGATATGAAAGTGGGGCGGGTGATCGATGATCAGCATTGACTCGGTGGGCCGATGGGCCTGTTTCCATGCTGTATCTCTGAAAATAAACTTTTATATGCAAACAGCAGAGTCAATTATAGAGTTAAAATGGATGTCTATATTTGGCGCATTTTAATGACTTTTCCCCAATAACCTAAAAGTAACAAATAAAACCTGTCATAAACCAGTGAAGAAGTCATCTAAATTTAGCACTATTAATTAGTTTAATCCAGTAGAACTGAAACAACGGGACTTAAGCAGCAGTGTTATACGTTTAAGGGTGTTGAAGGATTATTTTCTTGGGGTTGTTATTCCTTGTTCATTCTGTATAGGATGCTTCTTTAGGCATTTGGTGATGAGCTATAGAAGAATATAAACTTACTGACGTAATCCAGATTATAAAATCATGAGAAAACTGTGTTGGAGACGTCAGAAAATAAAATTCTGGATTAAAAATAAACATGATCTAGACGCTGGATGCAGTGTGGAAACAGGACCTTCGGCCCACCAAGTCCACACCGACCTGTGATCACCCCGTACACTTGTTCTATCCTACTCACTAGGGACTATTTACAGCAGCCAATTAACCCACAACGCTGCCTGTCTTTGGGGTGCGGGAGGAAACCAGAGCACCCGGAGAAAACTCACATGGTGTACGTACAGACTCTGTACCGACAGCAACCGTAGTCAGGATCGAACCCAGGCCTCTGGCACTGTAGGGCAGCAGTTCTGCCGCTGTGCTACCGTCTGGTTTGAGATACAAAGTCTGGAGTGACTCGGCGGGTCTGGCAGCATCTATGGAAGACATGGATAGGTGATGTGAGCCGGGACCCTTCTTCAAACTGATTGGAGAAGGGGGGAGAAAGCTGGAAGAGAGGTGGGAGCGGGCAAGTGACAGGTGGATACAGGGCTGTCTAGTTTGACATTTTTTTATCCCTCATACTTGCAGTGTGAAATGGGGTAAATTTAGCCTTGTGATAATTGGACATGTGTTCTGAGAAATAGATTATGACTGGGTTAACATGATGAGCGTTTGACTGCACTAGGCTTGTACTCGCTGGAGTTTAGAAGAATGAGGGGGGGGGACCTCGTTGAAACGTACCAAATAGTGAAAGGCTTGGATAGAGTGGAAGTGGGGAGGATGTTTCCACTAGTGGGAGAGTCTAGGTTAGAGGTATTAGCCTCAGAATTAAAGGATGTTCCTTAATGAAAAGGAATTTTTTTAGTCAGAGGGTGGTGTATCCGTGGAATTCTTTGCAACAGAAGGCTGTGGCCGTCGATGGATATTTTAATAGCAGGGATAGACAGATTCTTGATTGGAATGGGTGTCGGGTTATGGGGAGAATGCAGGAGAATGGGGTTAGGAGCAAGAGATCGATCAGCCATGATTGAATGGCGGAGTAGACTTGAGGGGCCGAATGGCCTAATTCTGCTCGATCACATGATCTTATGACCTTATGACTGACTATGCTATTTATGCCTCCCATATTTTATATGTGTCTATCAAATCAAGATCTATTTCTAGATGGTACACAAAAGGCTGGAGAAACTCAGCGGGTGCAGCAGCATCTAAGGAGCGAAGGAGATAGGCGACGTTTTCGGGTCGAGACTAGATAGTGGTGGCACGGTGGCGCAGCGGTAGAGTTGCTGCCTTACAGCGCCAGACACCCGGGTTCGATCCTGACTACAGGTGCTGTCTGTATGGAGTTTGTACGTTCTCCCCGTGACCACGTGGGTTTTCTCCGGGTGCCCTGGTTTCCTCCCACACTCTTAAGACGTACATGTTGGTAGGTTAATTGGCTTCGATAAAAATTGTAATCAGTCCCTAGTGTGTGGGATAGTGCTAGCATACGGGGTGATCGCTGGTAGGCGCGGGCTGAAGGGCCTCTTTCTGCGCTGCATCTCTAAATTAAAGTAAAGTCAAATGGACATGAATAATTAAAGTAGCGCTTAATGAGGAATGGGACAAATTTCAAATTTTCTATTGCAAGATGAAGATTAAATATTCTAAGATGCATGAATTTAAAACGGTGGGAAGTAAAATGAAATCATGCTGCTCGAACTAAGGAAATGCAAATGGAAATCCGAAGGAAAAGACTAGTCAGTTTTGGAAAATGAAATCAGACAGGGCCTTTGAGGGATATCAAGCCTGCAGCAAGGAACTCAAGCAGGCAATTAGAAGAGCCAATAGGGGCCGTGAGATGTCAATGGCAAGACCAATTAAGGAAAATCCCAAGGCGTTTTATTTGTACATTAAAAACTAGAGGTTAATTCAGGAGAATGATAGAGGATGGAATTTATGCTTGCAGTGAGAAGATGTAGACAGGATAATATACGAGCACCTTGCATCTGTATTCACCAAGGAGAAGAACATGGAGAATAATGGAGGTAAATAAAAATGCTGGAGGAACTCAGCGGGTGAGACAGCATCTATGGAGCGAAGGAATAGGTGACGTTTCGGGTTGAGACCCTTCTTCAGACGAGATCAGTGTGGAGTATACTAACATACAAGGGCAGATTGAGATCAAGAGGGAGGGGAGGAGTTGCACTTTGGAAGGTCGTACATAGGGGGAAGAAGTACATTTGATGGCAAGATCCTGAAAATAGCATTGAGGGATCTTGCGGTACAAGTCCAGACCTCCCTGGAAGTGGCAGCTGAAGTAGATAGGGTGGCACCCTCAGCCTTCATCAGTCGAGCTATTGTGTATAAGAGTCAGGAAGCAATGTTGCAGTTTTACAAAACTTTTAGTGAGGCATTTGGAGTATTTTGGTTTAGTTTAGTTTAGAGATACAGCGCGGAAACAGTCCCTTCGGCCCTTCGAGGGTGCACCGACCAGCGATCCCCGCACATCAACACTACCCTACACACACTAGGGACAATTTTATGTTTATACATTTATACCAACCTACAAACCTGTACGTCTACTGTGCTGGAGTAACTCGGCAGCATCTCTAGAGAACAAGGATAAGTGACGTTTCAGGTCAGGACCCTTCTACAGAGTAATTAATTTAATTTACGGATCAAATTAATTTATGCTTGTTTTAGAGAGATTAGACCCTGTATGTCACAATGAGAATTCATGAATTGATAGCTTGAAGAGTTTTGTTGTGCTTTGAACTTATCTCAGATTCCACCAATTAGTTGTAGAGGCCATCGGGCTGTGTTAAATACTGAATTAAAATAACCCGCTACACTGACAAATCTGTGAAACCTCCCTTCAGCATTTGGCAAGTCGAATAGCAAGCACAGGTTCTTGGTCAGCGCCTGCTAAAGTTAATCTGGGATTCTTGCTTCTTAAAGAAGCTGGCCTGGTTTGATTGAAATAGCTTTCAATCTCGCATCAATGTTGTAGACTTTACCTCATCATTACTTGAGAGCATTAGGTAAACAAATCTTTTAAGTCGTGTAGAAGAACTTTAATCGCACTTGTCCAGTTTCGCTAAAAAAATTAGATCAGCGTTTTAGCTTTTGGTTCAAAAAAATTCATGTTCATAAGTGATAGGAGCAGAATTAGGCCATTCAGCCCATCCGGCCTACTCTGCCATTCAATCATGACTGATCTATCTCTCCCTCCTAACCCCATGCTCCTGCCTTCTCCCCATAACCCCTGACAACCTTACAAAATCATTTTTGTTATTACACACTGAAACATTTCTGAGGCAATATTTTTTTCTAGACATGATGTATAAGAGGCTTTTAGATAGGCACATGGAAGTGCAAGGAATAGAGGGATATGGATTATGTACAGGCAGATGAGATATATTTAACTCGGCATCATGTTTGGCACAAACATTGTTCCTGCATTGTACTATGTTCCATTAATGCAGATTCACGGAAGAATCGTGGAGGTTTATGGAGAAACAAGGAACTTCAGATATAACCATATAACCATATAACCATATAACATATAACAATTATGATGTATTCAGATGTTGAAATCTTGAGCAAAACACAAAGTGCTGGAGGAACTCAGCGGGTCAGGCAGGATCTGCGAAGGGAATGGACAGAATGACGTTTCTGGTCAGGACCCTTCCTCTGTCGGGACACTTTTTCAGACTGATTGTAGTAGGTGGGAGAAAGCTGGGAAAGAGGTAGGGCAGGACACAGCCTTGCAAGTGATAGGTGGATACAGGTGAGGCGTTGGTTTGGCAGACGGTTGGAATAAGTGGAAAAAGTTAGAAGAGAAAAGGAGACAAAATGGCGTCAGATAAAGGGACAAGAGGAGCGAACTGCGAAGCCAGAGGGCAGGACGTATGTGGAAGGGGCCAGAGGGGAGAGAAAGAGGGGAGGGGAATGGGGAAGACATTGAAGGGCACAGGGGTGGGAGGCCACAGGACAGAGGGTAGGGGAAGGGGGCAGCGGGGCTTTAAGATGGAGAATTCAGTGTTCATCTGCAGTCTCTCTGCAGGAATGATGATGATATCGGAAGAAACTGGCGAAATTGACTGAAATGTAGGAATCTGTGAGCAAGAATGTGACCCTCGGACTATCCTTGATCGGACTTTGCTGGCTTGTATTAAATGTTATTCCCTTATAATGTATCTATACACTGTAAATGGCTCGATTGTAATCGTGTATTGTCCTTCTGTCCACTGGTTAGAACGCAACAAAAGCTTTTCACTGTATCTCTGTACACGTGACAATAAACTAAACTGATTATTACTTGCCTTGTCGATAGAATGGCTCACTACAACTCAGCATCGAACCTCAATCAATGTATCTCAGTTTTCCCACCAACTGTTTGTGAGAGAGATTCTGCAGGTGTAATTTTGTTTGCCGTTCTTTTGTCAGGTCGCGTCTGACTCCTCGGTCTCATCCTTTATTGCGCACGATTCATTGGATGATATTTTGTGCGCCTGTCGCTAAGAATTTTGTCCGGAAATATTCTTTGTTGTAGGTGGCAATCAATCAGTGTATTTTGATATTTAATTTAGTTTAGTTTAGTTTAGAGATACAGCGCGGAAACAGGCCCTTCATCCCACCGAGACCGCACCGACTAGTGACCCACGCACACTAACACTACCCTACACACACCAGGGACAATTTTACAATCCTGCCAAGCCAATTATCCTACAAACATGTACGCCTTTGAAGTGTGGGAGGAAGCGGAGAGAACCCACCGCAGGTCACGGAGAGAACGTACAAACCATGTACAAACAGCACCCGCGGTCAGGATCGAACCCGTGTCCTTGGCGCTGTGAGGCAGCAACTCTATCGCTGCGCTACCGTGCCGTCACTGATAAAAATAATTAAATATTAAATGGATTTGTAAATAAAGGTATAATAACAGCAACATTCCCATTATTTTTGTTCATAAAACAGGAAATTGATTGCACTGTTGCCCGTGTGTGAAATACTTATCAGCTAATCTTTGACTTTTAAATACATTCCAATTCCAATTCAAAGCAAAGATTTGAATGTGATTGAGAGCAAAGGGATTATATGTTTTCATCTGCTTCATAAAGTGCGATGGAATTAACTGCCTGCCTGTCACCTCTGAGGAATGTATATCCATCCAGTGATGTGTCGGAATAAATTAGGGACAGCTTATGCTTGAAAGCTGCGGCATCTGTTCTCTCACATGAAAGATTTCTCTCACATGAAAGATTTCTGTTCTCCTGGAATCTGTGGGCAGGGGTCAGGCTGATTCTCGGAAGAAGGTAGATTTATTGGACAAAACGCTTTGGAAGTGTGTGGATCTGCCTTTGAGACCTGCTTTTCGTAAAGCAAACCAGTTCTTTTCTCGAGGCACAGCAATTAATTTTACCTCAGTGACAATAGAAAAAGCAGGAAGTGCTCAGAGGGTCAGGCAACCTTTATTTAGCTTTCAGGAGTCTGCTCCACTTTGTTTTCAAAGTGTTGACTTTTATTTTGGTCGTCAGCAGAAGACAAACGGCCACAGCTGGTTTTTCCAGCAATACCTATGAAGCTACGGCTTTGGAATTAAATGGGATAAGTGTGGATCGAAAGGAGCTGTTTACTGGAATTACAGCCTGTCTACAGTGTCCTCCACACTGTGACTGGCTGAAGAGATTGGTTTAGTTTAGTTTGGAGATACAGCGCGGAAACAGGCCCTTCGGCCCATCGGGTCCGCCCCGACCAGCGATCCCCCCGCATATTAACACTGCCCTACACACACACCAAGCCAATCAGCCGGCAAACCTGTGCGTCTTTGGAGTGTGGGAGGAAAGCGAAGATCTCGGAGAAAGCCCACGCGGTCACGGGGAGAACGTACAGACTCCGCACAGACAGAGCCCGTAGTTGGGATCGAACCCGGGTCTCCGGCGCTGCGAGCGCTGTAAGGCAGCAACTCTACCGCTGCGCCACCGTGCCGTCCCAAGCTAGTGGGATCAGAGTCAATGATGGCTAGATCTCCCAATGGATGTAGATCCCACATCTAATTTATTGGATTATTCCAGCCAATCATGGGCATAGAGCCGAACAGCACGGAAACAGGCCCTTCAGCCTGGGCGGCCCGGTGGCGCAGCGGTAGAGTTGCTGCCTCACAGCGCCAGAGACCCGAGTTCAATCCTGACTACGGGTGCTGTCTGCATGGAGTTTGTACGTTCTCCCCGTGACCGCGTGGGTTTTCACCAGGTGCACCGGTTTCCTCCCACACTCCAAAGACGTACATGCTTGTAGGTTAATTGGCTTCAGTAAAACAAATTGTAAATTGTCCCTAGTGTGAAGAATATAACTAATGTATGGGGGGATCACTGGTCAGCGCGGATTCTGTGGGCTGAAGGGCCTGTTTCCACGCTGTATCTCTAAACTAAACTAAGCTAATCTCCTCAGCCAGCCAAACTTGCCCATGCCAACCAAAGTGCCCCATCTACTCCAATTCCAGCTGCCCGCATTTGACCCATATCCCTCTAAACCTTTCCTATCCATATACCTGCCCAAATATCTTTTAAATATTGTTATATTAAGCATGCTTTAAGCATGCTTAAAGGTTTAATGTTCTGTCCAAACTGTGAGGAAATTGCAGTAAGCATACTTTGTGTAAACATGTGTAAGCTTGGGAGAATATACAGTGTGATAGTCCAGCACGGAAACAGGCCCTTCAGCCCAACTCATTCCATGCTAACCAAGATGACGCATCTAAGCTTGCCTGAATTTGGCTCGTATCCCTCTAAACATTTCCTATTCATGTGCATGTCCAAGTGTATTTTAAATGTTCCATCCAATGCATAATCAGCACGTCTTTTTGAATTATGACAGCCCCTTTACTAGAAAAAAAGAGAAATTGTAAGAAGAGAATCTATTGGGATCTGTCAGAGGTGCAGATTCATCTGTTTGTGGATGATTGGGCATATGGTGTTTGTTAATAAGTTAGTGATATACTGACTGCTCACGCAGATGTTTTTGCAGATTCTTCAGCAACCCACATTGGGGCTGTGATTGAATACAATTTCCTCATTTACAAGGTATTGTCGAGTAGGGCTTGTCTTCCATTCGTGTCAGGATCCAAGGTGGCATGACCCAGATGCTGGGCAAATACAGTTCAGAGTTTGGAGTTTAGAGATGCAGCTTGGAAACTGGCCCTTCGACCCATCGAGTCCACACCAGCCACTGGTCACCCATTCACGTCGGTTCTGCATACACACTGGGGGCGATTCACAGAGGGCCAATTAACCTGCAAACCCGCACGTCTTCGGGATGTGGGAGGAAACCGGAGCGAGCAGAGGAAACCCACAGGGAGAACGTGCAAACTCCACACAGGCCACGCCCCGAGGTCAGGATGGAACCCGTGTATCTGGCGCTGTGAGGCTGCAGCTCTACCAGCTGCAGCGCCGTGCAGAGTTCATTTATTCAACAGAGAGAAGTTTTATCCAAATGATGTTAAAGTTCAGATCTCAGAGGTGAAAGGCTGTTCGAATACCCTGCTCCACTCATTCCAAAATCTCTTTTTCCCCCCCATTTCCTGAGAAGTATTTTATTTCATGAGACGCTTATTTTTCTTCCCCAAAAAGCATGAGAGTTCTTGCAAATGTAAAATTCAAGATAGCTGTTTAATAATTGGGCAGTTTACAACCCAACGGTATGAAGGTTGATTTCTCTAATTTCAAGTGATCCCTGTATTCCCTCTCTCCCCTCCCACCCCCCCCCCCCCCCCCCCCACCCCCCACCCTAACCGTCTTACTAGTTCCACTGTTCACACCCCTGTATCCCTTCGATATCACCTCTTTCCCAGCCACCAATGGGCCATTGTGGGCTCCACCCTTCCTTGGTCACCCTCTACTTTCAGTCTGTGGCAAAGATCCTACAGCGAGCAAGATAGATCACTTGACAAAAAAGACGAAGTACGGTCACGGGCAGATTCGTGGGTAATTTGCGGCCCCATTTCCGTAACCAAAGATCCCATAACGGAGCAAAGATACTCGTGCGGAGATGGAAGCTGGTTACGGAAACATCCTCGTAAAAATAAAATTTCTTTGGTAAAAATCTTCTCCTCATTTTCAGAATTAAAATTTATTAACACAAACTGTTCCCCCGCAACGTTGATTACACTACGGGTCGGGTCGGGTTACTGAAATGGATGAAAAAAAGGCCCACGTCCCGCTCCGTTGCGTACTACACGTCAGCCCATTGCATTTAGCAGGAGTGGTCTATCTTGCTCCGCTATAGGATCTTTGGTCTGAAGAAGGTTCCCGACCCGAAACCTCGGCCATCCTTTTTCTCGAGTTGCTGCCTGACCCGCTGAGTTACTCCAGCACTTTGTGTCTGTCTTCAATGTAGTTTCCTAAGTCATTAATGGAATGTAAAAGTAAATAGAATGGCTCAATCAGCCACAGGTTCAAAAGACAATTATCTAAAAGGATATTTGCCAGCAATTTACTTTGCCATTTCCCCGAGTTAAGTATAATTTCCTACCAATAAATGATCGGAATAGCGGAAGCACCATTTCCAACACCATTTTGCAGGTTTGTGCCCCTCTTTCACTAATTATTTGCCTGAAGAGTTAATTATCGTTGCATCAATTAAAATGTGTGAAATCGATCACCAATTCCCCATGCAGTTCGATCACTGCTTCGCCCGTACCATCCGATTTCAAAAAGCTTTGATGGTTTCAGGCACCATTGAGTATTCAAGCATTACCAGAGTTGACAGCTTTGGGAAATGATAGGAAGAGATTGCTTGTTATATAACCGAAAAGGCAGATTGTAAATCCAATTAACTTCACAGAGGTTGAATAATTAACGGAAGAGAAACATCTGAAAATGTAAGGAACATCAAAGCCTGGCTAGCAAGCAAATCCAGAATCTCTACAGACAGGTACATCACGGGTGAGTCAGCTTCAACAGATAAGTACATCACAGCTTCAACAGACAGGTAGACAAAAATGCTGGAGAAACTCAGCAGGTGAGGCAGCATCTATGGAGCGAAGGAATAGGTGACGTTTCAGGTTGAGACCCTTCTTCAACAGCTTCAACAGACAGGTACATCACAGCTTCAACATTCGGGTAGACAAATATGCTGGAAAAAATGCTGGAACATCTATGGAGCGAAGGAATATGCAACGTTTTGGGTCGAGAGACAGGTACATCACAGGTGTGTCAGGTGTGTGCGTGTAACACAATAACAGACATTGCTTTTTTGGAGCAGTACATGGTGGCGCGGCAGTAGAGTTGCTGCCTCACAGCGCCAGAGACCCGGGTTCGATCCTGACTACGGGTGCTGTCGGTAGGGAGTTTGCACGTTCTCCCCGTGACGTGCGTGGGTTTTCTCTGGGAACTCCGGTTTCCTCCCACACTCCAAAGAAGTACAGGTTTGTAGGTTAATTGGCTTTCAGTAAATTGTAAATTGTCCCTAGTGTGTGTAGGATAGTGTTAATGTGCGGGGATCGCTGGTCGGTGTAGACTCGGTGGGCCGAAGGGCCTGTTTCCATGCTGTATCTCTAGACTAAACTAAAGAAAACTGAACTACAAACGTCACAGCATCATATTGATTCATAAAATAACTTTGTACAGAGCAATGTTTTTATAATTAACACCCAGTTTTGGGGGAATTATTTAGTTTTAGTTTAGTCTAGTTTAGTTCAGTTTAGTTTAGAGATATAACTCTGTCCTTCAAATTAAAAAAAAAATTCTGGATTTAAAAGTAACATTTTATTTTCTGTTGTTCTTTGGATCAGATTAGAATGAAGGGAGACAATGAGTCTTTCCCCCTTTTTATTTCCTTTCTTTACATTTTGCAATTAATTCACCCAGTCTATTGTACAGAGATGCTGGCTGACCCTTTATGAGTTGCTCCAGCACTCGGTGTCCTTTGGGGATAAATCAACATGATTTTGCTGAACGACATGAAGGTGTTGAGATATTAAATCTCCTGCTTATGTTCCGTGCGTTCCTTTATGTTCCTTTTGCGAACACATTTCCAGCATTTTGTTTCGTTTAATTCAGTTTAGTTTAGGGGTACAGCGCGTAAACGGAGCCCTTGGGCCCACTGAGGCCTAGGCAACCAGCGATCATCCCACACACTAACACTATCCCACACACTGGGGACAATTTACAATTTCCAGAAGCCCAATTAAACTACAAACCTGAACGTATTTGGAGTGTGGAAGGAAACCGGAGCGCCCGGAGAAAACCCACGCAGGTCCACGGGGAGAACGTACAAACTCCGTTCAGAAAGCACCCGTCGTCAGGATCGAACCGGGGGTCTCTGGCGCTGTGAGGCAGCAACTCTACCGCCGCGCCACCACTATTTCTAACACTTCTATTTATCTTTCCTCACAATCATTTCCATCTTCTTTCAGCTTTTCCGACATCCTGTCCCGTCTCTGTGCATGCTTACTGGTTTTATTGGGTTTTAACATCCAGATTTAATTGTAGAATTAGGCTTGCCAGCTGTTTCCTTCCCCTCCGTATGTTGTGAAGACGAAACTAGCGGAGACGTCGTGATCAGACCAGGTTTTGTTTTTCTGCTGCGGATGAGTTACTGCCGGAAGGAGAAGGCAGAAAAAGATTGACGTTCTCGTTGTTTGTTTTACCTTTTTGAATTTTGAAGTTTGGAGTTTGAGAACGAAGGAGAAAAGAAAGAGAGAAGTGCTCTGTGTTGGAAGGTTCAAACAAAAATGCTGGAGAAACTCAGCGGGTGAGGCAGCATCTATGGAGCGAAGGAATAGGTGACGTTTCAGGTCAAGACCCTTCTTTCTAAAGACACTGCCTCACCCGCTGAGTTCCTCCAGCATTTTTGTCTACCTTTGATTTTTCCCAGCATCTGCAGTTCTTTCTTAAACATACTCTGTGCTGGAGGTCAGTAGAGATGCAGAGAACAGCAATCACTGTAAATGTGATATGAAAAAGAGCATTGGGAATGTCCAGCAAGTCAGGCAGCATCTGTGTGGAGAGGAGAACTGAGTTACTTCAGGACTGGCCTGTTGAGTTTAGCTTGGTACCGTGATACTGTGGAAAACCTTGATTGCTTGGTTACCAGTCAGCGGAAAGCCAATCCACGATTACAATCGAGCTATGCACAGTGTACAGGGATAAATGATAAAGGGAATAACGTTTAGTGCAAGGCAAAGTCTGATTAAAGGTACACAAAATGCTGGAGAAACTCAGCGGGTGCAGCAGCATCTATAGAGCGGAGGAGATAGGCAACGTTTCGGGCCAAAACCCTTCTTCAGACTGATTAAAAATACAAGGTCTCCAATTAGGTGGATGGTAGGTCAGGACCGCGTTCTAGTTGATAGGATGGTGCAGTTGCCTCTTAACAGCTGGGAAGAAACTGTCCTTGAATCTGGAGATATGCGTTTTCAAACTTCTGTATCTCCTGCGTGATGGAGAAGCAGACGCTGGAATTCTAAAAGAACGACAGGAGAGTTTTGGTTTATTATCTAGTTGGATAGCATGCAGAATGAAGCTTTTCACTGTACTTTGACACACGTGACACTTATAAACCTAAAGCTGATCTGATGTCATCTGATTTTAACACAAAGTACTGAAGAAAGGGTCCCAACCCCAAAACGTTGCCTCTCCATGTCCTTCAGAGATGCTGCCTGGCCCGCTGAGTTACAGCACTTTATGCTTTACGAAAGATTCCAGCATCTGCAGTTCCTTGTGTCGCTATGTCAGCTGGTTAGGTTGTATGAAGACCAGGGACAACACAGACCACATGAATGGCCACAGGGTTATTGGAGACATTAGGGCCCTGAGCTACAGGGAGAGGTTGAGTAGGCTGGGACTGTATTCCTTGGAGCGCAGGAGGATGAGGGGTGATCATTTAGAGGTGTATAAAATCATGAGAGGAATAGATTGGGTAGATGCACAGAGTCTCTTGCCCAGAGAAGGTGAATCGAGGACCAGAGGACAGATGTTTAAGGTGAAAGGGAAAAGATTTAATAGGAATCTGAGGGGTAACTTTTTCACACAAAGGGTGGCGGGTGTATGGAACAAGCTGCCAGAGGAGGTAGCTGATGCAGGGACTATCCCAATATTTAAGAAACAGTTGGACAGGTACATGGATAGGACAGGTTTGGAGGGGTACGATACGATGCAATAGAACTTTGTTTATCCCAGGACGGAAATTGATTTGCCAACTGTCATAAAACCCAAAATACATGAAATATGAATTTAAAGTGACGAGTGGAAAGGATTGGGGATGTGCAAAGATTGGGGAGGGGGGGATGGGAGTCAGTCTCAGTCTCCCCCACAACAGAAGGTGGGCGTTGTACAGTTTGATAGCCACAGGGAAGAAGGATCTCCTGTGGCATTCTGTGCTGCATCTTGGTGGAACCAGTCCGCTGCTGAAGGTGCTCCTCAGGTTGACCAGTGTGTCATGGAGGGGGGTGGAGCGGTATTGTCCAAGGTGCTCCACAGTTTGAGGAGCATCCTCCCCTCCAAGACCAACCTCCCATGAATCCAACCCCACCCCCAGGATGGAGCCAGCCTTCCTGATGAGTTTGTTGATCCTGTTGGCGTCGGCAGCCTTCGCCCTGCTGCCCCAGCACGCGGCAGCGAACAAGATGCCACTGGCTACCACCGATTGGTAGAACATCTGCAGCACGTGGGCCAGACGCGGGCAGGTGGGACTAGGGTAGCTGGGACATGTTGGCCGTGTGGGGCTGAAGGGACTGTTTCCGTGCTGTATGGCTCCATGACTCTATAACCAGTGAATGCAAAGAGTGAATCTCACTCAGCAAAATAGAGTCATAGGGTCATAAAATCTCCGCCCGTCTGTATTGACCTGGATCGGATTATCTTCAATGATCAGACATCTGATTAAATTAATGATTGGACTAGACACACCGTTTGGCAGCAACTGCACATAGAAATGTGTCTTTGCTCTTGGCATTTGTGATGCGGGAATGAAAGATGTTTTTTGGCAGCACTTTGAGAGGATTTGCAGAGTTAGTGACAAAACCCCACAGATGTCTGCTAATTACTTCAAACGAGGTAAACCTTAAGCCAGAATGTTTTTTTTTATTTACAAGATACAAGATACAAGATACATTTATTGGTCACATGTACCAGTTGGTGCAGTGAAATGCATTGTCACCATACAGCCATACAACTAAAAAAATAAAAAATAACATTTTATCAAATTAATGTGGTTGGAATGGAATGAACACTTGCAAACGCAGCCTCTTTTTTTTAATCTTGGAAAATATAATGCAAAAATAAATAATTAATTTGCTATCTCGGAACTGTGGGCCCTCCAAACTTAATGTCGTTTGGCAGTTTACGAGGTGGTAATTGTCTTAAACTCTAAATTGATCTGTATTATTTAAAATATTATTTAAGCACCTTCGAGCCAGCACCGCCATTCATTGTGATCATGGCTGATCGTCCCCAATCAATAACCCGTGCCTGCCTTCTCCCCATATCCCTTGATTCCACCAGCCCCTATTGAGCTGCTTAAATTAGACAAATCATAAGTGATAGGAGCAGAATTAGACCATTCGGCCCATAAAGTCTACTCCGCCATCCAATCATGGCTGATCCCTCCTAACCCCATTCCCCAGCCTTCTCCCCATAACCTCTGACACCCGTACTAATCAAGAATCGAGATATCTCTGCCTTAAAAATATCCACTAATATGGCCTCCACAGCCTTCTGTGGCAAAGAATTCCACAGATTCACCACCTCATCTCCTTAAATCTCACTGAGAGTGATAATGAAACTACAAGAATGAGAAATTCCTCCTCATCTCCTTCCTAAAGGAACATCCTAAAATTCTGAGTCTATGACCTAGAGTCTGGTCCTAGACTCTCCTAATGGGATAACAATGCAGTGCGCCATATTAATTTGTTTATAAACTGCATTCCTTTGGGCTGGAGTAAAAAGTTGAACACGATTTTGGTGCATTAGGGAACCCATGTGCAGATGGGTCTTCAAATGTGTGTTGCATTTGAGATACAAGCATGCTTCAGGTTTTTGCAACATTCTGTTGCCCAGTTGCAACCATACTATAATTTTCATGAACAAACGCAGTTAGACTTTACAAATACAGGCCCTTCGGACCACTGCGACCAGCGACCGCCCCGTTCGCTAGCAATATCCTGCACTCTCAGGACAACTTACAGAAGCCAACTAAGTTAAAAACCTGTACCTCTTTTGGAGTGTGGGAGGAAACCGGAGCACCCGGAGAAAACCCACGCAGGTCATGGGGAGAACGTACAAACTCCGTACAGACAGCGCCCGTAGTCAGGATCAAACCCGGGCTACTGGCGCTGTAAGGCAGCAACTCTACCGCTGCGCCAACTGTGCCATCCAGTTGATCAATGTAATAATTATAATGTGAGCCAGGTGAAACAATGTCAAGAGGCCAGACCTCCCTCCCAAAGAGACATTTGTGAACTAGTTTCTTGCAGTTTCATGATCACTCTGACTCAGATTTAAGTTTTTATTTTTGAGATTCGAGCTGTGTAAGGCGGCGCGGTGGCGCAGCGGTAGATTTGTGTGCCTCGCAGCGCCAGAGACCCGGGTTCGATCCCGACTACGGGTGCTGTCTGTACGGAGTTTGTACTTTTTTGCGTGGGTTTTCTCCGGGTGCTCCGGTTTCCCCCCACACTAAAAAGACGTACAGGGTTTGTCGGCTATTTGGCTCGGTAAAAATTGTAAACTGTCCCCATTGTGTGTAGGATAGCGCTAGTGCGCGGGGGCCGCTGGTCAGCGTGGACTCGGTGGGCAGAAGGGCCTACTTCCGCGCTGTTTCTCTAAACTAAACTAAACTAAACTAAAGTAAACTATATTGAACTGATTCCAAGAATGTACAGTCCCCTGCCGCAAGGTTTAACCAAAGATCCCAGATCAAGGTAGACACAAGATGCTGGAGTATCTCAGCGGGTGACAGCATCTCTGGAGAGAAGGAATGGGTGACGTTTCGGGTCGAGACCCTTCTTCAGACTGATCATTGAAGCTATTTCAATACCACAGCAACCGTTGAGGAATATTTTTGTATGCATTATGAAACCCTGATAAAGGAATATTGCATTTTCTTTCTGTGTTTATACAGCTTCAGATTTAATAAAGAACGATCACACTCCCAGAATAATAAAAAGGATACTTCAGATATTTTACCATACTTTCATGAATGTAGAAATCTTTCTATTGTCACTCAAATATTATCAGGGCAATATCAAAGCGACCTGTTTTTTTCAGTGCAATTTGCTAAATGTTTTTGTGGTTATTTTTGCAGCAATGAGCAGATCTGTGTGTGAGGTGGGATTTAAAATTTGGCATCAGAAGAAGCTGATGGTCGGTTAAGAGATTTTACATAATAAAAACCACGAATTAGTATAAATATTCATTTTAAGCAGTGGGCTTCATCTCTGAACCCGTAGAACATAATTTGTGCTTTCAGTTAACTGAGTGAGGGCGTCACAGTGGGGCAGCGGGTGGAGCCCGGATCTCGGGTGCTGGCTGTGTGGAGTTTGCACGTTCTCCCTGTGACCTCGTGGGTATCTCTAAACAATATCTATGCATAAGCCATAGATAGACACAAAATGCTGGAGTAACTCAGCGGGACAGTCAGCATCTCTGGAGAGAAGGAATAGGTGACGTTTTGGGTCGAGACCCTTATTCAGACAACGCATCTGCAGTTGCTTCTTATACATTTCATCTGCATAAGCCAGCAGCACTCATTGCACACAGTACAAGATGATCATCCAATAGACAATAGACAATAGGTGCAGGAGTAGGCTATTCAGTCCTCGAGCCATTCACTGTGATCATGACTGAGCATCCACAATCAGTACCCCGTTCCTGCCTTCTCCCCATATTTATTGACTCTGCTATCTTTAAGAGGTCTATCTAACTCTCTCTTGAAAGCATCCAGAGAACTGGGCTCCACCGCCCTCTGAGGCAGGAAATTCCACAGACTCACAACTCTCTGTGTGAAAAAGATTTTCCTCATCTCCGTTCCAAATGACTTACCCCTTATTCCTAAACTGTGGCCCCTGGTTCTGGACTCCCCCAACATCGGGAACATGTTTCCTGCATCTAGCTTGTCCAAACCCTTAATAATCTTATATGTTTCAATCTCATCCTTCTAAATTCCAGAGTATACAAGCCCAGCCGCTCCATTCTATCAACATATAACAGTCCCGCCATCCCGGAAATTAACCTTGTGAACCTACGCTGCACTCCCTCAATAGCAAGAATGTCCTTCCTCAAATTTGGAAACTGATGTTTTGCTCCTCAGTAGAGAATAAATATTATTATTTATTGCACTTGGCGGGCCAAAGAGCTTATTTCCCATGGTAGGGTTCTCATGATGAATGGATGAGAAGTTAAATTAGATTTAATTTAGTTTAGACATACAGCGCGGAAACAAGCCCTTCAGGCCACCAAGTCTGCACCGTCCAGCAATCCCTTTACACTAACATAGGCAGTTCTTTGCAGCGTCTTTGTATCAGTCTTCACTGAACAGGTAATCTGTCTTCACTAAGGAGGACACAAACAATCTTCCTGATTTAGTGGCCAGAGGACTGGGGGTGACTGAGGAACTGAAGGAGATCCACCAGGAATGGTGTTGGGTAGACTGATTGGATTGAAGGCTGATAAATAACCAGGGCCTGGTGGTCTGCACCATCGTGGATGCGTTGGTGATCATTTTCCAATGAAGCCATTTAGAACGGAGATGAGGAAACACTTTTTCTCACAGTAAGTTGTGAGTCTGTGGAATTCTCTGCCTCAGAGGGCGGTGGAGGCCGGTTCTCTGGATACGTTCAAGAGAGAGCTAGATAGGGCTCTATAGTGGAGTCAGGGGATATGGGGAGAAGGCAGGAACACTGAATGATCAGCCGTGATCACATTGAATGGTGGTGCTGGCTCGGTGGCCGAATGGCCTACTCCTGTGTCTATTGTCTGGAAAGTCCACGCGGTCACGGGGAGAACGTACCAACTCCATGCACCTGTAGTCAGGATCGAATGTGAGGCAGCAACTCTATCGCTGCATCAACGTGAGAGGGATCTCCATGTTGGGATTGCTATCATATCATGCAGTAGACCAGATGGGAGGCAGCAACAATAATGAAGAGCTGGATCAGATCTCATCCCCCTTGCCATCTGTTCTGCTTCTCATTTGGCCAATGGCTGACTTATACTTGAGTCACTCCAGCTTTTTGTGTCTCTACCTGGCTTATCCGTCTTAAATCAGGAGTGGTGTCTGGGCCAGCTTCACAGCTTTTGTTTTCAAAACAATGTCTGAGGTCTCGGCAAAAGGTCAGAGTATTGTTTCAGTGTTGTTCTCGTCTCGAAGCCCGCTCGAAGATGTGTGACCTTCCCATCGACTCTTGGACACAAAGGTGGAGCATCTAGTGATGGCAGTGAGAATCTCAAATACGTACTTGCAGTGATCCCCATTGATATAGGTTTGCTTAAAGATAGACACAAGTGTGGAGTAACTCAAGAAAAACGAGTGACGGAAAAGGGTCTGAAGAAGGGTCCCGACCCAATACGGAGGGGGGCGGGGGGGGGGGGGGGGGTGGGGGGGGGGCGGAGGAACATACGGACTGTTTGGAGTCTGTGGACTGGGCAATGTTCAGGGACTCGCAACGGACCTGAACCAAACGCCACAGTCGTTCCAATGTGTGGAGGACTGCATCCCTACAAAAACATTCCCCAATCAGAAGCCTTGGATGAACTCTGAGATCCGCACTCTTCTGAAGACCAGACACCGGGCATTCATGTTGATTATACAGTGGTCTACAAGAAGTCCAGATACGACCTTGCTAAGGCCATCAAAAAGGCCAAAAGGGAGTTCTGCTCCAAGCTGGAGGATAGACAGATGTTCGGCAGCTGTGTCGGGGACTGAATGCAATCATCTCCAACAAGGCGAAACCAGGAGGTAACTCGAATGTCAGCAAAACATCACTCCCTGACGAGCTCAATGCGTTTTACGCACGCTTTGATAGGGAGAACACTGATGTGCCTTCCCGAGCCCCCATTCGCTGTGATGGTATTTTCAGTCTCAGTCACAGAGGCCAGATCTGTCAGAAATCCTTAAGAGGGGTGAACCCTGGTCGTTCTAAAAAACCGTGCAGACCAACAGGCTGGAGTTTTTACGGACATTTTCAACCTGTCACTTCTGAGGTCTGAGGTTCCCACCTCCTTTAAAAGGTATCAATATACCGGTGCCCAAGAAGAGCAAGGTGACGTGCCTCAATGACTATCGACCGGTGGCACTAACGCCTGTGGTGATGAAGTGCTTTGAGAGGTTGATCATGGCGCAAATCAACTCCTACCTCGACAAAAACCTGGACCCACTGCAGTTCGCTTACCACCACAACAGATCAACGGTGGACGCGATCTCGCTGGCCCTCCGCACCGCTCTGGACCACTTGGATAACAAAAACACATATGTCAGGCTGTTATTCATTGACTACAGCTCGGCATTTAACACAATCATCCCCTCCAAGCTGGTTACCAAACTCGCAGAACTGGGTCTCTGCGCATCCCTCTGCAATTGGATCCTCGACTTCCTCATTCAAACTGACCTACAGACTGTTCGTATTGGTGGAAATGTGTCAGACTCGATAACAATCAGTACGGGAGCATCTCAAGGCTGCGTGCTCAGCCCCCTGCTGTACTCACTCTATACTCATGACTGCGTAGCCGGTCATAGTGCGAACTCCATCATCAAGCTCGCTGACGTCACCACTGTTTGTGGGAACGTATCACTGATGGGGATGAGTCGGAGTATAGAAGAGAGATCGAGCGACTGTCCATATGGTGCCAGCACAATAACCTGGCCCTCAACACCAGCAAAACCAAGGAACTGATTGTGGACTTTGAAAGGGGTAGGATGAGGACTCACAGTCCCGTTTATATCAACGGATCGATGGTGAAAGGTCAAGAGCTTCAAATTCCTGGGCGTGCATATTTCTGAAGATCTCTCCTGGTCCGAGAACACAGATGCTATTATTAAGAAAGCCCACATCAGCGCCTCTACTTCCTGAGAAGATTACGGAGAGTCGGTCTGTCAAGGAGGATCTCTAACTTCTACAGGTGCACAGTAGAGAGCTTGCTGACCGGTTGCATCGTGGATTGGTTCGGCAACTTGAGCGCTCAGGAGCGGAAAAGGACTACAAAAAGTAGTAAACACTGCCCAGTCCATCATCGGCTCTGACCTTCCTTCCATCGAGGGGATCTATCGCAGTCGCTGCCTCAAAAAGGCTGGCAGCATCATCAAGGACCCACACCACCCTGGCCACACACTCATCTCCCTGCTACCTTCAGGTAGAAGGTACAGGAGGCTGAAGACTGCAATTCAGGATTAGCTACTTCCCCACAGCCATCAGGCTATTAAACTCAACTGAAACAAATCTCTGAACATTAAGAGACCATTATCTGTTTATTTGCACTTTATCTCTTTTAGCTATTCATGTGTGTATATATTTATATAATGGTATATGGACACACATTGATGTGTTCTGTATTCATGCCTTCTATATTCTGTTGTGCTGAAGCAAAGCAAGAATGTCATTGTCCTATCAGGGACACTTGACAATAAACTCTCTTGACTTGACTTGACTGATCCTTTTTCTCCAGAGATGCTGACTGACCCGCTGATTTACTCCAGCACTTTGTGGCTATCTTTGGTATGAAACAGCATCTGCGGTTCTCTGTTTCTATATAGGTTTATATCTATTATTACCGTCCAAAAGCTTTGTTTTCCATGCTATCCAATCACCTCAGATAGTAGCGTGCATAGTTACAATCAGATCAACTCAGGTACGAGAGGAAGACACAGAGTGCAGAATATAGTTCTCAGCATAGCATGACACCAGTTCCAGAGACAAAGTCCAATGTCCGCAATGGTGAATCGGACCATTATCTAGCTTATGGAAGGACCGTTCATAAGCCGGATTACAGAGGGGAAGAAACCTTTCCTCAGTCTGGTGGACCGCGCGCTTTCAAGCTTCTGTACGGGGTGGGACGGGCCTTTGTTTATGATGGCTGCGTTTCCGAGACAGCGTGAAGTGTCAATGGAGGCAGTGATGAGGAGTCTGGTGTATGTGATGGACTGGGCTACATCTGCTATTTACGGAAGCCAATTTGTCCCAACAAATAAATGGGCAATTTAGCGAGCGTTCATATTAACACGAGTGTTCAATAATACATGCAAATAAACACGGCTCCATGTTGAGGGCATCTGTTGCCTGGTGACAAATGGAAATTCAACATTGCTCCCTGATGTTCTTTGTGTGTTAACCCCAATCAATCCCCGAGTATTGGTTTAGTTTAGTTTATTGTCACTTGTACCTCGGTAAACAATAGACAATAGGCGCAGGAGTAGGCCATTCGGCCCTTCGAGCCAGCACCACCATTCAATGTGATCATCCCCAATCAGTGCCCCGTTCCTGCCTTCTCCCCGTATCCCCTGACTCCACTATCTTTCAGGCCTATCTAGCTCTCTCTTGAAAGTATCCAGAGAACCGGCCCACTGAGTCCGCACTGACCAGCGATCCCCACGCATTAACACTATCCTACACACGCACTGACGGTGGGGTTCGACATCACAGACGACAGTAATATCTAAGAGGGCAGCTCCATTTTGTAGATTTTTAAGCCCTAGAGTAGGGGAATCGAGGACCAGAGGACAGGTTTAAGGTGAAGGGGAAAAGAATCCGGGGGGGGTGACTTTTTCGCCCAAAGGGTGGTTGTTGTATGGAACAAGCTGCCAGAAGAGGTGGTTGAGGCTGGGACTATCCCAACATTTAAGAAACAGTTAGACAGGTACATGGTACGTGGCCGGGCATCATCTGAGGAGGGAAAATGACAGGTGGCATTTTGGTTTGGGACCCTTCTTCAGAGAAACGTGCCTGACCTGTTGACGTTCTCCGGCTAGTTGTTTCTTCCACAAGATTCCAGTATCTGCAGTCTTTAGAGAGAAGAGAGAAAGAGAGAGAGAGAGGAGAGAGAGAGAGGAGAGGAAAGAGAGAGAGAGAGAGAGAGAGAGAGAGAGAGAGAGAGAGAGAGAGAGAGAGAGAGAGAGTGAGAGAGAGAGAGAGAGAGAGAGAGGGAGAAAGAAGAGTGAGAAAGAAGAGTGAGAAAGAGAAGGATACAGCACAGAAACAGGCCCTTCAGGCCTCCGAGTCCGCGCCAACCAGCGATCATCCCGTACACTAGCACCAACACTAGGACAATTTTTTTACCAAAGCCTATTAACCTTCAAATTAACCTATTAACCTGCGGGTCTTTGGAGTGTCGGAGGAACCCGGAGCACCTGGAGAAAACCCACGCGGTCACAGGGAGAATGCGCAAACTCCATACAGACAGCACCGACTGCGATAGATCCCCTCGATGGAAGGAAGGTCAGAGCCGATGATGGACTGGGCAGTGTTTACAACTTTTTGTACTCTTTTCCTCTCCAGGGCGCTCAAGTTGCCGAACCAAGCCACGATGCAACCGGTCAACAAGCTCTCTACTGTGCACCTGTAGATGTTAGAGAGAGTCCTCCTTGACAGACCGACTCTCCGTAATCTTCTCAGGAAGTAGAGGCGCTGATGAGCTTTCTTAATAATTGCATCTGTGTTCTGGGACCAGGAGAGATCTTCAGAGATGTGCACGCCCAGGAATTTGAAGCTCTTGACCCTTTCAACCATCGACCCGTTGATATAAATAGGACTGTGGGTCCCCATCCTCTCCTTTCCAAAGTCCACAATCAGTTCCTTGGTTTTGCTGGTGTTGAGAGCCAGGTTATTGTGCTGGCACCATTTGGTCAATCGGTCGATCTCACTTCTATACTCTGAATCATCCCCATCAGTGATACGTCCCACAACAGTGGTGTCGTCAGCGAACTTGATGATGGAGTTCGCACTATGACTGGCTACGCAGTCATGAGTATAGAGTGAGTACAGCAGGGGGCTGAGCACGCAGCCTTGAGATGCTCCCATGCTGATTGTTATCAAGGCTGACACATTTCCACCAATATGAACAGACTGTGGTCTGTGAATGAGGAAGTCGAGGATCCAATTGCAGAGGGATGCGCAGAGACCCAGTTCTGAGAGCTTGATAACCAGCTTGGAGGGGATGATAGTATTAAATGCCGAGCTGTAGTCGATGAATAACAGCCTGACATATGAGTTTTTGTTAAACAACCTGTCTACCTGTACTAAAAAAAAGGGCGTTAATTGTTGGAAAATGTTGACATTAAAGTGATGGGGATTTGATGGAGGCCTGGGATTGGTGTTGCACTCTCTTTGTGGGTGTTATACATGTGGAGTTTGCATGCTCTTCCTGTAAACGCGTGAGTTTCCTCCCAATTCCCCTAGACGTGTGGGTTTGTAGGTTAATTGGCTCCCTGTAAAATTGTCTCCCAGTGTGTGAGGAGTGGATGTAAAAGGGGTGAACCAGTGTGAACGGAGGGTCGATGGCTGCCGTGGCCTCGGTGGGCCGTAGGGCCTGTTTCCATGCAGTATCTTCCAATCAACCATTCAGTCATGTGGTTTGGCATTGAAGATGCTTTCAGTGAGCATGCTCATGTTACCGAGGTCACTGAATTTGTGTCACTATTCCCCAATCCACGGGCCTAGGTTCTTGGCACGGTGCGCCCGGGCTTCCCGTTGCTGTTACCTCCTCCTCTGTGTCTCCGAGTCCCTACAGACCCCCTACACATACTGGACATCTGTTTGCCCTTCAATGCCTCCAATGTGGCGACCAAACGTATTGGAGCCCGCTATCACCTGTGCAGTCACAGTTCATCCTTATTTAAAGGTTAAAGGTGAGGAAATATCATGCTCGTGACTTACGTGATGCCGGCCCATTCAGCCAGGAAGCAACCATGGCCTCCTCCATTGAAGGAGTGCGGACAAGGTCAAATTGAAGGAACAGCACCTCACATTTCGCTTGGGCAGCTTTCAACTCAGCGGTATGATTCTTGATTTTTCTAACTTCAAGTAACCCCTGTATCCTTGGTGGAGGCAGATATGATAGTGGTGTTTACAGGCTTTGGGATAGGCACATGGCAGGGGCAGCAGCATCTATGGAGCGAAGAGAATAGGCAACGTTTCAGCCTGAAACACCGCCTATTTCCTTTGCTCCATAGATGTTGCTGCACCCACTGAGTTTCTCCAGCACTTTTGTCTACCTTCGATTTTCCAGCATCTGCAGTTCCCTCTTAAACACATGGCAGGATATGAAGTATGCGCAGGTGGATACGAGATGGTCTTGACATCATGTTTAAGAAGGAACTGCAGATGCTAGAAAATCGAAGGTGGACAAAAACGCTGGAGAAACTCAGCGGGTGAGGCAGCATCTATGGAGCGAAGGAAACAGGCAACGTTTCGGGTCGAGACCCTTCTTCAGACTGATGTGCGGGAAGGGGGGGGGGCGGGAAGAAGAAAGGAAGAGGCAGAGACTGTGGGAGAGCTGGGAAGGAGAGGGGAAAGAGGGAGAAACCAGGACTACCTGAAATTGGAGGTCAATGTTCATACCGCTGGGGTGTAAACTGCCCAAGCAAAATATGAGGTGCTGCTCCTCCAATTTAAGGTGGGCCTCACTCTGGCCATAGAGGAGGCCCAGGACAGAAAGGTCGGATTCGGATTGGGAGGCGGAGTTGAAGTGCTGAGCCACCGGGAGATCAGGCTGGTTAGTACGAACCAAGCGGAGGTGTTGGGCGAAGCGATCGCCAAGCCTGCGCTTGGTCTCACCGATGTAGACACCTAGAGCAACTTGACGTCATGCTCAGCACGAGTGCCGTGGGCCGAAGGGCCTGTTCTCATGCCCTTACTGTTCTATGCTTTATGAAACGCGCTACCAGTTGCACCGGTTTGTAGCGGTTTTAAAACGAGAGGAAGTAAAACATTATTAGCATAATAGCTCATACCATTAGCTGAAGTTGTTTAGCTTGAAGTAAATTGTCCTTCAAATTTCCTGACACTGATTTCTGCTGAATAATGTTTTTGTTTGGAAAAAAAAGCACCATATGCTGGCAGAATCTCCAGGGCAAACTCAGAGTAAATTTACAAACAAAGACTTTATGAAAAATACAAGGGGTTTGGGATTAAACAACAAATTAAAACGAGTAACGACTCAGCAGTTTGGTTGCAGAGTAACTAAGTGAGATAAATGGACTACAGAAGATCTTGTGCTTAATTCCAGGTCTACCCAACATTAGTTTAGTTTAGTTTAGTTTCGCGATACAGTGCGCAAACAGGCCCTTCGGCCCAACGAGTCCGCACTGACCAACGATCCCCGCACATTAACACTATCCTACACACAATAGGGATAATTTTAGAAACATAGAAAATAGGTGCAGGAGTAGGCCATTCAGCCCTTCGAGCCTGCACCGCCATTCAATATGATCATGGCTGATCATTCAACTCAGTATCCTGTACCTGCCTTCTCTCCATACCCCCTGATCCCTTTAGCCACAAGGGCCACATCTAACTCCCTCTTAAATATAGCCAATGAACTGGCCTCAACTACCTTCTGTGGCAGAGAATTCCAGAGACTCACCACTCTGTGTGTGAAAAATGTTTTTCTCATCGCGGTCCTAAAAGCCCTCCCCCTCATCCTTTGCATTTATACCGAGCCAATTACCCTACAAACCTGTACGTCTTTGGAGTGCGGGGGGAAACGGGAGCTTCCCGGAGAAAGCCCACGCAGCTCACGGGGAGAACGTACAAACTCCGTACAGGCAACACCAATGCTCGGGATGCGCAGTGAGGCAGCAACTCTACCGCTGCGAGTAGCTTATTCAGAATAGCAG
The DNA here is from genome assembly GCA_035221665.1 of Okamejei kenojei. Classification (NCBI taxonomy): domain Eukaryota; kingdom Metazoa; phylum Chordata; class Chondrichthyes; order Rajiformes; family Rajidae; genus Okamejei; species Okamejei kenojei. The sequence continues at coordinate 7,888,164 of CM069144.1, forward strand.
TACTTCATCTGTTGTTCCCCAAGATGTGCGAGAAGTCGGTCAACCAGCGTTGATGATTTAGGAAGTCGGGCAGCATCTCTGGAGAAGAGGTTTATCGGAATGCCTCCTGGATTGGAAGATATCAGCTATAAAGAGAGGTTGGGCAACTCTGGAGCGTTTTCTCTGGGGCGTCGGAGCCAGAGGGGAGACTTGATGGAAAGGTATAAAATTACGGGAAGCATAGATAAGTTAGACAGTCAAAACGTTTTATTCCCAGGATGGAGAAATCAAATACCAGAGGGCATAGCGTTAAAGTGAGGGGGACAAAGTTTCAAGGAGGTGTGCGGGGCAAGTTATTTTACACAGAGGGTGGTGAATGCCTGGAACGTGCTATCAGGGGTGGAGAGAGATACAATAGTGGCATTTAAGATGCTTTTTGATTGGCATATGGGATATGCATGGAATGGAGGGATATGGATTGAGTGCAAGTAGGTTAGAGTTGGTCTTGGCATCAAGTTCGAAACAGGCATTGTGGCCCTTGCTGTACTGTTCTATGATTCTGCAGAGGCCACTCTGCATGATACTATAAATGTACCAAGTGTAATAAGCTTGTAACGTCTCTGACTCCATAAATCTAGGCGTTATGAGAGTGTGGGGAACATCAGCAACAGAGGAAAGCTCACTAGCGCAGTCTGTAACCTGATGGCCCAAGTGTAGGAAGGAACTGCAGATGCTGGTTTAAACCGAAGATGGACACAAAAAGCTGGAGTAACTCAGCGGGACAGGCAACATCTCTGGAGAGAAGGAATGGGCGATGTTCCGGGGTCTGAAGAAGGGTCTCAACCCGAAATGTCTTGAGCCTATTCCTTCTCTCCAGAGATGCTGCCTGTCCGGCTGAGTTGCCACGTGGCCCACCTTGCCTCTCACTTCTCGCTATGGATAAGCCAAGCTTATCGCAAAACAAAGTGCTACAGCAACACCGCGCGGGTCAGGCAGCATCCGCGGAGGGAAATGGACAGACTAGGTTTCGGATCAGTTCGAAGATGAGTTCCGACCAGAGATGCTGCCTGACCTGCAGAGAATGATCAGCATTTTCATTTTTTATTTTAGGTATTGCTGTGGTGAACTGGGCGGGAATAGGGAGGATGCGGAGAAGATGTTTCCACTCGCGTGCGGACCTGGCGCCGACGGACGAGAGGCTGAAACGACAATAAACCTAAAGAGTCCGAGGACGAAACGCCGACTAACCGAAAGGATGGGACGCCTAAAACCCAAGGAACCGAAAAGCTGCGTCGCCTAAAAGCAAACTTACCGAATGGCCGCTTTGTCAAAGCGCCACCTACCCGAAAGGCGGCGTCGCCTGCAGGCCAAAGGACCGACTGCCGCTCAACGGAAAAGTCCAATAACGGACTTGGCGTTGCCGGGGGGGGCGGGACTTGTCAGCGATTGGTCCAGTCCCCCGCGTCCATCACATCACAGTGAAGGCATGAACATTGTCCCACACCTCCGCTCCACCCGACCCGCAGCCCGCGGAGGGTGGCCGTGGGAGAGTGGGGGCCGTCCCGAGCGGCGCGCACCTTCATGCCTTCACAGTGATGCTTCGACAGAGCGGCCATTCGATAAGTTTGCTTTTAGGCAACGCAGCTTTTCGTTTCCTTGGGATTTAGGCGTCCCGCTCGTTTAGTTAGTTTGCATTTAGGCGTCCCATCCTTTCGGTTAGTAGGCGTTTCGTCTTTGGACTCTTTCGGTTTATTGCTGTTTCGGCCTCGTTTCTATTCCGTTCTTTGGCTTCGAGTTCTTTGCTTCAGCTTCCTGTCTGTCGGCGCCACGTCCGGGTACCGTTTCCACCAGTGGGAGAGCCCAGGACCAGAGGTCACAGCCTCAGAATCAAAGGACATTCCTTTGGGAAGGAGATGAAGAGAGGTGGTGAATCTGTGGCATTCATTGCCTCAGGAGGCTGCGGAGATCAAGTTAATGGATATTTTTAAGGCAGAGATAGATAGATTCCTAATCAATATATGTGTGTCAGGGCTTATGGGGAGAAGGCAGGAGAATGGGATTGAGAGGGAAAGATAGATCAGTCCTGATTGAATGGTGGAGTAGACTTGATGAGCCAAATGGCCTAATTCTGCTCCTGTCACTTATGAACTTATGGAAGGGAAGCGTCTAATTTTATTTCCGCTTCACCATCTGGCCTTGATTTGATGTTCATCGATCGCAAGGTGTCGTGCAGACATCATAAAGTTCAGTGCCAAAGCTTTTAAATTTCCTCAAAGGTTGTTCAAATGGTATCACTCGTTAAATTTATCAACTTATTGAAAAAGGGTATTAAATATTTATACCTGATTTCTGGACACACGAGTGCCTCGTACTGATTAATGTCTGTAAGTTTCCACTTTTCACGCTTTAAGACAATGGGGAAAAAAATGAGTTGATTGTTCACTCCTGAAAAAGCCTTCTGTTAATCAAGAAGTCAAACCCCATATTGAATGAATTCCATTACCGAGGGATCAGATCATTTTATTAGGCTTGCTGTTGACAGCGGTAGATCTCATCCAGTCAATGAAAATGTTTCTGAGAGACAGCAAAGTTAATAAAATACCAGCAGTGTGTTTTTAACGTGCGTTTTCGGGGACTCGATCTAAAATGATTGAAATATTTATGTGTTCCTATTTGTGAGACTTTATTTACTCCAAATGATAAACGACCGTGTGCAAAATGGAAAAGGGCACGCGGTGTGTAAGAGTTAACCTTGATTCAATGGCTGAGGGGTGAGAATAATTATCTTTTAAGTGGATTTTCTAGACCTAGACAAATGTATACTAGGGGCCGCACGGTGGCGCAGCGGTAGAGTCGGGTTCGGTCCCGGCTACGGGTGCTGTCTGTACGGAGTCTGTACGTTCTCCCCGTGACCTGCGAGGGGTTTCTCCGAGATCTTCGGTTTCCTCCCACACTCCAAAGATGTACAGGTTTGTACGTTAATTGGCTTGGTAAATGTAAAAATTGTCCCTGGTGAGTGTAGGATAGTGTTAGTGTGCGGGGATCGCTGGTCGGCACGGACCCGGTGGGCCGAAGGGCCTGTTTCCGCGCTGTATCTCTAAACTAAACTAAACTAAACCTACGAAAATATTATAGGCAGAAGGTCGTAAGAGATAGGAGCAGAATCAGGCCATTGGGCCCCATCAAGTCTACTCTGCCATTCAATCATGGCTGATCTATCTCTCCCTCCTCACCCCATTCCTCCGCCCTCTCCCCATAACACCTGATCCCTGCACTAACCAAGGATCTGTCAATCTCTGTCTTAAAAAAGCTCCGCCTTAAGAAGGTTGGACAAAAGACCAGAGATGGAAAAAAAAGTGTGAGACAAAAGGATTGAAGAGTGGCGAATTGTGAGGCCAGGCGAAGGAATGGAGGGAGAGAGGGTAGTGAGAGGTGGGTGTGAGTCCAGGTGTAATGCTGGGGAGGAGGAGAACCAATACCTCATTCCCCTTGGGTAGCTTCATCTAACCCAACAGTATGAACATTGAATTTTCCAATTTTAGGCAACATCTAACAACAAAACAACACCATACCCTCCCCCCCACCACCCCCCAGCATTGTGTAATATAGATCTATGCTTTAATTTGCGTTTAATAATTTTAGCAATCATTTTAATTTGTGATATTTAATTCAATTTTAAATGAGGGTTCACCTATTGGGTGGGTAGCAATCCAGAAAGTGAAACTATAGCATATCACAGTCTCTGACCCTATACTATTAATTATAATAGATTCATTTCTAGGCACCAGTATTGGAGTCCATGGTGTAAAGTCTTTGAGATCTTGCCACCTAGTTTTAGTCTTACAATTGAGGACAACTACAGATGCTGGTTTACCATTAAAAAAACATGTGCACCTGATTAATCTTTGTAAAACTCGCTGTCACCTTCCCCTAGCTAACAATGATTCCACATTTTCCTTGGTCTTCATCCCCTTTAATCTCTCATTTCACACCTTACCCGTCCATATCCCTATGTCTTCCTATCCCCTGACTCTCAGTCCGAAGAAGGGTCTCGACCTGAAACGTCACCCATTCCTTCTCTCCAGAGATTGCTGCACTTACTCCATCATTCAGTGTCTATCTTCAGTGTAAACCAGCATCTGCAGTTCCTTCAAACACAAAAACACTTACAAAGTACTGGAGTAACTCACGGGTCAGGCGGCATCTGTGAAGCACGTGGTTAGCAGAGTTTTGGGTCTGGGCCCTTCCTTCAGACTGATTGTAACCTTGACACCCTTTAATCTGTTTTTCATCTTTAGCCTTTGTCAATTAGTTCACTCATCTGCCAATCAACCCCCCCTCACCTGTATCCACCTATCACTTACCAAGCTTTTTCCCGTCCCCACCTCTTCTCCAGCTTTGTACCCCCCCCCCCCCCACTCCCCCTCCCCACTCAAGAAATGTCCCGACCCAAAACATCCACGTTCTCCAGAGATGCTGTCTGACCCGCTGACTTACTCCAGCACTTTGTGTCTATCTTTGGTACGAACCAACATCTGCAGTTGCTTTTAAGTACATTAATAATTAGATGCACATCATTCTGAAAATGAATCCCAGTGTTCCAGTTGCAACACTGGGTATCATTTTCCACCCAGACATCCTGCAATTTCTCAAAATGAAGTGCAAATATATTACCAAATTAATCCGCGCAATCCGTGAATTAGTTCTGCAAATGCACACCCATTTTCAATAGGATTAGAGAAATCCAAATTTATTACATTTTTTAATCTCTAATCCTATTTTAAAGCAGCTAAGAATTCTCTAAGAATTTAAAATGTTGGATCAGCACTGACCAGTATCACCCAATTTGCCTTTAACCCCGTATGAATCAATATCAAAAAAATCATATCAAATCCTTTCCTGTCCGCAGTCATAAGTTCATAATGATAGGAGCAGAATTAGGCCATTCAGCCCTTCAAGCCTACTCCACCTTTCAATCATGGCTGATCTATCTCTCCCGCTTAACCCCATTCTCCTGCCTTCTCCCCATAACCGCTGACACCCGTACTAATCAAAAATCTATCTGTCTCTGCCTTTAAAAAAAAAGCAGTTCCTCCTCCATACCCTCTTTAGTCAGAGGGTGGTGAATCTGTGGAATTCTTTGCCACAGAAGGCTGTGGAGGCCAAGTCAATAGATATTTTTAAGGCAGAGATAGATAGATACATGATTAGTACGCGTGTCAGGGGTTATGGGGAGAAGGCAGGAGAATGGGGTTAGGAGGAAGAGATAGATCGGCCATGATTGAATGGCGGAGTAGACTTGATGGGCTGAATGGCCTAATTCTGCTCCTATCACTTATGAACATGAACCATGATTGGTCAGTGGGGTTGGCAAGGAGACACATGTTAGTAGTGGTAGTGATGGTGGGAAAGTGGGTACAAATCCAACATCTTATGCATCATAGTCCAAGGCAGTAGTATCTCTGATCACAATAGTTAGCAGCATTAAACAGAGTTTGAGCTGGTCTTGGGTGCCTGTTTGCAACGAGAGGCATGTATCCATGTCGCTGCTCCCTGTAGCTTCACTGCGGTGTGGGTCGTCCACAGCACTTGGAGCCAGCGCGGTTGGAGGCAGTTCTTTCCCTTGAAGGCTTTTACCAGGACATAGGCCCCGGGCTGATAAACATGGCGGCTTTCGCAGGTGCCTTGGTCACCTGTGAATGGAAACGTCGGAGCGATTTATTTAGTGCAATACTTTAATTCATGCTGTGAATGTCCATTGCTTTGGTTGACAATGGAACAGTCATTGGTAATTTCAATTGGCTTCCTCATTACTATCTCATATGGAGTTAACCCTGTACATCATTTAGGGCTAGATCGTGTTATCATCAGAGCTATTGGCAAGGCTTCGGTCCACTTTAAGCCTGTCTCATTACATCATTTAGCCCGTTTAGATCTGAGTGTAGGCACAAAGTGCTGGAGTAACTCAGCGGATCAGGCAGCAACTCTGGAGAAAAGGGATGGGTGACGTTTTGGCCCCCTTTTGGACTCCGGGCCCGGGTACGATGTACCCCCTGCACCCCCCTCTCATAGGCCCTGAGTATATGTACGTGAATAGGCGAACAAAATACTGTGTGTGGTATGTATCTTTGTTAGATTCCTAAAAATGGGCTCAACAAATTGAGGGGTTACAGCCCCTTCATGACCCCCCGGAAAAACCACAAACGACCCCCATGGGGGTGACGACCCCCAGGTTAAGAACCACTGTTCTATACGATCCCAGTCGAATGTCCCGTCGGGTGAGAACCGTTTCTCACTCTTCTTTGTCCACTCTGCTCACTTCCCCACTTTCCTCACGCTGCCCGGTCTATAGCGAGCGGACATGTAACCGCTGGCCATCCTCCACCACAGCCACCTTTGGAGGCTGAATTGCCCATCTTAGCTAAACGCTGGGACCCTTCCACACGCTCTTCAGGAGTCTGACCCACTCTTGCAGTTGGACTCAAACCCACTGACCTGAACCTGGACAACTAACCCGGGTGGGACTCAAACCCACAGACTTGAACCTGGACAACTAACCCGGGTGGGACTCAAACCCACAGACTTGAACCTGGACACCAACCCGGGTGGGACTCGAACCCACAGACTTGAACCTGGACAACTAACCCGGGTGGGACTCGAACCCACAGCGGCAGGAACTGGGGCTATACCGAGTGTGTCGCTCACGTTTATTCCGACCTCAGCAGTGTCCTTCCACCCCCACTTGGATTCAAATGGCTCCTGGCGGCTGGATAGACTCGATATAAGGGGAGCCCTTACCTTTCTACACACCGTGAATGAGTTAATCCGTCACCAGGACTCCCTTCTTGTGAATCCAAGCTGGGGAAGAGATTGCTGATCTCGGTGAGAGCACCAAAGAACAGTCGGAATAACAACACTACTCGTGAGCGACAGACAACTCCTTTATTCGGAAGCTTGTTAACAAGGAGAGCAAGTCTGGCGGCAGAATGCTCTGCCGGCCTTGAGCGGCCAGACGGCTTACCCCACACTTGATAACGATTTCATTGTTAATGGGCCGCGTACTGGTGTGTGGGATTCAGCATTCTAACTTGTTGTCCTACAACATTAACAGCCTTATCGGCTGGTACATACAAGCTGCACAAAGCATTCAGGCTGTCGACTCCCTTGTTCAGTGAGTGGGAACTTACCCCCCACTCACCAGCCAGGTTTAACTTAACCTCGCAGGTAACTTTTACATCAAAACATAGAAAATCAGTACCCCCGTTCCTGCTTTGTACCCCTTGATTCCGTTCGCCCTAAGTTGTAAGACAACTTGTTCTGTTTGATCTTCTGTTTGTGCACGCCAGGTTGATTGCATTAGTCGAAAAACAGGGTGGGCCACGTGAAGGTTGCAACAATCTCCCACCCCAGCCCGATCCAACCCTCTCTTGAAAACATCCAGAGAATTGGCCTCCACTGCCTTCTGTGGCAGAGAATTCGACAGATTCACAACTCTCTGGGTGAAAACGAGTCTGAGTTTCAATTCCCACACCCGGGTGACCATAGCTGAACACACGGCAATCCCAAGCTCGGCCTCACCAACCTGTGGCCGAGAATGTAGAAACAAATTCTGAAAAACAGAATCGATAGAACTGAAGATAGGCATCAAATGCTGGAGTAACTCAGCGTTTCAGGCAGCATCTCAGGAGTAAAGGAATAGGTGACATTTCCGGTCTTCAGACTAAAGAAGGGTCTCGACCCAAAACGTCACCTACCCTCCTTTTCTGGAAAGATGCTGCCTGACCCGCTGTGTTACTCCAGCAATTTGTGTCCATCTTCAGTGTAAACCCGCATCCGCAGTTCCTTCCTACACATAGATGGAATTGATATGTATGTACTTGCAAAATCCAAGTGAGCACAAGTACATTCATTGCAATGGTGTGTAAATCGTATAGATAAATAATTGTCATGCCTGAAGTAATCTGGAGAATGTAGGAACAATGCAGATGCTGGGGTCAGAAACCGATGCAGTGTGTGCATGGAGGTATAAAGGTAAGGCCTCCCTGAGGACTGACTATTGTGTATCAGAAAGAGGAAGGTCTGGGGGGGGGGGGGGGGGGGAAGGGGTTGTGAAAACCAGACAGAGGTAAGGAGTGGGGTCAGAGGGAGATAGATATCTGAAGAAGGTTCCTGACCCAAAATGTCATGAACATTGAATTCTCTCAATTCTGTTGACCCTTGCTGTCCCCTCCCCTTCCTACCTCTCCCTCAGCTCTCGGGCTCCTCCTCCTCCTTTTTCCTTTCTTCCTCCCCCCCCCCCCCCCGCCTCCCCCCACCCCCCATCAGTCTGAAGAAGGGTTTCGGCCCGAAACGTTACCTATCTCCATCGCTCCAACGATGCTGCTGCACCCGTTGAGTTTCTCCAGCATTTTGTGTACCCTCGATTTTCCAGCATCTGCAGTTCCTTCTTTAACACTGACTATGGGTGCTGTCTGTATGGAGTTTGTACGTTCTCCCTGTGACCATGTGGGTTTTCTCCAGGTGCACCGCTTTCCTCCCGCACCCCAAAGATGTACAGGTTTGTAACGTTAATTGGCTTCTGTTAACTGTAAATCGTCCCCAGTGTGTAGGATAGTGCTAGAGTACAGGGGGATCGCTGGTCGGTTTGGACTCAGTAGGCCGAAAGGCCTGTTTCCGAGCTGTATCTCCAAAGTCTAAAGGCGCTGCCTGACCCGCTGAGTTACTCCGGCACTTTTGTGCCATTTTTAAGGTGGGGAATAATCGGCGGTTTAGGAATGTCAGCCAAATGGTGTTGAGTTTTGTTTGAATACCACAGCACAAAAACTCATACCTGATCCACAAATAACTGCGTGTTTGTTGAACAATTGGGGAATGTTTGAAATGGGCCCGCTGCCACATGAGAAGTAATGAACTTCAGCTAATTACACCAACCTGCAGCTGCCAAATAAATCATCCCAATTCTGCCGAGACTTAAATTATTGCCCGACATGCCAATTGTAGCTGTCAGCACTTTTCCTAAAGCCGTCTTCTCATCTCATTTCTGGTGGAGATTATAAAGACTTAAATTTTAGATTTTCTTATTTTAGATCTGCTTGTGCGTAACTTCGCAAAGTGTTCATTTGAATTCTGATTCACTGTGCTCTGAATGCGCACTCGTTGCATCCTTACAATAACTTAATCCCGCTTTGAAGATTCTCTTCTGGAAAACACCAAGTGCTGGAGTGACTCAACGGGTCAGGCAGCATCTGTGGAGAGAATGGGCAGGGCACGTTTCATAACATCATGCGACCTAGGAGCAGAATTAGGCCATTTGGCCCATCGAGAATTCTCCGCCACTCATTAGTTCATGTTCATAAGTGATAGGAGCTGAATTAGACCCTCAAGTCTACTCCACCATTCAATCACGGCTGATCTATCTTTCCCTCCCAACCCCATTATTCTCCCCATAAATCCTGACACCTGTACCAATCAAGAATCTATCTATCTCTGCCGTAAAAATATCCACCGTCCTGGCCTCCACAGCCTACTGATCATGGTCAATCTAGATTTTTCCTCTCCTCCTTTCTCCTTGTGAACGCTGGTGCCCTTATTATGGAGATTTCGAGTCTAGTCGCCAGAGTTGAGAAAATGAGGAGCAGAAAGATGAAAGTAGAGGGGCCTCAGAATCGCAACTGCCTACAAAGGCCACGGAAGTCCCTCGTTTTCACACCCTGAAACGTCGCCCATTCCTTCTCGCCAGACGGCGCTGCCTGTTCCGCTGAGTTACTCCAGCATTTTGTGTCTATCTTGGGTGTAAGCCAGCATCTGCAGTTCCTCCCTACACGAGGAGAGAGGTCTTAGTGGTTTGGTTCTTCTCACTGTTTTGGTTCCCCTGGATCTAGAGGACAATTATATGGCCCATGTAAAGTATTCCTCTGAAATTGGACCTTCTTGCGATATGTTTGAACAGAACGCATCTGCCTGCGCATGATCCATATCCCTCTACTCGCCGCACGTTTAGTTTAGTTTAGTCTGGCCAGAGACCCAGGTTCGATTCCGACTACGGGTGCTTGTCTGCATGGAGTTTGCACGTTCTCCCCGTGACCTGGGTGGGCTTTCTCTAAGATCTTCCGTTTCCTCCCACACTCCAAAGATGTACAGGTTTGTAGGTTAATTAGCTTGGTATAAATGTAAAATTGTCCCTAGTGTGTGTAGGGTAGTGCCAATGTGTGGGAATCGCTGGTTGGTGTGGGCTCGGTAGGCCGAAGGGCCTGTTTCCGCTCTGTCTCTCTAAACTAAACTAAACTAAACGTTTAGTGCAAGAGATTGCATGTGCCTATCAAAAAGCCACCTCAATGCCACTATCGTGCCTGCCTCCACCACCACTCCTGGCATCCACCACCCTCGGTGTAAAACAACAGCTTGCCCGACATATCTCCATCAAATCTTCCCCCTCTCACCTTATAGCGAAGCCCTCTAGTGTTGCTTGAGTCATTCACTGTAGTCAAGAGTCAACCACATGCTCGCAGATAAACACAAAATGCTGGATTAACTCAGTGCAGCATCTCTAGAGAGAAGGAACGGATGACGTTTCGGGTCGAGACCCTCCTTTAGCATCTTCAACGCTGGATGTGATGCCTGTCCCTCTGAGTTACTCCAGCCTTTTGTGTCTCTCTTCAGTGTAAACCAGCATCTGCAGTTCTTTCCTACACATGAGAAGGAATAGTTTAGTTTAGTTTAGAGATACAGCGAGGAAACAGGCCCTTCGGCCCACCGGGTCCGCACCGACCAGGGATCCCCGCACACTAACACTATCCCACTAGGGAAAATGTTTACATTTTATACCAAGCCAATTAACCTACAAACCTGCACGTCTTTGGAGTGCGGGAGGAAACCGAAGATCTCGGAGAAAACCCACGCAGGTCACGGGGAGAACGTACAAACTCCGTACAGGCAGCACCCATAGTCGGGATCGAACTCGGGACTCCGGCGCTGCATTCGCTGTAAGGCAGCAACTCCGTGACCACCCTTGCATGGAAATAGGTGGGGGGGATAGGATTGTTCAAAGAGCAATAAAGGACTCCTTCTATGTTGTAAAAACCCCAGTGTCTGAGATGGTTCAAGACACAAACGGCTCAGTGGGTGCATTGAGCAGGGCCCTGTCTCACAGCTCCAGCGTGCCGAGTTCAGTCTCGTCTCCAGCAACATCTGCGTGGAAACCCAAAACAACCCGGCAACCATCCCTTCTCTCCAGAGATGCTGCCTGTCCCGCTGAGTTACTCCAGCATGTTGTGTCTATGGTGTAAACCAGCATCTTCAGTTCCTTCCGGAGGAACATTGCTCCCGGAGACTGGATGTGGACAGATTTCGGGGAAGGGGGTCTCAAACAGAAACATCGCTTGTCCATTCCCTCCACAGATGCTGCCTGTCCTGCTGGGTTCCTCCAGCGCTTTATGTTTCAATAAGGGCTGATTTCCTTTTGTTTACGCCCAAAAAATCTGGTCATTTTGCTGGTTGTGCCGTTTTTCTATATTCCAGATTTATATAATTGTAGTACAGCGGACAGCTTTTACTATCAGTGAAGTCCAGTGTGCCTATTTATAACTATGATTGTGGAGTTATATCTGTGCAGGCTAGAAACAGATTGCTATTCACATTAATACATCGAGGAATTTAAAGTCTGGAACGCAGTAATAAATTCTGGAAGGCAGCCGTCCCAAATGCACAATTTCAACTTCTATGGCAGCTCTGTATTCCCCTTAATTGTCCTTTTATTTTTCAAATGGTCTGAGCCGCTTCACAATATGCAAATTCCCTTCTGTTGCAAACACTCCTTGGTGACTGAAATATCCGAACAGATTGTCCATTAGGTTGGCACGGAGGCACCGTGGGGAAGAGCTGCTGCCTCACAGCGCCAGAGAGCCGGGTTTGATCCTGACCTCGGGTGCTGCCTGCGTGGAGTTTGCACGTTCTCCCCGTGACCGTGTGGGTTTCCTCCGGGTGCTCTAGTTTCCTCCCACATCGCAAAGACATGCAGGTTTGTAGCTTAGTTGGCCCTCTGTATATTGGCCCTAGTGTTTGGGGAGGGGATGGGAAAATGGGATAATATAGAATCTGTGTGAGTGGGTGATTGACGGTCAGCATGGACTCGGTGGGCCGAAGGGCCTGTTTCCATGCTGTATCTTTCACTGGTTCAATGTTATCTCACTTAGAAGAGAAGTGTGTTAGGTGATTTTTTTGACTGCCGGCGACTGTCACAACTCTACGACAACCCACCACCTAGTTGACGCCAAGCTGCGGCAAGCTACCGACAACCGGCGACCCAATCGTCGCGACTTAGGACGTCCACCTACGACCACACCTACGACAATCTACCACCGCACAGGCGACAACCTACGACAGTGGAAGTCAACCTACGTCCACCCGGCGACAAGCTACGACAGGCAACGACCCTGTCGGTGACAACTGAAGACAGTTCAGACGCCGGTACCTGTCGCCGGCTGACGTAGGACGAAAAAGACGTAGAATGCCGTAAAATTCACCTAAGTGGGACAGGTCTTTTACTGTCATATATTTACTGAAACTAAGCAATAACATTCTTAACACAGCATCACAACAGGTTTATTAATTTCAGGTGGGTCCTAGCACGCAATTTATTTTGCAATACATCAGCGGGTCAGGCAGCATCTCTGGAGAACATGAATAGGTGACATTTCAGATCGGGACTCTTCTTCAATTCCCAGAGCTGTTCTAAATGGCTAGCCTGCAGTGGTGGGTTGACACAGTGAAAGGTAGAATCCAGCTGTTCCCAAGAAATTCCTCGTGTCCCATTGTCGGTCTCTAGTGAGTTCAAAGGTGCCAGTGTAGGTGTACAGAGCAGGCATGTTGCAAAAGCAATCCTTTGTACCTGAAAACTGCTATCATGCAGGAAGGAACTGCAAATGCTGGTCTAAACTGAAGATGGACGCAAAAAGCTGGAATTAACTCAGCGGGTCAGACAGCATCTCTGAAGAAAAGGTCCGAAAAAGGGTCTCGGCCCGAAAGGGCACGTATTCCTTTTCTCCAGAGTTGCTGTCTGCCCCGCTGAGTTACTCCAGCTTTTTGTGCTTATCAAGCTGCTATCATGGTCTGTGTGTTACAGACCTTGCAACTGAATAGACTGATGGCAGGAGAATGGGTTTGGGAGGGAGAGATAGATCAGCCATGATTGAATGGTGGAGTAGACTTGATGGGCCGAATGGCCTCATTCTACTCCTATCACTACAAAAAAAAAATCGAACCATTGAACCAATGTTGTTCACGGCACACCATTGTCACTTTCACAGGAGACATGGACACTTATAATTGGTAGCGCAGCAGATTTTTAAAAATGATGGAAGTTTCTGATGTTAACTTTTATAACATTTGGCTTTGACAAGGCTCTGTACCTTCTTCCCGACGCTGGGTGTGAAATGAGAGCGTGGCCAAGGTGGTGTGGGTCTTTGATGCTGCTGCCTGCTTTTTTAAGGCAGTTGGACCAGTGGTACATGCGGATATCATTGGTAGACAGAAATGTAAACTACCCAAACAAAACATGAGGTGCTGCTCCTCCAATTTGCGCTGGGCCTCAATGGCGGAGGCCCAGGACAGAAAGGTCGGATTCGGAATGGGAGGGGGAGTTGAAGTGCTGGGACACCGGGAGATCAGGTTGGTTATTGCGAACCGAGCGGAGGTGTTGGGGGCGAAGCGATCGCCAAGCCTGCCCTTGGTCTCGCCGATGTAGAGAAGTTATCATTGAATGCCTTTGCTGTTTATCTAGGGGCATCATTGTATTAGCAGATGAGGTACATGGAGAAACTGGAAGAAAAATCAGTGACTGGTTGACGTCAGTGACTGAGCATAAGTAGATAGATTACATATCAGACAAGAATGTTGCAATGTGCAGAACAGTTTAAGCCTTCGACTTGTATCCTACGTTTGGGAACAGCTCCGCCTAAGACCGCAAGAAATTGCAGAGAGTTGAGGACATAGCCAGACCATCGCGCAAACCAAACCCCCTTGCACTGACTCCATCTACACTTCACGTTGCCTCGGCAAGGCTAGCAGCATCATCAAGGACCAATCTCACTGTCTTCTTCCCTCTCCCATCGGGCGAGAGGTACAGAAGTGTGAAAACGCACACCTCCAGGTTCAGGGGCAGTTTCTTCCCAGCTGTTATCAGGCAACTGAGCCCTAGCGGCGCCATCTTGTGGCCGAGCCCCTGGTCTCGAACCTTCGTTTGTCGAGTTCCAGCGTGAACTGGCGTGATCTGGGCCGACCAATCAACGCCGATCTGGGTGGTCAGGTGACGGGGCGCAGCAGGCGACAGAGCTAGATTTCACCATCTGCTTTTGTACTAATATTAAACTGTGTGTTTAAATATTAAATTAGTGTTTGTACAACACGCAAACCTCTTCACCATCATCTTAAGAGCTATATAGTGCAGTCCTGACCTCCCATCTACCTCATTGGAGACCTTTGAGCTTTCTTTAATCGGACTTTAATTTGCACAAATTGTTGTGGCCTTTGTCGCCTATCTGAGCCCAGTGGACGGTGCGAATGTGATCATGTACAGTCACACAACTAACATTTTCCACCGTACCTTTATTTTCCCCTACAAAATGCTTTTATTCAGAACAAACAAAAATACAGAGTAGTAACACTATCAAAGAATGCCAAAATTGGCATTTTACAAACAAAGTTATCAAATTAAAATATTAACATTTTTCTCAACAATACATCTGATCTCCCGCGGTGACCAGTGTTCGATCCACTGTACCTTAGTACATGACAATGATAAACTAAACTAAACTAAAATTAGCCCTGGTTTTCCCTGGCATTAACTTTAGTTTGAACTCTCTGTTCTTGCTGATTACTTAAATACAGAAAACGTCTGTTAAACCCATTCATTGCAGAGTGTATTATTTGTATAGTGCAGTGCAGTTAAGCAAGTTGAGGACAGAATGCCACAGTTTATATTTATCATTAACTATAGCCCAGGACATTTGCGTTCATTTAATAACAAAGCCACGAATCATCTCCAGACACAGTGGTTTAGTTTGGCTTAATATAGATACAGATCGGAAACAGGCCCTTTGGCCCTCCGAGTCCGCACCGACCAGCGATCCCCGCATACCAATGCCATCTAACACACACTAGGGGCAATTTTTTTTTACATTTTACATTTATCAACCTGTACGTCTTTGGAGTGCCGGGGGGAACCGAAGATCTCGGTGAAAACGCACGCAGGTCACGGGGGGGAACGTGCAAACTCCGTACAGACAGTGCCCGTAGTTAGGATCGAAGCAGGGTCTCCGGCGCTGTGAGCGCTGTAAGGCAGCAGCTCTACCGCTGCGCCACCGTAATCTTCTCCAAACATAGTACTGAAAGTGGACAATAACCTATCCCTTTCTCCAATGTAAGGTTGACTGCAATCCACTCCTACCTTTTTAAAATGTTTAGAAGATGAATAAGAAGTGTATTTTTCTTGGCATTCATAGTAATCTGTTGTCTTTAATTTCAAGGAACCTGGGGAAGTCTGGACTGCGAGTATCTTGTCTGGGGCTCGGTAAGTACCATGTTTTAGCATGGCATGATTTGGGTCAGGATGGTGGACAGGGTGGGGGTATTTTGTGGGGCTCCACCTCTGGTGCAGAGAGTTGTTTGGAGTGAGCACACGTCAAGGTTTGACCGATGGTCGGACGCGGGGTCCCTGGCGCTGTGAGGCAGCGTCTCTACCCATTGAACCACTGTGCGGGCCTGGTGTTGACACACCATCACGATGAGAGGCATGTTTAAGAAAGATGCTGGAAAAATCGAAGGTAGACACAAAAAGCTGGAGAAACTCAGCGGGTGAGGCAGCATCTATGGAGCGAAGGAAATAGGTGACGTTTCGGGTCGAGACCCTTCTTCAGACCGAAGGGTCTCGATCCAAAACGTCACCTATTCCTTCGCTCCATAGATGCTGCCTCACCCGCTGAGTTTCTCCAGCATTTTTGTCTGCAAGCGAAATACGAGGTTCGCTTTGTTTGAAACTTGGTTGGAGGTTGTTCTCACAATTAGAAAACGGCCGCCAATGAAAGTAACTGGCATCGTCTGTAAGCAAGCTAATAAATTAATATCTTGGGTATCCGGCGACTGGCTGGATGCGAGTGATGATACACGCCAGGATCACAGCAGCATCTAGAAAGCTTCCCGCTCTGCTGTGGGAGTAGAATTTCACCTTTGGGCCTAATCAGCAATCCAAGTGCAGATTGAATCTAAAGCCATGGCCCCTTTGAAGTTTTGTTTTTGAATCTGCTCTCAAACGTATTTGCTTTTGGCCAACAGCATGAAGTCCCTTGGCTCTGCACAATTGCAATTTTAAATAGCTCTGCAAAATTTCTTGGCATATAAGAATTTAGTTTAGTTTATTATCGTCACGTGTACCGAGGTACAGCGAGGTGCCTGCTGTCCAGTCCAAAGAAAAGACTACACATGAATACAACCGAGCCATTCACAGAGCACAGGCAAAGGTAAATTAGGTGCAGTTTGATTTAAACTATTTGTGAGCAGAAGTAACAATTTTTATCAGTACACAGTCTTAAATAGTGGAACGCAAATGGAATGATTTTCTGGTAATACTGAATTACGTTTGTAGAAACAAGGAACTGCAAATGCTGGTTTAACGAGGAAAGACACACACTGCTGGAGTTTAGGGCCTGTCCCACTTGGGCGCCATTTGCACGTAATTTACGCGTCGTCATTTTAACGTCACGACGCACGACGTGCGCGTTGTGCCGTGCACGTGACGCGCATGGCGCGTGGTGACGTAGGCAGTGACGGTGGTCGCGCACGGAGCCACAGGATTTTGGGATGTACAAAATCTTTGCACGCCATCTGCGTGACGCACAAATGACCCCCAAGTGGGACAGGCCCTTGACTGAGCGGGTGAGGTAGAATCCCGGGACAACATGACAACGTTCGTTCTCTCTGTGACTGCGTGGGTTTACTCTGGGTTCTCCGGTCCCCTCATCATCATCATCATCATCGTCATCATCATCATCATCATCATCATCATCATCATCATCATCATCATCAACATCATCATCATCATCATCATCATCATCATCATCATCATCATCATCATCATCATCATCATCATCATCATCATCAACATCATCATCATCATCGTCATCATCATCATCATCATCATCAACATCATCATCATCATCGTCATCATCATCATCATCATCGTCATCATCATCATCATCGTCATCATCATCATCATCATCGTCATCATCATCATCATCATCATCATCATCATCATCATCATCATCATCATCATCATCATCATCATCGTTGAAAACATCAACGGGCACGGTGCCTTACAATGCCGTGTACGACAGTGACCGCAACTTCTACTGAGGTGTGGATGGCCGTTGGCTCGCTAGGAGCTCATCCGCCCTTAGACAGGTCTTGTTTTTGGTCCTGCTGGGGGTCCACAGCCCCCTCCTCACCTGGCAAACCAGGTGGGGGAGACGGTTTAGTCGCCGACCATCCGACCATGGAGCGGGTAGCACGGGATCACATGGTACCCGTGGTGGGGGGAGCCCCCCCGACCTGACCTGTCTCCTCCCACACTCTAAAGTTGTGCAGGTTTGTAGGTTAATTGTAAAATTGTCCCTAGTGTGTAGGGTAATGCTACTGGACTAACTGCTAACGGAATCCAGGGATATGGGGGGAAAGCAAGCACAGGGCACTGATTTTGGTCGATCAGCTATGATCATATTGAATGGCGGTGCAGGCTCGAAGGGCCGAATGGCCGACTCCTGCACCTATTTTCTATGTTTCTATCTTTCTATGAATGGGGTGATCGCTGGTCGGCACGGACCCGGTGGGCCGAAGGGCCGGTTTCCATGCCGTATCTTTAAAGTCAAAGGTCGACAGGATGGGAAGAGGCTTCAGGAGGATAGGGTCAAGTTGAGTGAGTGGAAGGGAAAACATGGAAGGTGGGGTATATAGGATGGAACTGCAGGCGCTGTTTCAAACCAAAGATAGACACAAAATTCTGGATTAGCTCAGCGGGACAGGCAGCATCTCTGGAGAGAAGGAATGGGTGACGTTTCGGGTCGAGACCCTTCTTCAGACGGGAGATCAAAGGGGTCGAAGGAAAATGTCGAACAGATCATTGTTAGCTCGGGGAAGATGGCAAGGAGGCAGACGATGTAAAAATGTAATCAGAAGGATCTATTGTTTTGACATTTTCCTTGATCTTGGTCCCCCTTGGTCTCTCGTTTGCACACTTTAACCCATCCATATCTCCCTCTCCCTGACTCGCAATCTGAAGAAGGGTCTCGACCCGAAACGCTGTCCATTCCTTCTCTCCAGAGATGCTGCCTGTCCCACTGAGTTACTCCAGCATTTTGCATCTATCCTCAGTGAAAACCAGCACCTACAGTTCCTTCCTATTTATTATGGTTACTGGAGGAAGGCGGCCTTATTGCCAATGTATGGGCTTCGGTAAAACACTGCCAGCAGCAGTGTACATAATTTAGATCTCATTACTGAAGAAAGAATACAATTACTGCAGAGGGAGTTCACTGGACTATTTGAAAATTCACTCAACTATTTCTGAGAAAGGAACGTTAGACATCAGAGGAAAGACTGAGTCCACCAGAAATGTATTCTCCAGAGCTTGGATTAACAGGAGGAGGTTTCATCAGAACTGAGAACTCCAGATGGATGCAGGAAAGAGTTCTGCTGCCTCGGGAGTCCAGGCCGAAAGGCTCAATGTCCCAAATACGGGGCAGGCTTTTTGTAACTGAGATGTGGAGAATCTACGGGTAAACCTCTGCTATTCTCCATGCTCAAGGGCTCGGGAAGCTTGGTCAATGGGTTCATTCAGAACACACGCAGAGAGAGAGATAGAGAGATAGAGAGAGAGAGAGAGAGAGAGAGAGAGAGAGAGAGAGAGAGAGAGAGAGAGAGATAGAGAGAGAGATAGAGAGAGAGAGAGAGAGAGAGAGAGAGAGAGAGAGAGAGAGAGAGATAGGGAGAGAGATAGAGAGAGAGAAAGAGAGAGAGATAGGGAGAGGGAGAGAGAGAGAGAGAGAGAGAGATAGATAGAGAGAGGGAGAGAGAGAGAGAGAGAGAGAGAGAGAGATAGATAGAGAGAGAGAGAGAGAGAGATAGGGAGAGGGAGAGAGAGAGAGAGAGAGAGAGAGATAGATAGAGAGAGAGAGAGATCAGAGAACCAAGTGTTTTAATTTTAATAATAATCAGACAGTTCCATTGTCATAAATTACTGCACTGGCTTTTCATTCCATCTTTGCTTAATTAATTAAAAAATATTTCCAAAGCTTCCGTGATGGGATTCGAAATTGTCACTGGATGATGAGGTTTAGATTTATCATTGCCACATGTAAAGCCTTGTTTTAAATGCTATTCAATCAAATCAAGTATACAATACATAAATACAATCGTAAACCCAAGTAGGGCAAAAGGGGAAGATACAGAGTGCTGAATATAGTTCTCAGTATTGTAGTGCATCAGTTTCATAGGCTAAGTCCAATATCCGTAATGGGGTCGAGGAGAAATGGCCAGTACTCCAGCTTAAGGAAGAACCTGTAACAGAGAGGAAGATGCTGTTCCTGGGTCTGGTGGTGCGCACTTCCATGCTGTGTGTTTGCAGGTTAATTGTAAAATTCTCCCCGAATGTGTAAGGAGTTGTTGCAGAAGTGGCTAAACATGGGCCTGGTGTGAATGGTTGATCGATGATTAGCGTGGGCTCGATGGGCCGAAGGGCCTGTTTGCATGCAGTATCTCTAAACTAAATAATGGGACAGCAAGATACACAATCAAGCACGCCTGTGGTACTAAGAAACTTTGGGTTGTAAGCAACGTGGAAGGAAGCATCTTATTACAAAGGGAGGGTTACACAAAAGGCTGGAGAAACTCAGCGGGTGCAGCAGCATCTAAGGAGCGAAGGAGATAGGCGACATTTCGGGTCGAGACCCTTCTTCAGACTGGTCAGGGATCAGGGAAACAAGAGATAGCAACACCGCAAGTTGGAGGAACGCTTGCTGACCCCTCCCCTTCCCACCTCTCCCTCAGCCCTCGGGCCCTGGCATTCCCTCTATCTCTATCTCCCTCCCCCACCCTAGTCGCACCAGCTTCTCATTTTTACACCACAAACAGCTTACAATGGCTTGTTCCCTTTATCATCGATACTTTTTTGCATATCTTTCATTCATTGTTCTTTATCTCGCCACATCACCGTCTATATCTCTCGTTTCCCTGATCCCTGACCAGTCTGAAGAAGGGTCTCGACCCGAAACGTCGCCTATCTCCTTCGCTCCTTAGATGCTGCTGCACCCGCTGAGTTTCTCCAGCCTTTTGTGTACCCTCGATTCTCCAGCATCTGCAGTTCCTTCTTGAAAACATTTTTACAAAGGGATATTGATTAAGACAATGGAGTAAAAAGGGTGAGAAACAGATTTTTGTATGGGTCAGTGTGAGACCCATTTTGGACATAAATCCTGTAAAATAAACTTCTCTTTAAATGATGTGTGTGTGTGTGTCTATATATAGACATATATATGTGTATGTGTATTTATACACACACTGAACTTTTTCTAGTTTATTATATTGTTTACAGTGTACTATGTTTACATATTCTGTTGTGTTGCTCCAAGTAAGAATTTCATTGTTCTATCTGGGACATGTGACAATAAAACACTCTTGACTCTTGACATAGCACTGTATCCACTGAAAGGTCAAATGAAATGCTGGCCTTTGGTATTGGACTTCTCAAAGTCCAGCAGTTCTAGCTATATCATAGCTGGAATACAGAAATTATTTGGTGCTCTATACTTTAATGCTGTGTTTGTCTTGGAGGTAACTGATTTACCAGCAAGACTATCAGAAGAAGCAAGATTATCCAAGCTAGGGTAGAAGTCTGTGAAATTTGTAAGATTAACAGTGTTATGGTTAGAATTTTCCGAACATTACGCCGAATTGGAGAGGACAATAGAAACTCTTTCCTGTCTCCTCCCCTTCCCACCTCTCCCTCAGCCCTCGGGCCCTGGCATTCCCTCTCTCTCTATCTCCCTCCCCCACCCTAGTCGCACCAGCTTCTCATTTTCACACCACAAACAGCTTACAATGGCTTTATCATCGATACTTTTTTGCATCTTTCATTCATTGTTCTTTATCTCTCCACATCACCGTCTATATCTCTCGTTTCCCTGATCCCTGACCAGTCTGAAGAAGGGTCTCGACCCGAAACGTCGCCTATCTCCTTCGCTCCTTAGATGTTGCTGCACCCGCTGTGTTTCTCCAGCTTTTTGTGTAACCCTTGATTCTCCAGCATCTGCAGTTCCTTCTTTAACACAGAAACTCTTTCCTTATTTGGAGATTCTAAAATTGGAATCTAAAAATGAAACCCTTGCTAGACTTGTTAGGAGTGATGTAGAAACTAGGGACTGGTGATGTTGGTTTGCCAAAAAAAGACACACAGGGGTGGAATAACTCTGCAGGTCAGGTTTACATCATTGGAGAACATGGATAGGTGTCGTTTCGAGTCAGGACCCTTTTAGGAGAGAGATTGGGAAGTGCTTCAACATGGAGAGGGTAGAAATTTGGAACTCCCTTCAGTAAATGGAAATTGGTCCTCAAGTAATTGTTCATTTTAACTAAGAGACTGATAGATTTCTCAAATAATCAGCGATGCAAATGCTTAGAGGGCAAAGGCAGAGCTGGGCCACAGCTACCCTGTCCGTGAATATCGCGACAGCCTCAAGGGGCCAAATAACCTTCTGCTCACCCTCTGCGCCAAAGCCCATCAATGGCTAAAGGAAGACCTAAGACAAACACACAAAGCTGGAGTAACTCAGCGGGACTGGCAGCATCTCTGGAGAGAAGGAATGGGCGACGTTTTCGGGTCGAGACCCTTCTTCAGACTGGTCAGGGATAAGGGAAACGATAGATATAGGCGATGATGTGGAGAGATAAAGACCAATGAATGAAAGATATGCAAAAAAGTATTGATGATAAAGGGAACAGGCCGTTGTTGGCTGTTTGTTGGGTGAAAGCAAGAAGCTGGAGCAACTTGTCTGGGGGAGGGACAGAGAGAGAGGGAAAGACATAATCTTTTCAATTATGTATATGTCATGTACATAATACATGTCACGTACATGTCTCGTTTTCAAAGACAGTTTTAATTTGAGAAAGGACTCTCTGAAACAATCAGTTCATTTCTCTGTGTCTTCAGCCATGATCACAATGAATGGCGGTGCTGGCTCGAAGGGCCGAATGGCCTCCTCCTGCACCTATTTTCTATGTTTCTATGTACCGCTTGGCTTAACGTGTATCTCCCCATTTTTCTTTCTAGGAACCTGGGTGACATTTGGAGGTCAGATCACTGATGAGGTAGGAACTACCTGATATATTCAAGTGACCTGGTTATTTACTTTTTACAGAATTAAGGAATTATAGAAATAATGTTGTGTTTGTCACCTGAGACACATTCTTACCCACTGCGGAATGTCCAAACCAAGTTCATAAAATCATAAGTGATAGGAGCAGAATTAGGCCATTCAGCCCATCAAATCTACACTGTCATTCAATCATGGCTGATCTATCTCTCCTTCCTAACCCCATTTTCCTGCCTTCTCCCCATAACCCCTGACACCCATATAACCATATAACCATATAACAATTACAGCACGGAAACAGACCATCCCGGCCCTTCTAGTCCGTGCCAAACACTTACTCTCACCTAGTCCCATCTACCTACACTCAGACCATAACCCTCCATTCCTTTCCCGTCCACATACCAATCCAATTTATTTTTAAATGATAAAATCGAACCTGCCTCCACCACTTCCACTGGAAGCTCATTCCACACAGCTACCACTCTGAGTAAAGAAGTTCATAGAAACATAGAAACATAGAAATTAGGTGCAGGAGGAGGCCATTCAGCCCTTCGAGCCTGCACCGCCATTCAATATGATCATGGCTGATCATCCAACTCAGTATCCCGTACCTGCCTTCTCTCCATACCCCTGATCCCCTTAGCCACAAGGGTCACATCCAACTCACTCTTAAATATAGCCAATGAACTGGCCTCAACTACCATCTGTGGCAGAGAGTTCCAGAGACTCACCACTCTCTGTGTGAAAAAAGTCTTTCTCATCTCGGTCTTAAAGGATTTCCCCCTTATCCTTAAGCTGTGACCCCTTGTCCTGGACTTCCCCAACATCGGGAACAATCTTCCTGCATCTAGCCTGTCCAACCCCTTAAGAATTTTGTAAGTTTCTATAAGATCCCCTCTTAATCTCCTAAATTCCAGAGAGTATAAACCGAGTCTATCCAGTCTTTCTTCATAAGACAGTCCTGACATCCCAGGAATCAGTCTGGTGAACCTTCTCTGCACTCCCTCTATGGCAATAATGTCCTTCCTCAGATTTGGAGACCAAAACTGCACGCAATACTCCAGGTGTGGTCTCACCAAGACCCTGTACAACTGAAGTAGAACCTCCTGCTCCTGTACTCAAATCCTTTTGCTATGAAAGCTAACATACCATTCGCTTTTTTCACTGCCTGCTGCACCTGCATGCCTACTTTCAATGACTGGTGTACCATGACACCCAGGTCTCGCTGCATCTCCCCTTTTCCTAATCGGCCACCATTTAAATAATAGTCTGCTTTCCTGTTTTTGCCACCAAAGTGGATAACCTCACATTTATCCACATTATACTGCATCTGCCAAACATTTGCCCACTCACCCAGCCTATCCAAGTCACCTTGCAGTCTCCTAGCATCCTCCTCACAGCGAACACTGCCCCCCAGCTTAGTGTCATCCGCAAACTTGGAGATATTGCCTTCAATTCCCTCATCCAGATCATTAATATATATTGTAAATAGCTGGGGTCCCAGCACTGAGCCCTGCGGTACCCCACTAGTTACTGCCTGCCATTGTGAAAAGGACCCGTTTACTCCTACTCTTTGCTTCCTGTTTGCCAGCCAGTTCTCTATCCACATCAATACTGAACCCCTAATACCGTATGCTTTTAGTTTGTATACTAATCTCTTATGTGGGACCTTGTCGAAAGCCTTCTGGAAGTCCAGATATACCACATCCACTGGTTCTCCCTTATCCACGCTACTAGTTACATCCTCGAAAAATTCCACAAGATTCGTCAGACATGATTTACCTTTTGTAAATCCATGCTGACTTTGTCCAATGATTTCCCCACTTTCCAAATGTGCTGCTATCCCATCTTTAATAACTGACTCTAGCAGTTTCCCCACTACCGATGTTAGACTAACTGGTCTGTAATTCCCCGTTTTCTCTCTCCCTCCCTTCTTAAAAAGAGGGGTTACATTTGCTACCCGCCAATCCTCAGGAACTACTCCAGAATCTAAAGAGTTTTGAAAGATTATCACTAATGCATCCACTATTTCCTGAGCTACTTCCTTAAGTACTCTGGGATGCAGCCTATCTGGCCCTGGGGATTTATCGGCCTTTAATCTATTCAATTTACCCAACACCACTTCCCGACTGACCTGGATTTCACTCAATTCCTCCTTTGACCCACAGTCCCCTGCTATTTCCGGCAGATTATTTATGTCTTCCTTAGTGAAGACGGAACCAAAGTAGTTATTCAATTGGTCCGCCATATCCTTGTTCCCCATGATCAACTCACCTGTTTCTGACTGCAAGGGACCTACATTTGTTCCCCCTCATGTTACCCCTAAATATTTGTCCCTTCATTCTCAAATCATGTCCTCTTGTTTGAATCTTCCCTACTCTCAATGGAAAAAGCTTATCCACGTCAACTCTGTCTATCCCTCTCACAATTTTAAAGACCTCTATCAAGTCCCCCCTTAACCTTCTGCGCTCCAAAGAATAAAGACCTATCTTGTTCAACCGTTCTCTGTAACTTAGGTGCTAAAACCCAGGCAACATTCTAGTAAATCTCCTCTGTACTCTCTCTATTTTGTTGACATCTTTCCTATAATTTGACGACCAAAATTGTACACCATACTCCAGAATTGGCCTCACCAATGCCTTTTACAATTTGTAATGTGGAACCTTGTCAAAGGCCTTACTGAAGTCCATATAGACAACATCCACTGCTTTACCCTCATCAATTTCACCTAGTAACCTCTTCAAAAAATTCAAGAAGATTAGTCAAACATGACCTTCCAGGCACAAATCCATGTTGACTGTTCCTAATCAGACCCTGTTTATCCAGATGATTATATATATTATCTCTACGTATTTTTTCCATTTTACTTCGGAGTCACGTGAGTGACTACGTGAAGACCCCGCCAGGACGCATGCGCGACATATCGTCAAACGCATTGTGGAAGCGACAGTTGGGAGGAGCGCCGCTCCTCCAGCGCGAATTTTGAAAAAATTACTGAAGGTAAGTCTTACCTTTTCTGGTGAGCGTGGCGACTCGGTGTGATTTCTTTTTCAGAACGGAGGAAGCACCATGGAGTCGCGTAAGGGAGAGCAGCAGCTGATACCGCTGCTGTGGAAGCAGCCAGCAGCGTGCCGTCTCTCCAGAGCTGCAGGTGCTGCCAGCAGCTGCCGGCTTCTCGCCGCTACAGACCGCAGGTGCGCCGCGGTCGGCGGCAAAACCACCCGGAAGTCGGACAGGTCCGTGGACTCGGCTGGGTCCGGACCTGAAGACACCCCGTTCACAGATAGGGACGGCGGGCGTCTTTCCCGCGGGAGCGGGTGGGGAGCAGTGCTCCAGCGTGACCTGCTTATGCAGGGCAGAGTCACAGTGGGTCTCCTCGCAGACCCACGGCAGCATCCTTTCAAGGACTGCCAAATGTCTCACCCTCTTTGCAGGGGAGCATTAGGGGTCAGAGCTGGGCTGACCCTGAAGAAGGGGCAATGGCTGAACAGTCAACTGTGAGGGGTGCCAGAAGAGAGAGCAGCAGAAGATTGTGGGACACATGCTGTATCAACTCAAGAAGGACTGCCTATACAAAGCTGCAAGCCAGTAAAAAATACATGGCTACAAACCAGCTACAGGAGCAAGCCATTAACTTTATGGCTGGGAAGTACATTGCTCCAGAGAATTCCATTTCTCTTAAAGTACCAGCAGTCTATGACCCCATCTGGGGCAACAGGAGCCCATCTATAAGGAGCCAGGAGGTGAAGCTCCAGAGGAAACTGCTGGCTGCTAAAATCACAGCAGTACCAGGACAACTGATGGGGTTGATTTGCCTGAAGAGTTACGTGATGCTCTAGCAGACTGTGTAATACTCAGTGGAGATTTACAGTTACAGGAAGAGCATCATCAAGAAGTGCGGAATTATGCAAGACAAGTAGCACACAGGCGCCAAAATTGCTGTTGGGGGACCTCCCGAAGCAGGTGAAAGATCTGCATGAGGAAGCCAAGGCTATAGGCCTGATCAAGGTGCCAAGCACCTCTAAAACCCACTATCAACAGCGGCAGCACCCCTACACACCCACCAGACATCGGTGCTATGGAAGACCACCTGGTGGTGAAAGCTCGAAGGCCGGCCCACCTGCACAGCGGTCTTTCAGACCATGGCCCAGCCCGGCCTTCATGGAAAACGCGCCAACCCCACAACGCAGCAACACAATACCAGAAGAAACAACTGCGGAGACAACCCACACAACACCGGTAACCATGGAGGTAGGTGGGTCTGGTTGTCTTAAAAAAACATTGCATGTCCGATTCATTAAAGTTGGGGGACGGTTGCACTTGTTTCATCATGTGTGCTGCACTTTTACCTCTGAACTTTTACATACTCGGAAGTATTCAGAATTACAAAATTGAATTTGTATACGAACTACCGTCCCAGTTCAGCATACGCCTAGCAGGAAGTTCATACTTCACAAAAAGAGAGAACAGCAGGCCATGCTGAACTGTTAAGACTAAACACAAAAGGGATTGAGAAAACAATCAGAGAATTTCAAGAGTTCGTATCAAATATATTTATAAAAAAACTAAAAAGATGGTGGTTGCCGTATCATTACAGATTTGACCGAACTAAATACTTCCGTTCAGTATGCCCATTTCAAATTAGACACGTTTGTCACACACAGGGTCATCGTAAAATACCTGATATTTATCTGGATGGGACAGCAATGGCAGTATGCCTTATCCAATGGGTTGTCATCAGCACCAAGGCTATTACAAATTTATTAAAACCAGCTTTAGCATACTTAAAGAAACATAACCATATCGTCATGGCTTACCTTGATGATATTCTCATTGTAGGTGAAAATTGGAGCTGGCTACATTGGTGGTATCAGCCACAACAGAGGGGTTTAACGTACATCCAGATAAATCAAAATTGGAACCCTCCACTACCATGGATTATTTGGGGTTCACTATTGACTCTGTTCATATGTCTATCACCTTGCCACCAAACAAAGTAACAGACTTGATGGGAGTATGCAAAAGCCTCACTGGCATCAGGGAACCATCCATTCGGCAAGGAGTAAGAGTGATTGGGAATTGGTGGCTGCGTTTCCCAGCAGCACAATTGGACCACTCCATTATTAAAACCTGGAAGAGGGAAATTTTAGCTCTCAAAAATCATACAGGCCATTTCAATAGGCCTATGCATCTACCAGGGAAAGTAAATTAGAATTAAACTGGTGGATAGAAATGTTTCCATATTATCCTAACCCCATCACCCCATTCTATATCCCTAGGGTACATTACAGACTGATGCCAGTGCTAAAGGTTGGGGAGCAACTAATACCACCGCAAGTTGTGGTGGCAGA
Source organism: Okamejei kenojei (assembly GCA_035221665.1). Taxonomy (NCBI): domain Eukaryota; kingdom Metazoa; phylum Chordata; class Chondrichthyes; order Rajiformes; family Rajidae; genus Okamejei; species Okamejei kenojei. The sequence continues at coordinate 7,915,906 of CM069144.1, forward strand.
TGAGTGCACAAAAATTATTCTGTTTAAAGCACTAGGAATTAATTATCTAGAAATGCTGGGAGCGTTTCATGGACTCAGGGCCTACTGCTCAGATGAGCACCAGTTGCATGTACGGTACAGATTGATACCACACTGGGGGCCTATATATAATCATATGGGTGAAATGAAGTCGATATCATGTGATGAATTGCCTAATAATATCTGGCACTGGTGTCTGGGAGAGAGATTTGGATCTCAACCACTTACCTTCCAGGTAAGCTAAATACAGTGGCAGACACCAGGTCACGTAAATTCAACGACAACATTAAATGGATGTTGGATCGGAAAGTGTTTACAGATATTATAGACCGGTATGGGACACCAGATATCGACCTTTTTTCCATCCAGACTAATTCACCAACTACCAACATATGTTGCTTGGGAACCAGACCCAGGGGCAGCAGCGATGGACGATTTCTCGCTGCATTGGGGGGGGGGATTTGTTTTGCTATGCATTTTCCCCTTCTGCCTCATCAGGCGAGTCTTACAATAATTAAACAAGACGCCGCAACGGGTACCATGGTTCCCAACAGTACAAAGATGGTCTCAGAACCCTGCATCTGGATCAACAACGGCCAAGGAGGTTGGCACACCCCGTGCGGGAAAGTATCCGTGCCATGACTGTATGAACTTGTTGATTTGCAGTTTCTGAACAGGCCATTTCTGGGATACGGACTCTCCGACAGGACGATCAATGCCATCTCAGCGTCGTGCAGGGAGTCCACGAGAAGACAGTACCTGACATGTCAGGAAATGGGAAGTGTTCAGCACCAGGACGAACACTACATATGACTCAGCCACCAACACTGAAGTGCTGGAGTTCTGGCCACCCTTCATTTCGATGAAGGATTGAGTTACAGTGCCATTATTGTGCAAGGAGTGCCCTAGCTAATATCTGGGCAGAGGGAGTGATCACCTGGCTATAGGATCACACCCACTAGTACCTAAACGAATGAGGGGTATTTGTACTCTATTCCCCCCAGGTCCAGATACACCCATATATGGGACATAGGTAGTACACCATGTTACGAGGATGGACACCAATATCGGGGCTCACTCTGGACAAACTAATATCCTTAGATGGGAATGATTATGGCACTTGGATCAGCACAACGGGTCCAGTCCTTACACAAGCTAGAATAGGACGTCATGTCTGTCACAAATGGCAGATAACCTGCTACATACAGGGGTACTTAAACAAGACTGACCCGGTTCCTTTGGCCAATATTAGAGTTCTGGCCTATCCTGCAGATAGTCGGCCCTGCATAGTGACACATATTTTCCAATATATAGTCACCAAGACACTTATGGGCACGGAGAGAGCTTTCTCATTAGCCATAAATGCCCTCACCTAAGGTCACAGTGCAAACCATATCCAGATGGTTCGGGTGGTATTACGTGCAGTGGTGAATACTAATGTTTCAAATCTCACTCCAACAGGGCTGCATCTACATCGGACGCTAGGATGATGGGAGTTCCTATGGACCACATCCTTGCCACAGCGGGGTGGAGCAATGAACGCATTCAATGCTTTAATAATAAACCCGTGGCCGATCCTGAGATGTTTGCAGGGAAAAATTAAGTTCTGTAAAATAAATTACCCAATGTGGGGCATATTATTTTAGGTATGAATAATACCTTTATTGTTTTTCAGCACAGTGTCGTGTGTGAAATACGTTCATCCTCCGTCCCAGAATGGCAGTGTGTGAGCATGGTCTCGTTCCAGGGCATGAAATCACAGAGCTTTGAAATCTTCACGTAGTCACTCACTTGACTCCGAAGTAAAATAGTAAGATTAAATGAGAACTTACCAGTTTGAAGTTTGATCTTTATTTTATGAGGAGTTACGATGAGGGATTACGTGCCCTCCCCGCTCCCAAAACCCTCTATTATAAAGTTCAACTGGTATGGAAGTTCTCTCTTATCTTACTATATTAGTCTACTCTGGTATCTGTGATTTCACACCACTGCTTTGAAGAATGTCGCGCATGCGTCCTGGCGGGGTCTTCACGTAATCCCTCATCGTAACTCCTCATAAAATAAAGATCAAACTTCAAACTGGTAAGTTCTCATTTAATCTTACTATTAATTTGCCCACCACTGACGTCAAACTAACAGGTCTATAATTGCTAGGTTTTTTAAACAATTTTTTAACCCTTTTTAAACAATGGAACAACATGCGCAGTACGCCAATCCTCCGGCACCATTCCCGTTTCTAATGACATTTGAAATATTTCTGTCATAGCCCCTGCTATTTCTACACTAACTTCCCTCAATGTCGTAGGGAATATCCTGTCAGGACCTGGAGACTTATCCACTTTTATACCTTTCAAAAGTGTCAGTACTTCCTCCTCTTTGAATCTCATAGTTTCCATAGCTACTCTACTCCATTACCTCACATAATTCAATATCCTTCTCCTTGGTGAATACCATTGAAAAGAAATTGTTCAATATCTCCCCCATCTCTTTTGGCTCTGCAGATAGCTGTCCACTCTGACTCTCTAATGGACCAATTTTATCCCTCGTTATCCTTTTGCTATTAATATAGCTGTAGAAACCCTTTGGATTTACTTTCACCTTACTTGCCAAAGCAACCTCATACCTTCTTTTAGCTTTTCTAATTTCTTTCTTAAGATTCTTTTTACATTCTTTATACTTCTCAAGCACCTCATTTACTCCATGCTGCCTATAATTATTGTAGATCTCTCTCTTTTTCGAACCAAGTGTCCAATTTCCCTTGAGAACTATGGCTCTTTCCAATTATTACTCTTTCTTTTCAACTGAACAGGGACATAAAGATTCTGTACTCTTAAAATTTCACCTTTAAATGTCCTCCATTTCTCTACTACATCCTTCCCATAAAACAAAATGTCAATGTCCCAATTCACTCCTTTTAAATCCTTTCGCATCTCCTCAAATTTAGCCTTTCTCCAATCAAAACCCACCACCTCTTATTCTCTGTTTATTATCTTTTTCTTCTTTCTCCCCTACATGTTGGGTCTGAGTGCTTCCCTTCTCTGCCTCCTGCCTCACACACTGTCTACTAGCTTTCTCTATTTGAGTCGCTCCCCCTAACCGTTCTAGTTTAAAGTCTCCCCAGGAGCACCCGGACTGACAAAGAATCTATCTATCTCGGTCTTAAAAATATCCATGGACTTCACCTCCACAGCCTTCTGTGGCAATGAATTCCACAGATTCACCACCCTCTGAGTAAAGAAATTCCTCCTCATCTCCTTTCTAAAGGAACGTCCTTTAATTCTGAGCCCACGACCTCTGGTCTTAGACTCTTCCCACTAGTGGAAACATCCTCTCCACATCCACTCTATCCAGGCCTTTCACTATTTGGTAAGTTTCAATGAGGTCCCCCCCTCACCTATCTAAACTCCAGTGGGCAGAGGCCCAGTGCCATCAGATGCTCATCATGCTGTATGCGAGCAATTCCCCGTAATCTGGTGCATTTTGTTCCATGGCGAAGCTAGTTGCATTGGTGGCTGTGGATGTGGAGTATAGGTGCAGGTTGCAGAAGAATAGAGGCCTTCATCGAAGATTGCCGGGCAATCTAGATGACAGGAAGTTAAAGGCTACATTTCATTTGTTCATAATTTATAGGAGCAGAATTAGGCCATTTGGCCCATCAGGCCTACTCTGCCGTTCCATCATGGCTGATCTATCTGTCCCTCCTAACCCCATTCTCCTGCCTTCTCCCCATAACCACTGACATCTTTTCCAGTCAAGAATCTGTCAATCTCCCCCTTAAAAATATCCACTGACTTGGCCTCCACAGCCGACTGCGGCAATGGATTCACCAGCCTCTGACGAAAGAAATCAAAATAAAATTCAGACAAATCACAATTTTTATAGAAGCCAATTCACCTACAAACCCACATGTCTTTGGGATGTGGGAGGAAAGCGGGGCGCCCGGAGGAAAGCCACACAGCAACAGGGGGAACGTGTAAACTCCACATAGACAGCACCCGAAAGCCAAGACTGAACTCGAATCTCTGGCGCTGTGAGGCAGCAGCACTAGCAATTGTGCCACTGTGCCACCCTAACGTGTTGGTATTGCTTCATCTTCCAACTTTCTGAGTAAGATTAATTGTTACTTATCTATGGAATTGATGAAATTGCGCAACTCTATCCTGGCCACTCGGTTGGACAGATAATGACAGCAAAGCGCTGTCTATCACCTGTATAACTACCTGTTGTTTAGTTAATGGTTTCCTTAAGTGCCGCCGCGACGGGCGATAAATTGCCACGATGTGTGGAAACGCTTGGTTTGATTAATGCAGAAATGAAGCATTCCACAAACATCCACTTAAATTTATAAAGAGCGGCACAAAACAGGATGACTCCAATCTCCTGGCTTGTGTGAAAGCAAGACACTGCTTTAGAATTAGTTCTGAAAATCAAGACATGTAATTACAGACCACATCTCTGCACTGAGGGCAGGTTTCACTTTACAAATTCCATTAGCAATGTCCTCTCCCAGAAAACGAACAACTATGAACTCTTAGCTTAAATGTTTATGCAAAAACAAAAACAACAACAGTGGCAATTTGGTCTCTAAGTGATTTATTCAAAGTTCAAATAGGGTCGGTGAAGATAATTTAGTTTACCGATGTAAATTGAGACAGGTTTAATCAATTAACTGGAGGACGTTTCAGAAACAGGGCATTCAAATTTTGTCAAAGATCTTATAGAGGTGTATAAAATCATGAGAGGAATAGATCGGGTGGGTGCCCTGTGGGTGAATCGAGGACCAGAGGACATAGGTTTAAGGTGAAGGGGAAAATATAATAGGAATCCAAGAGGTACGTTTTTCACACAAAGCGTGGTGGATGTATGGAACAAGCTCCCGGAGGAGGTAGTTGAGGCTGGGACTATCCCAGCGTTTAAGAAACAGTTAGACAGGTACATGGATAGGACAGGTTTGGAGGGATATGGGCCAAACGCAGGCAGGTGGGACTAGTGTAGCTGGGACATGTTGGTTGGTGTGAGCAGGGCCTGTTTCCATGCTATATCACCCTATCACTCTATGAGGGTAATGCCAATTTACTAAGAAGCCAAATTATTGCTGATTAGATAGGAATTTCCCTTGTGCAGTTGGATGATAACATTACGGGGGTTATTCACAGCCTCACTGAAAGACTGGCAAACAGTATTGAGTTAGATCTTGGCTGTGAAAGACACTGGCTTTTCACTGTACCTCAGTACACGTGACAATAAACTAAACTGAAGCAAACTGAACTGAAATGGAGCTGAATAGTGCTGGAGTAGCTCAGCGGGTCAGGCAGCATCGCAGGAGAACGTGGACAGGTGACGTTTGGGGTTGGGACTCTTCTTCTGGCAGGTAATAGGCCAAAGATAGACACAAAATGTTGGAGTAACTCAGCGGGACAGGCAGCATCGGTGGAGAGAACCAAAGTTAGAGGGAAAAAAAGAGAAAAGCAAAACCCCCTAAACTAAAAAAAAAGCAAAACAGAATCTGGGCTACAAAGAATTTCAACAATTTAAGTCCCTGTTTGTCGTTAAGTCCGTCCCACCGTATAAAGGTAAAATAATTATTATAACAGTTGGAGAGGGGGCAATTTATATTGTGTGAAAATGTTGAATAAAGCTTCCTGGATACTTAAGCAATTGCACCCCGCCGGTGAAATGCTGGATTCGAGCTGCCACGGTTGAGGATTGGTTCAAGCTCTGGGTGACCTCTTCCTCTGCTGTAAGGAAATATGTCAAACATTTTGCAAAACCAAGAAATGTAGATCAAAGGGAGCGGGAATGTCTTTGAAGAAAACCGTGGATGCCCAGCATTGCTCTGTTTATTGCTTCAAGTGGGACTGATTGTTTGCAGACTTCAACAAAATTGAGAAAGAATTTGCAAGATGGGTCTTTGGAACAAAACCGTGGTCTGAATAAAGTCAGCCACGTTACTGTCAAGAACCAATATTTTATTTTTGACCATTGGCCAAAAGTCTCATTAACTTACGTATTGTAGTTTCCTGTTTCGTGAGTAGGACAATTTAGCTTAGTTTAGTTCAGAGACACCGAGCAAAAACAGGCCTTTTGGCCCAATGAGTCCGCACCGACCAGCCGTCTCCACACATTAACACTATCCTACACACGCTAGGGGCGATTTACACATATACCAAGCCAATTAACCTACAAACCTGGACGTCTTTGGAGTGTGGGAGGAAACTGAAGATCTCGGAGAAAACCCACGCAGGTCACGGGGAGAACGTACAAACTCCGCCCAGACAGCACCCGTGGTCAGGATCGAACCCGGGTCTCCGGCGCTGCATTCGCTGTAAGGCAGCAACTCTACCGCTGCGCCACCGTGAAACCACAATGGATTATTTAATTGAAGAATAGATTCTTATGTCTACCCGATACATAACCAGTTAGCCAGTTCCATTGATTGTAATCTGCATAAATCACAGGAGATTTACAGCACTTAAAGAGGCCATTCGGTCCATCATGTCTTTGCTTGTCAAAGCATGAGTTACCCAATGCCATCTTGGTCCATAGACGTCCTGGTCATGGGTCTTCAAATACCTGAACATATCCACCTACTCTACCTTGGACAAAACATAAAGTGCTGGAGTAACACAGTGGGTCAGGCAACACCACTGGAGGACAAGGATAGACAATGTTTCAGGTCGAGATCCTTCTTCAGACTGATTATAGAGAGGAGAAAACTGGTAAAGAGATGGGAGGGTCAAAGCCTGGCAAGTGATAGATGGAGGAAGGAGCTGCAGAAGCTGGTTTGAACTGAAGGTAGACACAAAACGCTGGAGTAACTCAGCGGGTCAGACAGCATCTCTGGAGAGAAGGAATGGGTGACCCTTCTTCAGACTCGTCAGGGCAACGGGAAACGAGAGATATAGACGATGATGTAGGGAGATAAAGAACAATGAATGAAAGATATGCATAAAAGTAACGATGATAAAGGGTGCAAACGAGAAGCTGGTGCAACTTGGGTGGGGGAGGGATAGAGAGAGGGGGAATGCCGGGCTTACTTGAAGTTAGAGAATTCAATGGTCATACCACTGGGGCATAAGCTGCCCAAGCGAAATATGAGATGCTGTTCCTCCAATTTGTGTGTAGCCTCACTCTGGCAATGGAGGAGACCTAGGACAGAAAGGTCTGTGTGGGAATGGGAAGGGGAATTAAAGTGTCCAGCAACCGGGAGATCAGGTAGGTTCAGACGGACTGAGCGAAGGTGTTCAGTGGATAGAGGTGAGGGGAGTGTGAGCAGCATGTGAGTGGGTAAAGGCCTGAGATGAAAAGGAGACAAAAGAAAACAGGCAAGAAATGGAAATGCAAAGCCGGCAGGGGGTGATATGTGGCGGGTGGCGGTGGGGGGGGGGGGGAGGGGGGGGGTGAAAGAGGGTTGGGATATTGAGAGAAATAGGGGTGGCACATGAAAGGGAAGAGGAAGGGAGCAATGTTGCTTAAAATGTTTATCATCAATGTGTTTATTCACTGGATGCAGACTTCTCGCTGCACTGGCATAGAAACATAGACAATAGGTGCAGGAGGAGGCCATTTCGCCCTTCGAGCCAGCACCGCCATTCACTGTGATCATGGCTGTTCATCAACAATCAGTACCCCGTGCCTGCCTTCTCCCCAAATCCCTTGATTCCGCTAGCCCCTATCTAACTCTCTTTTAAACTCATCCAGTGAATTGGCCTCCACTGCGCTCAGTGGCAGAGAATTCCACAAATTCACAACTCTCTGCGTGAAAACGTTATTTCTCATCCCAGTTTTAAATGGCCTCCCCTTTATCCTTAGACTGTGGCCCCTGGTTCTGGACTCCCCGAACATTGGGAACATTTTCCCTGCATCTAGCTTATATAATTCCAGTCCTTTTATCATTTTATATAAGATATCCACTCATCCTTCTAAATTCCAGTGAATCCAAGCCCAGTCTTTCCAATCTTTCCTCATATGGCAGTCCCGCCATCCCGGGGATTATCCTCGTGAACCTACGCTGCACTGCCTCAAGAGGAAGGATTGTCCTTCCTCAAATTAGGAGACCAAAACTGCACACAATACTCCAGATGTGGTCTCACCAGGGCCCTGTACAACTGCATTCAGTGTCCATTCCCACTGGCTCCTGAATCAGGGAGCGGCTGGCCAATTTGTGTAGGAAGGAACTGCAGATGCTGACTTAAACCGAAGATAGACACAAAACACTGGAGTAACTCAGCGGGACAGGCAGCACCTCTGGAGAGAAGGAATGGGTGACGTTTCGGGTCGAGACCCTTCTTCAGACTGAGGGTTAGTGGGGAGGGAAATGACCAATTCCCGTCCGGAGAAAGAGTAAATGAGATGAAATTCTCTGACTATCCAGTAGCTTCATGTTTACTGTCACTAATAACCTTTTTACTTAAGTTGTGGGTTTAATTGAATTTCACCATGGACCTCAGCAGCGTGGTGGGCTTTGCATATGTGTTCCTGTATCGATGGCACAGAACTCTGCTACCAAGCGCTCCAATTCCAAAATTCTTAAGGGATTGGACAGGCTCGATGCTGGAACATTGTTCACGATTTTGGGGGAGTCCAGACCAGGGGTCACAGTTGAAGAATAAGGGGTAGGCCATTTAGAACGGAGATGAGGAAAAACCTTTTCACCCAGAGAGTTGGGAATCTGTGGAATTATCTGCCACAGAAGGCAGTGGAGGCCAATTCACTGGATGTTTTCAAGAGAGAGTTAGATTTAGCTCTTAGGGCTAACAGAATCAAGGGATATGGGGAGAAAGCAGGAACGGGGTACTGATTGTGGATGAGCCATGATCATATTGAATGGCAGTGCTGGCTCGAAAGGCCAAATGGCCTACTACTGCCCCTATTTTCTATATTTCTAATTGATGTGATGAGGATTCCTGTCTCTCCCTTTGACTTCCACGTACCACCCGCCCTCCGGTGAATAAAATGACTCTGATGGTTCCGTGCTGTTCCCATAGTGAAAAATGTCAGAGATGAGCTTTCTTGTACTGCACATCACACAACACAAGACGGGGAATTGCACAGAGAATGGAACTGCTGGCTCACCATAAACCTTCAACTGGGAACAATGGGAATGGCCCTGGAGCATGTAATTGGACAATTCATCCAATTTCCAACTCAACTTTTGTATTGCATTTTGCCTTGGCAGGTGGCTGAGGAACTAATGACAATTGCTTATGAACACGGGGTCAATCTGTTTGATACAGCAGAGGTATACGCAGCTGGCAAGTAAGTGAACTACTTCTCCGAGTATGCTTTTGACTCCACTTTAACCATATAACATATAACCATATAACAATTACAGCATGGAAACAGGCCCTCTCGGCCCTTCCAGTCCGTGCCGACCATTTGTTTTCCCCTAGTCCCATCTACCTGCACTCAGACCATACCCCTCCATTCCCTTCACGTCCATATACCTATCCACTTTACTTTTAAATGTTAAAATCGATCCTGCCTCCACCACTTCTGCTGGAAGCTCATTCCACACAGCCACCACCCTCTGAGTAAAGAAGTTCCCCCTCACGTTACCCCTAAACTTCTGTCCCTTAATTCTCATGTCATGCCTTCTTGTTTGAATCTTCCCTACCCTCAATGGGAAAAAACGTATCCACGTCAACTCTGTCTATCCCTTTCATCATTTTAAAGACCTCAATCAAGTCCCCCCTTAACCTTCTGCGCTCCAAAGAATAAAGACCTAACTTGTTCAACCTTTCTCTGTAACATAGATGCTGGAACCCTGGCAACATTCTAGTAAATCTCCTCTGTACTCTCTCTATTTTGTTGACATCCTTCCTATAACTAGGTGGACCAAAATTGTACACCATACTCCAGAATTGGTCTTACCAATGCCTTGTACAATTTTAACATTACTTCCCTACTCCTATATTCAATGCTCTGATTTATAAAGGCCAGCACACCAAAGGCTTTCTTTACCACCCTATCTACGTGCGATTCCACCTTCAGGGAACTATGCACAGTTATTCCTAGATCCCTCTGTTCCACAGCATTCCTCAATTCCCTACCATTTACCATGTACGTCCTATTTTGATTTGTCCTGCCAAGATGTAGCACTTCACACTTAACAGCATTAAACTCCATCTGCCATCTTTCAGCCCACTTTTCCAAATGGCCCAAATCTCTCTGTAGACTTTGAAAATCTACATTATCCACACACACTGCCTATCTTAGTATCATCTGCATACTTACTTATCCAATTTTCCACCCCATCATCCAGATCATTGATGTACATGACAAACAACAGTGGACCCAACACAGATCCCTGAGGCACCCCACTGGTCACCGGCTTCCAACCTGACAAACAGCCATCCACCATTACACTCTGACATCTCCCATTCAGCCACTGTTGAATCCATCTTGCTACTCCGCCATTAACACCCAAAGATTGAACCTTCTTAACCAACCTTCCATGGGGAACCTTGTCAAAGGCCTTACTGAAATCCATATAGACAACATCCACTGCTTTACCCTCATCAATTTCCCTAGTTACCGCTTCAAAAAATTCAAGAAGTGATCAGTCAAGTCAGCGATCACCTGTACACGAGCACCATCCTACACACTCCAGGGGCAACTTTCCAATTTTATCTAAGCCAATTAACCTACAAACCTGTATGTCAATGGCGGTTGGGTGGAAACCGGAGCACCCGGAGAAAACCCACGCAGGTCACGGGAAGATGGGTACCAACTCTGTACAGACAGCGCCCGCAGTCAGGATAGAACCCGGGTCTCTGGCGCTGTGAGGCAGCAACTCTACCACTGGGCCACCGTGCCGCCCACATCTTCTGAGCTCTTTTCAAATGATTCACGTCCTTCCTGTACAGTGGTGACCAAAAGCAGTGCCTTGCCTTCGTGACAGTATGAGACGGTGTGTGTCACACTGCCACCTTTTAAAGGAATCAAACGTCATTATCCTTTCCCAGCCACACCGCCCACACATATGTTTATTAATCGTGCATGCTGCTAGCACCTTTTGTTTTGGTGCGCGAGAAAATATAGCACTGACCAGAATTGTTTGCAGAACTTGGCTGTGGTACTGGTGGTGATTTGCACAGTGGTCACCTGACCTCCCCTCCGGCACTCCGTACCTCAGCCAACACAGCAACACATCCCAGGTGCCTTCTGAACCACTTTCTTTTTTTTTTCCCTTTTTTTTACACGTAATACATTTATTGTACAGCTTCAATGTTAGTTTTTAGCTAAGATGAAATAGAAAAAGGGAGAAAAAAGCAAGAAAAAGAGAAAGTGAATGTGTAAGAATAGAACCCCTAGACTACCAAATAAGTGTAGTCGATGAGTGAGTAAGTGGAACAAAAATAATAATAAAAAGACAAAAACAGAAAGAAAAACAAAAAGTGATGATCTACCTGCTTCTCGTCTCTCCCCGCCCATCACCCGACCCGTAAATCGGTTTAATTCCGAAGTTGTGTCCTATCCTTACTATCCTTGTAATAAATCAATGAATGGAATCCATGTCTTCGAAAATTGCTCTGGTTTTCCTGCTAAGACAAGTCTCATATTTTCAAGATGTACTGAACCACTTTCTTGACCTGCCTAGCTACCTCTTAAGATTCCGTTGCTATGCACTCCCTTTGTTCCTCCATACCACTTAATATCCTCTCATTTATTGTTTTTTTTGCCCCTATTTTTCACCACGTCTGAAAATCCATAATAAATGTCCTTCTTGCCTGTGATGCATACTTCCTGAGAGTGGTTTGTTTTTAATAAGACTCTCCTGCCTAATAGGATTACATCTGGTGGTAGGATATATTGCATTGAAAGTTCATCTCCAAAAACGACATGCCTCTTTTAGAACTATGAACAGAAATAATTGGTGTGAAAAGGTTAGATTCCAAACAGGTGGAGCGATCGTCATTAAAATGAAAGATATCTGTCACAGTGCGGAGTGTGAAATGTTGAATAGCAGAGTAATTAGGGGGACATTTTTTTGTTACTCCTGTGTCACAATTGCATCTGAATTTCTGTTTAATAGAAGTAGGTGAAACTTGATTTACTGAACTGAAATTTCCAACAGAAATTCTATTCTCTGGGGAGAATGGAACTGTTTTTATTTTTTTTAAAAAGCCTGTTTGCAAAAGTTTTCCTCTCTTATACAGCTTTGAGGAAATAACACAAACAGAATTATTTGCAACCGCCTCAACAATACCACAGCCCGAAAACTTAACGTTCCCGCATTGAGATATTTCATAAAACCCTTCAGTTCTGTGGCGACTGTGTAGGTGTTGGTTTAGTTTAGACAATAGACAATAGGTGCAGGAGTAGGCCTTTCGGCCCTTCGAGCCAGCACCGCCATTCAATGTGATCATGGCTGATCATCCCCAATCAGTACCCCCTTCCTGCCTTCTCCCCATATCCTCTGACTTCACTATTTTTAAGAGCCCTATCTAGCTCTCTCTTGAAAGCATCCAGAGAACCGGCCTCCACCGACTTCTAATTCTACAATGAGTACTGAATAATGTGGAAGGGTTAGTTAGCAGTCTTGTTGTGCGTAGCCCCTTGGGCAAGAGTGACCATAATATGGTTGAGTTCTTCATTAGGATGGAGAGTGACATTGTTAATTCAGAAACAAGGGTTCTGAACTTAAAGAAAGGTAACTTTGAGGGTATGAGACGTGAATTGGCCAAGATAGGCTGGCAAGTGATTCTTAAAGGGTTGACGGTGGATATGCAATGGAAGGCATTTAAAGACTGCATGGATGAACTACTACAATTGTTCATCCCAGTTTGGCAAAAGAATAAATCAGGGAAGGTAGTGCATCCATGGATAACAAGGGAAATCAGGGATAGTATCAAAACTAAAGATGAAGCATACAAATTAGCCAGAAAAAGCAGCCTACCAGAGGACTGGGAGAAATTCAGAGTCCAGCAGAGGAGGACAAAGTGCTTAATTAGGAAAGGGAAAATAGATTATGAAAGAAAACTGGCAGGGAACATAAAAACAGACTGCAAACGTTTTTATAGATATGTGAAGACAAAAAGGTTAGTTAAAACAAATGTAGGTCCCTTGCAGTCAGAAACTGGTGAATTGATCATGGGGAACAAGGACATGGCAGACCAATTGAATAACTACTTTGGTTCTGTCTTCACTAAGGAAGACATAAATAATCTGTCGGAAATAGCAGGGGACCGGGAGTCAAATGAGATGGAGGAACTGAGTGAAAATCCAGGTTAGCCGGGAAGTGGTGTTAGGTAAATTGAATGGATTAAAAGCCGATAAATCCACAGGGCCAGATAGGCTACATCCCAGAGTACTTAAGGAAGTAGCCCCAGAAATAGTGGATGCATTAGTGATAATTTTTCAAAACTCTTTAGATTCTGGAGTAGTTCCTGAGGATTGGAGGGTAGCTAATGTAACCCCACTTTTTAAAAAGGGAGGGAGAGAGAAAACAGGGAATTACAGACTAGTTCGTCTAACATCGGTAGTGGGGAAAATGCTAGCGTCAGTTATTAAAGATGGGATAGCAGCACATTTGGAAAGTGGTGAAATCATTGGACAAAGTCAGCATGGATTTATGAAAGGTAAATCATGTCTGATGAATCTTATAGAATTGTTCGAGGATGTAACTAGTAGAGTGGATAAGGGAGAACCTGTGGATGTGTTATTTTGGGATTTTAGAAGGTTTTCGACAAGGTCCCACGTAAGAGATTAGTATATAATCTTAAAGCACACGGTATGATGTGGATAGAGAACTGGCTGGCAGACAGAAAGCAAAGAGTGTGAGTAATGTTATGGGGAGAAGGCATGAGAATGGGGTTCGGAGGGAGAGATAGAACAGCCATGGTTGAATGGCGGAGTAGACTTGATGGGCCGAATGACCTAATTCTGCTTTGATGTTCAGTGTTGATGTGGATAGAGAACTGGCAGGCAGACAGGAAGCAAAGAGTAGGAGCAAACGGGTCATTTTCAGAATGGCAGGCAGTGACTAGTGGGGTACCGCAAGGCTCAGTGCTGGGACCCCAGCTATTTACAATATATATTAATGATCTGGATGAGGGAATTGAATGCTAGGAGGCTGCAAGGTGACTTGGATAGGTTGGGTGAGTGGGCAAATGCATGGCAGATGCAGTATAATGTGGATAAATGTGAGGTTATCCACTTTGGTGGCAAAAACAGGAGGGTAGACAATTATGTGAATGGTGGCCGATTAGGAAAAGGGGAGATTCAACGAGACCTGGGTGTCATGGTACACCAGTCATTGAAAGTAGACATGCAGGTGCAGCAGGCAGTGAAGAAAGCGAATGGTATGTTGGCATTCATAGCAAAAGGATTTGAGTACAAGAGCAGGGAGGTTCTACTGCAGTTGTACAGGGCCTTGGTAATAATAATAATAATAATAATAATATATTTTATTGTCATTACACATAAGTGCAACGAGATTTGGTTTGCAACTTCCATCCAATGTCATAAATAAAATTTAGGTTTAGATACCCCGAGAACAAGGTTTGTAAAAACGAACATTAGACCAGTAAAATCAACACAGAATAAAGTGCGAGGCCGGGGAGACAGTCCATGGGGGTGGGGGGGTACTCAGCAGGGCCGGTTCAGAGCCGCTATAGCTCTGGGAATGAAGCTGTTCCTGAGTCTGGAGGTGCTTGTAACGTCTGCCGGGAGGAAGTAGTTCGAACAGTCCATTACAAGAGTGAGAGGAGTCTTTATGGATGCTGACGACCTTCCTGAGGCACCGTGTGTGGTAGATGCCCTCCAAGGCTGGTAGCGGTGTCCCAATAATGGTGAGGCCACACCTGGAGTATTGTGTACAGTTTTGGTCTCCTAATCTGAGGAAAGACATTCTTGCCATAGAGGGAGTACAGAGAAGGTTCACCAGACTGATTGCTGGGATGGCAGGACTTCCATATGAAGAAAGACTGGATAGACACGGCTTGTACTCTCTGGAATTTAGAAGATTGAGGGGGGATCTTATAGAGACTTACAAAATTCTTAAGGGGTTGGACAGGCTAGATGCAGGAAGATTGTTCCCGACGTTGGGGAAGTCCAGGACAAGAGGTCACAGTTTAAGGATAAGGGGGAAATCTTTTAGGACCGAGATGAGAAAAACATTTTTCACACAGAGTGTGGTGAATCTGTGGAATTCTCTGCCACAGAAGGTAGTTGAGGCCAATTCATTGGCCATATTTAAGAGGGAGTTAGATGTGGTGAAAGGGATCAGGGGGTATGGAGAGAAGGCAGGTACAGGATACTGAGTTGGATGATCAGCCATGATCATATTGAATGGCGGTGCAGGCTCGAAGGGCCGAATGGCCTACTCCTGCACCTATTTTCTTTGTTTCTAAGGCAGAGAATTCCACAGACAGACTATTTCCACAGTTTAGTTTAGAGGTACAGCACGGAGTCGACCAGAGATCCCTGCACATCGACACTACCAAACACACACAAGGGGCAATTTACATCGATACCAAGCCAATTAACCTACAAAGCTGATGGACATAAAATGCCAGAGTAACTCAGCGGGACAGGCAGCAGCATCTCTGGAGAGAAGGATGCGGTGACGTGTCCCGTTCCTTCTCTCCAGAGGTGCTGCCTGTCCCACTGAGTTACTCCGGCATTTTATGTCTATCTTCGGTTTAAACCAGCACCTGCAGTTCCTTCCGACACAACCTGCAATCCCGTACGTCTTTGGAGTGTGGGAGGAAACCAAAGATCTCGGAGAAACCCCACTGGGGTCACGGGGAGAACGTACAAAGTCCCTACAGACAGCACCGGTGGTCAGGTTCAAAGCCGGGTGCCTGGCGCTATGATACAGTAGCTCTACCACCGTGCCACCGTGCCTCCTTGTTGTGTGAAAGAAATGCATACGTGACAATCGAGAAGCATCGAACCATTAAACCACCAGCGCAGGCAGCGCCGAACCGCTTATTATTTATTTTACTTTCATTTCTCTTGAATCATTAGGCTAGTCTCAAATAGAGATTTAGTAAGTCTTTAAAACATTGATAGGGGATTATTGTTTCAAATGTCATTGGATTACTGGATTAATCTGCACGTATTTTCTTTTCCACGTGAGACTTTGCCGAAATGCCCATGGTTACCGGGCCAATTACTTCTCCAGAGGCGAGCCTTTCATGGTTGTTAATGCTTCAGGTGACTGGGGTAATTCTCTGTGAAGTCGCTGAGCTGGGTTCAATAGCTCATTTCACAGCACTGTGGATACTTTAAGACTACAACATACTCCTGGGATGCTATTATGATATCCCTGCTGCCAGCGTTGTACTCTACCGACCAAGATCATGTTTCAATGCATTACATTTGTTTCTAATGAAGATTCATTAACTGAGGTATTTATCATGTGACAAGTAGCAGTCAAATTTACATTCTTGTTCAAGTTCAGGTTCACATTTATTGTCACATGCACCAATTAAGGTACAGCCATACTAAGTGTAAAGAACACAATACACAATAGAATTTAGCATAAACATCCACCACAGTGGGATCAGCATTCTTCACTGTGATAGAAGGCAATAACGTTCAGTCATCCTCCTCCTTTGTTCTCCCACGGTCGGGGCCTTGAACCCACCGCAGTCGCCGCTACGGGTGTTCAGGCCCTCTCATCCGGATGATCGAAACTCCGACGTCGGAGCACGCTGCACGTTACATGCAGGCAAATAGCACTCCGTGGAGTTCCCGAACCAGCCGCTTCGTCAGGTGCCGCTAGTACTGTTAGCTGCAGGTGGCGCAGCGGGTAGAACTGCTGCCTTACAGCGTCAGAGCCCCAGGTTCCATGCTGACCTCAGGTGCTATCTGTACGGTGTTTGCACGTTCTTCCTGTGACCACGTGGCTTTTCTCCAGGTGTACCGGTTTCCTCCAGTTTCCAATGACATGCAGGTTTATCGGTTAATTGGCTTCTGTAAGTTGTCCCGAGTGTGTAGGATAGAACTAGTGCACGGGAGATCGCTGGTCGGCGTGGACGCGGTGGGCCGAAGGGCCTGTTTCCACGCTGTATCTCTAAAACTAATTAGTTAACTGGAAAGAAGAGACTAGGTGCTGGAGTATCTCAGCGGGTCAGGCAGCGTCTCTGGAGAACATGCATCGGACAATTTCGGGTCAAGGACCCTTCTATTGTAAATCTAAATCTGCAGTTCTTTGTTTATCTATTAATTAATTCAATCTTGTTTCAGGGCAGAGATCATACTTGGGAACATCATCAAGAAAAAAGGCTGGAGGTAATATTTTTATTGCTGCATTCAAGAATCTTGGACAGTTTAGAGTTTCCTATTTTTTTTCCATTATCTTTCTTCAGAAACACATTCCAATCTCCATTCGCTAGATCATGAGGGACATCAATAAAGTATTTCCCCCCAAGATAGAGGATTCTAAAATTAGAGTGCACAGGTTTAAGGTGAGAGGGAGAGATTTAAAAGGGTCAACTGTGGACAACTCAGAGGATAGTCAGTATCTGCATACAATCATCAATAGATTTTTCAGGTATAAATTCCACATATAACTGGAAATAGAGGTATCCTTTACTGCACCCATTTGTTAGGTAAATTGAACAATTGTTTTCTAATAACAGGTTAAATGCTGATCAATGGTGAATTGTTTCAAAGGTGTAAAAACCACATGTGGCCATTCATCCCTGATGTGTAGGATAAAACTTGTGTACAGGTGATCGCTGGTCAGCATGGACTCGGTGGGCCGAAGGGCCTGTTTCCACGCTGCATCTCCAAACTAAACTATAGGCAGTGAACCTGCAAATCGCAAACCATCTGCATATTGTGGAAACCCCCCCACTGCATTTGCACAGAATCTGGCAACATTCTTGCACCTGGATCTTTCTGGTGCCTCAGAGACTCCATCGCTCCTGGGGAAGCTGAATATTTGAATCTGAGGAATAAATTCATGGCTTATTTATTCCAGGTGATGCCGGTTACTATTTATTCCCACTGGCAGTGGGCTTGTCATGCAGCACTAAGCGTCAGTTAATGTTAAAAGAAATGAGTTGCTGTCCTCCCGACCGTATCCGTTTAACAACACTCCCTTCATTTCATCTCTGGACCGCTGAGTGCTGAGAGTACGTTTAGCATTAAATCGCTCGCTGCTATTCTAGACATCTCCATACCATTCACCAACAGGCATCAATCACCTTTAACCCTGCGAAGTATTTCGCAGGAGGTTTCTCAAACACAATCTGTCCACAAAGCGCAAAGTGAAATTCAGGGAAGAGCATTGGGAAGTTGATAGGTTTGGGATTTAAGGAAAGAGAGGAGTGATTTTGGAAGAGTTTGCAATGATGATAATGCATTTAAATTTGGGCATATGTCAGGACATGGGTGATTTATAGATTCATCTTGTTCAATTCATCTGTGATACTTGAAAGCTCATTTACTGATGTTTTAATATTTAAAATATGTATATGTTTTATATATGTGTATACATATATAAATATATAAATATATATGTATATATATACACACATATATATTACACATACATACATGCATATTTTTGTTTATGTATATGAAATATATATAATAACACAGGGTGTACAGTATGTACGTTATATATGAATATATGTGTATAAATACACAAACTTTCACACTGACACACACACACTCAGACACACACACACACATTGACACACACTGACACTGACACACACTGACACACACACTGACACTGACACACACACTGACACACACACACACACACTGACACACACACTGACACACACACACACTGACACACACTGACACACACACTGACACACACACTGACACACACACTGACACACACACACACAGACACACACACACTGACACACACACACTGACACACACACACACACACACTGACACACACACAGACACACAGACACACACACACACTGACACACACACAGACACACACAAAATCACGCAGACGCACACACACACACAGACGCACACACACACTGACACACACACACAAACACACATACAAACACACACACACACACACATACACAGACACACAAACAGACACACTGACACACACACACTGACACACAGACACACAGACACACACACACAGACACACACACACACACACACACACACACACACACTGACACACACACACACACTGACACACACACACTGACACACACACAGACACACACAAAATCACGCAGACACACACACACACACACACACACAAACTGACAGACACACACAAACTGACAGACACACACAAACTGACAGACACACAGACACACACACACACACACACACACACACACACACACTGACACACACACACAGACACACACACACACAGACACACACACACGCAGACACACACACACGCAGACACACACACAGACACACACGCACACACACACGCAGACACACACGCAGACACACACACACACACATACACACACACACACAGACACACAGCTGGTAGCTCGAGAGGCAAATACAATTATAACTTTCAAAACACATTTGGGGAAGTATATAAATGGAAAGGATTTCAGAAAGGCATCAGGGGTTATAGGGAGAAGGCAGGAGAATGGGATTAGGAGGAAGAGATAGATCAGTCGTGATTGGATCGCGGAGTAGACTTGATGGGTCGAATGGCCTAATTCTGCTCCTATCACTTATGAACTTACGATTTAGAGTCATAGTGATACAGT